>CM053026.1:524757102-525444602 GCA_028564925.1 Lithobates sylvaticus
AAGTTGTTACCTTGAGCGGCGAAGGTGCTGCCGGCGGTAAGTATGGCCAGGGCAGGTAGGAAACACATTTGGAGGATGTATCCCAGCCTGAGCCCACAGCTGGCCGTCTCCAGCCCCTTCCTCATCCTACAGGGAGACACACAAAGCCGGCTCCGTACAGCTGGGCACAACTCCACTTTGTTGAGCACCGCGAGCGCCTGGCACTAGTTACACTTGGAAGTGCATGGATGTGTCGGAAGTCACAAGGAGCTCATACCCCAACGCCCATAGGAACTAACCACCGCTGACTTGTCCTGGCTTCATTAATCCTTGGTGACAGCTCAATCAAAAAGAATCCTAAAAAGAAGCCCAAAAATAGGTGCGCTGCTGTGTATCAGATGAACGGAGAGCAATCCTCGGAGGAAGAGAAGCTTGGCTTTCCAATCTTGCCAAGAAGTACTAGTGATGGTGAGAAGAAGAAGGAGTTCAGATCCTAGGAGCCCAGGAGGGTGAAGCATGAGGAGCTGAGTGCATGTGGAGAGGACACAGATCGCTGTGTGTGTGTGTGTCTTCTGTGTGTGTCTATGGGTGTCTGCCTCTCTTCTCTGTTACAAGGAGACTGGGAGAAAGTCAGCTTGTGCTACCCTGCTCCCTCTTCTCCCAGCCCTACCTCCCTGTCTGTACACAGCTCACAGCAAACACAGAGCTGGATTCCATGGACTGGGGCTCAGCACTCACTCTCTGCACAACTCACTCTGCACATTTCTCCTTCACTGCTACACTCCTTTCATAAGCCCTTCTGCTGGCACATAGGAGGACTGGAACCTAGGCACCCCTTCCACTCCTTCCTTGCCTTCCACTGGGAGCTCCTTCTCTACTTTCAGCATTGTTTTAATGCAAACCATAATTACAGAGGCATTGGGTAAGGCTGGCGTTGCACGTTGGAAAGTAGTCGTTTTTTTCAGGACAGACGTTCGATTATCTAAGCGTTAAAGGGGATGATTTGATAATCACTTTAGAGAAGCGCAAGTAAAACAAACTGACAAGCCTATTGGAAACAAACACATTTGTACGAGAAAAATCGTAAGTAGTCTTATATGCATATGCGCTTGTCAAAGTTAAGCTAAATAATAAAAAAACTGCAAAAAAAAAAAAGAGACATGCAATGTCTTTTCTGCAAAAACACACACCTGCCGGCTTGCATTCTTCTATTGAATGCACACTGAGCTGCGCATGCAGCAAAGCATTGAACCCACAGTATGTATGCCAGCACATGCCAGTGCACTGCCTTTGCAGATTAAAGCGGAGTTCCACCCAAAAGTAGCGACGAGCCCACGGTTCGAGTCGAACGTAAGTTCGCCTCGAACATCAGGTGTTCTAAAACGAACCGAACATATGGGGCGTTTGCGGAAAATTTGAGCGCCGCGGAACGCCCCATAATGCACTGTGAGATTGCAGTTGCACTGCTGTATGATGATTGGCCAAAGCATGCACCTGACCTGCATGCTTTAGCTAATCACAGAGCGCTCTGCTGAGAGAGCCATAATTGGCCAAAGGCAAGCTGTTCTCCCACCCTCCCTCCCTGCAATCTTCTGGGAAACGCCACAGGTCCCAGAAAATTGCCCAGCCATTCAGGACGCGCAGCGCAACTCGCACATTCGGAGTGCGCACCCGGCTGTGAAGCCGCAGGCAACATGACAGAAATCTACTGCTTTCTGTCACCAGGAACAGTGATCTCTGTCATGTTGTAGTGAGTCCATGAAGCCGCAGGCTGTCACAGCTAGGTGCCCACACTAGTGATGCCGATGCCAGGGAGAGGCAAGGAGAGAACCGAGGCTTCGGGCAGCCGCAGTGCTGGATCGTGAAACAGGTGAGTGTGTGTTTATTAAAAGTCAGCAGCTACAGTTTTTGTAGCTGCTGACTTTTAATAAACACCGAAAGAGCTGGAACTCCGCTTTAACCACTTGCCGACCACCGCACGCCATGTAGGCAGAATGGCACAGGCAGGCAAAAAAGGGCTTACCTGTACGCCCCTTTGAATTTGCTGCCTAGTGGGCACGTGGTAGCGAACCGGGAGTGTGCCCATGGGTCCCGCAAAGAGTGTGCCCACGAGTCCCGCAAACTTGATGTTCGCTGGCGGCCTGCGTTTGCGGTGAGGAGAGGCAGAACGGGGAGATGCCCTTGTAAACAAGGCATTTCCCTGTTCTGCCTAGCAACATGACAGAGATCTACTGCTCCCTGTCATCGGGAACAGTGATCTCCACCATGCTGTAGTGAGCCCGTCTCCCCTACAGTTAGAACACTTCCAGGGAATACACTTAACCCCTTGATCACCCCCTAGTGTTTAACTCCTTCCATGCCAATGTCATTTATACAGTAATCAGTGGCTATTTGTAGCTCTGATCGCTGTATAAATGTCAATGGTCCCAAAATAGTGTCCCAAAAGTCCTATCTGTCCGCCATAATGTTGCAGTTCCGATCAAAAAGATGGTCGCCATTACTAGTAAAAAAAAATGTTAAATAATAAAAATGCCATAAATCTATCCCCTATTTTGTAACTTTTGCGCAAACCAATCAATATACACTTACTGCGTTTTTTTTTACCAAAAATATGTAGACGAATACATATCGGCCTAAACTGTGGAGGAAATTATTTTTTTTTATATATTTTTGGGGGATATTTATTATAGCAAAAAGTAAAAAATATTGCTTTTTTTCGAAATGGTCAGTCATTTTTTGTTTATAGCGCAATCGCTATAAACAAATACGATCAAATACCACCAAAAGAAAGCTCTATTTCTGGGAAAAGAAAGGACGTCAATTTTGTTTGGGTACAACGTCGCACGGCCGCGCAATTGTCAGCTAGAGCAACGCTGTGCCGAATTGCAAAAAATTCTCTGGTCAGGAAGGTGGTAAATCCTTCCAGGACTGAAGCGGTTAAAGTGGTTGTAAAGGCACAAAGTGTTTTACCTTCATGCATTCTATGCATGAAGGTAAATCTGTGAGCAGCAGCCCAGACCCCCCTAATATTAACCTGAGCCCCCTCTCGATCCAGCAATGTCCACGAGAGCCTTGCCTCTCCGAAGACTCACACTCCTGATTGGCTGTTGGCAAGAGCCATTGGTTCCTGCAGCTGTCACTCACAGCCAGTGAGCCAATTAGAAGATGGAAGGGGCAGGGCCGAGCCATGGCTTCCATGTGTGAATGGATACACAGAGCCATGGGTCAGGAGTGAGCCTGCATGGGTGCCCTCACAGCACCCTGCCGGGTGCCCCCACAGCTTCTTGCTGTGGGGGTACCGGCAGGAGGGAGGAGTCAGGCATACCGGTGGAGGACCCTAGAAGAGGAGGATAGGGGCTGCTCTGTGCAAAATCACTGAACAGGTAAGAATAACATGTTTGTTATTTTTAGAAGCGATGTCCGCCAGGACCCGCCAATCGTTTAGGAGAACGCAGAACAGCGGTATGTGAGAGGGGAATGTGCTGATCCTGTGTTCCAGCTAAGCAGGGACACAAATCTTTACATTCCCTCAGTCAGATCAACTACTACACAGTTAGTAATCACTCCCAGGGAACACATTTAAACCTTTGATTGCCCCTGTTAACCCCTTCCCTGCCAGCGTCATTAGTACAGTAACAGTGCATATTTTTTAGCACTGATCACCGTATTAGTGTCACTGGTCCCCAAAAGTGTCAGTTAGGTGTCCGATTTGTCAGTTGCAATATCGCAGTCCCGCTATAAGTCACTAATCGCAGCCATTACTAGTAAAAAAATAAAAAATAAAAATATCACATAGTTTGAAGACGCTATAATTTGTGCACAAGCCAATCAATATACATGTGTAGGGATTTTTTTTACCAAAAAGTATGTAACAAAATACATATTGGCCTTAATTGATGAAGAAATTTGATTTTTTTTTTACATTTTACAAAAGGGACAGGGTACAGCGTCGCACGCCCGGTTAATTTTTAGTTAAAGTAACGCAGTGCCGTATTGCAAAAAATGGCCTGGTCATGAAGGGGGGTAAACCTTCCAGAGCTGAAGTGGTTAAGGAAGAGTGGTTGGGAGGTGCAAGTGTAAATAAGCCCTTACACATTTGAAAGTTTGAAAGTCCCCAAAAGCATATCTTTTTTGAAAATACAGGAGTGGTAAAATTGAGGGCTCATTCACATATGACACATATAAATGGCAATCACTGCCAGAGCATATAGAAATTATTTGTTTCTATATGTGCCCAGGCAGTCGGGTGAGTTACGGTAAAACGTAGACTTCTAGTATTTTACTGGGAGTTGGGAGCATGTGATGGGTGAGTGACCACCAAGGTGGGGATTTTTTGCACTATCATGACCACAAATGCAGGGGTTGGGAGGTTAAATTTGACTGTCACTGACCACAAATTTATGTTACCTTTCACTGCTGCTGACCACCAATGTAGGGGCTTTTAATTTTACTGCCAGTGACCATCAATGCAAGGAGGTGGGGATATGGGGGTATTAGCTTTCTGCCAGTGACCACCAATGTGCAGGGGGCTGGGGGGATGGGGTTTACATTTCACTGCCACTGACCATCATTGCAGGGGGTGGAGGATTATGGTTCACAGCCATTAACCACCAATGCAGGGGATTACCTTTCACTGCCACTGGTGGCCACCAATGCAGAGGAGGTTGGGGTTAAACTTCACTGCAAGTTCAAGGAGTGTGGAGAATAGGGCGCTCTGGATCACAATGAGACTTTAACAAACAGTACATGAATGGCTCTTGAGATGTGATTAACCCCTTCCCATCCCACATATTGTAATATGACAGCCGCAGGAACACTCTGTCATTCCGGGAGGGAATCATATGACGTCCTCGGCTTTCCGTCAGTCTATTGGGCGCGTCACTCGGGAGCCGATGCGCATGCCTGTCAGCCGCAATGTCCACGGGGCACCCGCGATTGCTTGTCTCAGAGCAGGAACGTGGATCTGTGTGTGTAAACACACAGATCCACGTTCTGTCAGGGGAGACGAGACAGATTGTGTGTTCCTAGTATATAGGAACACCGATCGGTCACCTCCCCCAGTCAGTCCCCCCCCACAGTTAGAATCACTTCCTAGGTAACACATCTAACCCCTTGATCACCCCCCAGTGTTAACCCCTTCCTGCCAGTGACATTTATACAGTAACCAGTGCATATTTATAGCACTGATCGCTGTATAATTGTTAATAGTCCCAAAATAGTGTCAAAAGTGTCCAATATGTCCGCCGCAATGTCACAATCCTGACAAAAATCGCAGATCGCTGCCATTACTAGTAAAAAAAATAAGTAATAATAAAAATTCCAAAATTATATCCCGTATTTTGTAGACACTATAACTTTTGCGCAAACCAATCAATATATGCTTATTGCGATTTTTTTACCAAAAATATGTAGAAGAATACATATCGGTCTAAACTGAGGAAGAATTTTATTTTTTTTTAAATTGGGGATATTTATTATAGCAAAAAGTAAAAAATATTGTGTTTATTTAAAAATTGTTGGTATTTTTTTTGTTTATAGCGCAAAAAATAAAAACCGCAGAGGTGATCAAATACCACCAAAAGAAAGCTCTATTTGTGGGGGGAAACAATTATCAAAATGTCATATAGGTACAGTGTTACATTTTACTACCATGACCACTAATGCTGGTGGGGGGCAGATAAATTCACTGTGTGTATAATTATACTTGTAAAAAACATAACCTGCTTTTCTATGCATTTACAAATATCCCATAAATGGATATAAATGCAGGTTTGCCAATGCCAGCATAAATAAGGCCTAGGAGTTCTAATTAACCCCATAATTCATCCAAAAATTTGTTTTATATTTCCTGGAACATTGAATTGTGAGACTTCACTGCTGCCTGCAGTGCTCCTTCCCTATGAACCTTCGTCATCACAGAATTTCTGCTGAAAGTACAAAAAATTCCCAAAATTGGCACTCAAATCCATTATACAGTAAGGTCACTGTCATTGTTTACTTTGCAGCTGTTTTTCTTGCCAATCTTAGAAGATTTTTGTATTTCTAGGAGAAACTCTGTGATGATCTAAGAGGTGTGGGGGGGATAAGCTGTGAGTGGAACGGAAATCACAGTCTTGCTCTCCTCCATGAAATCTTGATTTTTTGGCTGAATTGTGGTTCCAATGTCTTTTCTTAGACATCAGACATGGGTTTAATGCCTCCTACAGATTGCCATCATTTGTTTGGCTGTGAGACTACCATGTGGTGATAGGGTCTCTTTAACCCCTTCCCCTTCAGAGAAATCGTTTTTAATTTATCACACGTTAAAATTTGCAATTTACATCATTATTTATGTTTTAAATCTATCAGGATATTATATAATATATTCTGAAAGAAGGCCCTATAGAATAAAAAGAAGAATAACATTTTGTATGTCGCATGATATTTGAGCAATTGTTTATTACATTTATATTTTCTGGAAAAAAATACACTAAAATTCATTTTAGCACATACGAACACAAAATAATTCCTGATTTTTTTGGTGGAAAATAAAAGATGAGGCTGTGTTGCGTAAATACATATCAAATGTGTCATGCCGCGTACACACGGTCGAACTTTCCGGGCAAAAATGTCAGACGGAATCTTTTCATCAGATATTCCGATCGTGTGTGGGCCTCATCAGACTTTTTTTTTGGAAAATTCTGACGGATATAGAAATAGAACATGTTTTAAATATTTCCGAAGGAATTAATCCCTATCGGGAAAACCGATCGTCTGTTTGCTGTTCCGACGGACCAAAAATGACACATGCTTTGAAGCAAGTACAAGACGGAAGCTATTGGCTACTGGCTATTGAACTTCCTTTTTCTAGTCCCGTCATACGTGTTGTACGCCACTGTGTTCTAGACGGTCGGACTTTGGTGTGATCGTGTGTAGGCAAGACCGCTTGAGCGCAATTCCGTCGGAACTCAGTTGGAACTCCGACGGAAAAAACGGCTGTGTGTACGCGGCATTAGGCCTTAAAACAAATTCTGCCTGCGAAAAATTGCAATATCCAAAAATTGTCAATGGGCGATGTTTTCAATGTCTTTACAGCTCATAAGATTCGAGTTAACCATAAATGAGGGGCATAGAATTATTGTTCTTACTCTGGAATGCGCAACGATACCCAGTACAGTATGCATTACACAATTGTTGTTTACTCACATGTGTACCCCCAACGTTTGTGTTAGGATGAGTGTGCATCGGGCGACAGAGTGCATTTAAACTTAATTTTAATATATTTTAAATTAACTTTTTTTTTTTACAATATCTTATTGCTGTCAAAAGAGGGCTAACAAGCCACCTGCGTGATAGCATTGGGCAGGTCACAGGTTCTCTTTATGGAGATATCAAGGGTCTATTCCAGCCAACTGAGTACACATACCTCCCAACGTTCTGAGATGGGAATGAGGGACACCTATCAGCAAAAGTATGCAGGCATAGGACACACCCCTTGCCACACCCCCTTAAAGGAAAATTGTACAAAAAAAAAAAGATTGGTTAAACCCACAAGTGTTTTTTTACCACTACTATTCCTTTATATTGGCTTTTGGAATCTACAAATGCAGCAATTTAGAAATCAAATGAAAGGTTTAGCACTGGGAAACACTTTTTGATAGATACAAATTGCATTTTATATACATCTATATAGATCAGACCAAAATGAGGGACAAATGAGGAGGAATTAGGGACAGAGGGACATTGCTCCAAATCAGGGACAGTCCCTCCAAATCAGGGACAGTTGGGAGGTATGCGAGTACAGGGTATTACCCAACCAACTGTCTACCTGTCTTTCTAGCTAAGATTTTGACAGGGCTGAACCAGGAGCGCTCATAGCTATGCACTTCCACGTTCACATTTTTGTATGGGTGTTCCCAGCACTCCTCCTGCTCAACCCAGGATAGCTTAGGAACCCCCATGAGCTTATTTAACCTCTTCACTCTTTGGATATACCAGACACATTGAAAGAGCTGAACTAGTTAGACATTATCTTTAAAAATACAGAATTTTGTTAACTGTATACAGTTAGAACATGTATTGATCGTATTCAGTCAGTGTTGATGGGGGAATCCCTCCTATTGAGCTATTGAGTTCTCTTTGTGGAGAGTTATCCTGGCCGGTATCCTATAGCTGTCAGCAGTCATTGCATTAAAAAAATGCAACAGGCTGGTTGTACTGAGATTGATAGAGTGACTTCAGTACAACCAGCCTGCCCCGTAGGAGGATTGAATCTTGGCTGGTCCCTGCTGAGGGATTAGGAATCAGAACTGGGGGACATTATTTTGCGATGGTCACAGTAAGAAAGTATCACTACCCTCCAGTGTGTCAAAACATATTTTGAAGACAAAGAAGATATATCCTCCCACTCTCTCCACTCCCTCGTCACAGGATTTGATTGACAGCAGCAGGAGCCAATGGCTTCTGTTGCTTTTAACCTGCCCTGTGAAGAGGGAGAGAGTGAGAACTGTTGCTCTCAGGCACGGTGCTGGATGAAGATTAGGCTCAGGTAAGTATAAGAGAGGGCTGAGAATGCATCAAGGTAAAAAAAAAAGCTTCTGCCCTTCTGCCTAGAAGTGGATAAGAAAAGTAATTGCTGAAATATTGGTATATTAAAGCAGAGTTCCGGGAATTTTTTTTTCCATGTCCTTGTTGCTGATCACCTACCTTCACCAACTATGCCATCCATGTTCTTCTGAGCTCTGTAGTTCCTCTGTAATAGCCTTCTGATCTTGCTGAAAAAACATTATTGCCTAGTGATTTCCTGTTTGTAAGACCGCTGGCTGCTATTCCTCCTGTACCCTCAGACAGCAGTCTTGTCACTGCCCATCAGTAGTTCTCTCAAGCTGAGCAGGGATTTCTATCTCCGCCCTGCTTGCTGTAGTGGGCAGAGGGGGTCTCACAGCCCCCAGGCTGTGCCACTCAGAGGTGGTGTCCTCCTCCCTCCTCCTCCTCTGCTCCCTCCTCCTCCCTGCCAGCACTGCTCCCACTCTGCCCCCGTCCCCCCGCTGCCCCCGCCAGCCCACCATCTCTCTTCACTGCAGAGCAGGGATAGTTGTCATCCACATGACAGAGTGGAGAGCTCGAGCTGACAGGCCTTGTATGTGAGATGCTGACCACCTCCTATACCGGCATTGGAACAGTGCGCTGTCTATCACAATGCCGGTCCGGGAACCAAGACGTTACAGCTAGCAGTGTTTTCACATACAACAGCTGTCACATCCCGAGATTTCCGCTCTGTCATGTGGATGATCTCTGGTAACTATCCCTTTTCTGCATTGATGGGCACTGATAAGCTGCACTGGTGGGCACTGGTGAAATTGCACTGATAGGCAGTGATAAGTTGCACTGGTGAGAACGCACAGATGCAGACTGATAAGCTGCACTGGTGAGACCGCATAAGCTACACTGGTGGGCACTGGTGAGACCGCACTAATGGGCACTGATAAGCTGCACTGGTTGGCACTGGTGAGACCACACTGATGGGCACTGATAAGATTCTCTGGTTGGCACTGGTGAGATTGCACTAATGGGCACTGATTGGCTGCACTGGGGAAACCGCACTAATGGGCACTGATAAGCTTCAATGGTGAGACTGCGCTGGTGGGCACTGGTGAAACCACACTGATGGGCACTGGTGAGACCACACTGATGGGCACTGATAAGCTGCACTGGTGGGAACTGGAGAGACAGCACTGATAAGCTGCACTGGTGGTCACTGGTGAGACTGCACTGATTGGCACTGATAAGCTGCACTGGTTGGCACTGGTGAGACCGCACTGATGGGCACTGATAAGCTGCACTGGTGAGACCGCACTGATGGGCACTGATAAGCTACAGTGGTGGGCACTGGTGAGACCGCACTGATGAGCACGGATGAGCTGTACTGGTAAGACTGCACTGATGGGCATGGATAAGCTGCACTGATGAGACAGCACTGATGGGCACTGATAAGCTGCACTGGTGAGACCGCACTGATGGGCACTGATAAGCTACAGTGGTGGGCACTGGTGAGACCGCACTGATGGGCACGGATGAGCTGTACTGGTAAGACTGCACTGATGGGCATGGATAAGCTGCACTGATGAGACAGCACTGATGGGCACTGATAAGCTGCACTGGAGGGCACTGGTGAGACTGCACTTATGGGCACTAAGGCTGCACTTATGGGCACTGAAAAGCTGCACTGGTAAGGCAGGACTGATATGCTGCACTGATGAGGCTACACATATGGGCACTGATGAGGCTGCAATGATAAGCAGTGGACACCATCCACTGCCTGTCTGACACTGTCCACTGCCAAATATCTGTAGGAGGGGTTTCCACCACCCATGCAAAGTTTGCAGTCATTTTTTATGTCTTATTTTCAGTTTTATCAGTGACGGCCCATCCATTAATGCTGCCCCCTCTCTCCTCTCCACCCCTTATATGCAGTGGATATCCACGGCCACCGCGACCACCACCTATTCATGTGTCCGGCCCCTTTCAGGGCACCGGGCACATGAATTCAGTGGCCAGGGTTTTTTTCTTGAAGCACCTGATTAGAGCCATAGGTTCTAATCGGCTTCACAATAGCGTGGGCTCAGGTCACAGGGGATGCGTCCAGAGCCCACCCAGGTGTGTTGCAACAAAAAATTAATAAGGGCGCACAGAGGAGCTTCCAATATACACAGATATTTACTAATAAATTGTTGTTACCCCAACTATTTTCCATGAGCAGGATTATATGAATGTGTTTTTACTTGTTAGTTAGCTATGATTAAGGAGATTTGTGGCTGAAACGTGTTAGCATAACTGCCATGTTTTTATAGAGTTTTTTTTGTATAAAGAGAACTCATTCTATGTGCAGGACTATCTTTGGAGGATTGCCTGAAAAGTTGTCCTCTTAAGCTGGCCATAAACGTCAGGAACCGACCAAGATTCAAGCCATGTATGGGCAGGCTGAATGTACCCAAGTTGATCAACTTGGGTATAACCAGCCTCCAGGATTTTACATGCAATTATTGCAAGCGGTTGGGAAAGTCGTCTCCGCTAGGAGAACACAATGGCTCCGCAGGAGGGATTCTCCTTTCAACTTTGGCTGTGTTGATGGGGGAATCAAGCAAATTTCTTTCCTGCAGGAAAGAAATTCACTCCATCTATGGTTGGCCTTAGTCTGTATTCAAACCCAGGCATTCTGGCCCTGTCTTCTTTCCCTCTATGGTCTATTTTCTTTTCCTCTTTTCTTTTCTTCTCCTTTAATAATATTTTCCTCTTTCTTTCTATTTTTGCCTCTGGACAGGCCTTTGGGTCCCTTGAGGTCTTCGTGACTTCAGGAGAGTTGAGTCAGATGGTTGCGTCAAGCGAATGTAGCGGCATGGGGTATTTTTCCTTCTATATACCATCCTACTTTCTTGGGTTACTGAGTGAAAGAAGGGTTATCTCTTGCATTAAAATTGCATTATTTGAGCATCTCCTCCCACATTTTGATCATCCTTAGAAATGTGACAGGATGGGATACTGTGTTTTTTTACCGCTTGATGCCTATTTATTTTGTTATACTGTTTTCTTTTTCATTTTATTTCATATTTCTGAAATGTAGATGATGATATAACAGGTTTATCGACAAAATTGGACTTTTTTTTCTGTGATGCATAAGATTTGTACCCTGGTTTATAACCAGTCACTGTTATTTGATACAATGGCAAATGTTGGCTTTGTATACCTTAAAAATGTTCAGAATAAAAATCATTGGAAACTAAACCCATGCGTTTTGGTGCGATGTAGGTGTGGCGTGTTGCATTTTTTTTCAAAAATCGCACAAGATGCAGCAAGTATATTGAATGCATTTTATCATTTTATAAAGACTGGCTTCATATCTGTGCATTGCAGTAATTCATGGTAAAGAGTGTGTATTGCTTTGTGTTATCACATGGTAATTCAAGATTCGTCTTTTAGTTGATTGCTCCCAATACCCCATATAGGCTCCATGTACACTAACGTTTTTTTTTCTTAAGCTAAAAAAACACTGGAAAAAATGCTGGATACACAACACTGGTAATAGCTTTTTTTTAGTAGCATTTCAACAGCATTTTGGGAGCATTTGGGAGTGTTAAGCGTTTTATTAGCACTTTTTCAGTAAAAGGAAAAATAAGCTAAAAAAAAACGCTCCAAGAAACTCTACAAAAACATTTTTTTTCTGCTCCTAGACACTAAAGCTAAAAAAAAACGCCTAAAACAGTGTGCATGGACACATAGGATAACACTATTTAGCTTCTAGGAACAGAAAAAAAGCTAATAACAGCTTCTAGGACCTAAGAAAAAAAAAAGCTAATGTGCATGGAGCCTAAGTGACCTTCAAACAAATATATTCTAGCACCACACCAAATGTTTATCGATACTTTAGCGTTTTATCTAAGTAAAGGTACTTTTGGTTGGGTTCTGCCTATAAAGAGAACAAATACAGTATGCAGTTTGTAAATTGCTATTGCAATAGCCAAATAACCATGCGATGTGTGGTTAAAATTATATTTACAGCATCCAAGCAAAAGTATTAAGATATTTACATAAATAATATATTAGGTACCACTCATATTGAATTCTGACTGCTGTTTCTATAGAAAGTTAAATTGTCAACATGAGTGGGAAAAAATATTGACAAAGCAGGTTATTGATGAGGCAAAGGTGATAGTGATATTGGAATGATCCTGTAGAAGACATGATTAATATGTGACTATTAATACAACAAATCTTTGGCATCTATTGGATGTGCTGTCGGGGAGAACAGAGCAGTGGGTTCTGCATTACCTTGTTTTGGTCAACATTCATCAGAGAGAATTTTTCATGAGGAATCCCAGAGGAGGGTGTACTTGTCCTCACACGAGCTGCAATGTTGTTAGTGCTAAAACCCATCAACTCCTGAGTCAAACAGGACATATTCAGTAATTACAGCAATTTTTCATAACACCAGATAGAGACATTCGACGATGTACAAGACACATTGGGGCATGTATTCAACTTATTGGGGGCAAATGTTCACAGTACATCCTGGTGCTGGAATATATGTTTTAAATGTCCACATTTTGCTTTTGTGTAAAACTGATCCATTTTAGTTTTTTCGAGCTGTGATGTCTACAGCTATTTCTTTTACTCTTAGTTAAAGTGTTACTAAACCCAGTAATATGAAAATAGTTAATCCCCCAGTGCCCACAGCTTATAAATCTTCTTTTTACAATAAAATACTGCCACTATATACATTTTTGGCTGATCTGTATACTATGGTCATATGATAAACTGCAGGGTTTGCCCGAGTGCTGAGTGTTCAGATAGGAGGAGATTTCCACTATACCCTGTGTCCTCATGCTGTTAAAGGAGGTGGATCTTCCATGAATCAAGATGTGACATCCCACCCACTGTGTTCTTTTTTAGTTACTGGGCATGGAGGATGAGGGAGGGACTGGGCTGTCATTTAGGATCTGTATACACACCCAAATGTGTGATTTGAGATCATGTGACCTGAAAAGCTCAGCTCAAGACAGGAAAGATTCTCTCCAGCAATAGAGACCAAACTGAGAATGTGAAGCTACTACTCTGCCTGTGTCTTATCTGGCCTTGCCTGGAGAGACCCTGCAGTAGTCAATGCACTTATGGAAACGCTCCGCAATACCTCCTCGAGAAAATAAAACACTACACACCCAATCGCAGTCTTCGATCGGCTAATCAAAATCTCCTCCTCATTCCTAAATCCCGCTACAAAGGGGGAACGGACATTCGCTGTCCAAGGACCATGGCTATGGAACGCGCTACCAACCGACATCCGCATGGAAGAAAACCATCAGGCCTTCAGGAAGAAACTCAAGACCTACCTCTTCTAGAAGCTTGACAACAAAGCACGAATACAGCGCCTTGAGGCGATTCAGTTCGCATTGTAGCGATATATAAGTTATTCATTCATTCATTCAGGAGGGAAGGATCTATGCATGCAGGATAAAAGAGCCTTTTTACACAATACAGAGGATTAACCCCTTAAGTTCCACAGTGAGCATAACAAGCATGCTATTCTGCATATACAGATTTTACTGTTGTGGCTTTAGTAAAACTTTAATTAATCACACAAGTGTAAAAATTGGTAGTAATATTTTATAGTAATACTATAACTAGAATTATGATTTTTAAGTTATATTGAGCCCACATACTGAGTAATGCAATGTATCTATTTTTTTGTGTTTATTCATTTACATTTTATTGCACTTTAACATGGGTTGAATTTCGGCAGTCCATTTATAACAAATGGGCTGCCAATGCACCCTAACTTTCCAAAACTCACACATGACTCATGGCAACTTATTACTGCATGTTGCAACAGACTACAGAGCAATTGTGACACCTTAGGGCTTTTACACCTGCCCTATTGGGCCGATTTGGGCATTGTTGCCCAACGCATAGACCAGACAATTTGTCCTATTGCCTTGGTGAACACCAGTGCAGCCCATTGGTGTGCATTAAAAAAAAAGAACATTCAGGTTGCATTTTTGCTTAGAGCAGCACATTCTGGCACACTATAATGCATCACAGTGTGAAGATTTTTGAGAATGAATTGTTCAACATTAAAAGTAGCTAGATGGGTCAGGGATGCTTGTTTTAAAGCTATTTTATGGCTTGTTACGAATATCTAAATAGTTTTATATACATTGTCTGGGCATATGTGCACTTTAATAAAGAAGATGTTATTCCCCCTCATCCGGTATGCCATCTTACACAGCACAATGGTCTAGAGACCGTCAGGTGGATCTGGAGTTGGAGGATTGGGATGCTATATGGACGACCACTAAATCCTGCTCACAGAACATTCTAGCACTTGAGACGAACTATAAAGTTCTCATGCACTGGTATTTGGTCCTGGAAAGGATCGCCAAATTTGTAAACGGTTACTCCTCATTGTGTTTCCGCGTTTGTGGTCAAGAAGGTACTCATTCCCACATCTAGTGGACATGCCCAGTTGTGCAGCAATTTTGGAATAAAATTTTCCGAATGGCCTCCACCCTGGTTGGCATCACGCTCGATCCTGACCCATCACTTGCGCTATTAAACTAAAATATCTTAGATTGCGCTAGAGCTCAGTTCTGCCTCCTTCTACACCTTATGACTGCAGCCAAACAAACAATAGCTCGTGCCTGGAAGTCCCCCACCCTTTGCACCATTGAAACTAAACATAGAGTCACCCAAGCTATGGTGTATAGTAAAATTTAGGCAACTATTCAAGATAAAATATCCAAATATCGGGGCGCATGCGCGAAGCTCGACATGGCAGACGTTCTCCATTAGAGCTCCGCTGCATTACCGGACCCCATACGACAGACTGAACCAGCAGACATCTACCTGCCTCTCAGGACAGACCTGTGAACTATCCCAGCACAACCCGAAATGGTTCTCACGGGCCACAGAGGAAAAAGCAAGCTGAAACCAATTAAGGAAGCACTAGCCCGCGCTTCTTCCAAGATGGCCGCGAAGGCCCTGGCCAAACAACATGCTGCCGCCACACTTATCCCGGACCCTCCGGACAGTGATGAAGATGATGAGACTGACTCTAACATCGGAGGCTCACCCTCCATGCCATCCTCAGGTATGTCGCAAAATGCTTTTTTGAAACATATGGAAAACATGCTGCAGAAAGCCCTTAAAAGCACATCTGAACAAATCACTAACAGGCTATCCCGCGAGATCCGCGAGATCCGCGAGATAGGCCAGCGCACTGCAGACCTGGAAACAAGGGTGGACGACATAGAACTCACCCTCCAGGAACATGCCCAAGAACAGGCTGCACTTAGAGAAGAAAATGCAACGCTGCTTTCCCGTTTAGAGGACGCGGAAAACCGCTCCCGCAGATCCAACCTCCGCCTGCGTGGCATACCTGAAACAGTGGAAGATACACAATCTTTCACAACTACTCTATTTCAGGAATTGGCCGCCTCAATCCCTATAGAAAGACTTGAATTTGATCGAGTCCATAGGGCCCTCACTCGCCGCCAAAACGATGGCCCCCCACGGGACATTATAGTGAAGCTACACTACTTCCGTACTAAAGAACAGCTCCTCACAGCTGCACGTAAGAAGGAAGAACTCTTGTTCCAAAGCCACAAATACCAGCTCTTCTCTGATCTAGCTCCCCTAACAATAGCCAAACGACGTGCTATGAAGCCACAATTGCAAATTTTAATGCAACACCAACTTAAATACACTTGGAAATTTCCCTTTGCACTGCAGTTCTCCTATCAGGGTCAACAGCACACCTGCAACACACCAGAATCCCTGCAACGGCTATTGGAAAATCTCCACCTTACCCCTTCAATCCAGCATTCCGAAACTATGATGCCACGCACCCCAGCCCGTATGCCGGCCATGCCATACTCAGCGACACCACTTCGCCACCCACCAGGACCGTCATCTGTCCGTAAAGGGACCCCCTCTCGATACCAGGAGGGTGACCAGTTCCTCAACCAGAAACCTCGCACCCCACGTTAAACAGTTAACTGTACCTCTTCCCCCTGTCGTTTTTGTCCTGCTTGTGTCTCTTCTAGGTTCCCGATGGACTTCCGATACTTCGCTCCATGGAACTCTGCACTAATTCATACTGAGTAATGTTCAACTAGTTCCAGCTCTACAAGCAGGTTCCTGTGCCACGCACCCCAATACAGCCCACCAACACCTAGAAGACTGCGGCTGGGTATGTAGCCTTTGCACCTAGCAAACAAGTCCTGGACACAAGTCCGCCATTTGGCGGCTTCCTAAGGTTCAGTCACCACTACCAAACACCAATCCAATACTGTAAAGTTTAACAAACTTTTTACTATCTGCTGAAAAAAAAGCATACGCCTTACGCATAATTGTATCATTTTGACACCTTGCGTTCCCTGCGGGATTAACCCCCTCGTAGGGAGCACGGGGTCCTCAAAACTGTTGTGTACTATCACAGCCCTATACACTCACCCAGAATGTAGTATCATGCTACCTGTTAACATGTCTCTCGTACTTAAACCTACCCTTCCCCGTACCTCCCCCTCCCAACTCCCCCTCCACACTCCCCCCTGCACCCCTTCCCTTCCCCCTGCCATACCCTCCCTAACACTCCCTCTGTAATCCCCCCCTTTTTCCCCCCCCCCCCTTCTCCCTCCCTGTCCCCCCTCTCTCCCCCCCCCCCCCACCCATTGCCCCTTTTCCCCTAAGATGGTTTATGTCTATGCAAACCTTGATGAGAGACTTTACCTATATGGATGCCCCTATAGAACCCATGTAGGTTCTCAGTCACTTCTGTAGACCTATCTACAGCCAGTTTAATAGTAATAGTTTATCCACCTTGTTGTTACTTTTTGTTGGATTGTAACCCTATTTTGTCCGCCTGCAGCGGGGAGCAGTCACTGCTCCCTCGCTTTTTGGTACTCGCACCACTCAGCCTGTTTCTGGCTGCGGGATCCGAACACCCCACCTTGTCGGGCAACCTGACGTTTTGCACTGCAACTTTACTGCCTAATGACTTGCTCTACACCTTGTTCGTTCCCCCTCCCTGCTCCTTCTTCAAACCCCCCTTTCAACTTTTACCCCCTCTTCTCTACCTACTTACTCCATCTTGGTCGAGTGGCTCCCTATTTCTATAACCTGCACCGCATAAAACCCACAACCCTACAGATATGGCCCCCTTAAATATACTTTCCCTTAACGTTAAGGGCCTGAACTCTCCTAACAAAAGAGTCAAAGCATTTCAAACTTTCGCCACCCTAAAGGCAGACGTAGTAGCATTACAAGAGACTCACTTCTCAGCCCGCCATACCCCTAAATTTTTCAGTTCCTGTTACCCTAGAGTATACTCAGCTTCCGCTGACACAAAGCACAGAGGAGTCTTATTAGCCTTCCACCATACTCTTCCATTTACCCTCACAAAAGAAATAAAAGACCCGAATGGTAGATACATTATACTGGTTGGTCTCCTACAGGATATAGAAACAACTTTTGTCTCCTACTACGCCCCAAACTCCAACCCAATCCCCTTTTTCTCACACTTACTTCAAGTCACTAGAACACACTGTAAAGGCACTTTATTCATATGTGGAGACTCAAACCTAGTAATACATGCCCACCAGGATAAATCTCCTTACACCCCAGAACATTTCTCCATTTCCTTGCAATTTCATAAGTTGTTACAACAAGCATCCCTTCTGGATACTTGGAGAGAATGCAACCCAATCAGGAAAAACTACACCTTCTACTCCCACCCACACAAATCGTTCTCTAGAATTGACCATATATTTGTCCCGGTTGCATCCTCCCCCATATTACTCCACTCCTCTATACGCCCCATCACCTGGTCGGACCATTGTGCAGTTATCACCACGGTCTCTTCCCTGATCCCTAGATCCGGGGATAGATCTTGGAGCATGAATGAATCCCTCCTTACTAATCAATCATACTGCATAGACATACAAACTGCCCTTAAAGAATACCTCCAGCATAACAACACCCCAGATATCTCCCCAATTTTATTATGGGAAGCCCACAAACCGGTAATCCGGGGTCAATGTATATCAGTCGCCACACAAATTAAAAGACACAAAAGACTTAAACTCCAAAGCTTAGAATCAGACTTCCAATCCTCTTACCTACAGTTTCAATCCTCCCCTACAGAAACCAACAAAACTATTCTTGACAAGTGTAAACTGGAGTTAGATCTCCTTTTGGCTGAATCTGCGGACAAATATATCCGCAGATCCGACCACAAAATTTACACCAAGGCCAACAAACAGGACACGTTCCTGGCACTCCGCCTTCGTCAACCAGACCGCATCCATAACCCTATCAGGCTCACATTGGCCCCCGACAGCTTCACCAGCAACCCTATCAAGGTACTCTCAGAGTTCCGTAAGCGCCTTGCTAAATTATACAAATCGAAGGGCCCACTACCCTCCAATCTATCTGAAACTCTGTTTCACAACCTAGCAATTCCCAAACTGTCGGAGGCCAATCGAGAGTCTATAGATGAACCGGTCTCAATAGATGAGGTTCTTGCAGCAATCAAAAGCCTCAAGCCTAACAAACGCCCAGGTCCAGATGGTCTCCCGGGCGCTTACTACAAAAAGTTCGCCACTACCCTAGCCCCGCTCCTCGCCCACTCCTTCAACGCCCTATTAAAACAACAATCATTCGGCCGTGATACCTTAACTGCCATAATTGCCATGATTCCCAAGCCCAATACAGACCACACTCTCTGGTCAAATTACAGACCCATATCTTTACTGAATGTGGACATTAAAATCTTGGCCAAGATTCTAGCCCTGAGACTTAACCCAATTATAGGTGAACTGATATCCAAGGACCAGGTTGGCTTTATCCCCCGTAGGCAGGCCAGTGTTAATATCCGCCGCATAGTTCTCCTCCAACACATAGCTAAATCACGCAGCATCCCCATGCACCTCCTGTCCTTGGATATCAGGAAAGCCTTTGATACGGTATCCTGGCCATATTTACACTACATCCTGCAAAAGTGGGGCTTCGGCCCAAACTTCCTCCAATGGATAAATGCCTTATATACACAACCTCAAGCATATGTGAAGTATTCGGGGTTTAAATCAGACTGCTTCCCGATCCAAAGAGGTACCCAGCAGGGATGCCCCTTATCCCCCTTGATATTCGCTCTCATTATTGAGCCCTTAGCTTCTTTGATTAGGTCCAATCACGATATCCGTGGCATAGAAATAGCTAACACCTCGCACAAGCTCTGCCTCTTCGCTGACGATGCCCTCCTATTTGTCACTTCCCCACATACCACCCTCCCTAACCTTCTGCAGCTCTTGGAAAAGTTTGCCACGGTCTCTGGGTTAGAAGTCAACCAGGCGAAATCTAGAGCACTAAATGTCTCTTTAACCCAATCGGAACTCCAACTCCTGCAAGCTAACTTCCCGTTCCTATGGTCTTCCAGCTCGATCCCGTACTTGGGGATCAAACTTACAAGCAACCCTTCACACCTATTTCAATCAAACTATATCCCCATGCTGAAACACATGACTTCAATGCTTAATACCTGGTTACCACTATGTGTTTCTTGGTTAGGAAGAATAGCCGCGGTGAAAATGTCACTGCTCCCTAAACTTCTCTATTTATACAGAGTACTACCGATACCAATCCCAACCTATTTTCACAGAGTAATACAAAACCGTGTATATAAATACATATGGGGTACTAAAAGGCCTAGAATTTCTAGACCGGTCCTACTCCGCAGTAAACTACAGGGAGGCCTTGGAGTACCAAATTTCTTACATTACTTCCACGCAGCCCAACTAGCCCAGATATCCCTCTATCATGCCAAAGCGGAAATACCACTTTGGGTTGCACTGGAAGCTATTGACACGCATCCCATCTCCATATCCAACCTGCTTTGGTTACCCCCACTACACCGGGGACCCATAACTAACCCGACCACGCTCCACTCGCTGAAACTCTGGGACAAGTTATCTAGGTCCTTCAAACTAACTTCCCCTCACCGTCCGCTCCTTTCTTTTATAGGTCACCCGTTATTTTATCCTGCTTACACTGAACCAACTTCTTTTCAGGCCTGGACACAGGCAGGCTTACATCGCTTCCAAGACCTAATCTCGCACGGCACTACAGGCACACTCGCATCTGCCCCCTAGAGAATGTTTCCGATATCTCCAAATCTCCCACTTTATCCACACCAACCTCGGCCCGAGTATAGCCAACACTGGCCTAACCCCATCTGAAGATATCTGCGACTCAGACCCACACGCCCTGGGTATTATCTCCAGACTGTACACACATTTAACTTCTCCCATCACAACTGTACCTCCCTATGCCCTGGCATGGTCTAAAGACCTGAGCATTGACCTGGACTCAGACGATTGGTCAACCATCTGGTCGAACACCAAAATAGCATCCCAGAATATTATCGCTTCAGAAGCGAACTATAAAGTCCTAATGCGTTGGTACTTAGTACCTGCAAGAATTGCCAAGTTTACTCCATCGTACTCCCCGAACTGCTTTAGAGGCTGTAGTGAGCAAGGCACCCACCTTCATATTTGGTGGACATGCCCAATTGTCCAACGTTTCTGGGCGATCATATTCCAAATGGGTTCAACCCTACTCGGACACAACATTGCTCCAGACCCTGCTCTGGCCATCCTAAATTACACTGCACAGGACTATACCAAGGCACAATTACGCCTCTTGTTGCAACTCACTACAGCCGCTAAGCAAACTATAGCAAGGAATTGGAAAACCCCAAATCTCAATATCACTGAAGTCAAGAATAGAGTTACCCGTGCAATGATACACAGCAAAATAGAGGCTAAGGTTCTAGACAGAACTCCTCACCACCTTAAGATCTGGCGCCCCTGGACGGAGCACTTTCTGCCCCACGATTTTGACAGACTCCTCTTGGAACCTTAATTGATACCCTGACCTTTTCCGCAACCAGTGCAAAAGTACTGGTTTCTGGGAGCCACTCGGCCAAGTCTAACCTCTCCTCCTCCTACTTCTCACTATCCCCTCAACAATTCTTTTCCCTCCTCTTTCTACACCTCCACCTCTCTTTCCCCTACCTGAAATCTCAACCAGGGTGTGGACAAATCCACACCCCAAGCGTTACCACGTTCTAATACTATAGAACACCTCAAGCCTAATGAATGTATGTGTATGTCGGGGCTTGGCCCCAGTTATAGTTACGGTTAACTCACGACTCTGATACACTCCAACTATATCTAGATATACCCTTCCATTTGTCCTAGAAAGTTGCCGTTATGTTTGCACCGTATTGTCACATGCTCTGTATGTCATTTGGATCTATACGTAAGCTGTTTGTAACAGTAAAAGTTATTTTCATTTCCTTGATGTTACTGTAAACCTGTTTTCAATAAAAAATTTTGAAAAGAAAATACCCAAATATCTCAGAATTTGACAACCCTGGGTGGACAATTTTCTACCCTCAGACTTTGATAAAGCCCTCCTGGAACCTTGAAGGTTGTCCACCCATGAACGTTAAGTTTTTGCCCCGGGGCTCGCCGGGAGCACTTGACATTTACTTTTTTCTTCCTCTTACTTTTTCTGCCCTTCCCTCTCCTTTCTTCACCCTTTTTTTTTTTTCTTCATCTTCTCTCACCTTAAAACACTGGAATGTGATTTTTCAAAGGTTACATCCTTGTAAACCTACTGTTTATCGCTGCTGGATATTTTTGAAACTGTTTCAATATTAGTTCTCCTGTTTGACTTGATATGCTTTGAAGGCCTTGTGCCTCCCTTCTGTTATGTACATTGTATAGTTAACGTGTCTCTGATCTGGCATATTGTTGAGCCATATACATGCATGTATGCCTTAGGTTCTCTTTATATAGGAAACTGATATGCATTATTTTACATAACAATAAAACATTTGAAAAGAATAAAGGTGTTACTGTGTTCCCTTTGAGTGCCCAGTCATGTGCAGGATTTATGGCAGAAAATCAATTGGATGATTGAAGTGAACATAACTTCATCTAAAGCTGATGATTTAGATTTAGTGATTTCAGCATGAACTCTCCGTGGTTGAAGGAAATAAAATGGATAATATATGGCCTGCTTAGGGCTGAACATAGATGGAGCAAATTTCTTTCCTGAAACCACCATCAACACAGACAGTGTTCACAGGGGTATCCCTCCCATGTACCCACTGTGTTCTCCCAGTCGGGGAGAGGGGGGGGGTGGGAGAACACAGTGATTATTGCTAGCGGCTATAACAGTCACGGGCAATAATCCTATGTAAAATATGGCAGGCTGGTTGTACCCAAATTGATTGATCAATCAGCATGCCCATACATGCTTTTAATCTTGGGCGAGATTCGAACTGTCTATGGTGGGCTTTATTCGCTTTGCAATGTTGACTTTGCTAAGTGAACAATCATTAATGTTTTTGTAAATAAACTCAACTAAATAATTTGCTTTATTCCCTAAATCATTGCAGTAATTTACTTGCGAATGGAAGTGTTTGTCATTATTGGTGCCATGGGTTTCATCCTCCTCAATACCTCCTCCATGAGGTCCTCCTGCAACCAATCAGAATACATCTTTCACTGGTCTGAATGGTTCTGTGAAGTCTAAATCGTTCTGTACTAAGAATTAGTTCCCTATTTAAAGCCTAACTCTTAAAGCTTAAGGCAGATAAAAATAAATTACATCAACTCTGTATTTATTAATACATGATTAAATGTATTTTGTAAATGCAAGCAACGTGCATATCTGAATTTGACTCAGCATAACTGAGACCAAGGAAGGAAGAAAGCAACACAAGCAGCCAATGGGTTGTGCCTTGCAAAGAGCATTCTGGAAGGAGGAGAAAGCAGACTGACAGAGAGATGATCTCATCAGTCTGCTGCTTCTGCTTTCACTGTCCAATCACAGGGTAGGGGAGGGAAGGAGACCTGTAAGGGTCCTCCTCTCCCCTGCCAGACAGGGCTCTGTGGTGTGGCTGAGCTGTATAAATCTTAGAAGTGGATGAACATAAATATGAAGCCTTTGGCTAGTAAAACACATTCCTTGTATGTAATTCATATGTGTATTTAGCTGTTTGCCTGGAGTAAGAAATATATGTTATTAACTTTCTATTAAAGTGTAAGTAAACCCCCCTATCGTTTTCAGCCAAGGAAGCTGCCATCTTTGCCTCTGTTTAATCTACAACTGCCCTGATGCTGCACATGTGATCAGTTATGACACCAGCCATTGGAAGGTTTGCAAGTTTGGTTGAGAGCGCAACCAATGGGAGTGTTACATTTCCGGCACGTGCCAGAAGTTAAACTGTTTTATGGATGGGTTTACTTCCACTTTAACCAAAAATTGAAAATGTAATATAAAGTGTGTAAACAGAAATACTGCAGTGTTGTGCATTACGCACAACCACTAGCACATATAATATGAATGTGCATAAATTAAACCATGTGATAAAAATGCAAACTATTAATCATAAATCACATGCATAAACCACATAATATGCCAATGATGAAAATCTCATATGTTACACAAGTGATATAAAAGTGATAACCATTCCTCAATTAATGAACGGGTCAATAAAGTGAAGAAGAATCCACAAATAATGTGTGATGATGAGAACAAGTCCATTTATTTGACTGGTGCAGTTTCCGTGAGACAAGCTAATCCCATTAAGACAAAGCCATAAGTGTAGAGACATCACATCACCGCACACCAAAACAACTTACCAGAGCTGCCTGACCCTCATGCAAAGAGTGGTTAACAGACAGTGCTGGAGATGTCAAAATAGGCCAAACTGAAAAAATGCTCTTCAGGTCACAGGGGGGTCCTCCCACACTCCCCTGGTGTACAAATGTACACAATGGATCGAATAAACAGAGAATACTAAATTTGCCTGGAGAAGAGGGAGCAGAGAGAGAAGTAGTAAAAGGAGCCAGTCAATTCATGTACTGATATTGAGCCTGCTCATATGAGGAAAGTGCAGAGTGATGCTTCTTCTTCACTGTCCAATCATGTACTTTGAGGTCTTTTGGTTGACATTGTCAAGCTTTGCATATTGTTGGCCAATGACAAGATATGTAGATCTTTAGCTAGGTAGTGGATGCACAGTCCA
Organism: Lithobates sylvaticus; assembly: GCA_028564925.1. Lineage (NCBI taxonomy): Eukaryota > Metazoa > Chordata > Amphibia > Anura > Ranidae > Lithobates > Lithobates sylvaticus. Next base: position 524,781,710 of record CM053026.1, read on the forward strand.
GAGGCATGTCCATTATATGGCACTGTAAGCATGGGCAAACCATGAAAGTGAAGGTGGCCCATGTTTACAATGCCATTTTATGTATGTTCCTCTGGACCGTGCATCCGCTGTCTAGCCAAAGCTCTACAGATCACTGCGCTGTCACTGTTTATGACTGGGAGCCTATGGGGTGGGCTGCTGATTATGTGATAATTGTGACATCCAATCACAGTAATCATATGACTAGGAAGCCAATGTAACACCTCTGGCATTACAAATTTGTATAGGGTTTGTGCCTGCCATCTAGAAAGGGTAATAAGACTGTTGGCTGCTCAGTGCTTTCATTTAATTGTGTAAAACTATAAGTGGTCACTTTCTCGGCTTTTGAACAACGTCCTGCTACAGCCAACCTTTCATTGACACGATTTTATACAATATCCCATTTTTAAGGAATGGACATTTTATCAGTTTTCTCTGGTTTTTGGTTAATGGGATGTTTATAAAATGTAAAATTAATTTGTTATACAAATTAGTATATATTTTTTTTTTATATTTAATTCACCTAGGGCAAGCTATTTTAATGGTTTAAATGAGCTTCAGTAGTAAAGTGTCATGGGGGGGAAAAATTGTCTTGTTTACTCTTTTTAGAAGCTCTATTGATCTGAAATCCCAGCTTGTAGCTATATATTCTCTGAAGAAAGGCTTGTGATTCTCAGGAAAGCACCACAGCTGCCTGATGATATGCTACTAATATGTTCTCAACATGGTCTGCTAATCAGCAATAGCATAGGCACCTTCTGTTTTGTTATGTACAGTAAAATGAAGCAACATAGAGATTTATTGGAGATCACAGGAGAGATAAGGCTGGAAAAACCTACACCTTACAGACATTAGTGGGAAGTATCTCCTCCCTCTCTGGAGGGGACCAACAGCCTGTGGTCAAACAGCTGTTTTAGGACTGCTGCTTGTACGAACATTGGTGCTACTTAGATGGCCCCATACCGTGCTGAGTAAAGGCTCATTCCTACTGGCGTAATCTGTAAATCTGTAGCAAAGAATGCCCCCATTTGCTACACAAGGCCAGGGGGTCTTGTAAAAAAAAAAAAAAATGACCCATCCTTTAAATAGGGCACAAGTATGTAATTAACATCAGTGATGGTAGTTTAGGTTTTTAGAACAAAGTCACTAGATGCTTGGCTTGTAAAAATCAAAGATGTACTTACCTTATGTTACTATATATCACTTTGTAATACAATATGCTGCCCTCTGATCTCATGAGCTGTTTTATGTTGCACTGTTAAAACACTTCAGTAGAGGAGAGAGCTTTTTCCTGCAGATTTTACGCTATGACCTGCAGAGATACAATTCTGTCATTGCTTTGACCTCATACCTATGAAATATGTTCAATAGGGCTTTTTGGTTATTGCCAAAAACAACCAATTGAGCTTTTATATTACATTTTTAAGCTGTACTGAAGAGAAAGAACATAGAATTTGAGTGTTTGTTATATGCACCACCTTTGCCTTTTTGGCCCATAATAATGCACTATACATCTTTGGCAAAAATATAAAAGTCATGCAGCGAATATAATAAGATTTCAGATAGTCTATAATATCATATCATTGAAACAGACTTAGATTTACCATACTTATTTACTTTAAGTTAAAATACTAAGGCTCTATTCACATGTTGGTGTTCCAGGAATCCCATTCATTCTCAGGGGCACTTCCATCAAATCATTCTCTGCAGCTATTACCTTTTGTACCACCACCCCTTCCCTTTAGAATGTAAGCTCTACGAGCAGGGCCCTCCTGTACCTTTTGTATTGAACTGTACTGTAATTGTGTTGTCCCCCCTAAACATTGTAAAGCACTGCGTAAACTGTTGGCGCTATATAAATCGTGTATAATATAATAATAATAATAATATGGCACCCTAAACATGGGTAGCAGTCTTGCATTTTGTCACTTGTTCGCCTTGTAAAAAGTGCACAAAGAGGCAAAAAAAGGCACATGAGCTAATTTAGTGCATTTGTTGCACTTACGGGAGCCCATTCAAGTGATAGGGCTGCCCCTGCCAAAAAAGCTGTAAAAAACTTGTGATCGTACAGGTGTGAATGTGGCCTAAAGTTGTAGAGCAGGGGTCTCAAACTGGCGGCCCTCCAGCTGTTGCGAAACTACAAGTCCCATGAGGCATTGCAAGGCAGACAGTTACAAGCATGAATCCGACAGACATGATGGGACTTGTATTTTGCAACAGCTGGAGGGCCGCCAGTTTGAGACCCCTGTTGTAGAGACTTTTCAGTTAGCTTAGTAAATAATTGTTCACTTTGCTTAGTAAATAAAGCAAAGCTGTGTTCACATTGAATACCTAATCATTTGCATGGGAATTAAATAAAATATAAATTTTGCCTGAAAATGTTTAGATGAGTGAATTTTTTTTTTTAGTTTTAGTTTTTTAATAAGCGAGTAAACATTCCCTTTACTAAGTGAACAGTCGCTACAACCCCTTGTTAAGCAACCCAAGAGAATATTTGCCAGAATGTTTCAGAATACAAAAGTTAAAAAAAAAACAACTGATTGCCCACAATTTTAAATCAGGTACAGTGTTACCATATGCATTAAGATAAGTCTGACTATATTCTAACCTTCTGAAATGTTAAAACATGACTGGATCAGACATTTTTGTGATTTTTTGGAGTGTCTAAGATATTCATGTTTTTAGTAGATGACCTTTAAAAATGCATTTTTCTAAAATGTTGATTCTTTTAAAATGTTGACATTCAAAATTTGTATGTAAATAAGGCATCTTTTTGCATTAAAGTTCAGGTAAACCCAAAATCAGTTTTTCAGTATGTGTCATGTATAAACTCAGTGTATAAAATACATTTTTTCTGTTGCGAATTTCCTTACCTGGAGAACCTGCCCAAAACAGCACTTCCTGTTGCATGCTGACAACACTATGCCACTGGGGTTGATTTACTAAAGGCAAATAGACTGTGCACTTTGCAAAGTGCAGTTGCTCCAAAGCTTAGTAAATGAGCAGAAGCTTTGATGACTTCCATCATCCAATCATATGGAATGCTGTTTTTCTTCCAATCATGCGGAATGCCAATAGGCTCTAATTCGCTTCAAAAAGGGTGGGCTCGGGGCGCAGAGCACTGTGCCCTGAGCCCACCCAGTTGTGTGACATTAGCAAATTATTATTCGCTAATGTCTTCCTGCTTCTCCTTCTGGCCAATTAGAAGCAGGCCCTGAGACCTGATTGGCCGGGAGTCCTAAGACCCGATTGGCCAGGAGGAGAAGCGACCGCTAGGACTTGGGAGGAGATACAGGGGGGAAGCCACAACCTGGATGGGGTAAGTGTGGGGCTGGCGAGCAGATTGGCGGGCGACAGGCGATCAGGTGAGTGAAGCGGCAATCATGCGGGTGATCTGTACCCAAATTTCGTTTGAGTACAGCATTGAACAACTGCGCAATTGTCAGTTAAAATGACACAGTGCCAAATTGTAAAAAGTGCTCTGGTCAGGAAGGAGGTAAAATCTTCCGGGGCTGAAGTGGTTAATGACAAGGCCATTTTTTGCGATATGGCACTGTGCTGCTTTAACTGACAATTGCGCGGTCATGCGACTTTGTACAAAAACAAAATTGACGTCATTTTTTCCCCACAAATAGAGCTTTCTTTTGGTTGTATTTGATCACCTCTGCAAATTTAATTTTTTTTGCGCTCTAAACAAAAAAAGAGCAACAATTTTGAAAAAAAAAAAAAAAATATTTTTTACTTATTGCTATAATAAATATCTCCAAATTTAAAAAAAAAAAAACTAAAAATGTCTTCCTCAGTTTAGGCCAATATGTATTCTTCTACATATTTTTGGTAAAAATAAAAATCGCAATAAGCGTATATTGATTGGTTTGCGCAAAAGTTATAGCAACTACAAAATAGGGGATAGTCTTATGGCATTTTTATTATTTTTTTTTTTTTTTACTAGTAATGGTGGTGATTTGTGTTTTTTTATCAGGACTGAGACATTGCGGCAGACAAATTGGGCACTTTTGACACTTTTTTGGGACCATTGACATTTATACAGCGTTCAGAGCTAAAAATAGCCACTGATTACTGTATAAATATCACTACAGGAAAGAGGTTAACACTAGGGGGCAATCAAGGGCTTAAATGTGTGTCCTAGGGAGTGTTTCTAACTGTGGGGGGATGGGGCTGCCTGGGGGAGGAGACTGATTGTTGTTCCTAAGCATAGCATTAGGAACAGAAGATCAGTCTCCTCACTCCTGACATAACGGAGATCTGTCTATTTACATTGACAGACCTCCCTTCTGTCTCTGTGTGGAGCGGTCGCAGGTGCCCGGTGGACATCGCAACCACCGGGCACGAGCATCGGCTCCACCCTATAGTAGTCTTAAAGAGGACGATGTACAGCTACGACGGCTCGCCCAGGGGAGCCAACCTGCCGCAGTACAATATTATACTCCAGCGGCTAATCGGGAAGCAGTTAATAAGCTAGAACAGTGGTCTCCAAACTGCGGCCCATGGGCCGGATGTGGCTTCCTTGCTTGCCTTTATCTGGTCCTTGGGGCACCATGTCATTCAATAACAGCAATGATGGGGCACTATTTCTCCCACGGACACTAATGATGGGGCACCATTCCTCCAACAGACACCAAGAATGGTGCACCATTCCTCCCACAGACGCCAATTATAAGGCATCCTTCCTACCTTGAATAGCAAAAACGGGGGGGGGGGGGGGGGGGCATTCCTCCCACTGATATCAACAATAGGGTACTATTTCTTTTACTAAAACCAATGATGGGCCACTGTTTACTCTTACTTGCATCGGGGTGTTTTCTAAACCAAAGTCTGGCCCGACTCAAGGACTGTAAACTGGCCCATTGTTCTGAAAGTTTGGGGACCCCAGTGCTAGATAGTCATTGCAACAGGCAACTGAAAAAGCATGCAGGGCAGGCTGACAATGCTCATGCCAGACAGTGGTTTAGTGTTGCCAGCATGCAACAGGAAGTGCTGTCATTGGCAGGATCTCTAAGTAAAAGCTAAAAAATATATTGTATGGAAAAAAAAGCACCGAGACTCAAGTGGATATAGGGGAAAAAAAAGGTTTAGGGACTCAAGTGGTTAACACGTTCCTATTCCTTTTCTATATTTTACAATCTGAAACATTCATTAGGATAATAATTGGCGATCCTGCCATTAAGATTCTTGTTCAGATACTTTCTGTTGAAGGGTAATAACTGTCTCCCAATGGTGCTCCTGCATTGTCTTCCTGTCACAAAGACATCTGACGGAGACTACTGATGGCCATTATATTTTATGCAGTACTGGTCCACTGTTGTCACTTACGAGAAAACCCACACTGAGAAATGTTATAAAGCCACCGTCGGTGTGTATGTAGATATGAAATGGCTGTATAGAGGATGCAGGAGATCAGCAGTACCGAGACACAACAAAGGGGAAACAAATATTTTGTTTAACCACTTCACCCCCGGAAGATTTGGCTGCTCAATGACCAGAGCATTTTTTGCGATACGGCACTGCGTCGCTTTAACTGACAATTGTGTGGTTGTGCGACGTTGTACCCAAACAAAATTCTTTTTTTTTTTTTTTTTCCACAAATAGAGCTTTCTTTTGGTGGTATTTGATCCTCTCTGACGTTTTTATTTTTGGCGCTATAAACAAAAAAGTGTGAACATTTTGAAAAAAACACATTATTTTGTACTTTTTGCTATAATAAATATACCCATTTTTTTTTAAAAAAAAGCTAATTTTTTTCTCAGTTTAGGCCGATATGTATTCTTTTACATATGTTTGGTAAAAAAATTAGCAATAAGCATATATTGATTGGTTTGTGCAAAAGTTATAGCGTCTACAAAATAGGGGATAGATTTATGGCATTTTTATTATTATTTTTTCTTTTACTAGTAATGGCGGCGATCTGCGATTTTTATCGTGACTGAGGCATTATGGTGGACACATCGGACACTTTTGACACATTTTTGGGACGATTAACAATTATACAGCGATCAGTGCTATAAAAATGCACTAAATTACTGTATAAATGTCACTGGCAGGGAAGGGGTTAACACTAGGGGGCGATCAAGGGGTTAAATGTATTCCCTAGGCGTGTTCTAACTGTAGGGGGAGGGGACTGACAGATTGTGGTTCCTAGCTATTAAGAAATCACGATCTGTCTCTCCTCACAGAACAGAACAGGGATTTGTGTGTTTACACCCACACACACATCCCTGTTCTGCCTCTCGTGCCCGCGATCGCTCATGGCTGGTGGTCATCGCAACCGTCAGCCATGAGCATCGGCACCCCCGCAGTGCAGCACGCGCGCCTGCTATCCCGCTTAAGGGAGCCGACGTATAGCTACAACAGCTCGCGGGAACGTGCCGACCTGCCGCCGTATGACGGCGGCTGGTCGGCAAGTGGTTAAAATGGCAAATTTTTATGATGCACAGACTGAATATCACCCAATTAGGCTGTCCCTGCTGTACAGAAGTCAATCAATTGATCAACCATTTTTTTAAGGGGTATGTTGGAAAGCTTATCTCAATCATTGGCTGTAACCACTGTTCAGTGTATTTTGACAGCGCAGTGCTGCTGTCAGAATACAACATCCTGGTGCAGGGCATTCCACCAATGGCTTCATGATTCTTTCTCTAGGGCAGGCAAAGACCTCTTGTAGATCAGCAGCAGTTGCAGAGCTACAAGTCTCAGCATTTTTGTGCCAGCAGAACATTCTGGGATCAGCAGTTCCAACACATCTGACAAAGCATAGTTTGCTTCTCTCCTCTGTTGAATCTAGACCAAACATTCACAATATAGTTCCTTCAATTAAATTGAAGGTGATAAGCTGTCATAATTCTTTAGAGGTTTCAAGAAGTAAGTAACATAAGCCAAGATGTCCTATGAGCAGTGAATTTCTTTGACTTTATTCAGCTAATATTAATTGAAGTAGCAAACGGCACAATCCATCTGAGTCACATAAAAATGAATTAGTATTGGTTTTATTACTGCTGTTATTATTAATCTGTTCTTTGTTTACACTAGAGGCTCCTACTAGTGGCTGGAATAACCACTAATTTCTCAGAACAGAAGACGTCGGAGCATTTCCTGAAGCCAGTAATCAGAATGGATGTTGTACTCCTGGAATCCTCTGTAGTGTCCAGCCATACATTTTTATATATCTATATCTATAGAAACAGGATTTGATGGTGTACAAAGAAATCATAGGGGAAAACATGATCCTGCCCTGCAGAACTTGCAACTCTTTCTTTTTATGTGTCCGATTTCCAGGGAAGAAAAATTGCCAGCTTCTATTTGAGATACAATACAAAATCTTTTATAAAAATAATCGCCCGTTGCCTTTTCCTTCGAAATATGCAAACTTGTATGTGCTGATTCTTTAGTCTGAATTGCAAACAGCCATATAAAAAAACTTAGATCAATACAATGATACTTTCACCAAAGGTAATTAAATTTATTATTTAATGCAGCTAGTAAAAGTATCTGAATTTGACTTGGTATTAGGTCATTATGCATGAGTCTACAGCTTTAACCACTTCAATGCAGGGCACATTCACCCCCTTCTTTTGGTGGTGTTTAACCACTTCAATACCAGGCACTTAGACACCTTCCTGAACAAGCCAATTTTCAGCTTTCAGCACTGTCGCAATTTGAATGACAATTGCGCGGTCATACTACACTGCACCCAAACAAATTTTTTATCATTTTGTTCCCACAAATAGAGCTTTCTTTTAGTGGTATTTAATCACCTATTTATTTTTTGCGCAACAAATAAAAAAATACCGAAAGTTTTGCAAAAAAAACAAGTTTTTCTTTGTTTCTGTTAATTTTTTTTATAAATAAGTACGTTTTCTTCTTCAATGACAGGCACTGATATGGCTGCACTGATGGGCACTGATAAGGCGGCACTGATAGGCACCGGTGAGGTGGCACCAATGAGGTGGCACTGATGGGCACTGATGATGGGCACTGAGAGGCGGCACTGATGGGCACTGATAGGTGGCACTGATGGGCACTGATAGGTGGCACTGGTATGTGGCACTGATGGGCACTCATAGGCGGCACTGATGTGTACTTATGGGTGGCACTGATAGGTGGCATAGATGGGCACTGATGGGCACTGATAGGTGGGCACAGATGGGCACTGATAGGTGGCACTGATGGACACTGATGGGTGGCATTGCTGGGCATCCCTGTTTTGTAAAGTAAATATAAGGTGCCAGTCAGTGCCCATTTGGGCATTTTTTTTACATGTGGATGGGCATCCACATGCTGGGGGCTTCCCTGGTGGTCCTAGGGGCTTCCCTGGTGGTCCAATGTGGGCATCTGAGGGGGGCTGCGCTGATAAACAATCAGCGCATACCCCCCCTGTCAGGAGAGCCGCTGATCGGCTCTCCTCTACTCGCGTCTGTAAGACGCGAGTGAGGAAAAGCCGATCAACGTCTCTTCCTGTTTAAATCGTGATCAACCGTGATTGGACACGGCTGGTCACGTGTTAAAGAGCATCCACTATTTACCGAGATCGGTGGAGCGGTGTGTCAGACTGACACACCACTCCACCGATCGGCGCGATGCGCACCCCCACGGGTGCGCAGCGGCTGTTATCCTGAAGGACGTCATATGACGCCAAATCAGGATAACAAAACCACTTCCCAGACGTCAATCTGCTATTGACCGGGCGGGAAGTGGTTAAAGAGGAGCTCCAGGCTCCCTTCCAAAAAAATAAAAGTCAGCAGCTACAAATACTGTAGCTGCTGACTTTTAATATTAGGGCACTTACCTATCCAGGCATCCAGCGGTGTCCTCACCCGAGCTGATTCTTTAATCGGCTATCAGGTGCTGGGAAAAATCAGCAGTGAAGCCTTGCGGCTTGACAGGTGGTTTCCTACTGCACATGTGTGAAGAATGCTGCTCTCTGTGAATGGGCTGCAGTCTTCTGGGACCTATGAAGTGTCCCAGAAGGCTTGGGGGGAATGAGGGGGGGCTAACTTCCGACTCAGTTCGCCGCGGCAAGCTGAGCCGGAAGTGGGAGCGAGTACCTTTCAAAACTAGGTACCCACTCCCCCTACCCCCAAAAGGTGCCAAATGTGGCATTGGAGGAGGGGAGGAGGCAGACCAGTGGAGCTTCCCATTTAAAGTGGTTCTGCACATATTTTTTTTCTTTGTACATATGTTTTTTCCAAGCTGTAAATAGTTGCCAATGCCCCTTTATTTTTATTTTTTTGGCTCCTACCTTGCGCTGTCTGCTGTTCTCCCTTATCTCTCCCTGCGTCTATGGGCGGGGTTTCTGCGGGGATCAGCATCATTTCCATCATTGAACTCCACACTGTCTCCTGGGATATCGCATAACGGGGGCGTTAACTTTCTAAGACGCCGGCCGTTGTCCTGGCAACATTGTAAATTACAGCGCTCGTAGCTGTAGCTGCTGAGCGTGCGTGGGAACCAGCAAGGAATGCTGGTTCTTCAGAAGCAACGAAAAGAGGAAGTGATTGCTTGTGGGCTTCAAATGCCCACAAGCAAAATGACATTGGCCGAAAATTTGTAATATAAAGAAAGATTTCACTGAAAAACGGACATGGATAGCGGGAGAAGGCAGGAAAAGTAAGCTTATTTTTTTAAACACATCTATTTTAAAGATACAGCAAAAAAAATAAAAAATCTTCAGCCCAGAACCACTTTAAGTGGAGCTCCGCTTTAATCACCACTGTTTTTTTTTTTTTTATCTTTTGCTAAACAAATGAAAAAAGACAGAAAATATTGAAAAGAAAAAGTTTTTCTTAGTTTCTGTTAACATTTTTTAACAAATAAGTAATTTTTATTCTTTACTGATGTGCACTGGTGAGGCTGCACTGATGAGCACTGACAGGCTACACTGATGGGCACTGATATGCTGCACCAGTGGGCACTGATGAGGCGGCACTGATGAGGATTCACTAATAGGTGACACTGATGGGCACTGATAGGCGGAACTGATGGGCACTGATAGGCGGAACTGATGGGCACTGATAGGCAGCACTGATGGGCACTGATAGGCAGGAGCACTGATGAAGATGCACTAAAAGGCGGCAGTAATGGGCACTGATATGCGTTCACTGATAGGCACTAGCAGGCTGCACCGATGGGCAGTGATTGGCACTGATGGGGCTGCACTGATAATCGTTGTAAATGATGTGCTGACAGGTTTGCCGGTTAATGGACAGACACATCAGGGGAGGAGAGGACTGCTGATAACCGGCAAGTCTGTTTACATGTAATCATCTATGATTTGACAATTAATTAAATCCAGTGACCTGGAAGCAGTGGGCGGGGCTGAGTCCAGTTGTCTGTGTCAATGGACGCAGCAGTGGGAATTGGTACAAGGAAAGGGGGAAAGCGGCCTTCTGTGGAGGCACTAGACGAAGAGGAGGGGCCTGGAGCACCGACGGGGCACCCCAGAAGAAGAGGATCGGGGCTATTCTAAGCATGTTTGTTATTTTTTTTTTTTTAAATGAGAGTTTACAACCCCTTTGAGTTTTCAAAAAGATAAGGGTGAGCAGCAATTTGTAAACATTTGTTATAGTTATGCTATGTGAATGGGAACAAAGAGGTGTTATCCTAATATGGCTGAAAAAGTGGAAATACACTTTAAAGATGTTTTTTAAACAAAGGCAGGCAGAGGACAAAGGACTACTCACCAGTAGTACCTGTGATTGTCTGCAGCTGATCTCTTCCCATTACTGACTTACCATACTTAGCGTCTCTGAGGCAGCTGCCTTGGTAGGGTTTTCCATCCTCATGTCAGAGACGTCAGCAAGAAAATTAGTAAACAGTATGTTAGTGACCTAATATTAAAGCACAAAAATACCTTCAGATAATATATTCCAACCAATATTCTAATATTATAGATAAGGGACTGATTTCCTCTCCGTGCTCAGTGCAATTGCAATATAATGCAATTATGGTGATACCAACAAATTATATAATAAGTGCAATTTATATAGTGCAAAAAAAATTATATATAATCAAAGTTGTAAATGCACCTTGAAAAAGTCACGTGACATGTGACGCAACGTGTCGGGAGGAGCCAGTGCCGACATCAAGTGTTTGTATTGAGCACACTAGATGCGGTGTGAGGAGAAATCTCGCTACAAGCGGCTGACTGTTTGCATTAAGCGTTGGTCGATCATACAAATGTGAGTGGATTAATTTGTACTCTATACCTATAAATAGTTTTAATCATTGCGCAATGATGCATCTCTCTTGTTTCATGTGAATATCCATATTTCGAGAGGAGCAGCAAGAGAACACAGCTGTATACTCTTAATGAACTGAGAGCTTGTCAGAAGTGGCTGTTTAGAGAAACAATTGTGTTTTTTATTTTTCATTATCGCTTCATCCTCTGAACAGGCTAATTAATTTATCAATTCTTTGTGGATGTCCTTGTGAATTTTGGGGTGAAGCAACCCCCAATATTGGTGTTATGAAGACATCTTTGATTATATATAATTTTTTTTGCACTATATATATTGCACTTATTATATAATTTGTTGGTATCACCATAACTGCATTATATTGCAATTGCACTGAGCACGGAGAGGGATATCAGTCCCTAATCTATAATATTAGAATATTGGTTGGAATATATTATCTGAAGGTATTTTTGTGCTTTAATATTAGGTTGACTGTAGCGCACTATTGTTTGTAATACATATCACTTATTCACTGTGTCAGAACACTTTATAATGGTTGCAGTTTAATCATTTGGTTATCTTTTATTAATTTATTCTATTTGAATATTCATATCGGTGCTTCAGTACTCTTTTTCACAAGTATATTAGTGACATCACCACATCTCATTTCAAATCTCCTGAGACTAGCAGTCAGAGGCAGCTTTAGATGTCAAACTGCAGGTATAGCGCTTTGAAGCTGTAACAGGAGTGCCTAGGCACATGAGTGGTGAGAAGCATAGGCCCAAAGCCATAACCATAAGCAAGTAACCATGTCCAAAGATGACATGGAGACCAATTAACCACTTCAATACAGGGCACTTAACCACATGCCGACCGGGCCATAACCGAAAGACGGCTACAGTGCGGACAGCTTATTCTGGGTGGACGTCCATGGGATGTCCTCCCAGAATCTAGCTCCCGCGCGCCTCCCTGGGGCGCGCACTCGGGCACATCTGTGCATCACGGATCACGGTAAACGGCCGCTGATATCGGCCGTTTACCACGTGATCGCTCTGTCAAATGATGGAGCGATCACATGTAAACAAACATCAAACGTCATGACGCCGGGTCCTCCCTCCCCTCTCTGTGATCGGTACAGTGAGAGGGGAGAAGCGGAGAGGGGAAGAGATGGCAGCAGTGCTGTGGGCTGGATGTGTAGTGCCCACAGCGCTGCTCTGTGACAGTACTGTGTAACACTGTGCAATACTCTGCCAACACTGCAATACTCTGCCAATACTCGCCAATACTCTGCCAATACTCTGCAATAAATGTTAATAGAAACAAATAATTTTTAATTTTTTTTTACTGAATTTTTTTGTCTTTTTTGATTTATAGCACAGAAAAAAAAAAAACCCAGCGGTGATTAAATACCACCAAAAGAAAGCTCTATTTGTGCAGAAAAAAAGGACAAAAAAATTCATTTGGGTACAGTGTTGCATGACTGAGTAATTGTCATTCAAAGTGCAACAGCGCTGAAAGCTGAAAATTGGTCTGGTTAGGAAGGGGGTTTAAGTGCCCAGTGGTCAAGTAGTTAAACACCTTCCTGCCCAGACCAATTTTCAGCTTTCAGCGCTGTCGCACTTTGAATGACAATTGCGCGGTCATGCTACACTGTATCCAAACTAAATTGTTATCATTTTGTTCCCACAAATAGAGCTTTATTTTGGTGGTATTTGATCATCTCTGGGATTTTTATTTTCTGCTAAACAAATAAAAAAAGACCGAAAATTTTGAAAAAAAATATGTTTTTTTTGTTTCAGTTACAAAACTTTGTAAATAAGTAAGTTTTCTCCTTCACTGATGGGCACTGATGGTGCTGCAGTGACGGGCACTGATAAGGCAGCACTGATAGGCACCGATGATGTGGAACCAATGAAGTGGCACTGATGAGGTGGCATTGATGGGCACTGATATGTGGCACTGATATGCGGCACTGATAGGCACTGATAGGTGGCACAAATAGGCACTGATAGGTGACACAGATGGGTATGGATAGGCGGCACGGATGAGCATGGATGAGCACTGATAGGCAGCATGGATGGGCACTGATAGGCGACACGGATGGGCACTTATAGGTGGCATTGTAGTGTAAAGTATTGTACGAGTGGATGCCAATCAGTGCCAAACAATAATGCATGCCAATCAGTGATGCCCACTGTGGGAAATGATTGGCATCCATTGTGGGCACTGACTGGCATCCTTTGTGGGCACTGACTGGCATCCCTGGTGGTCTAGGGTGGCATATCTGGTGCTGGGCATCCCTGGTGGTCTGGTGGCGTCCCTGGTGGTCCAGTGTGGACATCCTCGGGGGGGGGGGGGGGGCGCTGCGCTGATAATCGATCAGCACAGACCCCCCTCTGTCAGAGGAGCAGCCGATCGGCTCTCTTCTACTCGCGTCTGACACTCGCGAGTGAGGAAAAGCCGCTCAACGGCTCTTCATATTTTCATATGCTAGAGAGTTGCGTAGTTGAGAACGTAGTTGCGGTGTGTCACAACGATCGCCGCAATGCGCGCCCCCGGGGGCGCGCAGCGGCTTAATATCCTGATCACGTCATATGACGTCCAGTCAGGATATTGAAACCACTTTGCCGCCGTCATTCTGCTATATGGCGGGCGGCAAGTGGTTAAGTTGGAAAGAGCAAGGCCACAACTTTATTGAAAAATTATAACGTAGCAACTTAAAGAGGGAATGTACCTGAAATTTTTGTTTTAAAAGCCAGCAGCTACAAATACTGCAGCTGCTGACATTTAATAAATGGACACTTACCTGTCACAGGTTCCAGCGATGTCGGCAGCAGAGGCCGATCAATCGCTTGGCCCTCTGCTGCTACCGGCACCATTCTTGGTTAGGGAATCAGGAAGTGAAGCTTTGCGGCTTCACTTCCCGGTTCCCAACTGCGCACGCACGAGTCGCGAAGCGCAATGAGAATCGTCCGCGCTGTCTGCTGGGACCCGTGTGTGTCCCGGCAGCCAGAGCGCCGGGACAAGAAGTGGCGTAAACTCCCGTGGGAGTTTGTGCCCGGAAGTGGGTGTAAATACCTGTTTTAGACAGGTGTCTGCACCCCCCTCCTCCCTGAAAGGTGCCAAATGTGATACCAGAGGGGGGGAGGGTTCCGATGAGCGGAAGTTCCACTTTAGGGTGGAACCCCGCTTTAACCAGTGCCAATCACAATTATACTGTGAGCACAGATGAACAATTACCTGATACAGTCTAAAAGGCCTGCCTTTACTATTAGTACTGGACAGGCATTAGACTAACTTAAAATTAAAGATGAGGGTATTACAGCAATCTGGATTGCTGGCAAATTCAAACCACCAATAAAGCTGTGACAAACATATTGCAAATGGGTAGATGGGTGGACAACCCTTCTAAAGACTTAAAGTAGAACTAAAGCCAAAGCTTTTTTTTGTTTAAGGTGGAGTGAAGAGGGATTAGAACACTTGTCAGTTTTTATTGTTGTCTGTACCCCCGTTAAGGAGATTCACCCTCTCTATTTGTCCTGTTTACAATTATAATTGAAAGTAAAAGTAAAAGAAAATCCCAAATTTTGGGTTGTCCCCAGAAAAGTAATAGATAGGAAAGCTTTCGATGGGAACACTAATTCTGGTGACCTGGGGACCCCAAGGAATACCCTAAAGTTGCAAGGATTTCCTCTCAATTCCTGTTTGGTCTATGGGTAGGGTTGCCACCTATCCGGGATTCACCCAGACAGTCTGGGTTTTGAATCATGTATCCGGGTCTCAGTCTGCCTGAAACCCGGACACACACCTCCCAATCGTCCTGGGATTTCAAGTGAATCTGTCCCGCAGATCTGGATTGGAGTTCTGGAGCCAGTGCAGGAGCAAGTTCCAGCACATGTGCTCTCACACAATGCACCCAGTGAGGATTCCTGTCGGCAGCGCCTGCCTGTGCTCTGGCTTCTTCCCCACCTCATTCACCTTTGCAATCATTGCTTGCTAGGACCGAAGGCATTCTAGCAACCAATGAAGCACTTTGCCATTGTGCACAGTGGGAGAATAGCACTTTGTAGAGCTACGCCACTTCCCAGCTCTCTGCCCCAACTCTGGCTCCCATTTGCTGGCTCGCAGTGGCTACCACATGGTAAGGCAATCTAATGGGGCAGGGGTGCTGATATAAGGGGGTCCCTAATCTAATATGGGTCTCCAAGGGGGGGCGCTGATATAAGGGGACTCTGATCTAAAGGGTGGTTTTTAAGGGGGGTGCTGATCTAATATTTAGTCTCTTATCTAATGGGGTTATGTAAAGGGGGTGCTTATATAAGGTAACTCTGATATAATGGGGGGGTCTCTGAGGCTACATTCAACCTGGCAATTAGGGGCAGTGTGAATAGTAGCTAGCGGCAGAAATCAAAGATTCCTGCTGTGGCTCTCAGCAACTAAGTGCCACCTGCCCTGTTCACTATGCAGGTAATCACTGGCTGTGTGGACAGCAGCGAATAGCGGAGGCCGCAGGTCACCTTTTACTTTAATGAATGGGGCTGGCGGCCGCACCTACCTACTATTCTCACTGGCCCTAATCTCCAATGTGAATGTAGCTGATATAAGGAGACTCTGATCTAATTAAGGGTCTCTAAGTGGGGGTGCCTATATAAGAGGATCCTGATCGCATGGGGATACTCTAAGGAGGGGCAACATTTTTTTGCCATGCATCGATAAAGTGTTTGGGTTTGGCTTAAAGAAAATGTGGCAACCCTATCTATGGGACAGGAAGTGAAGGGAAATCTTCACAATGGGACACAGATGGTGAAAAAAATTTGACAATGATTACTATATCCAAAATGAAATGAAAAAAAAAAATTTAAATTGTGCCTTACTTTTTGTAATTTTATTTTCCTGGTGCCTATCCATGGCAGCATACCTATGACAAGCTCTGCCTCGGCTGCCCCCTTTAGGATCAGTGAATATTATAAAAGAATAGTGTTAGAGCACCCCCAGCATTCTCCATAATATAGAATACCAAGGATGGGTTTGTATGCTGCCATGGATAGGCACCAGGAAAAGAATATTACAGTAAGTATGGCACAATTTTCTGTTTTCCTGGTGCCTCCCTGGCAGCATACCTATGATAAATAACTAGCTAAAAACGGGTGGGTTGATGCTTAGAAAGACATTTTATTTTGAACAAAAGATTACTCTTTTGATCATGTAAATACTTACTTGATGGCCTGCCTGCCAAATTCTACCGAAAAGAGAGCCCCCGGGTCTACTCTGTAGTGCTTCAAAAACGTATGTTGAAAAGACCAGGTTGCTGCCCTGTGTATGGTTTCAATGGATACATTTGCCCTCACAGCTGAGGCAGAGACAGACCTGGTGGAATAAGCCTTGACCGCTGAAGGGGGTTCTAGGCCTCTTGCCCTGTGCGCCTTTTAATCAACAGTCTGGGAGACTTCCTGAAGGGGGCTGTGGCCTGCAAATAGCATGTCAATATGGATGTGATATCCAAATAATGGAGAGAAACAGATTCTGGATCTGAGAATGTTGCTTGAGCCCAAGGTTCCAAGATACTAGTGGTAGTGGTGGTCTTAGGGATGAACCCAGGAACTGTCCTAAGTTCTACTCTGTCCGGAAAATATTTAATATGATCATGGTCTGCACCCAAGGCCTGCAGCTCTGACACTCTTCTACCTGACGCCACAATGATCAGAAAATATAGCTTTAGGGTTAGATTCCACAGAGATATTGATTTGTTTGGAACACACGGTTGGCTGGATAGGGATTCCAGGACAACAGATAGGTCCCATGTGGGAAAGTTTTGTCTTATACGTGGACATATTTTCTTAACGGCTTTAAAAAACTTAATTTTTATAGGATCTTCGGCCCATCTTCTGTTGGTGGCTGCCGAGATGGCTGCTACTTGCACCTTGAGCGTACTTAACCCCAGGCCCACATGATGATGGGCTCTACCTCAGGAGAGAGCAGCTGTGAGTTCCTACTTGGCGATGAATATATGACATTGCAGTCCTTTTGTCCATCCGAAACAATATTGCTTTATCTCTGATCTGTTGAGTCAGAGCAATCGGAGCAAGGTACGCTGCACAGACTTCCAAGATGTTGGACACTACCCCTGCTGTATTGAAGGCCCATCTCCCTTGTATTGCAATATGGTTGCAGTGGGCCCCCCAGCCTACTGCACTGGCGTCAGTGGTAAGCGTGGTCCAAGAGATGTGACCCAAAGGGTGTGATTTTACCAGCATCTCCCTTTTTGTCCACCAATGTAGGTCCCTGTGCATTGGGTTTGATAGGCGTATACGTTGAGAGAGATAGTATCTGCTCCATTGGTTCAGGAATCCCATTTGAAAATGCCAATGGGCCCACGGGACCATTGGAATGCAGGATGTCATTGTTCCCAATAGGCTCAGGCAATTTGACGCAGACAGATAGGGCTGCAGTCTCACGCTCTTCATTTTCTGAGTGATGACTGACACTTTCTGCTGAGGTAAGGATACTGTTCCCTTGATGGGAATGTGCAGATATGCATCCTGTAGCTCTACTGATATCATCCAGTCCCCTGGTTGGACTGCATGGATTATGGTCTGTATAGACTCCATTTTTAACCTCTCCTGAAGTATGTGGTAGTTTAATCTTTTGAGCTCTATTACGGGTCTCCAGCCTCCTGTCTTTTTGGGAATCAGAAAAAGGGCAGAGTAGAATCCCAAGAATCTCTGGGAGGAAGGTACTGACATGGTTGCTTGCTGTTCCTGTAGAGAATGAAGGAACTGAAAGAGAGCCTCTGCTTTCTGTGGGGACCCCGGTTCTCTTAAAGGGATGAAGAAATCCTTGGCTGGCTGGCTTAAGAATGTCCAAAAGTAACTGTACTGGGTTGTCGAGACCACCCAGGGATCCTGACATCTTCTGACCCAAACCTCGGAAAAGTGTTTGAGTCTGGCTCCCACTGGAATCACCTGGGCTAACTTGGCATCAAAAGGATTTTGTGGAATCCTGGCAGGGTAGGTGTAACCCCTTGTCTGCGAGACTTCATGAATGTGGATTGTGTGCCTTTCCAATTTTGTCTCAAGCCCCTTTCTTGCCTAGACTGCCTAAAATCTCTGTTCCTGAAATGTTGAAACCTGGAAGCGAAAGTTCTATTGCGCCTAGTACTTCTATCTTGTGGGAGCAGGCAGGAGTTACCTCCTGTAACACGGGAGATCGCCTTGTCTAACTTCTCTCTGAACAAGACCTTCCCATCAAACGGAATTTTGCACCAGTTCTGTTTGGATGCGATGTCTGCTGCCCATGGTTTTAAACATGACGTGCGTTTTGCCAATCGCTGCCTCCCTGAAAAAGTCTGCCAAAAGCTTTAGCTTGTCCAGAGCCTTTATTATATCGCCTTTAGGGACATCCTGACGAATTTAGCACCAGGAAAAAGTTTTTCTGGAGTTCAAGCCTTGTCCTATAAGCCCATGTCTTTGTAGCCCAAACCAACAGAGCTACCTAAAGTATGTGTTATCCTTTCAGTTTAACCCTCTTCATGACAGGCCTTTTTTTTGCTATTTATCACTGCGCTATTTTAAATGGTAATTGCGTGGTCATGCAACCCTGTACCAAAATAAAATTTATATATATATTTTTTACTCAAGTAGAGTTTTCTTTTGTTTTATTTGATCACCATTGTTTTTTTGTTTTTTTTATTATATAAACGAAAAAGTATTGGAAAAAAAAACTATATTTTTTACTTTATGCTGTAAAACATATCCAATAAAAAAAATGTCTTTATAAATTGAGGCCAAAATGTATTCTGCTACATGTCTTTGGTAAACAAAAATCCCAATAAGTGTATATTGATTGGTTTCTGTGAAAGTTAAGGCGTCTACAATCTATGGTATATATACTGGAATTTTTTATTTATTTTTTATAATATAAAAAAAAATAATAAATATATTCAACTATATAGATTAGACCAAAATGAGGGCCAAAAGAGGAGGAAAGAGGGACAGGTGGACATTGCTCCAAATCAGGGACAGTCCCTAGAAATCAGGGACAGTTGGGAGCTATGATAATGCTATACACTGTCGCTGTATTAATGACACTAGCTGGGAAGGGGTTAACATCTCAGGATAATCAAGGGGTTAAGTGTGTGCCCAACAAGTGTTAATGTGTGTAATGTGTACTGCTTTGTACTAAATATTTGTTTGTTCCTTCTTGATGCTTTGCAGGGAGAAGAAACAGATTGTTCCCTCTGTACAGAGCCCTGTGTGTTTGTCAACACAGGGTTCTGAGCTGTGATTGGATTCAGCTGATGAGTAGGTCTTAGTCATGAATCATTGGCTAGAACCTGTTGACAAAATCGTGCACACAAGCCCTGAACCCAGAAGGCACTGCACAGTAAAATGTGTCTGGCGGTCGGCAAGTGATTAAAATAGAAATGGAAGGCATACCATTCTACATACCCTTTCTCTTTTCTTTGTTTATAAGTGATCACAGGATCTTTTGTCTCAGCTGCATGACACTAGAGAGGTGGGGGTGGAGGCTGCTTATGACGATGGAGGTGGTGTGGCAAAATCACCTTAAAGTGCTGTTAAATTCAGGACCCTGCATTCACTATATCTGGTCTCCCCTAGTACAAAGAACATGGAAATGCAATCATTTTAGTAAATATAAACTGCTAAATATCTTTTCTAATTAGCAGTATATAGCAGTCTTGTGAGTTTTATCAGTGTCTGGTTAAAGCTTGTAGGAGGAGTTTTTTTATACTGCACTGGCTGTCCTACCAGGATGCAAGACTCCTGACCCTCTGTCTGGACAGAGCTGATTGGCCCTGTGCTGATAATAACCTGCATTCCCCCAAGAAAAAAAAAAAAAAACTCTCTATCAATACACACCAAACTGAGCATGTGCGGCCTGACTCCAGTAACTCTGTCTTATCTGGACATGTTTTGGAGACAATGCAAGAAAAGGATGATCTGTGCATACATGATCAAACAGCCTTTTTACACAATGCAGAGGATTAACCCCTTAGGTTCCACAGTGAGTATAACAAGCATGCTTTACTGTATATACAGACTGAATTTACTGTTGTGGGTTTAGTAACATGTTAAATTGGGTACAGACACAGTTCAGTGCAAAATGCAGAGACAGAAATACCATGTTACGAGTGGAGCGGGGAATGGGTGGGGTTTTTTCAGCAGGAGGCAGAAAAACAGCAGTACACTGATCTTTCCAATGAATAGCAGCGCAAGGGGCCATGTCAGCAAAAGTCTGACCATTGGAGTACAGTCTGTGCTTCCAAGCAGAATGCAAAGAAGCAAACTGGCCACACTGGGATGGATATGCTTTTTAATGCCCTGATGTGGTCAGTTTGAAATAGGAAAGCAGTGAGGCTGACAGGAATCACCAGGTATTTTACACAATACAAGAAAGGCAGAGAGAAAAGGATAATTTTTAACACAAGTACATGGTACAACAGGCACATATCAGGAATATGAAATGTTGGGGTAACTTACTCTTTACCCTTTCTGTGTTAATGTCCACCTATTGGGTTCTGCTTGTATCATACAAAACTCTCTTTCACTAGGGGGCTTAAAGTGGAAGTAAACCCTCCTATTGTTTTCAAGGAAGCTCCCAAGGAAGCTGTCGTAAACTGCTACGAAGGTACACATGTGATCAGTTATGACACCAGCCATTCGATGGTTTGATAGTTTGGTTGAGAGCACAACCAATGGGACTGTTACATTTCCTGGATGTGCTGGGAATGTAACTGTTTTTTGAAACTGTTAAATCAATGGGTTTACTTATGCTTTAGCCTGGGTTCACACTGATGCGATGCGGGAACCAGCACGATTCCAGTACCGGCTCCCGTATCGCATCTCTCCCTTAGGCAATTCACACTGCCTTCTGGGAACCACTGTGGGTCTCAATACATTGTTAATGACACCGCCAGATCGGTTCACAGATTGCAGTGCGAACTGTGGATTAGGACAGGAATCATATCACATAGGTGAGAACACCCATGCGATCTGATTTCAGTTCAGTGTTTCTAGTGATCAGGAACGGTGATCTCTCTCTACTCCCAGTCAGTCCACTCCCCCCACAGTCAGAAACACCTCCCAGGGAACACATTTAACCCCTAGTGTTAACCCCTTCCCTGCCAGTGTCATTAATACAGTATAGTATTTTTATAGCACTGATCGCTGTATAAATGTCAGTGGTCCCAAAAAAGTTTTCAAAAGTGTCGGATCTGTCCGCCGCAATGTCACAGTCCTGCTAGCAATTGCTGAAGACTGCCATTACTAGTAAAAATGTCATAAATATGTCCCCTATTTTGTAGACGCTATAACATTTGCACAAACCAATCAATAAACACTTATTGGGATTTTTTTTAACCAAAAATAGATTACATATTGGCCTAAACTAATGAAGACATTTTTTTTTATTTTTATTCATTTTTTATGGATATTTAGTATAGCAAGTAAAAAATATAGTTATTTTTTTTGTTTATAGCGCAAAAAATAAAAACCACAGAGGTGATCAAATACCACCAAAAGAAAGCTCTATTTGTGGGGGGGGGGGGGGGGGAGACAGTCAATTTTGTTTGGGTACAGCATTGCACGACCGTGCAATTGTCAGCTAAAGCGACGCAGTGCTTTATCGCAAAAAATGGCCTGGTCATTAAGGGGGGAAATCTTCCGGTCTGTAAGTGGTTAAAATCAATGTATAAATGGCTAAGAAATCAATATGCTAACTCATAAAACAAAATCTGCAGTACAATATAAATCACAGAAAAACACATCTCACTGCATAAATGCTGCTGAATGCATTTAGATTTGGAGGAAAGTGGAAAGCTATTTTCTATAAACAGTATAATAGTTTTGGATTATTGCAAAGTTTACCTGAAGTCATTTTTTTAAATGCCTTTCACATGTTTATGTTCTTGCATTTGTTATCATATTTTACGCCTGGGGTTGTACAGTCCTTACTTGCATAAGCTGGTAGATCTAGCTCGACTTTGACTTTCCACACTGCCAAGATCCACTGCAGTCATTTTTCCTTCATCACCTAATAAATGGATGCAGGATATTTGAGGTCCGTTCTCCCTTTCTCCACAGAAAAACTAGCAGTCAGCGTTTGGCGGCACAAACATTTTCTAAAATGCCAGAAAACCTGTAAACAATAACAAGCACTGTCACATCCATTGCTGCTTTTCCTGACCTTGCAGAGCTACCCTTGATTTTGTTCCCTTTAGTCAAAGTCGATTGACGGACAATTGGTCATAAAATTGCAGAGTGATAGGAGGAACCGTTGTGTGAGCGGTACTATTAGAAGCATCAAATATATTTGCCCAGTGTGTCTATAAAACTAAAAACTAATTATTACAAGTTGATAAGTTTAATTAAAGCCCATCTCCAGGGAAAGGTAAATTGCTGCCCTGCAGTGGGGCTGACCCAGCACTGCAAGGTTAAATGCTTGTTAGGTCGAATGCCCCGTACACACGGTCGGAAATTCCGACGGAAAATGTCCGATCGGACCATGTTGTCGGAAAATCCGACCGTGTGTGGGCACCATCAGACTTTTTCCATCGGAATTTCCGACGGAAAAAATTTGAGATCCTGCTCTCAAATTTTCCGACAACAAAATCCGATCAGACTTTTTCCGATCGTGTGTAGAGAATTCCGACGGACAAAGTGCCACGCATGCTCAGATCAAATTAGGAGACCAAACACCAGTGTCGGACAAAATCTGTCGGAAGAAATCCGACAGATTTTGTGGTCGGAATTTCCGACCGTGTGTTCGGGGCATTAGGGGTACAAAAAGCAGCTTTATGTACCTGATCCTCCACTTCTCAACTACCTTCTTTTTTTTAATTTTAAATAAAGTAAGGGATGGTCATAACCCGTCATGTTTTATTTTTTTCCCCATCTATTTCTCATTGGGGAGATTTTCCTTCACTTTCTGTCAAAACAGGAAGTGAGAGGAAATCCTTACAAATTAAGAGAATCCATTGGATCGCCCACCAGGTCACCAGATTTAATATCCCTATTGGAAGATTTCCTCTCTATTACTGTTGTAGGGCAAACCAAAATTGTAGGATTTTCTTTCACTTTCACTGTTGATGATAAGGGCAAACAGGACAAATAGAGAAGGTGAATCTCCCTAACGGGGTCCAAGGTGGCAATAAAAACCAATGTTTTAATCCATCTCCACTCTGTCCACAAAAAATGCTTTGCCTTTAGTTAGGCTTCATGCACACTGGACGTTAACATAACGTTATAAAAACGCCTATAGCTTTGCAGTGAGTCTTTCAACGCCACTTCAATACCTTAGGGCGTCATATGACGTCCTTGACTTTGTGAGGGGATATCTGAATGGTGCCTGCAGCTACAGGCATCATTCAGATATCATTCTTTCCAGCCAGAGATTCTGTGCATGATAAGAATGATCATAGCGGCAGTTCCGCCACTTGATCGTTCTTATAGACCCCCCTCCCGCCGCCATCCGGTGCTTCTCCGGGCTCTCCCGTGCCATCTGGGGCCAGGAAAAAAGAATCGACCGGCACCGGATGACGACGATAGAGATTTCCGGTGACCACATGGTAACCAGTCATCTCTATGACCGTCGAAGGCCCGGGTACGACGTTATGTCGTCACGTCGGGGTTCTGGAAGTAAACAAAGCCGTGATCGCGGCTGTCAGCATGAGATCAGTGAATTTTTTTTCTCGATCTCATGTTTTCCAGCCTGGAGGAGAGATGTGGGGTCTTATTGACCCTGCATCTCCCCATAAAGAGGACCTGTCACAATAGATTCCTATTAAAAGGGATGTTTACATTCCTTGTAATGCCGCGTACACACGAAGGGACTTTGTCCGCCGGACCTAGTCCAGCGGACAATCCGCCGGACTTTACAGCTGGGCTTCGGCGGACTTGAAAGCGAACTGACTTGACCACACACGATCACGCTAAAAGTCCGGCGGTTCACGCAATGACATACAGCACGTACGACGGGACTAGAAAAAGAAAAATACTAGAAAAATATTTGCTACTGAGTATGCGTCTTTTGGTCCGTCGGACCATACTACAGACGACCGTATTGTCCGCCGGACTGCCAAGTCCAGCAGATAATTTTAAAACAAAACTTAAAACCTAGTCCGCAGGACTTTTTGGAAAAAAAGTCAGTCGAAGGCCCACACACGAGGGGATTGTCCGCCGGACTCGAGTCCAGTGGATAATCCCGCGGGATAGTCCCTTCGTGTGTACGCGGCATAATAGGAATAAAAGTGATCAAAAATTTTTTGGAAAAAAAGTGTAAAATTTAAAAAAATATATATTTTTTAAAACGCCCCTGTCCCCGGTAGCTTGCGTTAGGAAGCGAACGCACATTTAAGTCCCGCCCACATATGTAAACGCCTTTCAAATCACACATGTGAGGTATCGCCGCTTGCGGTAGAGCATGTGCAACAATTCTAGCACTAGACCTCCTCTGTAACTCTAAACTGTAAACATTTTCAAAGAGTCACCTATAGAGATTTTTAAGTACCGAAATTTGGCGCCATTCCATGAGTGTGCGCAATTTTAAAGAGTGACATGTTAGGTATCTTTTTACTTGGTGTAAAATCATCTTTCACATTATACTAAGAAATTGGTCTAGCTTTACTGTTTTGTTATTTTTTAATTCATGAAACCCTTTTTTGCAATGATGGCCATTTTATTCCCTAGGGTGTCTGCTAAAAAAACACATATATATAATGTTTGGGGGTTCTGAGTAATTTTCTAGCAAAAAAAATATGATTTTTCCATGTAGGAGAGAAGTGCCAGAATAGGCCCGATATTGAAGTGGTTAAAGTTTTTGCAATAGCGTTTATTAGTGTTTTTTTTGCTTTTTTTTTAGCATATTTTTTTTTTCAATAGATCAAAAATTTTAAAAAATACTGGTGAGCCACAACTCTTGAAAGCGATTTTATGGCGTTCAGAAAACAGCCCATAAACTCCACTGCTGATAAACATCCAAAAACGTTCATGTGTACATGGACACATAGGATAACATAGAGTGGAGTTTATGGGCTGTTAAAAAAAACGCCCAAACTCCCAAAAACATCCATTTATGAGCTTCAGTGTGCATGGAGCCTTTTACTTTAACTACTTTGCCTCTGGAGCATTTATTTATTTTTCTCACATATGTTAACCACTTGACCTCTTCAAGATTTGCCTCTGTTCATGACCAGGCCATTTTTTTGCGATACGGCACTGCATTATTTTAACTGACAATTGCGCAGTCATGCAACACTTTACACAAATAAAATGTATGTCCTGTTTTTCCCCCACAAATAGAGCTTTATTTTGGTGGTATTCAGATTTCCCCATCAGAGCCACCTTTACATAAAATTTCCCCATCAGAGCCCCCCTTGCATCATATTTCCCCATCAGAGCCCCTCTTACATCAGATTCCCTATCAGAGCCATCCTTACATCAGATTTCCCCATCAGAGTGCCCTTACATCAGATTCCCCAATTAGAGCCCCCCTTACATCAATTTTCCGCATCAGAGCCCCCCTTACATCAGATTCCCCAATTAGAGCCCCCTTACATCAGGTTCCCCCATTAGAGCCCCCCTTACATCAGTTTTCCCCATCAGAGCCCCCCTTACATCAGATCCCCCCATCAGAGCCCATACATCAGATTAACATATCAGAGCCCTGTACATTAGATTCCCCAGTCAGAGCCCCCCCTGCATCATATTCCACCATCTGAGTCTCCTTACATCAGATTCCCCCATCAGAGTTCCCCTTACATCAGATTCCCCCATCAGAGCTCCCCTTACATCAGCTTCCCCCATCAGAGCTCCCCTTACATCAGGTTCCCCCATCAGAGCTCCCCTTACCTCAGATTCCCCCCATCAGAGCTCCCCTTACATCACATTCCCCCATCAGAGCCCCCCTACATCACATTCCCCCATCAGAGCCCCCTTACATCACATTCCCCCATCAGAGCTCCCCTTACATCACATTCCCCCATCAGAGCTCCCCTTACATCACATTCCCCCATCAGAGCTCCCCTTACATCAGATTCCCCCATCAGAGCTCCCTTACATCAGATTCCCCCATCAGAGCTCCCCTTACATCAGATTCCCCCATCAGAGCTCCCCTTACATCAGATTCCCCCATCAGAGCCCTACCTAAACTCTACTACCGAACCCGGGATAAAACCTGAAAGGGGTTCTACCCTTTCCCCCATTATATCTAAATCTAAAAAAAGGTATACTCTGAAGGAACAATAACATAAGTAATAATACTCTACCTTTAAAAAAAAAATAAATAAAAAAAATAATGTGCGTAAGCTAAATTCAGAAGTATTGTGTTTTGGGAACTGGGCCTAATACATGCTAATATATTTAGTGTGAACCACACTAAACAGAATAAAGAATTTGTAGAAATATAGATAGGTAGTTAGATAGATAGATAGATAGATAGATAGATAGATAGATAGATAGATAGATAGATAGATAGATAGATAGATAGATAGATAGATAGATAGATCGATCGATCGATCGATCGATCGATCGATAGATTGAACGCACACTTAGGTGGTCTTATCTTACATGTCAAAAAGTACAGTATACAGTATACAGTATTGCACCATGAGTAATATTCCAATAAACTGCTATTTCCTTTTGTAGTCAAACCAGGGACAAAATATGGTGTCAGCAAAGGGGAAGAAATATGTCTGATATTATTTTGCTGAAAAACAAGCTGTCAAGATAGAACTCATAATACCTTGTGCATTGATTTATGCTTATTGTCCTTTACCAAGTGTCATTCTTCTACTGCGCCAGAACAGAATGATTTGGTACAATTTAAGGAAGATGCAGGTAAAAATGGTTACAATAAATGACAGGAGCAATTTTCTAACTTTTTCAAATCTATGTGATCACAGTCTAACAGTTTTTTTTTAAGCTAGTAATACAGATAGTAATATTTAGGGAATCTGCAGGGAATTCTGTTTAAAATTTGCAAGACCTAGACTTAGCAGTGAATCTTGACGTCGTTAAAGAGTGAATATCGATAGTAAATTCTTTCCATTTTAAGGCTAATAGGCAAGTTATCACCCGTGAATTACAGATCCAGCAGATTACAGCTGAGTATAAGGCCTGGGTCTCTTGGGTGACATCATTGATCAAATATGGACATGACCACACTTGGAAAATTATGTCAGATCCTCTGCCCCTTGATTTATACTCATCTCTCACATAAAATGGTGGGTTCCCAGTAATTAGTTGCTATATAACTCTATACAGTGCTATATTGAGCATATAGGGCAGGGATATGCAATTAGCGGACCTCCAGCTGTTGCAAAACTACAATTCCCATTATGCCTCTGCCTCTGGGTGTCATGCTTGTGGCTGTCAGAGTCTTGCTATGCCTCATGGGAATTGTAGTTCTGCAACAGCTGGAGGTCCGCTAATTGCATATCCCGGATATATTGTATACTGTGAATTACAGTGTGGTGGTCTACATTTTCAAGTGTACCCTCCCTGTGTTCACAGTTCATAGACCCAACTAGCTGTTTAGTTGCTGGGTCCCATCTTGCAATCTTTTTTTTTTTCTTTACGTTTATTTTTTATTTATTTTTTAAATATATTTATCCATTTTTTTTAATTTCTATTAGTTTAAAAAATTGGTCGAGTTTTAAAAGTGAATTAGACCTTTTCCGAAAATCCAAATAAGCAAGAAAATAATCTAGTCCTTATTTCAAAATCTTACTCAAGCTAGAAATAAGAACAGTAATGGACTCAATAAAAAATGTTTACATGGAACTAGCATATACTGTATACTTTAAGCTAGCCATAGGAAGATAGAATTAAAAAAAAATTATTATCAAAAATCTTAAAATTTGTAAAAAAAATTATCAAAACTTTCTCAGAATATTTGAATGTCGTTCAGAAGATTTTGTTGGCTTTTTACAGTTGATTTTGGAATAAATGGACTTTACAGAACAAAAATATCCACATACTATAAGAAATTCTTCATTTGAGAAAAATTTTTCCATCCTGATCTTTCTAATTTTCTCGTTGGTTTGACCCACTAATGATTAGGAAAAGGAACAAACATTCTTAGAACATTTTTTTCCTGACAATTTTCATTTGAAATTCTACCCATCTATGGCCAGCTTTAGTTTGTCAACTATCAGCCTCCTATAATCCTCTGATGTAGGTGCACTATAGGTCTAGGAAGGTGGCCACTTGGAGCCAATCAGAACTATATCATCTTTGCAGTGTTGTCATTTAACAGTTTGTATACTAAAGCCTCGTACACACAATTGGATTGTTCGCTAACAAAACCGTGGAATTTTGTCCAAAGGGCGTTTGCCCAAACCTGTCTTGCATACACACGACCACACAATTGTTGGCCAACCATTACGAATGTAGTGAGGTACTAGACGTATTACGTGGTTTTTCAGCTCTTTAGCGCCACCCTTTGGGCTCCTTCTGCTAATTTCGTGTTAGTAGAAGTTTGGTGAGTGTTGATTCACGACTTTCATTTTGCGCTTTTCATTTTGTGATTTTCACTTTGCGCTTTTAATTTCGTGCTTTTCAGTTCATTCTTTTCAGTTTGTCAACCAGACATGTTGCGCAATCGGAGGAGATAATTTAGATTATTTATTATTGGCCTTGGAGTTATTGCTTTGACAATATTTTTTCGGTTAAATAATGATTTGATTTGGTATATTTTCTATATTTTTGGAGGCATATAATGCACTTTTTGGTTAAGTTCTATTGGCAGATAGCGTGTCTAATTTTATTTGAATGAATGAAAAATGAAAAAATTGTGGAGAATAATACTGTGTTTTACTTCAAATGACAGTAGGAGTAGGCAGTTACATTTAAAAAAAAATACAATGTAAAATGGACACCAACATAGTTGAATCTTTGATCTTAAAAACTATGGAATAATGGTGTTGTGGTAACTTGCCCAAAAAAATTAAATAAAATAATAATATTATTCTTGATATCACTAGAAAAAAAAAGCCTTTGAGAATTTGTTTGCAATAACTCCATCAGTATCACCAGCACAGCAGCTTCATTATTATCCCATTAAAGAAGAAGAGAATTGTGCGCTGCATTTTGAGATTTCATAATTTGCCACGTCACGAATGTTAATTCTCCATTACGGACTCTAGTTTACAAGACCGACTGCTTCGGGCTCGTCCTTGCTTCCGAGCATGCGTGTTTGCACTTTGGACTTTTGTCCGACGGACTTGTGTACACACGCTCGGAAAATCCAACAACACACATTTGTCCGCGAAAAATTTAAAAACTTGGTAGTCAACATTTGTCTGTGGAAAATCCGACAACAATTGTCCAATGGAGCACACACATGGTCGGATTTACCGCCAACAGCCTCTCATCGAACATTTCCCGTCAGAAAGTCCGATGATCTGTATGCGGCTTTAGAGTAGGAGTGAGCAGAACAATGACTTTATCAGAGTGCTGCTTCCTCTTCATTGACCAATCACAAGTAGGTGACCAAGCTGCATTGTTGTTGACCTGGTTATGCTGTCTTGCAGAGATGCCTGTATCACATGATTGGCTGAACACAATTCAAAACCTCTGGCAGGTATACATTGTTCATGAGTTCAGATTTAAAGTATAACTAAAGGCAAAACTTATTTTTTTAGTTTTGGATAAAGTGGAGAGGGATTAGAACTCTTGTCAGGATTAGTGTCTGTGCACCTCTCTATTTGTCCTGTTTGCCATTATCAGCCAAAGTGAACATGAAAAAATGTTTTGGGTTGTCACCAGAACAAAAATAGCAGAGAAATCTTCCAATGGGGACGCTAGTTCTGGCGACCCTGGTGACAATGAGCAAATCAATCGCTTTGGAAGGATTTCCTATTATTTCCTGTTTTGCCTATTGGGCACTAAGCAAAGAGAACTTTCCCAGCAGAACACATAATAATCATTCCTTACTCTATCCAAAATTAAAAGAAAAGTTTTGCCTTTAGTTCTACCTTAGGTTCAATGGCTGAATTAACCATTACTGAGCTTTGTGGCAGGATAATTCACAAGTGAAGCACTCTTACTATAAAAAAAAAAAAAAAAAACCTGCCTAAACTGATGGCAGCATTTTCTGTCCCTTTGCAACTAATGGGTGCTATGTAGCACTGTACTAAGTAGACTTTTTCTGCATCCATGTACAAAGTAAACACTGCATGGTACAATCTTTAAAGAGTTCAGAGCTGCATATATCTCTTATTTCCACCTGCTGGTGGGTCCCGATCTCATTACGCAAAGCTCATCTATCTTCACTGCATATTACTCCTCTGATTATAGAAATCGTTAGCTTAGATATAATAATTAGTTATATATGTTTTATATTATATTATGTTAGCCTGTAAGTCAATTTCACATTTAACTAGTATTTCTAACCTTTGCAAGACCTTACATTAATGTTAGTAATGCAATAAAAGGCATTATGTTTTCTAGAACAATTGTTTGGCTAATAAGGAAAAGTAATTAAAGGGTCAGTTCATCTTTACCAAAAACTGGCTATGCAGATAGTGGGCATCTGTAGATAAAAACAAAATGTGCAGCTTTGACTAAAATTGAATGATGCCCTTGTAATAGGTGTAGGCTATTTACCTACCTCATGAAGCCTAACTGGAAAACTCCTAAGCCATTGCTAGGATGTTGCTTAGCGAGGCCCAGTTTTTATTGTTTACCTTCACCATCACAGGAGTGAGCTCTAAAATTTCTAGCTACTGCATCAAAGAAGAGAAAGTGCACGTGAGGAAGTTTAAATCAA
Source organism: Lithobates sylvaticus (assembly GCA_028564925.1). Lineage (NCBI taxonomy): Eukaryota > Metazoa > Chordata > Amphibia > Anura > Ranidae > Lithobates > Lithobates sylvaticus. The sequence continues at coordinate 524,812,708 of CM053026.1, forward strand.
GGGTCCAAAGGGTGGTGATAAACAGCAGATCTTCTGAATGGTTTGGAGTTTTGAGTGGGGTACTCCAGGGCTCTGTCCTGGGACTAATTTTGTTTAACTTGTTCATAAACTATATAGAGATTGGTATAAATAGTTCAATGTTGGTGTTTGCTGATGATGCACAGCTAAGCAGGGTAATATCTGCACAAAAAAATGTTGAAACTTTACAAGAAGATCTCAACCAATTAGTGGGGTGGGCAACTACATGGCAAATGAGGTTTAATATCAATACATGTAAACAATGAACTTGGGCGCTCAAAATTTAAATGCAAACTACACGCTAGGGGGAGAACCCCTGGGGAACTCAGGGATGAAAAATAAACTATAGGTCTTAGTTAATTACAGACTAAGCAATGGCATACAATGTCAAACTGCAGCAAGCAAGGTCAGCAGACTATTAGCATGCATTAAAAGGGTATTTTTACCACTTTACAAAACTTTGGTATGGCCACATTTTTAATATGCCTTCCAGTTCTGGTGATCAGTTCTTGGAAAAGATATACTGGAATTGGAGAGAGTTCAGAGAAGGGCAACAAAGCTAATAAGGGGACTGGAGGACTTCAGTTATGAGAAACAACTACAAACATTAAATGTGTTCTCCCTGTAGAAGAGATGCTTAAGAGGGGATATGATTGCAATATATAAATATTTAAATGGGGAATCTAGCATAGGGAGAAATTTGCTCAGTCTCAGGTCGCTCAAGAGGACCTGTGGCCACTCAATGAATTTACTAGAAGTGGTTTAACCTTTAACTGCATAAGGGGTTCTTTACTGTTAGAACGGTAAGGATGTGGAACTCCCTTCCACAATAAGTGGTGTCAGCGGGAAGTGTTAAGGCACCTGATAGTGATAGGCATCTTAGCATAACCAATATACAGGGATATGGAGAGTGCTAGAGACATAAATGCACACACACCCACACTATTTGAACTGGATAGACATGTCTTTATTCAACCTCACCAACTATGTAACTATGAATCAGAAAAGAGCTCGCTCTTGTCATGGTAAAGGTATTTCCTTGAGCCTTGGTATCATCAGGATTGGTGAGTGGGCAGAAGCCCATCCTGTGCACACCCTATAAAGACATTGCATGCAGACACCTTTATCCAATCTCTTTACATTAAAGCCTCAAAAAGGAAACACTTTGCACATGCTGTTTTCTGTTGCTGGTTGCCATTGCACAGCAATCCTTCTGGGCCCTTGTTGAGCTAGCTGAAGACACTGAACAGCTACATCACAAAGACCCTTCCACTCTTCTCTCCCCCCCCTCTTAGAGGACTCCACTCAGAGATTAAGTATTGCATTTCCTATAACTTGTTTTATAATTGTGCCACAAAGTTTGTTGCGCCTGTGACATCAGGATTTGAAGGGCGCATTCTGACATAAAAGTTCATTCTCTTCCCTTTTATGCCTGGGGTGATAGGTTCTTTCAGGACCTACTGGTTACTACTGTCTGACCTATTGTGATTTTCTTTGCATTGCATACCCTTTGAATATTTACCAAGAGTAAGGGTTTAACACTGAAAGATACCTGTCTAAGTTATTCTTGTTTTTATCTTCTTCAAAAATCTTAAGTAAAATACATGTTTAAATCTGAAGGTCCTGGGAGCTTCACATCAGAACAAGACTCGCTGCTAGGGGTGCAATGGATCATCACTGATCCGTGATCCGAACTGGTCACCCTGTTCGGATCGGCCCACGCCGCGATCTGCGGAGCGCTCTGCGGCCTCGGCCTTAGGAAAGGCCATGGCTTTGGCCTAGCTCCGGAGCGGCGGCCATCTTGGTGCACCCGTCAGCTGTTTACAATGTGATCGCTCCGTCAAATGACGGAGCGATCACTTGTAAATGCTGGTTCCCCTCTCCCCTCTGTGTACAGATCTGTACAGTGGAGGGGAGAGATCGGATGGCAGCAGCGCTGTGGGCTGGATCTGTAGTGCCCACAGCGCTGCTCTGTGACAATTGCAGTCACAGCCATCCCTCCATACCCTGCCAATACTCTGCAATACCCTGCCAATACTCTGCAATACCCTGCCAATACTCTGCAATACCCTGCCAATACTCTGCCAATACTCTGAAATACCCTGCCGATACCCTGCCAATACTCTGCAATACTCTGCCAATACCCTGCCAATACTCTGCAATACCCAGCCAATACTCTGCAATACTCTGCCAATACCCTGCCAATACTCTGCCAATAATCTGCCAATACCCTGCCAATACTCTGCAATACCCAGACAATACTCTGCAATACCCTGCCAATACTCTGCCAATACTCTGCCAATACCCTGCCAATAATCTGCCAAAACTTTGCCATACACAGACATACCCAGCAATACTCGGTAATACCCAGCCATACTCGGCGATACCCAGCTGTACCCAGCCATGCTCAGCCGTACCCAGCCATACTTAGCCAATATTGTTGCACCCCTACTCGCTGTGTATGAACAAGTGGCAGTCTCAGCCTGGAACCCCACAAGGCCACGCACCAACATGTTTCCCAATGAGTAAGCTCCAGTGGGCGAAGTGTAAGGTGTTGGGGGCGTGGCCTGGCGGGGGTCCAGGCTGAGACTGCCACTTGTTTATACACAGCGGGTCTTGTTCTGATGTGTGGCTCCCGGGATCTTCAGCTCTTATCTATCATTGGCTGGAGTGTGGGCAGGCTATTTCCCAGCCAGCACGCACAGAAGCAGGCACAGGACTACACTTCCTTGCAGCCTGAGCGACTCACATACGCACCATGGGTTCGCAGTAAAATACTTGTTTACTCTGCTACAGTTTAGTGTCTGTGTAATTGCATTACCACTTTGAAACATGTCCAAATCTAGGGTGTCAGAAGTGTCGAGAGGCTTGTAACATCAGGGCAACCTTTGGGGTTAGTCATCTTACAGCGGCCCTCATGGGGGTGGCGCTACATCTGGATAGTTGAAATCCCCCATTATGATAACATTGCCCTGCCTCACTGCTATGACGGGGTATCTGTTAAAACTCTTAGTTACTCAGGCTTGTTGAGTCCAACGTTTTTATTAGGGTTTCTGTACTGAAGTGTGGATTTGGCTAACAGAGGGGCTACATCTCTCCTGCAAAAGATCTGATATGGAGGTTCTGACATCGGCTAACAGTTTGTGTATTGTATGAAGTGAAGGAGGAGGGAGGGGTTGAAAAAGGGGGCCACTTTCACCAACTTGTGTTACAAACTGTTGTTTATGAATTCTACACAACATCACGTCCTTACCCTTTCACACAGCTTTGTGAGGGGCCCAGTATGCATTACCATTACAGGTTCTAATAAAAACTCCTTTGAATTCCTAATTGTTTGTTTCTGTTGGATCATTTGTACTTGGGTGTCATTCATGGGCTCTTTTAAGTGTTATTTTTTATTTTTATTTTGGCTCTTATTACTGACTATCTAGGTCTATAATTAAATAATGTCACTTCAGCCATTATAGCACAGACTTTATGAACTATACAGCCAGAAACCAGCTGAAGAATTAGCTTAGTGCATTTGATGCACTAGTCTTTGATGTTTATTGAAGCATTTGACCTCTGTATTAAATCTTACTCATTTCTACAGTCAGAAAAAGAAATAACATCAAAAGGATGTATGACCTTTTAGAGGAAGCTGACATGATGTGATTTTGGTTATAGTAAATATCAGTTGCCACAAACTGTATTGTGATCAAGCTTACAAAAAACTGAAAATGTTCAGTTTTATGGTTTTATATGATGACCATTAAGGCTAAAAGCATTAGATGTTATCCTAAGAAAACTACCAGGGGTACATTGTTCAAGCGACAGGATTGTTTTATGGGTGATGACAGCAACATATGCTTAAAAAAAGAGAAATATAGAGTGTTAAAGTTATGGAAAAATTATTAACTAATTTTGCTAGAAGCTTCTAAACTTTCAGAACAATGAATGACTAAAGGGAACCGTGCAACACACTGATTCAGCAAACCACTTCTGCTGCATAATACACAACAATGTAGTGTGCCCCTGCCAATTAGATTAAGAAATATACTCAGCACGATCCCCTGGAACCAATGTTAATCCTTGAGCCACAAGGGAAGCATTATAGTATTAGTGGCTTGCTCACCCCAGGGAGAGTGTAGGCTTAGTGGCATGTATTTTCCCACTGTGCAGGGTTCACTGTAAAGATGCTAGTGTCATGACCGCTGAATCATCACACAATTTAAGTAAAACTTTAGTCAAACCTTTTTTTCAGTAAAAAGAGTTAGCCCTTATTCACACAAGCAATGACATACATACATACGATTATAGACATTTATATGCGAATATAGGACATTTCCAAAAGTATATAAATGCATGTAGTGATTTTAGCTGTATAATGCACACATGTGCATGTGTTCATGTGCGTTCAGTTTAAACACTTGGCGACCGCCCGCCCCAGTCATTATACGGCAGCTGTTTGAAGAGGAATCCTGTTGTTATAGCAGCAGCTGGCTGCCTTAACCCAGGTATCCTCTTCTTCAGCGGGTGGTCGGCTTTCAGATAAAAGTGGTCTCTGCAGCGCATTCTCCGCGAGATCACTTTTATCGGGGGTGGGTCATCTCTGCTGCTTACCGGAGTTGTCGGTAGCGGTGGAGATGATCGGGTCCTCTTCCCTCACAGGCTGGATGCCGAGTGAGGGAAAGATGGCCCTCACTTGGCTCCACACCATTGAATGGCGGAAGCGACGTCAAACATCACTTCCGCCCAATGGTCTTAAAGGGGAATTTATTTTTTTTGTAAAATTTATTTATTTATTTATTTTTTGCATTTTTGTGTAAATATGAGATCTGAGGTCTTTTTGACCCCATATCTCACATTTAAGAGGTCCTGTCATGCTTTTTTTCAATTGTTGTTTACATTCCTTGTAATAGGAAGAAAAGTGACCCAATTTTCATTTTTTTTTTTAAAAGACAGTGTAAAAATAAAAAAAATAAAACGTTAAATAAATAAGAAAATAAATAAAAAATAATTGAAAGCACCCCGTCACACCGAGCTTGTGCGCAGAAGCAAACGCAAACGTAAGTCGCACCCGCATATCAAAACGGTGTTCAAACCACACATGTGAGGTATCGCCATGATCGTTAGAGCGAGAGCAATAATTTTTGCACTAGACCTCCTCTAACTCAAAACTGGTAACCTGTAGTCTGGGTCAAAGTTTGTCGTCATTCAACAAGCGGGTGCAATTTTGAAGCGTGACATGTTGGGTATAAATTTACTCGGCGTAACATTATCTTTCACAATATAAAAAAGAAAAATTAGCTAACTTTACTGTTGTCTTATTTTTTAATTTAAAAAAGTGTATATTTTCCCAAAAAAATGCGCTTGTGAGACCGCTGCGCGAATACGGTGTGACATAAAGTATTGAGACGACCACCATTTTATTCTCTAGGGTGTCTGAAAAAAGTATATATAATGTTTGGGGTTCTAAATAATTTTCTAGCAAAACAATTTTATTTTAACTTGTAAACACCAAATCTCAAAAAGAGGCTTGATCCTTAAGTGGCTAATTGTATTTGTAAAAAATAGAAATCTGTCTAAGCGCATGATAAATGCACACATATTCATTTTGCAAAGCAAACACCATACTTCCCTGATCAATTTCTGTGTTTAAATAAAACAAATGCAGGAGGCCCATGTGAATGAGGCGTAGAAGTGACCACACAGCAGCAGAAAGCACCAAACACAATCAGAGAATTCATAAAGATTGCTAACACACTTTGGAATTCCTAAATGCCTCCACGTGACAGATTCATGTACTTGTTGTAGATAGGTATATGAATCTGGGTTACACACACCTCATGTGGAGGCATACTCAGGTCAAAGTGTCCATATGGATGCTCTTGTTTAGTGAAGCTGTGCTTCCTCCCTGTTACTACAGCTGTCATTCAGAAAGTGCAGCAGCTGTGAATTCTGTATTAGTGGTGGGGGGGGGGCTGTAATTGACAGCAGGCAGTGGGCGGATCCTTAGCCAATAGACAGGCTGCTATAGAATCTGCCCACTGCCTGCTGTCAATTACAAGGAAAGAGCGGACCTGATGGGGAACTAGTTTCTCCGCTTCCCCATTAGGCTCCACTTACTGCAATCTCACCGGTTGCTAGGAGGTTGCTGTGAAGTCAACGGCGCCCTTAACAGTCAATGACAGGGAGAAGGTAGCAGTAGCAAATATGCCAATCTGCTACACTACATACAGGGACAAACACTTTGCCTGTCTTACTATGCCAACTTAGAGTAAGTCTTAATTACCTCCAGTTTTGTTATCTACAAACTGGAGGTAATTATTTTTGAATTTTGGTGCATTAAAGGAGAAGTAGGGCCAATGCTCTTTTGGCCCTGCTTCGCCAATGTGTCACAGGAGTGCAGTTAGTTCTGCATTCCTGTGACCCAGATTCAGCCTACAGTGGACCAAAGTCCACTGTTGGCTGGGGTCACAGAGCTGGTCCAGACTCTGGAGGGATCCCAACTTTAGTGTCAGGGTTTGCCCAGATTCCTGACAGGCAGATGGCCTGGCCTCTCAGCAAGCCACTTGTGGGCAGGGTCGTGCACGTGGGGCAACACTCGCATGAAGCATGGTCATCACTTTTCATCTTAAATAATCACCAGATGGTGATTATATTGTATAAAACTGCAGCTTATTAAGAATATAAGTAAAAAATAATTAATATACGGTTGTAACAATATCACACAAAAATAACCAGCGCCGGTACCTCATAGTTATTGCATGGTCATCACTGCCCAGGATAAGGTGGAGACTACAGTCATGTGAAAAGTCAAACATTAACCACTTAAAAGTTGTACTGCGGCAGGTTGGCTCTCCTGGGCGTATCGACGTCAAGGTACGTCGGACACTTTAAGACCACTAGGAAGCGCGCACACGTCACCGGAGCCGATGCACGTGGCTGACGGCCATGATGTCCGCTGGCCACCTGCAATCACTCCTGAGAGAGACAGAAGGGGGATCTGTCAATGTAAACTGACAGATCCCCGATCTGTCAGGGGAGGATAGACAGCTTGTCTGTTCCTAGTGATTAGGAACAGCGATCTGTCTCCTCCTCTAGTCACTACACTGCCCCCACAGTTAGAAACACCTCCCTAGGGAACACAGTTAACCTCTTTATTGCCCCTAGTGTTAACCCCTTCCCTGCCAGTGACATTTATACAGTAATCAGTGGCTATTTGTAGCTCTGATTGCTGTATAAATGTCAATAGTCCCAAAAAAAGTGTCAAAAGTGTCTGACGCACAAAGTGTCACGCATGCTTAGAATAAATAACGAGACGGAAACTATTGGCTACTGGCTATTGAACTTCCTCTTCATACTCCCGTCGTACGTGTTGTACGTCACCGCGTTCTTGACCATCGGAATTTCCGACAACTTTGTGCGACCTTGTGTATGCAAGACAAGTTTGAGCCAACATCCAGATGGATTTTGTTGTCGGAATGTCCGACCGTGTGTACAGGGCATTAGTCCACTGGCCACTAGTTTAGTAGTGTGGGCCTCTTTTATCTTTAGGTTTGTCATCCAGTATGTACTGCCTTTTGTAACTGCTGTGCAATTATACTGATGTACTTTGTTATACTGTTGTGAAATGATGGAAAATATTTTACTAAGTAAAGAAATACAAGAGGTATACAAGCAAATGTTCATTAAATGTAATTATATGGTGCATAACTTTAAAACAAGAAATATTGTGTGATTTTTTTTAAAAATATTACACAGTAAGATATTAAAACACATTAATCATTTCCCTGTATGCAGTCCACACACCTCATACTTAGGGACGATGACTCATCATGAGACTTGTGTAGAAAATGGAAATAAACATCAGAAAATACAAGACATGAATACTATATATTATACGTTCATATAGAACAAATTGTGCTAAATACAGTATCTATCTTATGGTCCCTAAAGTACTGTAGATTGGTGGTTGTAACCCTTCTATCCCCTGCAGCTCTCTGATCCTTTTCTAACATTCTGAATCAAACCTTTGATACACAAGTCTGGCAATGCTTTAAGGGACCTTTTTCTTGTGCACATCCACCATACAATGCATGTCAGGTTTATAGTTAATGCCGTGTGTGGGAATGTATCCAGGAACTCAAGGAAAGTAGTATTGCTTGCATTTGGACCCCCCCTTCCTGGAGTGGAAACTGGACTACTCTGCTGGAGGATCTGTGAGTAGAGCCAAAACCCCCCTGTGTGCAGTGCTCAATGGTCCTACAGCTACCAGCTCGACCATATCAGCCCACTTTTCTGCTAAGACCTATTCAGCAATCCCCCTGGTCCACAGCTGGAAAGGATACAGTACTGCTGAAGCCTAAAGGTAGAGGAGTGTCCTCTGCAATGTGTGCAACAAGTGTTTTGGAGTATCTCACATGCTACCAACCCCTCCAAGTTAATAGCTACTGAGCAATAAACTTAAAAAAAGACACCTCTGGACTGGTCATTGAGGCTTTGTGGAAAAGCTGCTGTGTAGCTGGCTACCTGCACTGAGTGGGGAAGGAACCTATAGCCAGTACCCTCTTTTGGGGGTAGCGCTACATAAGTATCATTAGTGATCTCAACCATGTAATAGGAAGCATATCAATTATCTGCTATGAATTTGGATGAAATCTGGCTTTAATGGGTGGGAGGTTAACTGTCCCACCCCCCCCCCCCCGAAGGCTCCCCAAGGATGAGAAGCGTACCTTTAATGATGGAAATTGTACATTTAACACACAACCACTATTGCCCAGTTGTTAAAAAATGAAGCAGTCTAGAAAATCTAACATCAGCTTGTAGGGTACAGTACAATGGAGTCATGGGGTCTGTGTTATTTAATGCACAGAGCACAGTGCAGTGGTCAGCAGTAGGTAACATACAGTATGGCAAACAAGTGGAACAGCCCGGTGTATGTAAGAGCTATACATTTACTGTTCTGAACTGACTCATTCTGTAGACTGTGCTGTACATTCTCTCTTCCACACTAGTTCAGTCCGTATGCCAAGATGTACATTACCATTTACACACTGCCTCATACTGTAGGTCGTACTGTACATTCCCTGTTCCACACCTCCTCATTCTGTATGCCATGCTGTAGATAAACTATTCCACACTACTTTTTTTTAGAACATGCTTGTACATTCCATATTCTAAACCTCCTCATTTTAAATGTAGTATTGTTGGACCGCCCATCAACCCCTCAACTCATCAGTCCCTGCCATCAGTTGCTGCCCACCTTCTGTTTTGCACAGTGAGACTCAGAGGCAGAGGAGAGAACAAATGGTTGTGCTGAGAGTATGTGAAGACATAATGATAATAGAGGGAACACTGCAGATCTGTGAGACTGGCTGTGGCACAGTAAAGTCTGCAAATTTCTTTCCTGCTGAGCCATTGTCTTCTACTGGCAGGGGGTGGGGGAAGCCGGGAGAAGACAGTGATTATTGCTAGCAGCTATACCTACCGCTTCCAATAATCGCATGTATAATCTGGCAGGCTGGATGGGTTCAGCCTGCTCATACATGGTTCGAATCATGCAGGAACCAGCTGAGATTCGGAGCATCTTAAGTATAGAATATTGGGTGCAATATAATGTGTGCAGCAGTGGCGGCTGGTGGTAATTTTTTTGGGGGGGTGGCAAACAGCCGCCCCCCCCAGTTGGGTGGTGCACGTACTCCATCTATGGTGGACAATCACGGGCGGCTTCCCCTGCTCTCCACCGCGGGCATCACGGTGGCGGGCATCACAAACAGCTTTCCCTGCTCGGCGGCTTTCGTCTCCTCTCTCCTCCTTGGCAACCAATCAGAATGCTTCTCCTTTCGAACAATTGGGAAATGGGTCTCAGACCCACTTCCTGATTGGTGGAGAGGAGATTCAGTGTGGAATAGTGAATATTTATTCTCTATTCACACACCTGGATGGGCTCCGAGCGCATTCTCTGTGCCCTGAGCCCATCCTATTTTGAGGCCTATTAGAGCCTCTGGATCTAATTGGTGCTTCAAAAAAAGACTTACTCCGCATTGGAATTCATGCGTCCAGCATCCTGAAAGGGGCCGAATGCATGGATGGGGGGAGCCTGTGCTCCTTTAATGGATGGGCCACCCCTGGTGTGTAGGCTCAGGCTTGATTTAACCACAGCCCTTAAAGCCACACCCAATATTTACCACAATGAATATCTGCCCACTAGTCGCTGCACTGTGCACATCACATTTTGTCTCTACTGCCATGTGTCTCCAATATGGCTTTGTAAAATTTTCTACCATTTAACGACATGATTGGGACCCCTGGTGTAAATTGAGAACTCTGATGGGGACACCTGGTGTAAAAGGGGGCACCTGATGTAAATAGAGACTCTGATGGGGACACCTGGTGTAAAAGGGTGCAACTGATGTAAATAGAGACTCTGATGGGGACACCTGGTGTAAAAGGGTGCACCTGATGTAAAGGGGGACTCTGATGAGGACACCTTATGTTAAGTGGTTTTATTGTCTTTTACTTGAAATGTGGATGTGATTTGCCTACTTTAATGTTTCATTAAAGAGAGATTTGGAATTCAGCAAATTTTAGCAACTGGACCTCTTTGAATTTGAATTAATTCCCCCTTCTCTAAGCAGACATTTGTACTTCGCAGGAACGTGTGCAAAATTGTGTGCATTCCTGCAATACACAAATACACACATCCCTGGTGTGCATTGGCGATCTTAATTCTTAATGGCACAACACATGCTTTTGTGCTCATTCACTTGCGACAAAACGCATGATAACAAAGTACTGTGCGTTTTAGTGCAGTGAGATCTTTAAAAAGGTCCTTTTGTGTATTCTTCACGTGTAGGGCATCCCATTGAAATGAATGGACTGCCCTATAAGTGCTGTGCAAAAACATGCACACTCCATCACATCTGCAAAGGTGTGAATGAAGCCTTTTGCTCTGTTCACCGCTATTAGCCCTGCCCCCTCCAATCTTCGTCCTGGGCGCTGGATGACTTTGTCCCAGCACTGTAGCAGAGGCATTGTTTTCATCTCACTATACGAAGACAGGAGCTCCCTGGATTTTTGGCTGGCTCTACAGATATTTTTCTGTTTGTACAGCATTGGGACAAATGTGCATTTACTGCATATGTTTGTTTTTTTTTTTTCGATTTTCCCCAGACATACAGTTTAAGCTTTTATAAGCCAACACATACATACAGTTTATCTCTCTCTGTCTCGCTCTCTCTCAATATATATATATATATTAGGGCTGTTACTGATTAAAATTTTCGTGTTCGATTAATCAATTTTTTTTAATTGATTAATCGACAAATTTTTTATTAATTATAACGCACATACAGATCCAACTACTTTTAGCTGATCTCCTTGCATTGCAACTCTGCATTAGTCAGTGGTAAATGTGGTATACACTATATACAATCACCCGACACTAGTTAGTTTCCACAATCCATGACTTCACAATTCACACAAATACGTTTTAAATTCAAACCGTAGCACTGACGTAAGTAATTTTTTTTCCACAGTAGCGTGACAATCCCTCCACCTCCGGTCTAACTAATCACTCTCACCTTATGGCATGGACCCCTGTGCAAACCGGTGGACATGCAAGCGAGTATCAAAAGGGTTAACACAGACCATAAACTTCTCTCACGTCTCCTTAGATCTCAGCAAGGACGCCAGGTCATGGGTGGAAAGAAAAGATCTAAGTGCTAGCCGCCTAAATATAAGATTGCATTTTTGTGTTCAAACACAAACTACTCACATAAAGATGATAAAAACACAGCATGTAAATCCAACAATCGTGTTAGTTCCGTAGGGCAGCAGCGGGTGACGTCATGCGTAGCTCCTCCCACGTACGCCTTACGTTCAATCAGAACTTCAATGTCACCGGACTCCTCCCCCCTTCCCTTCGTTAGCAGACAGGGGCACTTGGGGCATTTGGGGAAGGACGGAGGAGTCCGGTGACGTCGATGTCCGTGACATCACCGGATCTCCGACGAAACTCCCTGAAGACCCGGAAGCCGGCGGAGAGGTGAGTACCGATCAAAAGAATTTTGATTGATCAAAAAATGAATCGATTAATTGAGGAATTAATCTTTAATTTCCACAGCCCTAATATCCTAGTATATATATATATATATATATATATATATATATATATATATATATATATATATATGTATAAAGAATTTGTTTGGCATTCACTATACAGGAGAGGCATGCATTGAATTATCCAAAAATCTGATAATAGCCCTCTTGCACATGTATGTTAAGTCTTAACAAGTTTGGGAGGTGATGGACTAGTTTCAGGTGCTAAATGTTAAAAACATCACATGACTATGCTTCATTAAAAGTATGTTACCATTTATAACACGACATAATAAAAAATAAATCATACTGTAAATTAAATATTTTATGCCATGTTTTAGTTTGTGTACGTTTAATGTACTGTACTTACTGTCTTGATATACGTACACTATACTCTGGAACAGCAATACATTTTCCATGCTACCAAAAAAGCTTAAAATCTTTTCAACCTTGACATTCTGCATCTGTATGTGTGCTAATACTGATATGTTTATTAACATTAATATACCAATTTCTAACACCAACAAACAAGTGACGGGTACTGAATGAAAGTATAGGTTGAAGTCAACTGCAATCATTATGTGCTGTGCGCAACAGATCATGCAGTAAGGCGTGATTATTATTCTTGCCGTTGGCAAGTTACCTCGGTAGCTGCCATCTGTCACTAATTTGCCAACAATCTTAGATCTGTCCCTAAAAGTCTTTGTCTCTGATAATTTCAAATTAACATAGCTGAATGAGCAATCGTATGTTTTCACTGCTAGATGCACACCGTATTTTTCCCTGTACAGTAAAAGGTATATGGGTTTTATACTAAGTTCACAAAGAAGCTGCCTAGTGTCCATTTAAGGTTGACGTGTTTCAGCATACCTTGTTTTTGGGTTTTTTTTTGCAGATCAAACTTAAACACTTGCTGACCAGGCTTTTCTGGCACTTTTTGTTTACAAGTTTAAATCAGTATTTTTTGCTCGAAAATTACTTAGATCCCCCAAACGTTATACAGCAGAGACCCTAGGGAATAAAATGGGGATCATTGCAATTTTTTAGGTCACACTGAATTTGCGCAGCAGTTTTTCAAATAAATATGTGAAAAAGTGTGGCACGCATTTGTATTCACCTCCCCCCTCCCACCCTGTGTTGCTATGGCCATTTGTATTGTCTTGATAGCAATAATATAGAGTTCGATTTTTAAGAGCATATGTTTGCAGAGAAACCAGGCTCCCCCTTCCATTGATATGTAAATAAACCAGTTGGATAGGTTTTGGAGCTATTTCTGTCAGGTTTTGCTGCTGTCTATGTCCACACTGGGGATATTCTTCCAATGGCCACACCTTTTTAAGAGGGTATTTCAAATCAGTTTGGAGAGATTTCCTCCTTTGTGTCCCTGGGGTTAGAAGTGATTGGAAAAAAACATTGAAAGAATTTTTTTGGACTTTACATATACTTACATTTTTCTGTTGTTGGAACCCTGTTCCCCAGTGTAACCCATATTGCAGTGTGCTGAACAAATGAATAACTTTATGCCCCCCGGATCTTCCTCCCTCAGTTATGACATTTCCTTCCTGTATCTCCATGTTGTTCTGGTTTGGTAGGGAGAAATGCTCTTCCACTAGACTGCCACATTCTATATGCAACCAGTGGTGGTTCAATATTTATGCCATTTATTTCCACATTGTAAATCAATGATTTACAATATGGCATTGTGTTTTCAATAGAATAAAAAACAAACATTAAGCCTGGGTTTACACTTGTGGAGTGCGGGACACTGCATGTGATTCGAATAGGCTCAATTCACACTGCACCGCACAAAAAGGTGCAGGCATCTTTTTTTTTGCGGCACTGGAGTCAGATCGTAGTCCCCACTATGCAATCCAATTCTTGCAAATTGCATGAATAGAGTGCAATTTCAGTGCGGGAAACAGTCAGGATTTATTGCGTTTCTCGCACCGCATATATGTGATCTGGGGCTATGAGAATGAGAATAAGTATTTTCATGCAAATGAGCCTGCAGGAGAGCAAAGTCAAGTCTAAGTAACTCTTTCAAGTATAAGCTGAAAGTTCAAATGAATCTGTGGTTCTGATACCTAACTCAACTTCAGCAGAAACCACCTGAGTTTCGAACCGTGTATGGACAGACTAAATGTACCCAAGTTGATCGATCGATCAAATTGGGAACAATCAGCATGCCAGGTTTTACCTGCGATTATTGATAGCCGCTAGCAATAATCACTATCTTCTCCCAGTGGGGACAGCAGGAGAAGACAATGGCCCGGCAGGAGGGATTCCTGCATCAACACTGTCTGTGTTGAAAGGGGAATCAAGTGAATTTCTTTCCTGTAACCCGTCCAAAACTTTCTATCAAGCTGTCAGATGCTTTCTTGATTGGGGAGATTCATCACTCTATTTGCCCTGGTAACCATTATCACCTAGAAAGATAGTGAGGGGAAATCCAACATTTTAGAATTGTTCACAGAACAAGGCAAGGGAAAATCTTTTAATGGGGACCCTTGTTCCAGGGACAGTTGTGTAAGAGGGGACTTCCCCTCACTTTGGGATTTTTCCACTAACTTCCTGGTACATTTTTGGGACAGCTACAAAATAAGCCGACAGGAGTTTTAGCCTTTCCCTACTAGAATTCAAAATTAAGAGAAAAAAATGTTGGCTATAAATACACTTTAATACATATTGAGTAGTAATAATATTGCGTTTTGGGTGAAAGCTGTTGAGTCTTGGGCAGGTGGGTGTCCTGTTGGTTTATTGCACAAGGATATTTAAATTATTTTCTTTTGGATGCAAATAATGGTAACCAGGAAACTGATAGGAGAATCAGAAAAGCTGAGAATAAGATTATTGGATCACTTTTGTCATATATGTTATTTTTACAAGAAAAATTGGGTCATCGGTTTATGTCACAGGAAGGAAAATGTAAAATGTATTCCAGCTGGCCATAAAGTGATTTATTAAAATAATAGATGCTGTTGTGCAAAGTGTTAGTGAATAAGGAGAATCTATTTTCACTTTGAATACCCTATCCTGTTTAAAAAAAAAAAGATTTTTACTAATACATCTGATTTGTTAACAAAACATTTGATTTCATTTGATTTGAAGTTAACAAAACTTCACTTTTTTTATTTAGCTCAGTGAACATTAACTTTTCTAAGTGAGCAATCTCTATTTAGCCACTTCAGCCCCGGAAGGATTTCCCCCTTCCTGACCAAGCCCTTTTTTGCGATACGGCACTGCATAGCTTTAACTGAAATATTGCGCGGTTGTGTGACTTTGTACCCAAACAAAATTTTTTTCCCACAAATAGAGCTTTCTTTTGGTGGTATTTTATTACATCTGTGTTTTTTATTGTTTGCACTATTAACAAAAAAAGAACAACAAATTTGAAAGAAAAGCAATATTTTTAACTTTTTGCTATAATAAATATCCCCAATATATATAAAAAAAACTAATTTCTTCAGTTTCAGTTTAGGCCAATATGTATTCTTCTACATATTTTTGGTAAATTGCAATAAGTGTATATTGATTAGTTTGCGCAAAAGTTATCGTGTCTACAAAATAGGTAATAGATGGCATTTTTATTATAATTTTTTTTTTTTTTTGTAATAGCGGTGATCTGTGATTTTTATCATGATTGTGACATTGTGGCGGACAAATCGGACACTTTTGACACTATTTTGGGACCATTGACATTTATACAGCGGTCAGTGCTATAAAACTGCACTGATTACTGTGTAAATGTCACTGGCTGGGAAGGGGTTAAACACTAGGGGGCGATTAAGGGGTTAACTGTGTTCCCTCAGCATGTTCTAATTGTAGGGGGGGTGGGCTCACTAGAACATGACAGAGATCACTGTTCCCGATCACTGGGAGTAGGTAGATCCCTGTCATGTTGCTAGGTAGAACAGGGATATGCCTTGTTTATGCCATCTCCCCGTTCTGCTTCTCCATGCCATGATCGCAGGTAACCGGCGGACATCAAGCTGCCGATGACGGAGTGACGCACAGGTACGTAGTTTTGCGCACCCGTGCCACTTTGCCAACGTATATCGGCGTGAGCTGGTTGGCAAGTGGTTAATCTATTTCATTGTGTCACTGTCTGGCTTCCTATAGAATGTTCTATCAACTTTTTTCATAAGCAAAACGTTTCATACTTCCCTAAAAGGGAATTTTTGTAAGGGTGTAGATCTAATTGGTTGTAATGTGGCTCTGTGGCCCATCTTTTATAAATGCTGGCAGGTTGCCAAACTTTTAATTCGGAGAACAGTGTCATCTAGACCACTTCTGTGACCTTCCTTCCATTCAGTAATGAGGCATCTGTAATGTTTGTCTAACTTTTAACTTTTAACATTTAACTAATGAGAAAGAAGAAACTGCCCATTAAAATGATAACAAATCTAAAACACAACAACGTTTTAACAAAGTTTTCCAGCTGTTATCAGAGCAAGTAATGGTGCGTTTTTCATTTTGTACATTGAGAAATATGATTAATCATTTTGGCTTTTTATACCTCTACTATTAATTTAGATATGTTGTTTTTGCAACTTGGAAACTTGCACATTATTTAGAACTGATAGCTGCAAATTTACTTTGTCTGACCGTCATTTAAAAAATCAATTATCAGGAGACTTTAGCTTGGAATTTGTTTGGAAATCCATCTAGAAGACGGAGGAAGATAGAGTCTCAGCTGCAAAAGATAACACAGTGATTAATTGAGAGAGCCTGAGATTTTCCATAACTGAATTATATTAGTTTCCAACACTATATTGCTGATTTCAGAGAGGAATATTTCTAAACTGGTTGAAAAAAAACACACGTCTAAATGTTTAACACTTTTCCCATTTCTTTGATGTGCTGTGCACAGCATAAAGATACAGTGGTCATTATACCAGTCTAATCTAATTAAGGTTCAACAGTGGCATGTGCTCCAGGCCCAACTGGACAACTTACCTACCAACAGTATACTTCTAAGTTCTATGTGAGTTATTGCCCATACACACCACAACCAGGGCTGCCGATAGGAAACCTGGTGTGCAATGCATACATTACCTGCAAAGTAAAAAGGACATGCAGCTTCTGCAGGTTTTTTTTGTTGTGTACAAGAGGAAAACAATAGCCTGTGACGTTCCTAGGGGCATGACAGGTAGCTGGTCTGTTTCATCTGACCAGCACCTTAGTCACCTGTACTGGACCGTACCAAGAGGAAAAAGCACACATGCTCAGTGGCAGTAGTGGGAAACACACACAGGTTCAGAATAATTGCCTGTTATTCTTTGTAATACAGTGAAAATGTTTAATGGGGGTTACCCAATGTAAACCTCCACGGAGTAAGGGTAAAAAATTCTCTAGAAATTATTGCAGAGCACAAGAGCAGGTGCATGCTCAAAATGCTGACTTTATTTTCTAATTGTAGAGAAGG
The DNA here is from genome assembly GCA_028564925.1 of Lithobates sylvaticus. Lineage (NCBI taxonomy): Eukaryota > Metazoa > Chordata > Amphibia > Anura > Ranidae > Lithobates > Lithobates sylvaticus. Next base: position 524,830,238 of record CM053026.1, read on the forward strand.
GTCCAGCACATAGACCATTAGCTTAGTGTCCCCTGCCACCAGTATGTGAAAGAGGCCTGGCTTTTTATTTGTATAGTTATTTTGTCCAAATGTATAACGCAGAAGGGAAGGCAAGGTCGAAAAAGAGAGAGAAACGCTGACAGAGGGTGGTAAAGCAGAAGTGAGTCTGGGTAGTTTGAATACTTTTTGTGGGGCTCAAGTAGCATGCATGTGGCATAAACATTTCACCAGAGAATAAAACTATTCACTTTGGTAAAGACGAGTCCTTGAAGGGGCTTTGGAGAACTAATTAGTACCCTGGCACCAAGGCACAGAGCCAAAATGCAGTTGTTAACATAATCACAAATTTGGCAATTTTTTTAGATGATTGTGTTTCTTGAAGGTTTGTGAAAGTATTGGGACCAGCTTCCATATGCTGCCAATGTTGGCATGCTCACAATAATTCCTTGCGATCCTGGCACATTGTTATTCTTTAACTGAAAGGGTGCTTCCTATGTACAGAGAGTATTTGAGAGTATAGAGAGTATTTGAACATCCTTGAACAGTGCAGGTGGTCACGGTATGTATTATACAACCCGACCAAAAAGATGGAGCTACTCTCCTCCCTCATCAGCCTCAATGTAATATCCCTATTACCATTACTCATTATCTTCACATAGGATAACCCATAGGACAAGTCATCCTCTCTCAAGAATTGCATTGGGCCATTGAATCAATGGCAGGATCAAGCTGTACAGCACTGTGCAAAGGTTGTAGGCACTGCAGTAATGTAGTGAATAGTTAGTTATCCTAAATATTTGGAACAGCCTACCTACTGAGTCCCTAAAAAAACTATGTGGAAGAGTACTTGGAGAATTGATGCTATATTGAAGGCAATAAGTGGACACATCAAACATTGATTTGATTTAATTTTTTTCTGTTTATACACTTTGTAGGTTGTTAATTGATATATACTGTATATATACATATATACCCTGAGCAAAATTATAAACGCAACACTTTTATGTTTGCCCCTATTTATCATGAGCTGAACTTAACATAAAAATCTACAACTTTTTCTATGTACACAAAAGGCCTATTTCTCTCAAATATTGTTCACAAATCTGTCTAAATCCGTGTTAGTGAACACTTCTCCTTTGCCGAGATAATCCATCCACCTCACTGGTGCGGCATATCCAGATGCTGATTATACAGCATGATTGTTGCCTTAGGCTGGCCACAATAAAAGGCCACTCTTTTTATTACACAGCCAAATGCCACAAATGTTGCAAGTTTTGAGGAAGCATGTAATTGGCATGCTGACTGCAGGAAGGTCCACCAGAGCTGTTGCCCTTGAGTTGAATGTTCATTTCTCCTCTACCATAAGCTGTCTCCAAAGGCGTTTCAGAAAATTTGACAGTACATCCAACCGGCCTCACAACCGCAGACCATGTGTAACCACACCAGCCCTAGATCTCCACATCCAGCATCTTCACCTCCAAGTCTGAGAGTAGTGACCCGGACAGCTGCTGCAACAATCGGTTTGCATATCCAAAGAATTTCTACACAAACTGTCAGAAACCATCTCAGTGAAGCTGATCTGCATGCTCGTTGTCCTCATCGTAGTCTTGACCTGGCTGCAGTTCGTAGTCGTAAACCGACTTGAGTGGGCAAATGCTCACATTCTATGGCATCTGGCATTTTGGAGAGGTGTTCTCTTCACGGATGAATCCTGGTTTCCACTGTACAGGGCTGATGGAATACAGTGTGTATGGCGTCGTGTGGGTGAGCGGTTTGCTGATGTCAATGTTGGGGATTGAGTGGCCCATGGTGGTGGTGGGATTATGGTATGCGCAGGCCTTTGCTATGGACAACGAACATTTTATTGATGGCATTTTGAATGCACAGAGATACTGTGACAAGATCGTGAGGCCCATTGTTGTGCTATTCATCCACGACCATCACCTCATGTTGCAGCATGATAATGCATGGCCCCATGTTGCAAGGATCTGTACACAATTCCTGGAAGCTGAAAACATCCCAGTTCTTGCATGGCTAGCATACTCACCAGACATGTCACCCATTAAGCATGTTTGGGATGCTCTGGATCGGCATATACGACAGCGTGTTCCAGTTCCTTCCAATATCTATCAACTTCACACAGCCATTGAAGAGGAATAGACCAACATTCCACAGGCCACAATCAACAACCTGATCAACTCTATGCGAAGGAGATGTGCTGCACTGTGTGAGGCAAATGGTGGTCACACCAGATACTGACTGGTTTTTAGACCTCCCCGACCCCCCAAATACAGTAAAACTGCACATTTCAGAGTGGCCTTTTATTGTGGCCAGCCTAATGGCCCGTACACACGATCCGAAAATCAGACGAAAAATAAAGTTTTTGATGTGATCATACAATAATCGGATCGTTAGTACAGAGCTTTCGAGAGCCGATCACGACAGTTCATCCAATATTATTCGATCAGACATGCAAGAAAATGTTCCTCGTACAATACCAGATCATACGATTTTCGTTCAGAGTCCAATTGTCATCCAAAAATACAGTACAAATACACTACAACACATGACATCACTTCCGTTTTTTTTTTATGGCATACGAGAATTTTCATGACTTTAGTAACCTAATTAATTTCTACTTGCGACTAGTAAGCGTAAAAAGTCGGACGGTCCGATTTTCGGATCGTGTGTGCAGGGAATAAGGCACACTTGTGCAATAATTATGCTGTCTAATCATCATCTGGATATTCCACACCTGGGAGGTGGATGGATTATCTCGGCAAAAGAGAAGTGCTCACTAACACAGATTTAGACAGATTTGTGAACAATATTTGAGAGAAATAGGCCCTTTATGTACATAGAAAAATTCGTAGATCTTTAAGTTCAGCTCATGATAAATAGGGGCAAACACAAAAGTGTTGCGTTTATAATTTTGCTCAATATATATATATATATATATATATATATATATATATATATATATATATATATATATATAAAATTATTTTCAAAGCAATCTCACTTCACAGTCTAAGACCTCATCTATACTTATGATTAGGAGGTAGTCAAAACATTTGACACTTAAGCAGTTAACCCCTAGGCGCCGACAGTGCACAAATATGGGGGCTCTCGATGGGTGGGCTTTGGCGTTGAGCGATTGCATATTTGTGCAACCATTAGCAGACACAATTAGCATGTCCTGCACGCTCCCGGCACAGTTACCGGTGGCTAACGGAAAGGTCCTTGATCGCTCCTTGGATTCCAGTCAATCACAGCCGTCACATAATCATAAATCCTGCCCCATCTCCCAGCATCTCAAACCTCTTAAAGAGCCGGGAGGGGCAAAAGGGTTAAGCTGAGTTTTACTGCCTCCCAAATGCCCATCCTTAAAGCAAAACTTTGCCCATAACAACTTGATAAAATAATATTCTTTAGCAAGGAACATGTATTCCACATTAATATTTATGCTACCAAAATTAGTGTGCTGTAAATTGCCTCCAGCATAGTTTCCATTTCTTCTTGCCAGAGGCTGCCATTTAGCTGAAGCCCAAAGCCCCTGAGCAGCAGTAAATCTTTAGGCTGTCAGCAGATCAGCCCTAAACTTCTGATTTTTGGCACAGTGCAGAGAATTGAGAACCACTGAGGCTGTGCAGAACATGGTGAAACTGTGCATTGTTGGATTTTAAACAGTAAAGGTATTTATTTTTTAAGTTTTTACATAGCTATACCTGCAAAAGAGGCCAGCTTAACCACTTGCCTACCAGGCACGAACACCCCCTTCCTGCCCAAGCCATTTTTCAGCTTTCATCGCTGTCACAATTTGAATGACAATTGTGCGGTCATGCAATGCTGTACCCAAATAACATTTTTATCATTTTTTCCCCACAAATAGAGCTTTCTTTTGGTGGTATTTGATCATTTCTGCATTTTTTATTTCTTGCACTATAAACAAAAGAAGAGTGACAAGTTTGAAAAAACACAATATTTTTTACAATTTGCTATATAAAATATCCATTTTTTTTTTTGGTTTAAAACTATTTTTTTCCTCAGTTTAGGCCGATATGTATTCTTCTACATATTTTTGGTAAAAAAAAAACGCAATAAGCGTATATTGATTGGTTTGCGCAAAAGTTATAGCGTCTACAAAATAGGGAATAGATTTATAGCATTTTTATTATTCTTTTTTTTACTAGTAATGGCGGCGATCTGCGTTTTTTATCGTGACTGCGATATTACGGCGGACATATCGGACACTTTTGACACATTTTTGGGACCATTCACATTAATACAGCGATCCGTGCTATGAAAAAGCATTGATTACTGTCTAAATGTGACTGGCAGGGAAGGGGGTTAATGCTAGGGGGCGATCGAGAGGTTAAATGTGTGTCCTGGGAGTGATACAAGCTGTGGGTGGAGGGGACTGACTGGGGGAGGTGACCGATCGGTGTCCCTATGTACAAGGGACACACCATCGGTCTCCTCTCCTCTGACAGGATGTAGATCTGTGTGTTTACACACACAGATCCACGGTCCTGCTCAGTTACTGGGCAATCGCGGGTGCCCGGCGGACATCGAGGCCGCCGGGCACGCGCATCGGGTCCCCAGCGATGCGGCACACGCATGCACCCTAGTGGTCCACAAAGGAAATCACGTCATATGACGGCGGCCCAGAACAAGTGCTGCTTCGTCCCGCCGTCATATGACAGTGGGCGGGCAGCAGGTGGTTAATGTAAGCTTTTAGGACTTTCTGTCTAAAATTCTGCTTCAGGCTTCAAAGGCAGTGGATGAGGGTGTATACATGCCAAGGCCATAATGCTTTGCATTACAGCGCTGAAAAATTATCCCAGGTGTACGGCCACTGAATGTGACCTATTCATCTGAACTGTGTACACATAATTACGGTTTAGTAGTGTGGGATTTTAGGGGTTAAATCAGACAGTGAGGAGGTGATATAATGCGTGGCTATTTTTATGCTCACTTTTTTTTAATACATCAAGTATTTTAATTTGTTGAAACTGCAAAACAATAATCTCCAGTATTTAGATTACCCATCATTATTATATTCTTACACGATAGCTATTATAACGTCCTTTCCAAACTTTCCATTTATAAAAAGACTGTTTAAAACTTTTGCACATAAATAAAACGCCTTCTTTTTGGTTACATTTACTAAACCAGGAACAGGTCAGATAAACAGAAACCTCCAGATCATTAGATAAATATTTTGTAGCATATTATGACCTGTGATTTGTTATTGTTTTTATCCTTCTAATAGTTAACTATAATTCATGCTCCGTATTGAATAATAGTTGCAAATAAATTATACTAAAGTAGCCAAATCAAGGGCATTACAAAATACAAAACAGATGTGATAAACATGTATGTCTCTGAACAGTTCTGAATACCAGTGATTTAAAATTTTCTCTAAATAAATCAAAGTCTAAAAGCCACCACAAGTAGCATTACCATGGCAACCTCATATGCAAGATCTCAAACTCGCTCAAAAACATGTTATGAGTCATATAAATAAGATCTCTTAAAAAAAAAAATAAGAACAGGTATACTAGAAAAACTAACCAGAAGGTGTGTATATACTATATAATATATACACAGTACTGTGCAAACGTTTTAGGCAGGTGTGAAAAATGCTGTAAATTAAGAATGCTTTTCAGTGTAGATAGTTTATTTTTATCAATTAACACAATGTAAAGATGGAAAGTAAACGAACAGAAGAGATACATTTGATACATTTACAAGATCTCCTTGGCCTTAGCCATTCCGGGTAAATTTCAGGGGACAGGTACTATTCAACCATAGACTCTGCTCTATGCATCAGACACATATATGACGTTATAATATGACTATTTTTCTCCCCTAAAGGACCTCGGTATTACTTACTGACCCCAGCAACCCTGCTCTATACGCTCTCGATCCTTTCTTTGCGGCAACTCGATACCACCCTACATCTCTGGATAAGGGCTCTCTAGACTTCTAGAGCCCCCCCAAATTTTTGGCTTAAATACAGTTGAAGTTTGGCCTTTGCTTGGACCCTAACACAGAGAGTGCTAAATCCAGTGCAAAAACTTCTTTGTTTTTAATATGATGGAACTTTCTCAATCAATATTATCTGCATACATGTAAGTTTTTGTGATCTATATCCATTTTGCTCTCTATAGTATATCACTATGTACTCTCGCTATCCTTATGACTATCTCCATCCACTCTATGCCATTTCCCATATTGTATTGAATTTCTTTGCCACATGGCAAATATGCGTAATGTCATACTAAAACTGTATTTTTTATATTTAGAATTAAGTTCTACATATGGTAATTATGACCCCTGAAGAAGGAGGATACTTCTCTCTGAAACGCGTCGGGTCTGATATCATACAGTATATTGATGCATTTCTTTTATTGTAAATCTTTGTGAAAATCATTTAACATTTTCTACAATTTTTGTGATTTGTTATAAATAAACTTTTTTGTCACTATATACATTGTAGTAATTTGGGAAAAACTGGTAGTGCCTACAAAGTCCACAAACAAGGGGAAAACCATTCTTTTTTCTTCTACGAACAGAAGAGAAATCAAAATCAAACCAATATTTGGTGTGACCACCCCTTCCCTTCAAAACAGCATCAATTCTTCTAGATACCTTTGCACATAGTTTTTGACAGGTAGGTTGTTCCAAGCTTCTGGGAGAACTAACCACAGATCTTATGTGGATGTAGGCTGCCTCAAATCCTTTGATCTCTCCATGAAATCCCAGAGACTTGATGATGTGGAGATCAGGGCTCTGTGGGGGCCAAACCATTACTTTGAGGACTCCTAGTACTTCTTTACACTCAAGATAGTTTTTATCTTTCCTTGTGCTCTATTGGCATTAGAAATCTGTAGTATTGATATATAAACCCCCATGTGATATTTATGTTGTATATTTATATTTAGAGTGGTTATTATGGTTGGTCTTTGTATTGAGGAGTGTTTTGTATAATTGTAACTTTGTTTAGTTTCGAGTGGTCAGAGCTCCTCTTTTCCTCCTGTGTTGTTCCTGTATTGATTATCTGGATCTAATGCTGATTTTTACAATATTTTGTGTGGGATGTGATTAGTGGGATTGTGATTAGTGTCAGCAGCTTTGCCAGTCTTCTTCTATATTTAGTAGTGGCGCTTAGGTTTTTTTGTAATATATACTCATTTAATAATTGTTTATCTTTGTTCTTTCTCTTCTTTTTTCATAGTGTTTTTATGATTATGATAAATTTCTTGAACGTGTAAATCCTTATGGGTCCTGAAGAAGCGGGATATCCTTGTCTTAAGCATACACATCGCCCCAATGTGATGTACCATTTTGATACGTAATTCTTTATAATGTTGATGAATGTCATATTTTCTAATTATATTCAATAAAACTGTGAATTTCTACTTATTTGCTTGGTATGGTTTATGGTGGTTATCAGGGGTATACCTAAAGTCCGAATTATCTCTGAAACTCACTATGTTACACTAAAGATAGATCTTATTTACATTAGCTGCATGTTTGGGATCATTGTCCTGCCACAGAATACTGTAAATTTGGGGCCAATCACATGCCTCTCTGTTAGAAATTCTGTATATAGCCCTACAGAACAGACAGACTGTGCACAATCCACATGGGATTTTCTGCTTAACTGCAAACAGGAACAGGAAACTTAATTCAGGAAGAAGACATAGAGAATTGTCATAGATGCAGCTAAAGACTTATAAACACTGCCATATACTGGCTGAAGAATATACCTGTAGTTGTTGTAGAAAAATGCATGGACAATGTATCCCAACACTTTAGTTTCTGATGAATTTTGCATCTCATCCCATGAATCTGGCTCTGGGTTTAAATGTACTCATGCAACATAGGACAGATGTTTGGCTGGGGCGCCTTTATTGCTTCTGGTGGATTTCCTGATTGCCTCTTATGATCTGGTTTCTTCTTTTACAGCATTTGGATTGTCTGTGTTAATTTCTATTTCAGTGTCACTTTGTTGCTTATCTTCCTGTGACACTGATGTGGAATTTCCCTCAGTTTGAAGTGTTTGTGTTAGTTCAGAAATTTTAAAACACAGTGAAGTTTTTTCGACAATTACACTTCTACTGGTGGTTACCTTGTTTGTGTCTTGGTGTACAATTTTGTATCCCTTTTGAGATTCACTGTACCCCACAAGTACACCTTCCATTGTGCAAACATCCCATTTTGTGCATTTTTTTTTGGGGATGTGAAAATAGGCTTTGCTTCCAAAGAGTTTTTGACGGTTCAAATTCAGAGCCCTTCCATTCCACAGTTCATATAGAGTTTTCTCCTCTGATTTTCCTGGTAGTCGATTTTGGAGACAGTATGTGACCATAATTTCCTCCCCCCAGTATGTGATTGGCATATCTGCATCAAACAGCATGGTTCTTCCACTTTAACACAGAGTACAGTTTATTCTTTCTGAACCTTTGTTTTGTTTTGGGTTGTATGGTACAGTAGTAATATAATATAGAAATATTATGCCATGCTTTCTGAGAGTTGTGTGTTATCACCTGTATATTGAGTTCCATTGTGTGTGCAATACACTCGGCATTTTGCCAAATTTGGTGTTTACATGAGCCAAATACTGTTCAAGTTTCTCTAATGCTTCACTTTTGTTCTGTAACAGATATAGTGTAGTATATTTGGAGTAATGAAGGAAGAGACCCCCTTAACGGGACTTTTAGGGCCCAAAATGCATGATACAGGTAGTAAGAAAGTAATGAATAAAATCTAAAATAAAGTATTTATTGAATAATGTAGTTAAAAAAATCTATTAATTATAAAATCTATTAATTACGGCTGGTATATTGTCATAGCAACAAGCAGAAAATATATAAATATGTGAATACTGTTCTACAATTTCTGTTAGTATCGTGGTGGGCAGTTTAAGACCAACTTGAAACAGAATCACCCAATGTGTTTTTAGAAGTAGGTTCTTTCTTCAGGGGTGCACATGGGTAGAACAAAATCACTTCTACAATGAAAGAAACAATAAAAGCATCATCAGAGTATTATCCATCACATGTACAATCAAAGTTAATAGATTGTTGTTGGTTACACTCACATGATATCTACAATAGAGGGTATATGCATTAGCCAATAAGGTTAAAAATAAGCAGCAGTATCCTTCCTATCACCAGGGGGAAGAGCACATCTAGAACGCCCATGTGAGAAGGTTAAACACAAGAACAGTCTAGGAGCATGCAGGGGTCCTAAAGCCCCCAAAGAGATTAATCTGATGCAAAAGGAAGGAATAATGATATGAGGGTCAATACTCAGTATGATAGGAAAGTATTCATATTCCATTGATATTGGTCACCCATCTGAATATTGAGTCACCACGGCTACAAATTATTTACTATAGGTAAACAAATATGTAATATCATTCCTTGGTGCAAAAAAACATACACAGAGCCTGTATTTTGTTATACGGCAATCCTTAATCTAGAAAGGCTACAGCTCTCCTTGTGGCTGCACTTATTTTTGAGTTGGTACTGCATTATTGCTCCAATATTTTACAATGCTTTAGTTACTCTTTGGTGATTCCCTTTGTAGATGAATGATCTGTGTGTATATATATATATATATATATATATATATATATATATATATATATATATATATATATATGTGTGTTTAAAAGAATGGTAGTAGGGAATGAAAGAGTAATGGAATGTAGGGAATGTACTCAGTATTCTTTATTAAAGAAAGAAAATCTAATTGAAAAGAAAAGGGATAGGGGGTTTCAAGATCCCCCGACCCCTTTTCTAGTGGTACTGCAGCAGTTAACAAGTTTGAGGGCTCCGCTGTAAAAGTAGGCCAGTGTACCTTGAAACAGATGAATAGGGGAGCCTTGAAACCCATAGAAAAGGTTTTGGAAGATTCTAAAAGGCTGGGAGACCCCTATATAAAAAGGCCTCAATTGCCAGTCACCTCAGGAATTCGTAAGTGGCGGAGCTCGGCAGAAGGGCTATAATACTAAGCTCATCGCCGCTAAACTCCTGAGGAGACATGAAGGCACTCCTACGACAGCTGCTGGAAAGAGCAAAAGCTGAAGGAGGAGAAGATTGGATACAAAAAGTGCCTCGCCTTACCAGAGAGGCTGGAGGCTGAAGATGAAGCAGGTGGGATGAGCAGCGACGGGTCGAGTAGAGGCGGCAGACTCCTAAAAGTAGAAGCCGGCTCAGAAGACATTGCACCCAGAGAAGAAGACAGTTACGAAGAAGAGAGTTCTTTGTCTGCGGGGTCAAGGAGTGTCAGGAACTGGTGACACAGGAAGACAGAGGGGAAGGGGAAGTCGCAACGGCCATATAGCCCCCCCTGTGGATGAAAGAAGAAGTGCAGCGAGACATTCGGCTTTGCCAGGGGCGCGGCTTAGCAGAAGAGACGTCACGGTAGGCGTGGCTCAGAAGAAGCAGAGCCGGAGCAGAGCGGAGGACAGCAGCACAGGCCAGTTGCCTAGGCAACCAACAATGCCGGAACAGAATTCCAGTCACAGAGGCTGTCACAGTGCTCAGGCAAGCAGACAAGCAAGCCCAATCAGATTATATATAATCGGCTGCAGAGATGAGTGCTGATTTTCCTGGCTGCAGTGAGATGCCAATGTCTACTGCTGCCACAAATGGTGAGTTGTGTAATGCTGATTTGTTAAGCAATCTGTCTATGTCTATTTCACACCTAGTTTCAACTCTATCATTTTTTAAAGATATGTCAACTATTAATATTAACAGACAGGATGTATCCAGTGTTTGGGCAGTCCCTGAGCAGCATACTACTAGCACTCATTTATCAGTTGATAATACAGCTTTTGTTTCTACTAAAATGGATACATGCCAGACAGTTAAACATAATGTTCCAGAAATATGTTTAAAAGAAAGTATGCCTTGCAAGTCATCGCCATTAGGTTTTCATTTAACAAATACAGTAAAGGAAAAAATATGGCATGATGAATTTATTGATTTATTATCATTACTTCCGTCCAGTAAAGAATTCCTTAACCACATTATGACCGGCGCACACAGATGTACGTCGGCAGAATGGCACGGACAGGCAAATTGGCGTACAGGTACGTCCCTTTGAATTTGCAGCCGTGCCATTCTCGTGCGCGCCGCCGGCAGCGTGCGCACGTGCCCGTGGCGAGCTCCGTGAGTCGGGTTGCGATGCCTGCGATCGTCTCATGGAGAGTTAGAATGGGGAGATGCTGATGTAAACAAGCATCTCCCCGTTCTGCCTAGTGACACTGTCACTGATCAGCTCTCCCTGTAACCGGGAGAGCTGATCAGTGTAGTGTAACACACAGCCCCTCCCCCTACAGTTAGAACACATCCCTAGCACACACTTAACCCCTCCCTGCCCCCTAGTGGTTAACCCCTTCGCTGCCAGTGTCATAAATGCGATAACTTTTGCGCAAACCAATCAATAATCGCTTATTGCGATTTTTTTACCAAAAATATGTAGAAGAATACGTATCGGCCTAAACTGAGCAAAAAAATGTTTTTGTTATATATTTTTGGGGGATATTTATTATAGCAAAAAGTAAAAAATAATGCGTTTTTTCCAAAATTGTCACTTTTTTTGCTTATAGCGCAAAAAATTAAAACCGCAGGGGTGATCAAATGCCACCAAAAGAAAGCTCTATTTGTGGGAAAAAAAGGACGTCAATTTTGTTTGGGAGCCACGTTGCACGACCGTGCAATTGTCAGTTAGAGTGATGCAGTGCCGAATCTCAAAAAGTGGTCTGGTCTTAAGCCAGCAAAATGGTCTGAAAGTGGTAAACAAGATAAAGATAAAAATTAAGATGATAGGAGAAGGCCTATTGCCAGGAATTTTCATAACTGTCTGCAAGCCTTTTGTATTTATGCAAGCATAATATGCGAAAAGTTTCCTGAGCATAGTGTAGCCTACTATTAGCCTATTATTTCATCATATTGACATCATTTTGGAGGCGTATAAAAACTTTGGAGGTTTCGGCTGGTTTGTGAACAATGAATCATTTAGACAAAAATTGGCAGTACACAAGAATCTTCCATGGGGAAGTAAAGACATTAGTCTATGGCTAAATCTTGTATTACCACAGAAACCTCAGATGGTACGTCGCCAGAATTTACAAGTTAATATCACGACTACAGTCTACAAAAAAGGCATTTGTTTTGCTTTTAACAATGCTCAATGTAAATGGGCTATGAATTGTAGATATAGGCATGAATGCGCCTTCTGCTCTGGCCCACATTCTGTTATGAAGTGCTTTAGGAAAATGGCTTCTTCACAATTGCGAGTCCTTTCTTAAAAGCGCCATCTCCAGTGATCATACAAAACATTCTGCCATGGCTGCACAAGTATACAGATCAACAGACGGCGCTCATGCTTTATAAAGGTTTTACAGAAGGTTTTGTAGGAAAAGGTTGTAAGATTGTTAAAAATCTGAACTCGGTGGATACATTAAAAGATATAGTAAGAGAAAAAATTAACAATGAATCAATGGAAAAAAAGAATAAAGGGTTCTTTTTAGAAGCCACCTTTTTTAGATTTTCGTATATCGACACTAGGAATATTACCCAAAAAAGAACCTAATAAATTTAGAGTTATTCATCATTTATCATTTCCGGAAGGTAAGTCACTTAATGATCAGATACCGGTTGACATCTGTTCAGTTGAATATGCATCATTTGATGATGCCCTAAAATTGATTAGGAAACTAGGCACAAAGTCATTGTTAGCTAAAGCTGATGTAAAATCAGCTTTTAGAATATTGCCCATTCATCCAAACTGTTTCAATTCGTTAGGACTTTATTTTTCGAACAAGAGTATTATTTTGATAAATGCTTACCGATGGGGTGTTCTCTTTCCTGTTGGTATTATGAAGCAATTTCTACTTTCGCTGAGTGGGTAGTACAAGATATTTACAAGTCTTCATATATATTACATTATTTAGATGATTTTTAATTTCTTGGTTCATATGGGTCTGAAGATTGCATGAATCTTCTAAAATAATTTATTAACATTTGTGAGAATTTTGGAATTCCATTAGCAAAGGAAAAAACAGTATTGCCTACAACTTGCTTAGACTTTTTAGGAATTACAATTGATAAATGTGTAGCGCCGACACTTTATTAAAGTGTGCGCTATAATGCAAATTTTGTTTTTTCCAGAACTGTAACGGAGTTCTGGGGGTTAATTGTACAGGTCTTTTACTTTGGTATCAGTTTGGCTGGGCTGTACTGGAGTTGTGCCTGGTCATAGGTGCAGTGAGGCACCTGTGACAGGCTGAGAACAAAGCCTGATTGGACGTGTTAGGTACCAATCTTTCTCGGAGCCAATCAGTGGGCGTGTCTGGCCCTGCTGTGTAGTCTGGAAAGGGGTATTTAAGATGCTAAAGTCCCGTGTTTAGGGTTCGGCTTGCTCTTTGATTCCTGGTTCCGGTCCGGACCAACCCCGTGAGGGGTCCCGGACCCAGAAGTGTATGCTGCCCCCATAAGCATGGTCACCCTGACCAGCCCCAGAGGCCCTCATGGTCTGGGGTGGGGAACCATCCGTTCCCGGGCCTCGGAACTGGATAGTTCGAGGCCCAGTAACTGAAGGAGGATTCAGAGGTGTCCCGGTGTGCTCTCGGCATTGGAGAGACATGGCAACTCATACAAGCGACCAGGGGAGGACTCTTCGTAGGAGGGCCAAGGAGCTGGCTGCTTGGTAAGAGCCTGGGAGCTGAAGTTGTATGGACACTAGTGAATCCGCATTTCTTGCAGTATCGCCAAGCTGGCTGAAAGATCCAGGTACCGTGGGAAAAGTTCCTAACTTATCTTCAGTTACAATCTAGTCTGTGGCAGAGACTTTGCAAACTTCTGAGTCATTTGTTGGCTGCTAAATCTACAGTGAGTGGTTTATCCAGCAGTGAAGCGCCCAGTTGCGAGTGGCTACTCTCTGGGTTATCTAAGGAGACATTCAGTTAATGTCAGCAGTTCTGAAGTGCTTGAGTTTTATCACCCGTACCCTCTATTCCCAATTGAGAGACTGTGTTATATTTGGATGTTACCACTGCAAATAAAAATCCTTAAAAGGACTTTTTGTGTCAGCTTCTGAAGTTACTGGGTACTAACCCTGGGAACCCCTAGATAACGAACGACGAGCTACAAGGAGGAGGTAATTGGTAAGCCCAGCAAATTCATGGCAGCTCCTACGGAGGTCAGTGCTACACATCCATTATGAAATTGTGTCTTTTCCTGGCTAAATTAGAAAGTATTTCATAATTACTTATTAATTTACTTAGAAAGAAAAAGGTTTTATTGAAAGAAATGCAAAAATGATTAGGATCATTAGCATTTGCTACTAGAATTCTACCAGTTGGCAGAATTTTTTCAAGACGACAATTTTTCCATAGCGGGACTAAAAAGTCCTTATTCTCATATACTCATATCTTCTGACATGCGGGAGGATATCTTAGTATGGATAACATTTTTAGCACACTTTAATGGTAGGACTGTATTGCAGCATGAATTTATTTCAGACAGAGATTTTTGCTTATCAACAGATTCTGCTGGATCTATTGGTTTAGCTGCTATATGGAGGAGTCATTGGTGCGCGGAAAGATGACCTTTTCGATGGAAACATTTAGGTTTCTTGAAAAATAGTGTATTGCTGGAACTGTTTACAATTGTAGTAGCTATAGAAATCTGGGGAAAATATTTTAGTAACCACTGCATACTGATCAATACAGATAATAAAGGAGTAATGTTTTCACTTAATTGCTTGTCATCTAAATCACCAGTGGTTACACTATAATAAGGTATCTGGTATCCAAATGTCTAAAGTTGAATATTCGGCTGAAGGCAAGATATATTCCAGGGAAAGATAACATTGTAGCGGATGCTCTCTCGGTTACAGATGAAACAATGTTTCAAACTACTCTCTGAAGCAGACAAAATAGGTATGATATGCCCACAACACCTTTGGGAAGTGATTTAATATATGGAAATTTGCTAGCTCCTAGTACTTGGCAAGGATATTCGACAGCTTGGTTTTCATGGATATAATTTTTGAATGCAAATCATTTCCTTGGGTCGTCTTTGAATGAAAATATAGCGCTTTCTTTTCTTAAGTCATTGATGGAGAAGAAATATTCATGTTCCCCTATTAACCACTTCAGCCCCAGACCATTTGGCTGGCAAAAGACCAAAGCACTTTTTGCGATTCGGCACTGTGTCGCTTTAACTGACAATTACGCGGTCATGCAACGTGGCTCCAAAACAAAATTGATGTCCTTTTTTCCCCACAAATAGAGCTTTCTTTTGGTGGTATTTTATCACCTCTGCGTTTTTTTGCGCTATAAACAAAATATTGCGACAATTTTGAAAAAAACGCATAATTTTTTACTTTTTGCTATAAAAAAAATCCCCCAAAAATATATAAAATATATTTTTTTTTCCTCAGTTTAGGCTGATACATATTCTTCTACATAATTTTTGGTAAAAAAAATCGCAATAAGCGTTAATTGATTGGTTTGCACAAAAGTTATAACGTCTACAAAATAGGGGATAGTTTTATGGCATTTTTATTAATATTTATTTTTTTACTAGTAATGGCGGTGATTATCGATTTTTTATTGTGACTGCGACATTATGGCGGACAGATCGGACACTATTGGCGCTATTTTGGGACCATTCACATTTATACAGCGATCAGTGCGATTAAAAATGCATTGATTACTGTGTAAATGTGACTGGCAGTGAAGGGGTTAACCACTAGGGGGCGCTGTAGGAGTTAAGTGTGTCCTAGGGAGTGATTCTAATTGTGGGGGGAGGGGCTACGTGTGACACAACACTGATCACCGCTCCCGATTACAGGGAGCTGTGATCAGTGTCAGTGTCACTAGGCATAATGGGGAAATGCTTGTTTACATCAACATTTCCCCGTTCTTCCTCTCCGTGAGACGATCGCGGGTATAGCCGCTTCCTAAAGGGCAACATACAGTTAATATGCCTGTACGTGCCCTTCTGCCAATGTATATTGGCGTGAGCCGGTCGGCAAGTGGTTAATAAGGTTTTATGTGGAGTCTCCTTTTTTCTGGAATTATATGGATCTAATTTGCTATTCAGTTTTTTCTCCCCAAGCTATGAAAGGTCATAGAAAGAAAAATAATTGCATTTGATAACAGACACCCAATTACTTCAGGATTATTAGAAAAACTCTGTTTTGGTACCAAAAGTATCTGTTTTTCCAAGTTTGAGGCCCTGCCTTTTCGAAGCTACCTTCCCTATATGTTTTTTTTGCAGCTTTGAGGATTTTGGAGTTAGTGCCACAAAATAAGAAAGGTCTCAGTGGACTTCTTTTGAGAGCAGTAGAAGGTGAAAAACATTGCGTTAACATTTTTTTGCAACGCTCCAAAACTGACCAATTGGGTAAGGGTTTGTGGATTAATATGTTTGTAATAATCCGGTAATTTGCCCAGTTGGGCTTTTAAATAAATATTTTTGTGTCAGACCTAAAGGAAGGGAATTATTATTTGTACATGAGAATAATTTACCACTAACCAAATTTCAATTCATAACAGTTTTCAACAAATGCTTACAAGTTCTTTAATTAGACAAATTCCCACTGTCATGTCATTCATTCAGGATTGGAGCTGCAACTGAAGCAGCAAAAATAAGTTTAGACAAGGATAAAATCAAAAAAATTGGTAGATGGAAATCCAACGCTTACACTTCCTATAGCAGACCTAATTTGCATTTTTGATTTTCAGGTACACAAAAAATTATATGGATCGTAGGACACTCATTTGTGTTTTGGGCTCATAAGAGAGAATTGGAAAAAGTTCACGGAGAGAATTTGGATTTGGATCCTAGCAATTGTCAAATTTATTAGTTTGGTAAGTGAGGAATGGTTTGGAGTGAATTGATGACAGTATTGGGAAAATTTACAGATTGACTAGATGTATTGTTGATTCACCTGGGGGGTAACAATATCGGTAAGCAAAAAATGTAATTTAATATTTCAGATTTGCGATACTATTCGACATTGAAAAAGACTGACATCATATTCTCTGAAATATTTCCCTGTTTGGTTTGGTTACATTCTGATGTACGTTCAGTTTTGAAAAAATTAGGAAACGGGTTAACATGCATTTAGAAAATTCATGTCTTTAGGCCATGGCTCATAGATTAGACACAGAGATCTGGAAGGAGGAATCCAGGGATTATTTGGTAGAGATGGAATTCATCTTTCCGATATAGGCCTGGTTATACTGAATTTAAATTTTCAGACAGCCATTGGACAGGCCGTGGGCTGGGTGAGGTAGGCAGGAGGCTGGTTATGGCTCCTGCCTTTTGTGGGACAATTTATTATTAAATTTATGCTTGTATAATATAACTCGAGCTATAAAAGCTGAGTTGTTCATTTCTATATCTGTATTAAAGTTATTGATGAATTCTGCTAAAATAATTATTATAGAGTTGCTTAATGATATTTGATATTAATATGTTAAACCAAAAAATAAAGCCGCGGCCAATAACATTTTTTATTAATTCACAATATTGTCTAATTTTATTTATTACAATAGCTGGCTGAAAGATAATTGAACTGTCTGCACTCCCATTACAATTATAGTAGAGTAGCACAAAGCAACCAATACGTTTCCTGGGGTCCAATCAGTGAAAGTTGATTTCTAATAGGTTGCTGTGGCTTTTTGCACATTGTACATTACTCTGTTGACTTGTAGGGGATTAGAACCACACATTTAAGAAACTTTTTCCAGGGCTGTGTAAGCATGTCTGTATTTAACCCTCTAAACACAGCTCGGGAACATGTCCACACTAGAGACATTTGCACCTGAAGATACATTTAAGTGTCAATAGCCAATGACACTTTATTTAGATTTAAAACAATACAGCAGGCATGCACAGGGGAGCACATTGAACACCAAAGAAAGTGTCACTGAGTATTGACTGCGGCACCCACTGCCTCTATGGTAAGCTGGATGCAGTGCCCTTACACACACATTAGCATTATAAAAAAATTCTAAAGGCAATGCTGGTCATGCAGCTACCCATATAAACCAACCAAGGTGTTGTTTTGCCAAACAACATTAAACACCACTATTCAACAAGGTTGATTTGCTAAATACAAAGGGGCTGTTAATTTTACAATGGAAGTTGCATTGTGCAAGAGAATTTGCCCCAGAGCTTAACCACTTTGCACCCTCGCTATAGCCGAAAGATGGCTACAGCGTGGGCTTAAAATGCAGGGAGGGCATACATGGACGTGCTCTGGTTCCCACACAGTACGGTGTGCAATGTGATCACCGATCACAGAGCAGGGTAAAGGGCCAATCACAGTGGGCCCTTTACCACGTGATAAGCTGTCAGCCAATGACAGCTGATCACACAAGTAAACAGAAGCCGGTGTCTGGGTTTTATTTTTTTAACACTGTCAGCCATTAAAGCCATTAACCGGCTTCTGTTAGAGGGACATCAGTCCCCTTAGTGATCACCAGTGCTGCCAATGAGTGCCCTCCAGGGCCGCTAATCAGTGCCCACCAGTACTACCTATCAGTGCCCATCAGTACTGCTAATTAGTGCCCATTAGTGCCATCTATCAGTGCCCACCATTGTAACCTATCAATGCCCATCAGTGCTGCCAATTTGTGCCCATCAGTGCCTCATCATCAGTGACTCCTGATCAGTGCCCACCAGTGCCATCTATCAATGCCTATCAGTTCCACCTATCAGTACCACCTCTCTGTGCCACCTATCAGTGCCCATCAGTGCCACCCACCAATGCAGCCTCATCAGTGCCTCCTGATCAGTGCCCATCAGTGCCACCCCATCAATGCCACCTATCAGTGCAGTCTATCAGAGCCCATTAGTGCCACCTCATCAGTGCCGATCAGCGAAAGAGAAAAAGGACCTGTTCGAAAATTTTTATAGCAAAATATGAAAAAGTATTTAGTTTTTTTTTCAAAATTTTCGGTCTTTTTTGGTTTGTTTAGCAAAAAATAAAATCCCCACTGGGGATTAAATACCACCAAAAGAAAGCTCTAATTGTGTGAAAACAAATGATAAAAATTTAATTTGGATACAGTGTTGCATGACCGCACAATTGTCATTCAAAGAATGAGTGCGCTGAAAGCTGAAAATTGGCCTTGGCAGGAAAGGAGTATAAGTGCCCTGTAAGCAAGTGGTTAAGGAATGATGTGAATAAGAGAATCAGCTGACTTCCATTATCCAATCGTGTGCAAGCAAAAAAAAAGTTTTTGATTTTATATTGTCTGCAAAATGAGATCATCACATTCACTAAGTTCTGGGGGAAAATTTGCATGCAAAGTAAGCAGTCGATTAGACTTTAATAAATAAGCCTCAATGGATTAATTTGCCATAGGGGCTTACAACTATGCTCTGTACCTTGTTTACTAAGCCTTGGTACTTTAGCTGGTTCGGTGGACAAAAGACAACAATCACAGATATTTTACAACATGCAAGCAATATCATTTAAACATTTACAAATATGCTATATTGCACAGGCGTTAAGGCAGTATTAAACCCAAAACCAACAATGTAATATATTTCAGGTTACCAATCATTAGATATAGTGACTACTTTTTTTTTACCGTCTTTTAGGCTTTTTTCCCTCTGGTTTTACCTGGTGACCTGACCAGTAGCACACATCCTGTATTAGAGTGCCCACACTCTTCATGAATGAGCACATGGGGCACAGCAGACAGCAGCATTGTCAGTCTGGGGGGGGGGGGGTATATGTACCAGCAGATTTGAATACACTAACAGATGGAAGCCAAACTTCAGCTCACACGTTACAATTTGTTACAGCAAACAGTTTTACATGAATAAAGACTAATCATTATAAGCACCCATGCCAGTGTTAAATAGTTTGCCTCATCCCTGTACACTGATACAATCTGCAAGAGACCTTGTTCTTTTGAAAAACAAAAGACTTACTGGCCTGATCAGCTGATGACAATAGAAGAAAGAAGGCCTAAAGAAGAATACAAATGCAGACATCACATCTATGAATTGGAAAGCTGCAATATAATACAGGTTTGCTTTTGGGTTTAGTACTGCTTTAAAATACATCTAAATCCAAGAACAACACTGTACTACATTATATTGCTGCTTACAGGTCCTAGGTCAGTGATGGCAGACCTTGGCACCCCAGATGTTTTGGAACTACATTCCCCATGATGCTCATGGACTCTGCAGTGTAGTTGAGCATCATGGGACATTTAGCTCCAAAACATCACCATCACTGTCCTGGGTTTTGGTGGCTGCATTTGTTTTCTTTATATTCACCAAGTGATCCTGCCAATGACACTTGTCCTGTCCTAGGGTGACTCTATGGAGGAGCAGTGCTGTTAATCTAGGGTAGGACTATGGAATCTCTTGTTTTCTACAACATAAGTGGAAGCTGTTCTGTAGTTCACAAAGAGAACCAGGAACAATCCTAACAGATCACAGTCAGTAGAGACAAAGTATACAGAAAGTTATCAGCTCACAAGATTTCAGGCAGGATCAACAGGTATTTTTGTTGAACTTATAGAACAGATATAACAAAGAACTTTCAATAACATATTTAATAGACCTAAAGGGAGCAAACAAGAGAAGTTCTTGGAAAAGAATTGCATACACTTTCATTTATATCCTGCCCAACAGTCACATGGCAGTGAACATCAGCCGCGTATGTCCAACCAAACCTGTGAAGAAGCATAATAGTAATAAACACATTTAGCAATGGCAGCAATCTTTGTGCAATAAATATTTCTCTGTGCAATTCATTAGAGTTTTATGCAAACATGCACATTATGTGAATAAATACAGTGTGTATTAAATCAATCCAACACAACATACATCTTCCCAAATGTAGTTAATGGCTCTGACTGGATAAATCAGGAAAATAAACGTGTGGCATGTATAATATCTAACGGCCAGTTACTGCATTAATGGAACAATCCATCTTTTTTTTCAATGTAAAATAGGACTGGAAAGGTTACAAACAAAGGCACAAAACACAGTAAATACACAGCTGGACTAGACCAGCATTTTTTTACATTAATGAATGAAGTCAGATGTAAATGTGCTTTTGTGCTGCCAGCATGCACTAAATTATATGCTTTAGGCATGATTTATAAAAAGACTGCAAAGCCAAGCAGCATTTGCCGCAGTTCTTCCAGTTACACACAAAGCAATGCTCATTATTTTACAATTTGCAATGCTTAATGCCAAGAAGATCCATATCAAATGCAATAATGAAACAAGTCCCACAATACATAGAGTTAATAAAGAATGCAATAAGCAAGTAGTCAATAAGGTAAGTAATGCAATGTCAAGCAATAGTAATTATTAATGATGAGCGAACCAATGCACCATGTTTAAAGCAAATCTGTGCCCAGACTATGCACACTAAAGTTTCTACATTGTTTTAACAAGTAGTAAAACACTTTTAAACAAATCCTCATTCACCCCTGTAGTAATAAGTATTGTGGAATGTTCAATGATAAAGTTCACAAATAAGGCACAAAAATCTCAACTATTTTCTGTGGAAATCAGAATTTTTTGTTGGCTGCCAGTCCTCCAATGTAAAAAAGACTATCTAAGCTAAAAGAAGCCAACTGAAACCTTACTTAAAGTGGAACTAAACCCACAATGTATCTGTTTTCCAATGACGTCTCCTGGGATCTTGTGCTGTTTGCTTATATTATAGCAACTAGAGATATGGGATGCCAAGCTAGCTAATTTGGGGTAATTTGTTCAGCGGATCCCTGAATTGCAAACAGGCTGACTTTGGGTCAAACCCACGTATAACCAGAACCAAAATCTCCTCCATACTAGAGATCTTTTTCTTTCATGATTACATAGGTTTTCCACAGAGTGCATCGCAGTACAGAATTTCTCAGTTACGGCTCTTAGAACTTAAAGTATATTTACTCATGTGCAGTCAAATTTGAGAAAACCCCATTATATGTTTGCTATATGTTCCCACTCACACAGCATGCCTAATTGTTTATGTTTACTACCTTTTAGCCGTTTCTCAAGAGAAGGTGTCATGGCTGATTGCAAGATTTTTTGAACAATGTTAAGCCCCGAACACACAGGCAGAACGTCAGGAGACATTTGCCGGTTGAAAAAAAAACGGCCAACATTTTGCCCATGTGTATGTCGGACGTGCATGCTGGAAAACCAGCAGCTGACTGACTCCCGATCAGCGTTCTCAGCTAATGGCAGAGAGTGATGATCAGATTTTTCTGGCGGGAGGGGGGTGTCCCGCTGTCAGAACACCACAGCTCAGTGGGGAGATCGCTGGACTAACCTTGCATGGTTAGTGCAGTGTCTCCGACCAGATTTTTCAATTTTTCTTCAGCAATCCACTGTTATGCCCCATACACACGGTCAGATTTTCCGATGGAAAATGTCCTATCGGACAATGTTGTCGGAAATTCCGACCGCGTGTAGGCTCCATCGGACTTTTTCCATCGGATTTTCCGACGGACAAAGTTTTATCTCCTGCTCTCAAATTTTCCGACAACAAAGTCTTATCGGACTTTTTCCGATCGTGTGTAGCGAATTCCGACAGACAAAGTGCCACGCATGCTCAGATCACATTACAAGACCAAAGCTATTGGCTACTAGCCTCTACGTAGTCCCGTCGTACGCAACGAACGTCACCACGTTCAGGATGATCGGATTTTCCGACAACTTTGTCCGACCATGTGTATGCAACACCAGTGTCGGACAAAATCCGTCGGAAAAAATCCGACGGATTTTGTGGTCGGAATTTCCGACCGTGTGTACGGGGCATAAGGGGGTACCCGGCTTTAAAGTGAGCCTGTCCTAAGTCTGTCCTTATTAAAATACAATGTAAGAAGCCCAGCCCCCACACATTTAACCCTTTGTTGGGACAGGCTGTGTTCAAATCTAGTTACAATTGATAATGAAGATCTGCCTGCATAGTTCAGACAGGTTTATTTATGGCAGACACGCTGCCCAGCCTCCTCATGAACAAAGAGAACTATATAGGATTTCTGGCCGCTGGAGGGTTCAGAATAGAACATCTAAAAAAGCTAAGTTGCAATTTTTTTTTTTTTCAAGTTTTGCTACGGGAATGGGGACATGTAACAAAATGTGTAAGTGGGTGTTATCCCAATTTGGCTGCAAAAGTGGAAAAACACTTTGATGCATCAAAGCAAACTGGCATGTAATTCCACATAACATGTCATTTGGATGTTCTCCACAAATGTACATGCAGAGCTATGTGTATTAAAAGAGCCAGTGTGCTTTAAACAGTAATCTTTTATCTCATAATATAGGAAGTTGAAATGGCGTTTTGACTTTTACAGCCTGAGATTCTTACATATAAGTATATAAACAACCATCAACAGGAAATGGTTTTTCGTTGCTCTAAGTTTGGCTTGTTTACTTACTGGGGAAATGCTTAGTTTGGCTGCAAGATGTGGAATGGGTATGTTGCTGTTTCCAATTAATCAGGCCATTATACTTAAACACACTTCACTTTTCACTATCACAGCTGTAACAGAATATGTACGCTAACTGAAAATTGCATTTTACCTTGGTGCCTCATATAACGGATATTAACCTTTTAATACAGTGTCAAATGATTCAGCATGTCCAAGGAGATTTGATGGGAATATACTTCTACGATATACATGAAGCACACACACCCACGTATTTTCATATTGCTTTCATCACGTCTTTTTGTATATAAACAGTCTCCCCTGTTTTCCATTGTCCAGGAAGAACATTTCAATTGAATTCACTAGTTCAGAAAAAGTAGCATATGACAAATATATTTTATTTAGCTTTTATGTATATCTAATGAGATACATTCACTTATTTGAATATTACATACTTTCTATTTGAATGTAACTTCATATTTCTGAAAAATGTGAGACTGTAAGGCAAGGTGGCGAGCTAATCAATTTTATAAAAAGTATTAATTTTCCTTCTTGTTCCATAATGTCCTCAGGGCTTTTAAATTATCCATTATGTGAAAGATAAAATAGCCTTTCTTTCATTTCATTCAAAGTGTACACATGAGGCCTTACAAAACAGCTAATCTGACACTTTCATTGTATTGCAGAGACCTCAAACACGTTTCACGGAAAGTGTCCTGGGATGTCCAAAACACAGGGGCGATCTTCTATGCAAATTGTCAGTGACTTCCTGATTGTATTGTAGACATGGAACTGCTAATCCTCACTACTTAAAGTAGAACTATAGGAAAAACTTTTTTTTTTCATTTTGGATAGAGCAAGAAAGTGTAAAACCCCTATCAGATTTTTTTTCGCTATCCGTGTCCCATTTCGGAGATTTCCCTTCACTTCCTGTCCCATAGCCAAACAGGAAGTCAGAGGAAATCTCTGTAAATCAAGGGAATTTATTGGGGACCCCCAGGCCACCAGAACTTGTGTACCCATTGAAAGATTTCCCCTCTATTACTTTTCTGGGGACAATCCAAAATTTGGGTAATTTCTTTTACTTTTACTTTCAATGATAAAGGTAAACAGGACAAATAGAGAGGGTCAATCTCCTTAACAGGGGCACAGATGGCAATAAAAACTGTCAGGTGTTCTAATCCCTCTATCCAAAACTTTTTATGTCAAAGCTTAATTGAACAAGCTGAAGTTAGAAGCTGATATGCTACAA
The DNA here is from genome assembly GCA_028564925.1 of Lithobates sylvaticus. Taxonomy (NCBI): domain Eukaryota; kingdom Metazoa; phylum Chordata; class Amphibia; order Anura; family Ranidae; genus Lithobates; species Lithobates sylvaticus. Next base: position 524,854,945 of record CM053026.1, read on the forward strand.
TGCACAGCTGCACCAGATTTTGCACTCTCCAGTTTTAGTAAATCTACCCCATAATGCTAATCAATGTGGAAGATGGGGGTAATGTAAGAATTAAGAAAAGTGTTGTGATGACATTTTTCTACCAACATAAAGATGGCACTGTGTTATTTTTTCAGGTTAGCATGAATTCATTGGGGACTAAGTTGTCCCCTGTTATGGGTTCCAAGTGGCCATCTTGTGGAAGCCAGTGTCTCCTATTGGATGCTGAAATTCAACAAGATTTGAGCAGCTGACTTTGACACAGAACTGCACAAAATTGCTCTGCATTATTCTGGCATGCCAAGTTTGGAAGTAAGTTGGGGACAGAGCCCTGCTTGGTAAGAATAGAGAAGAAGTAACATTAGGGAAAGATACAGATAATAAAGAAAAGTCAGCTGGATAATCTGCAAGGAAAAACCCTGTTATCTGAATACTCCCCTAAGGGAAGTTCTCCTCAATCCTTCAGAGGTCGTTGAGCTCATATTATATTGCTGTTGGAAAAAAAGGGCCTTCCTGAAGTGTATTGTTTAAACATCAATGTGTGTTGACTCCTCTCAGTTATTGGGTACACTGGTAAAGCCCTGTCCATTGGTATGGATCTAACCTTTTTGCTTACACATACATTTTGCACATACTAAGAACTGGCGATTTTTAGAAAAGAAGGGGTCCAAGACATTATAAGCAAGCATTGCATTGTACTGCAAGGTGCACGTTAAAGGATAAGTTCACTTTTTAGGAAAAAATGACAAATGCTATTTTTTTTTGCAGGTAAATGTGGAATTTATTATTTATTTTTTGAAGCCTGTAAAGCAATGCACCAGCGATCAACTGGTGTCATGTCGGTCTCCTACAGATCTCTCAGTGTATTTAAGTGCTGTACATCCCATACAGGCGCAGATACACTGACAGGAGGAACCAATCATTATTGAGAACTACAAGCCAACAGCCACAAAAGATGTCTGGGCTTGTAGTTCATTCACACACAGAGCTGCATGGCCACGCTGATTTCAAAAAGTGACAGCTAGTACAGGGAACTTCTCCCCATACTTCTGTCACAGGGAGGGGGGCAGGCAGCATTGGGAACACGTTACATGTTCCACCCTTCAAGTCTATGTTATGTTGTGAGTCTTGTGGCGTATTTATGTGGCTCATATCCATCTTGGTTGAAGGGCTTCAACCATAAATATATATATATAGTGCCTTAAAAAAGTACTCATACCTCTTAAATTTTCCACATTTTGTCATGTTACAATCAACAACATAAATTCATTTTATTGAGATTTTATATGATAGACCAACACAAAGTGGCACATAATTGTGATGTGGAAGGAAACTGATAAATGGTTTTCAACATTTTTTACAAATAAATATGTGAAAAGTGTGGAGTGGATTTGTATTCAGTCCCCCTGAGTCAATACTTTGTAGAACCACCTTTACCTGCAATTACAGCTGCAAGTCTTTTTTGGGATGTCTCTACCAGATTTGCACATCTAGAGAGTGACATTTTTGCCCATTCTTCTTTGCAAAATAGCTCAAGCAATGTCAGATTGGATGTAGAGTGTCTGTGAACAGCAATTTCCAAGTCTTGTCACAGATTCTCAATTGGATTTAGGTCTGGACTTTGACTGGGCCATTCTGATATGCATCTCATGACTTACTGACTCATACTGTTATATTACCTTACTTTGTGCACTGATGCGCAGTCATGTTGGAACAGCAAGGGCCAACCCCAAACTATTCCCATAAAGTTGAGAGCATGAAATGGTCCAAAATGTCTTGGTATGCTGATGCCTTAAGAGTTCCCTTCACTGGAACTAAGGGGCCAAGCCCAACCCCTGGAAAACAAACCCACACCATAATCTCCCATCCACCAAATGATTTTGACCAGTACACAAAGCAAGGTCCATAAAGACATGGATGATTTTAAAGTGGAGGAACTTGACTGACCTGCTCAGAGTCCTGACCTCAACCCGATAGAACACCTTTGGGATGGATTAGAGTGCAGACTGGGAGCCAAGCCTTCTCGTCCAACATCATTCTCCCACTCTCACAATGTCCTAAAAAATTACCCTTACCTCTTTGGTATGCTGATTATGTACAATTATAATTTCCAGGTGCTCCTGCCCATTTAATTCCCCGTTGGGGGGGCTGTTAAACATGTGACCACTTGTAAGCCTCACAGATCGGGGTCGCCCCCCTTGGGTTGAGGGCATGGACAGGCTCTCAGTGGGTCCGGGATCGCACCTGAGGGGATTATCTGGTTTTAAATAAGTCTCTGGTTAAGTTTCCTGGCGGAAAGAAAAAAATACAGTACACTGTGTTTACATAAATCAAAGACAAAACAATGTATACGTAAAAAATGAGACTGTATTGGATATCAAATTACATGACAATTAGAATATTGAAATCTGTCCTCTTGATGTATTTATAGAAATGTAAGAACCCCCTGAAGACCATAACCTTTGAGGTCGAAATGCATTGGGGCATTTCCATACATCGAATGGTGCAATTCCAAGTGTAACAATGTATTACCCTTGATGTATAACCTGTCTCGCTTTGTATATACCAGAGCTCATATTTTATACATTTTTTTATATATGTTCTGTATCTAACCATTTTTTGAAATAAAAAATCTGTGATTTTTACAAAATATTTGACTCCTATTTGCTGCTAAAAAGCCCCGTGGGGGGGCCTTCCACTTTTTTTTCAAAGGCTTTAATTGGGGTGTGCAGCCCTCTCCGACTCTCACATATGTGTCGCTCTATGCTATAGCTCGTCCAACACCATTGCCTGACCGCACAAATGCGCTTCTGGAAGAATGGTCAAACATTTTCATAGACACACTCCTAAACCTTGTGGACAGCCTTCCCAGAAGAGTTGAAGCTGTTATAGCTGCAAAGGCTGGGCCAACTCAATATTGAACCCTACGGACTAAGACTGGGATTCCATTAAAGTTCATATGCGTGTAAAGGCAGGTGTCCCAATACTTTTGGTAATATAGGGTATATCTATATTTACATACACTGTATATAATAATTGCAAACATGCTTTTAAAAAATACTGCCTAGGAAAGTTGTAAAACTAAAAAGAAACATTTCCCTTTGAAATGTTGGCTTATTGTCTTACTTTAAAAGCTGCAATCTAATCTTTATCAATCCAAATACATAAAACGCAATGTTATTTCTATTTATCCAATAGTATTTGATAACAGCAGCCCAATTTTTTTTCAAAGTTTTTCCTTTAAATGTGTTTAGAGAAACAACTGTTTTGGTTTCGTAGATCTGTGAAGATGATTGTTGGCTAGGAAACAGCAATAGCTCCTTTGTAAGACAGAAAAGAAAAAAAAACTGTGACTTTTACAGAATAACCTCATTATTCTTTTACAAGAGTGGAAGCAATTAAGAAGTAAATTGTGAAATATTATCGTAGACACTAAGAACTTTTTTTTCACCTCGTCTACTGAAAAACAGAAAACACTGTAAAATGCGACACAACCTAGAAATAAAACAGACGATTAATTGCATAGGTTGTGTATTTTCTTGAGGCAGCTGTGTTCTTTTTCCTTATGAATAGTTAGTTATATAAAATATATACCTTAGAAATGGCAATGTATAGCTGTGGCTATAAACATGGAGCAAACTGAATTGTAACCTTGATGTGATTTTCCCAAAGGCACCATGTAGCTTTACACATAGCATATTATGACATCTTGCAAAGGAGGATAATTTATTACTATAGAATTCTATGTGATGCTATATGAATAGCATAGCATTAAGAAAAATATAGCTGTGAATTGCGACTGTGATGAAAAATTGTAGCAGTAATAAGGTAGATGATTTAAAAATAACAGGGTAGTATTAATAAAAAAAAGTAGAGGGTACAAATAGACAGATATGTGAAATGCGGAAAATGTGTTCTCTAAATATACTGAATCATTATATCAAGTAGTATAGGGATGTAAACTCATCCTAACTGTATTATATGCAAGAGTCTATTGTATAAACTGAAAATAAGCTACACAGAGAAATCTAATATAGTAAGTATTAGGAGCAGCATGCAATTATGAGATGAGTATTCTATATAAATTCAAGAGAAAAATTCCACTTTTATGAAGAATACTGCATTTTGTTTTAGATCTGTATTACATTCATGCTCATATCACTCAAGTTTGAATGTTAATACAGTGATCTGGTATCAGTGAAGCAACAGCAATTGTTCAAAAAAAATCCAATCAGTCTTGATCACGGAACAAGACACTTATATTTTTTGGTACCATGAGGAGGGCATATGTAATAATTCGGAAAACATGACAAGGGCAAACAAAAGTGATGTGTCACTTAATGCTTGGAACATCTCTGATGAAAGAAATAATACAAAAAAAAGTTCCCACTCGATTTCATTTACATGAACATGTTGTCACATAACAAATTCTGCCACCTTTTCTTATCACTGAAGCGGTGATCAGAAGCTGTATTTCAGACCCGCTGACCAGTCTTCTTATCTCAGTGTTGGCTGATAATACCAAGCTATGTAGGGCAAAAACTTCACATCAGGATATAGCAACTTTCAATATTGGAAATTGTAAAGAAATGCATTTGGAAAATAAAAAATATGTACGCAGGTTACTTACCAGGGAGGATGCAGGTCCCTGTAGATGACAGACTCAGCAAGAGCATGCGATGCCAAGCTGCAGCAAGCAAGGCTAGCAGACTATAATCATGCAATATACAAACCTTTCAATGGTGACTGTAGCATCGGGAGAAAACAGTTTAATATACGGTCTATGAAAATGACACATGGCTAAACAATGATGTTGGATGAAAAGAAATGTAATCCTAAACTGTGTAAGGGGTTATTTACTGTTAGTATATGAAAGATGTGGAAATCCCTTCCACAGTTAGTGATGTTAGCAGGGAGAATAGATAAATAATAATAATTAAAAAAAAGTGTAGATGTGTTCATTCAATGTTACCAATTATAATGTAGCTTGGCCAGTCTTCTTGGTGTCCCTCATGCCATGACATCATGATGCCACTATTTGAAGTCTTCAGGATCCTCTGAGTACCTCAGTGATAGACTGTTCAGAAAGCCAGTGGGAAACATCCAGCCACCAAGGATTATGGGCACTGGAAGAAGGATCCTTCCATGCTACACAGCAGAATATTTTATGCTACAGACCAGAAGAAAGAAAACGCTGAACATGACCACAATTTCATATAAAAAATTAGGTCCTTAATCTATTTATTTTTTATAAAGAAAATATAGTGATTAGCTTAAGGCAGTGGGGTAGGAAAGTATAATTTTATTTTTCCTTTGATGTTTCAAAGAAATGAGGCATGGGGCCTGGACACATTGCTGCTCAACTTTCAACAGATTTTAATGATCCCCAGATGAGCAGACATGAGCAGGAACCACTAAAAATGTGCACATGAACAATGTATTGACTGTGTGTTTATTTCTGTCATCAGCAGAGTGATTTATACCTAACAACAACAACTAATAACAAGTGAAAAATAAAGTGATCCCAAAAAAATAATGATCTGTAACTTATCCATAATGAACAAAGCCTGAGAACAAGTCTGTTACCAAAACAACGAAAAAGGGACCTAGAAAAAGGGTATCAATATTATCCTGCCCTGCTGGCTCTGCCTTGTATCTTCACCTAATGGGTGCCTCTTGCTCAGCAGCTTGAAGAATGAAGCTTGACCCACTGGTTCCACTATAAAGACATTCTATGGTTTTACTCTCAGGCCATGGTCCTAGATAGGAATACTACACACTTCACTTCTGAGTAGGGTTGAGCGAACCCGAACTGTAAAGTTTGTGTCCGTACCGGACTTTTGGGTGTTCGGGTCCCAGACCCGAACCCAAACAATTGACTGTATGTTCGGGTCCGGTGTTCGGCGATGTAATGGCACATTTTTAAAAGCTGCAGGGCAGCCAATCAACTTTAGTTTAACTGGTGTGCCCTTAGAGGCCATCAAAGCCATGCATACTAATGGCATGGCTGTGATTGGCCAGTGCAGCATGTGACCCAGCCTCTATATAAGCTAGAGGCACACAGCACGTCACTCTGCTTTACACAATGTAGGGAAAGGTATCTGGCTGCTGTGAGGGAGAGAATTACATGCTAGGAGTCAGTCCAGATTCATGAAATATCTTCTAATTACTAATTAGTCAGCAATCTACATAGATAGAGAGTGTAGGGTAAGGTTCCTGTGTCTGCTTTGAGGGAGAGAGAATTATATAAGAGTCCAGATTCAGAAATCAATTCTAATAAGTCAGCGATCTACATAGATTTACCTGGTTGGGTTGCAGTGTACAGTCTTTTTATACGGCCATGAGCCCAGTGCTAGAGAAAATATAACTTTTATCTGCAAGCTCAGTGCACCAGCACTGCATATGTTACTGTGAGATACACCCTGTACATACTGTGGGTGTATTCTGCTATTGCAAAAACATTGCAAAAAAAAAATGTTGCAGTGTTTTGTGCATATGTGCAGGAGTGACATATTCAATTGATCTATTTTTCTTCTATTGTGCTATTCCAAAAAAAAAATTAGTGAAAAAACTTTTTTGGAATAGCATTTTCTGCATTTTTGCAGGTTTTGAGATACACCCTGTAGATACTGTGGGTGTATTCTGCTATTGCAAAAACACACATTTAGTGCAAAAAAAAATTGCAGTGTTTTCTGCAGATGTGCAGGTGTGATATACCAAATTGATATATTTTTCTTCTATTGTGCTATTCCAACAAAAAAAATTGGAGTGAATTTTTTTTTTTTTATAGCATTTTCTGCAGTTTTGCAGGTTTTGAGATACACCCTGTACATACCGTGGGTGTATTCTGCTATTGCAAAAACACACATTTTGCAGTGTTTTCTGCATATGTGCACTTGCGCAGTACGGAGGACAAGGAGATTCACAAAATCTCAGAAGATGAACGGCACCTGCTCAGTGAGTGCAGGTTCAAGCCCCACCATCCAAGTGGACATACGGTAGCACATAGTAACAGGGCCCCTCACGGGCTCGCTTCGGGCATGGCCTCGCTTGGCTCGGCTTCAACCTCGGATGATGTGGCTTGAACCTGGACTCACCGCGCATCGTCTTCGGAGAGTTTCGAAATCCCTTTGTCCTACGTACTGAGCAAGTGCAGTACAGGGCAGACACTATCTGACGGGGGACAGAATTCGACACATCACCAGCCTTACCCAGCCATTGTTATATTTTTGAACCGGTGTTGGCTACCTCGTCCTCCTCCACCGCCGCTTCCACCTACACCGCCACATCCACCGCCACCTCAACCTCCTACTCCATATGGACCTCGTCCTCCTAGGTCAAGATTATAATTTTTTTGTTTTATTTCAAAGTATTTTATTTTCCCACTAGCTTATGCATTAAATTGAATATTTTTTTCCAGAAAGGGCGTATTCTGGGGCATTCCCACCATATGTGCCGCTGAGTTTCTGAGGTTCTTAATGACTTCCTGTACCTCTTCTGCTGAGAAGGGGGCCTCCAGCATATTATTTTTATTTTTTATTTTTTTTATGTTATTTTAAGTTATTTCTCCATCCACATTTGTTTGCAGAGCACTTGCCATGCTCTTAACAACATTTTGTTGCCACTTGCTGCCGTCTAGCCCTTTCCATTACTTTTTTAGAGCCATTTTAGTCCTCAAAAGTTCGGGTCCCCATTGACTTCAATAGGGTTCGGGTTCGGGGTCAAGTTCGGTCCCGAACTTGAACTTTTTTCCGAAGTTCAGCCTAACCCAAACATCCAGGTGTCCGCTCAACTCTACTTCTGAGGCCTTTATTACTCCTGTGGTTACAGGTTCATTTTATGGGTGGTCATGTTCACACTTGGGGCCAGGGCAACATGGGTGCCCAGACAACTCAGTCATTGCATTAGAGGAATCTTTTGAGTGGAAGCCTTTACCTGACGGCTGTAAATGACCATTTAAAAAAAGGGTTAAACGTTATTACTTCCGAGTTCCTATGCTTAATCTTTGAGATGCAGTATGTGGATGAAATGCAATAATAATCGGACAACTCAAAAGTATAATAAAAGGAATTTTCTTGGTTTTAAGATCTATTACAGATGATAAATACAGCATTATTCAATCCAGGGGAATTCACAATTTTATTCACAATTCCTGGCGACAGGCCACTTGATTCAGCAACTTCCTCTTCATTTCTAAATGAAACTTAAATGGCCCGTTGTCTTCTAGCCAAATATATAACAGCCCAAACACTAGTTAAAACGTGTTTGAGTCAGGTTCTCAACTTCCCACAGATTAGAGATATCAGATGTCACAGTATACATTAGACATGTTGTATATTGATAGAATTGATTATACACAAACATAATTGATAACATAAAACTATTACAGTACAAAGTTTCTTAGTAATTTAAGTAAGTTAAATAAATAATTATTAAAAACCTAGCTTTACATATTTTGTACATTGCATTGCCTATTTCTCTTGCATCTTATTGTATTCATGGTCCTGTATCACCTTGTTTTTATTATTTGACACTGTTGAAAAACCTCTACTCACTTTTATTGTATTTATATTGATTTTAAACACAAAATAAACATATTAAAAAAAACTAATTAAACATATTAAAAACTACACTACAGACCACAACCACTCTAATCCCTACACAGCCACTAACAGGGGATTACCCAAATATTTGCTGTGCACTATCACTCCTGTGAAACCACAATCAGTCTGGTATATTGTAAGGCTTACTGCTATGTCTGACTTCCTGCAGACTTTTAGCAGTGCCCACTTTACATGCTACTAATGTCAATATATTTGAGGCCTTCCCATCCTCTTATGCTTCTTTACTTAAGGTAAACTTGAGTTACAAAATGAACAAACCTTGGTTTTGCACATAACAGTTCCAAAGACATGGCATTACAAAGTGTACAGGTATGGTAGTGCAGCATTCTTAAAGTAGGGTATAAGAAACTCCCAACATTTGGTTATGGTTTCACAACGGTGGGAAATTAACTTATCTACAGTAACTGTCCATCAGCCAAGTGCCATAGAAGGGATGCTGCTGTGCTTACACATTGGATAGCACACAGTACAACACTAGCTATCTGATGTTTAGAAATTGAACTTTCTGAGAAGTTTTTCTCACTTTGTAGAGGTCTATTTGCATATATTTCCCAGAAAATATAATGCCGCTTGTACTTAGTACCCCAGTGACATCATCCTGCTAAAACTTTGATTTAATTTTAGGCATTTAAAACGACTGTTGACTGACTTTTAGAAAACAAAAAGTTTTTCTCCATGACGTTTAAAAGGTGAAGCAGAATATCACAAAGGACAGGCAAATGAGAAAATGTAATCTTCCTGTACTCAGGCTTAGATTCTAAGATTTACCAAAGGTCATACTGAAGAAGCAATTTTGACAAGTGCTTTAGCAATGTATTAAATTTGTTTGTGACATGGCAGGCTTCATCCCTTTTCTCTTCTGTATTATCATTACTGGTATATGTATGAATAATTCACTGTGTAAGTGAATAAATAAAAAGATATTCACCCAAGTGAGATTCAGCAGGATTCCCCCTGCATTTCACAGTTTTTACAAAAGGGTGAATGTTTACCTGGCAAATGCAAATGCCAGTGAACAGTTATCAAATCTCAAAACTGATGTACCGTATATACTCGAATATAAGCCGAGATTTTCAGACCCTTTTTTAGGTCTGAAAGTCCACCCCTCGGCTTATATTTGAGTCACCGCCGTCTGCCTACATGAACAGCTTGTCATGTAGACAGACGGCAGTTCAAAAGCTGCGCCGCCTCCTCCCGCCCGTCCGTGATAGGCGGACACTAATTTTCCCAGCAGTACAGTGTTCCGCCTATCACGGATGGCCTGTCATTCTCATCTCATGGACGAGGATGAGAGAAGGTCCGTGATAGGTGGAACACTGCACACTGACTGCTGGGAAAAAAGTGTTCCTCCTATCACGGACGAGGAGGAAGAAGAGGCGCGGCTTTTAAATTGTAATGGCGCCGTACGCCATACACGCTGTGGAGCGGGACAGAGCGGGACAGAGCGGGACCGAGCGGGACCGAGCGGGACCACATCGGCTGCACGGACCACGGACCCACGGATCGGCACACGTAGGCTGCAATGGGAACACGGGCTGCAATGGGGGACACGGGGGTCTGTACAGGGGACATGCAGATGGGCATTGCTGACCCTTTTTCCACTTACAGTAGCTGCTGCATTTTTGCCCCTCGGCCTATACACGGGTCAATACGTTTCCCCATTTTTTTGTGGTGATTTAGGGGCCTCGGCTTATACTCAGGACGGCCTATACTCGAGTATATACGGTACATCAGTAGGGATTTGGAAAGGCTGCAGGTACATCTGCAAGCAATAGTTTTTCAGCACCATGGATTCCAGCTTCTGTGTTCTTTACAGGTGCTGTGTTTTTTACAGGTTCAGTACCATTCAAAGCTTTTACTGGCATAGTGTATTTTTAATTGTATTTATTTACTATTTTTTGTTAAAATAAGGCATATGCTGCTCCTCTTCCCAGAACTAACCAACCAAACCCACCAGGCGTAAAGGCTGCTAGCCCCAGAGCAAGGGATCTGTGAGTGTAACTGCACTCCACTGCAATAATACCATTTCCTATGCCTTTCAGCATTAGGATACGGGGATGTGACAGAGGTCCTCCTCCCAAAGCATGGTACCAAGTGCTGATAGGCACTGGACATTTTGGCCCCTCCATTGCCTAGGAGGAAATCTCCATATGTTGCAAGTTTCCCCCTCTCTAGTAAACTGGTTTAAGGGGGAACTTCAGACTCCAAACCAGTTCACTGGTGCTTGCGGATATGACACCACATCAAAAAAACTTAGATCACTCAATCATTTTATCTAATATTCACCTTAAGATGGGTGATAGGAAGGAGTGTAAATTCCCTTTCTCTCTGCTTAAACTCTTATTGGAGCATTGTCAGATTTCTTTCTTTTTCTGCTGCATGATGTTCTCAGTCAAATGACCAGCAACCTTTAACCCTCTTCCTCTGAACCCAGGTCATCCTAGATATGCCCCAAACTGTGACTAAACAGTGAAAAGAGAAGTAGCACAGTAATGTGCCCATCTTTGTCACTCTGCTTTTCCTCATATCAGCATATCCTCACATCAGCACCTTGTACTGCTTCTTCCTCTTACATCCCAGTTCTGTTGTAAAGGGTTAGGAAGAGGCTGATACCATGTCAAATTTAGGTACTTATGCTGCTTGCATTTGAAAAAATAAGTATAATGACGTGTCAAAGAGCTGCATTAATCTGTACAATTTGTTTATGCTAAAGCACGAGGCTTTACGAGACACACAATCGGATTTTCTGCAGACAAAATGTCAGACTTTTGTCTGAAGGGCATTTGCCAGGAACTTGTCTTGCATACAAACGGCAAGGAATTGATGACCAACAAACTCGAACGTAGTGATGTACTAGACATACTATGAACAGATAAAGAGGAAGTTCAATTGTCAGGCGCCACCCTTTGGGCTCCTACCACTAATTTCATGTTAGTAGAAGTTTGGTAAGTGTTGATTCGTGGTTTTCATTTTGCGCTTTTCAGTTTTAATTTCAGTTCGTTTGCGAAATCGGAGGCGATAACGTGTTATTTATTATTGGTCTTGGAGTTATTGCTTTGACCCAAATCCAGTCCAGGAACAGGAGGAGGAGGATTTCTTGGACCAAAAATTGGTTGCTTTATTAATCGTGACCAGTTATGTCGTATGCCTTTGCTGCGGGAGCTCCGGGAGAAATATTGATGTTCGGAATTATCTGCGGATGACGGACCCCTGTTTTCACCAACTCTTGGTATTTTTAACCCCCTATATTAAGAATGCATGAGGCTTTTATTTTATTTTTTGGTTGAATAATTATATGATTTGTTATATTTTCTATATTTTTTGGATACATAGAATGCACTTTTTGGCAAGTTCTATTGGTAAATAGCATGTCTAATTTTATTTGTTTTCTTTTTTAATGCACAATAAAAAATTGTGGAGAATAATACTTGGCTGTGTGTTTTACTTAAAATTACAGTTTGGGAGTAGGCAGTTACATACAATGTAAAATTAACAAGGGACACCAACATAGTTGTATCTTTGATCTTAAAAACTACGGGATAATGGTGTTGTGGTAGCTTGCACCAAAAAAAAAAAAAAAAAACATAACAAGCATAATAATATTATCCTTGCTATCACTAGAAAATAAAGCCTTTGAAAATGTGTTTGCAATAACTCCATCAGTATCACCAGCAAAGCAGCTTCATTATTATCCCATTAAAGAAGAAGAGAATGTGCGCTGCATTTCGAGATTTCATAATTTGCTGCGTCACAAATGTTAATTCTCCATTATGAATGCTAGTTTGCAAGACCGACCGCTTCCGGCTCATCCTTGCTTCTGAGCATGCGTGTTTGTACTTTGGACTTTTGTATGACGGACTTGTGTACACGCGATCAGAAAATCTGACAACAGACTGTTGTCCGCGGAAAATTTAGAAGGCTGCCCTCCAACATTTGTCTGTGGAAAATCCGACAACAATTGTCCAATGGAGCGTACAAATGGTTGTATTTTAGGCCAACAGTCTGTCATCACACAATTCCAGGTGGAAAAATCCGATCGTGTGTACGAGGCTTTAGAGTTCAGGCTTAAATATAACGAATTCTTATTTTATGGTCTTTTATTTAGCCAACACTTGATTTCCAGAACCTCCATGGAATAGTGAAGTGAAACAAATAAAGTTTCCTCTTCACCTTTCTATTAAAAACTAAAAACAAAACTATACAAAAAACAAAAAAACTAAAATCTATTTTAAATGGGAAAATGCTGCGCTTTCCCCCACTTGTGTGACTCAAATTGTCTCCATTAATCAATGAAAGTAGTAGCCAGTCATCCACATGAAATTTCTACCAGAACACTAAAAATCTATTTTCTGTATATAAAATAACTTAACAAATATACAAATAAATAATAATTATTATTTATTTATAAATCTCTTGTTAATTAATAAATTTCTAAAGCTTAAACTGTATAGGTATTCCTGTAGGGCTGGTTGAGGTACTCCTGCATTAAGCAATCCTGCTGATAAGCCTAATGAAAATATAATTAAGTGTATCAATTAACATGAGCATAATGTGAGAAGGAATCAGCAAGTAATTGAGCAAAAAATAAAAAAACTTGGAAAAAGATGGGTGCATAAATAGGAGAGAAAAATATCGTGAAGCTGTGTGAGAAAGAGGAGGCTGTTCTATATACACACATACACAAGAGATTAGTAAATATTTTACAGTTCCCATCTTATTAATATAAAGCTGTTGGGCACCAACATATTGGTTTTTAATGTGTGAAATGTAGTGTTTCTTGCTGCCACGTTAAATTTGAGCCTGGGTCCAAGCAATGTATTGGGAAAATACAGTGTACTTTCAGTTTTTTAGATATTATTGTAAATTTGTTTAAAAGTAATATTTGTGTTGTCTTGTCATTACATTTTAGTTATTGAATATATGACATAGACATATCTGAAAATGTAGTTAGCTGCCATGCTAAGGGACTGCAGGGATAAATCAATTACATGATAACCTTCCGAGGTAATGTATTTTTTTTTTCAGTAAACTTTAAAATTCCCTAGCTGACCAACACACTTGATATGAGAAATAGTAAGGCACAAAAAGCATTAACAATTTTAGAAAGCTACTCGTGGACATGGGATGGCAGTTTGGCAATCCATCCACTTTTAGATAGGTCACATGACACATTCTCAGAAGGAAAAAAAGTACGGTAATCAGACAAGGTAGAAAATATGATCCAATTGCTATTGATTCTACGATAAGATGCCAAAAAACTTGAGAAGCCAATCATTTTTTCTGGCATCTAACCTTCTTTTAGAATGTCTGCAGGATGCATTTTACTCTGTGAACCTTAAAAGTTTATGTAAATGAAAAGAAAAGGTGGGGAACTGGAGGCTGCCAAGGGGACAATAGTAATCAGGATAGGCTTATCGACCTGTCAACACTTTTGTTACTCTGCATGTAAATAAGTGCAGTTAGCTAGTCTGCCACTAGATGGCTCTGTCCTAAGTTAGTCTAGTAATAGGGGAAAATGTAATTGGGCGTTAGGTTCATTTTAGAAATGGTGATGTAAGCCAGGATGGGAAACTGTACTATTGTTATTCCAAATTAATAACTGAGAAGTTCCTTTATTCAAGTTTGATAGCCCTATACAATGTTAAAACTTGTATTATTAACTTGTATTGTATTCTCAATAAATAATTTTAAAAAGAAAAAGAAAAAGCCAGGATGGGAGAAGTTCTACGCAGATCGGGTATGGGCGCAAGAAACCCAACACCTATGCTGATGTAGTCAGTTTTTGCCCAGGCCCTGCATAGGGCAGAAAGCCTCAGCTGACTCGAAGTGGGATGCAACAGGCTTTTTAGGCCAGGCCAGATGTCCTCAGGCGTGCCTACGAATGCCCCTGGAAAATCGAATGATGCCTGAACAAAGTGTACATCTATCTCTGGCATGACATGAATGGAGTCGTGAACTGGATGCTCAGAGCCTAATAGGCAGATCAAAGCTCTCTGATTGAGTACTAATGACCCTGGGGAGTGAGAGAGCGACATTCAGGAGTTGGGTTTCAACCCAGTGATGCTCTCAAGGGGAGGAGAGGGATATTAAGTGAAAATGGCCTAATGGTGATGTGCAATGTGCGGCTTTCACATTTGACTGCTGTGGACCATCCACTATACTATATTGCCTCTCAAATCCTATGGAATGCCTTACCCCAATCTGTCTTATCTCCTACTCTATTAGCTTTTAGACGATCCCTGAAAACCCTTCTCTTCAGAGAAGCCTACCCTACCAACACCTCACAACTGTATTTTCATTTTCTCCTTCAGCTCACCTCCCCCACAGTTATTACCTTTTATTTCTACTTGACCCTCCCTTCTAGATTGTAAGCTCTAACGAGCAGGGACCTCTGATCCCTCCTGTATTGATTTGTATTGTAAGTGTACTGTCTGCCCTCATGTTGTAAAGCGATGCGCAAACTGTTGGCGCTAAATAAATCCTGTATAATAATAATATCTGATTGGCGAAGATTGCCAAGTGACACTGGACAGCTTGGCTATTCCTTTCTTGTGAATATAAAGGCTAATAGACGTTTATGTCATGGGAGGGCCTATGGCACAATATGATAAAGACTAATGCCTTGTACACACGGTCGGACATTCCGACCACAAAATTCATGTGTAACTTGTCAAAACTTGTGTTGCACACACACGGTCGATCTTTCCGAACAAGGTGACGTACGACGGGACTACGTAGAGGCCAGTAGCCAACAGCTTTCTTCTCCAAATTTCGTCTGAGCATGCGTGGCACTTTGTGCGTCGGAATTCTCTACACATGATCGGAAAAAGTCAGATCAGATTTTGTTGTCGGAAAATTTTAGATCCTGCTCTCAAATTTTTTCCATTGGAAATAGCCCGCTAGAGCCCACACGCGATCAGATTTTCTGACAACATAATCCGATCGGACTTTTTCCATCGGAATATCCGACCGTGTGTACGGGGCATAAGAACTACCAGCAGTGAGTTGGAGTTCACATCCAAGAAGATGCAGGGTGGGAGCTTAAGGGATTTGGGGCCAACAGCAAGCCAATCAGAAGCAAGCTTACATGCATGGCAGCTATCTGGCTGATTTAGGGGATTCCATAGACATACGATTGATAATGGCTGCCAGCTGTGTCTTTGGGTACATTTTGAGTAAATGTATATTAGGAAATAATTGCTAAAAAATAATTATTGGGAAGGAGAGAAGCATGCATATCTGCACCAATGACAAGATATAGACATATTAGAGACTTTTTGGTGATTTCCATGATATAGATTTTGAAGAGGATGCTTTATTTAACCCTGATGCAAATTTACGGTGCAAATGTGATTTCTGAAGGTCGAATGCTACAACCAAGAATTCCACATTCCTTGCTTTTGCTGCTCTGGTCATCGCATATGCTAGACATTGGATGCTAATGACAGGAGACACTTGAGCAGTTTTTTTTTTTTTTTTTACATCACAGTATATGGCAAAAATAATTAACCTGCTGAATTCTGACCCTTTTTGTTCTAATGAAGACTGCTTAATATAAATTGCTAAGATCTTTGTGTAAGATTTCTTCCTCCTCTTGTTTAATATTTGCCTAGTGATTTATTTTCTAGAAATGACAAGCAGGAGGACTGGACAGGAAAAAATGTAGATGTAGATTATTGTCATTGGCTTGTGACTGTCGTGTAGTGATAGCCCAAAGCATATCTAAAGCAATTTTTTTTTTTTTAAATAGAAGATTGGTTAAGAGCCCTTTCACACCGAGGGCGTATTGCAGGCGCTATAGCATTTGAAATAGCGCCTGCAATCGGCCCTCAAACTGCTGCACCATTGTCTGCAGTATGAAAGCCGAGGGCTTTTACACTGCAGCGGTGCGCTGGCAGGGCGTCACAAAATGTCCTGCCAGCAGCTTCTTTGGAGCGGTGAAGGAGCGGTGAACTCACTGCTCCTCCACCGCTCCTCCACCGCTCCTCCACCGCTCCTCCACTGCTCCTCCACCGCTGCTCCCCATTGAAAACAATGGGGCTGCGCTGTAATACCGCCGGCAAAACTTCGCTGTTGCAGCATTTTGCTGGGGGTTTTAACCCTTTCTTGGCCACTAGCGGGGGGTAAAAGCGCCCCGCTAGGGACCGAAATGCGCCGCAAATCCGACGGTAAAACGCCGCTATTTTTACTGCCGATGCTATTGGCGTTGTGGTGTGAAAGGGGTCTAAATCTTGTTCTTTATTGACATTTATGTCCAATCGGGGAGATTTGTGTTCTTCTCCTGATGGAAAATCTTCTCCTAAACAATTATCATTGGAACAAGTATCCCCAACGGAGGATTTCCCCTTTAATGCTGTTATGATGACAACTCAAGGTTTTAATATTTCCTGACTTTCAGTCCCGGTGACATGGATCAGAATAAATAGAGTGGGCGAATTCCCCAAACATGGACAACAATAAAAACCCGGCAGAGGTTCTAACCCCTTACCACTATATCCAAAATAATCAAAAACATGGCTTTAGTTACTCCTTAAGCCTTTTAAGATATAAACATGGTGGAACTATGATTAGTTTTACCTAACTGGACAACCAGCAACCAGTCAGATCCTTGGGCTCGATAACCTGCTCTGGAAATAACAGAATTTGGTTTATTAAACATGGTTTCCCTTTCTATTTCCCATGTCTTTAAAGATACACCTGATGATAAATCCACAAAATATTTCACATTTACAATCCCTAGCAACACATCTAATTTAACATCTCACAGCCAATCGAAATATAACTCATTTTGTGAACTCTACCTATGCCCCCTGAGTGCTTCTTTTTATTAGAACACACTGGCACTAAATTTGTCAACAGATTGTATACAGGAAAGTTATCTGTTTGCATTTCCTGAATGCTGTCACCCAGCTATTGTGACAGAAAGTGATGGAATTTTCAGAGCTATGCTCTTTGACTCCTGTGGTTTCCCAGCACCTGTGCCCTAGGGCAAGCGTACAACCAACTTGCGGCTTGGGCATATTGCCATTTTAACAGATTGCCTGAAATGCCAGCACAGCCAATCAAATATATACTGTCTAAGTGTATTGTGTTTTCATAGCAGGCACAAATCCCAGACAGGAATATTTATTATGGTTGTCATTACTTATTGTACAACCCAGTGGTTGAATGTATGTTACTGCTTTAAAGCCTTAAGTTAGAAAATATCTACTGCTGTCACATGAACATAATTGTAACCTTAAACAGAAGTGGAAAAACCCTATTGTATTCATGTGGCAGACTGTACTTGAGATGCTGCCATTAAGAAATGCATAAAATAAGCCCAAACCATGGCATAAACCTAAAACATGTGTCCCTGCTCTGATAATTTTATTTCCAGAAGTAGCGCACGTGAAATGTAAGAATAAGTAATGTATAAAAGGAAGCTGACAATGGAGGACATGCACAGCTATAATAATACGTGAAAGATCTTTTAAATATGTATTAATGTAAGACTACTGCATTTAAAATTCTGTTGCAGTATTGGGACTGAACGACTATTAGTATATCCATCAAGACTGCAGTATAAAATGCTGTTTAGTTCTCAATGCTGAAAGGAAAGTGTGTGAAACAATGGGGTTGATGTACTAAAACTGGAGCGTCCAAAATCTGGTGGGGCTGTGCAAGGTAGCCAATCAACTTCTAACTTCAGCTTGTTCAATTAATTGATTGTTTTTTATGCAGAGCTGCACCAGATTTTGCACTCTCTAGTTTTAGTAAATTAACCCCAATGTCTCTGATGCCTAATTTTCCCTTATCTCTTATGCCCTGTACACACAATAGGATTTTCCGACCATGTGTAGGCTCCATCACACATTTTCCATAGGAATTTCCGTCACACAATATTTGAGATCTGGTTCTCAAATTTTCCGACAACAAAATCCGTTCATGTGTACACAATTCTGACGCAGAAAGTGCCACGCATGCTCGGAATCAAGCAGAAGAGCAGCACTGGCTATTGAACTTCATTTTTCTCGTCTCGCCGTACGCGTTGTACGTCACCGCATTCTTGACGTTCGGAATTTCAGACCAACTTTGTGTGACCGTGTGTATGCAAGACAAGTTTGAGCCAACATCCGTCGGAAAAAATCCCATGGATTTTTGTTGTCGGAAAATCCTATCGTGTGTACAGGGCATTAATCTAACCTTTACACAAACTTGAATCCTAACCCTAAAATCATCCTATAAAATTTAATCTAACAGTAACTCTAATAATATTTCTAACACTTAATCCTCACCCTAACCAAATCTCAAATCTTTGACCTCCCCTAATAATGGACATGACCATTTTCTGGCAATATCAAAAACCTTCAACCAGCTTTGTAAATATGACCAAATGGAGCAATGCAACATATTACTAATGCCCTGTACACACGAGCGGAATTTCCGTCGGAAAAATCTTGAATGGTTTTTCCAACGGAATTCCGCTCAAGCTTGGCTTGCATACACACGGTCACACAAAAGTTCTCGGAACTTTCAACCGTTCAGCCGAGAAAATGAAGTTCAATGTTTCTGAGCATGCATCAAATTGTTTCCGAGCATGCGTAGGAATTTTGCGCATCGGAATTGGTACAGACGATCATAATTTCCGATCAGAACTTTTTCCGACCAAAAAATAGACAACCTGCTCTCAATCTTTTGCTGCCAGGAATTCTGCCAGCAAAAGTCCGATAGGGCATACACACGGTCGGAATTTCCAACCAAAAGCTCACATCGGACTTTTGCTGGCGGAATTTCCTCTCGTGTGTATGGGACATAACAGTTTCTGTATCAGCAGTAAAACAATCAAAGCTGTTTTCAGGTCGCATTATTCGTTTTTGGTTTGAAATCATCTAAAGTTGCTGTGTGTATTGCAGCATAACATGTAAAGATCAATTCCAGACAGTGTTTTTTTCAGCTGGAACTTGGGGGAACTCAGTTCCTGCACCCCCAGTGCTGAATAGACATGTGCAGAATGAAAAATGTGATTTCATTTCACTTCAATTTGTTATTTACATAAATTTGTTTAGTTAATTTAATTTCATTTATTTAAGAATTAGTTTTGTTTATTCATATTTGAATTGATTAAAATTTTCAAATTTGAATTTGGATTGATTCGAAAAAGTTTTCGAATAGTTCTCTAATACGAATAGCTTTCAAATTTGAAACGTATTCCAATTTCCAATGAGAATAAAATAGAATAGAAAATAAAGGAATAGAATAAAAAAAATAGAATAGAATAGAAAAGAATGTAACAGAATAGAAAAGAATAGAATATAATAGAGTAAAACAGAATAAAATAGTTATGTTATATTCTTTTCTATAATTTTTTTTCCACTCTATTCTTTATTTTCTATTCTATTTTATTCTCTTTGGAAATTGGAAAACTTTTCGAATTCGAAAACTTTTCAAATTAAAATTTGAAAATGATTCTAATTAGAAAACTATTTGAATTCGAAAAGTATTGAAAAACGATTCCAATTCGAATTTCATCTTAATTTTTTTAGTTTATTCAGATTTGTTTAAATTCGGTACTATTGTAATTCAGAATTTCGGATAAATCCGAATTTCCTGAAAAATGAAAATTTGTTTGAATTTCAATTCAGAACGAAACAAACCGCACATGTCTAGTGCTGAATGTATAGTATGAAATGTCAAAGGGGTGCTAGGGTGTACTGAAGAGTCTACAGATGCTGGCTGCTGCGGTATCTATTGTTGCTGGGGGTTATTGTTACTTGGGAGGTCTATTGTTGCTGTTGGGGATCTTTTGTTTCTGGGAGGTTGTAAATCGCTGGGGAGTCAATTAGTGCTGAAGGGGATCTACTGTTGAGGTGGAGGGTCTATAGTTGCTAGGTTCTAGAGGGCCTATGGATACTGGCTGCTGGGAGATCTATTGTTGCTGGCTGGGTCTATTGTTGCTGGCAATGTATTTTGTTGTGGGGATCTATTGTTGTTAGGGAGATCTATTGTTCCAAGGGGTTTATTGTCACTGAGTAAATCTATTGTTGCTGGGGGGTTTGTAGGTTGCTGGGTAGTCATTTGTTTCTGGAAAGGATCTACTATTGTGGGAGGGTGTATAGTTGCTGGGTTTTGGAGGGCTTATTGATACTGGCTGCTGGGACATCTATTGTCGTTAGAGGCGGGCTATTATTGCTAGGGTAGATCTATTGTTACTGTGGGGTATTTTGTTGTGGAGGGTCTATTTTTGCTGGGGGATCTATTGTTACTGGCTGCAGGAGATCTATTTTACTGCTTTTCTTGTTAATAATGAATACATTTCATACAGATTCCTTAACAAAATGATACTTGGTTCAGTATTCTCTAAAAAGGGGCAGTACTGGGATTGTGGATAGGGGCTGGAACCAAGGGACGGTGCTTGGAGGTGGGTAGTGGGTGGAGACAAGGGGTGACTTGGAAGGGGGGTGTACCTGCACCCATTTTCTGAGAAAAAAAGCCCTGATTCCGGGTGTGTATATCTTATACATAATTACCTTGTTCCCTCTTGTACCAATGTAACTATACATATACCAATACAGGCTGATGCCCCTGGAAGCTGAAAATCTCAGAAGTACATACCATTACTTCAGTAATCTCCACTTGCTTTTGGGTCCTGTGCCAAACAGCTATCCTGATGCATTCTGAACACAGAAGGTCATCCACTCAGCACAGGAGCCTTTCAGAAAATGCTGTGAATTTTTTAAAAGAATGCAAAACGTTATCTCATTGGGCAAGTGGTAGAGGTGGGGTGGTGTGGTCATGCTCTACATCTCATCCAATCAATGATGAGTGCAGCGGTGTAGCATGGGGGGTGTGGAGGGGGCTGTGGCCCCGGGCGCAATATTTAGGGGGGCGAATTTCTGCGCCAGTGTGTGTCACTACTGGCTGGCTCCGTAATTTCAATTTCCTGTGTCCCCCGCACTCTGGCCGCCATATTCAGTGTCTGGCGCCCTGTGATTGGGCGTATGGGGGTCATGTGCAGTGGCGGGGCTGGCCTGTCCGCGATCACTGTTGCTCCCTGAGTCCCGCCTCTGCACATGACTCTAAAAGCCCAATCACAGGGCGCCGGACACTGAATAGGGTGGCCAGAACACGGGGGACACGAGCAATGAAAATAGTGAGCCACCGCTGTCTTCTCATCCACCTCCTCTCCTCCAGTTTAGTGTAAAGGATAGTATCGTGGACAGTATAGTGTAGTGGATAGTATAGTGGTCAGTGTAGTGGACAATATAGTGGTCAGTGTAGTGGACAGTATAGTGGTCAGTGTAGTATAGAGGACAGTATAGTGTAGTGGACAGTATAGTGGTCAGTGTAGTATAGTGGTCAGTGTAGTATAGTGGACAGTATAGTGTAGTGGACAGTATAGTGGTCAGTGTAGTGAATAGTATAGTGGTTAGTGTAGTGGACAGTATAGTTGTCAGTGTAGTGTAGTGGACTCTATAGCGGTCAGTGTAGTGTAGTGGACAGTACAGTGGTCAGGGTAGTGTAGTGGACTGTATAGCGGTTAGTGTAGTGGGCAGTATAGCGGTCAGTGCAGTGTAGTGGACGGTACAGTGGTCAGTGTAGTGGTCAGTGTAGTGTAGTGGACTGTATAGAGGCCAGTGTAGTGGACAGTATAGTGGTCAGTGTAGTGTAATGGACAGTATAGTGGTCAGTGTAGTGGACAGTATAGTTGTTAGTGCAGTGTAGTGATCAGTGTAGTGTACAGTGTAATGGTTAGGGTAGTGGACAGTATAGTGGTCAGTGTAATGTAGTGGTCAGTATAGTGCAGTGGTCAGTGGAAAGTGTAGTGGGTAGTGGACAGTGTAGTGGGTAGTGGACAGTGTAGTGGTCAGTATAGGAATCAGGTTGGTCAGTGTAGTGGTCAGTGTTGGAATCAGGTTGGTCAGTGTAGTGGTCAGTGTTGGAATCAGGTTGGTCAGTGTAGGAATAAGGTTGGTCAGTGTAGTGGTCAGTATAGGAATCAGGTTGGTCAGTGTATTGGTCAGTATAGGAATCAGGGTGGTCAGTGTTGGAATCAAGCTGGTCAGTATTATTGTAGGAAGGGCAGGGAGTGCTAAAAGTCTGCAGGTTAGGGGGCGCAAATTACTAGCCTTGCCCGGGTGCTGACAACCCATGCTACGCCACTGGATGAGTGTCACCCATTATCATTGTTAGAACAAACATGCATTATGTAAGTCCCTGAGCAAGCAGACTTCCTTTAAAATTAATTAATAAATAACAGCCTAAAAAAAGAAAAAAAAAAAAAAAGAAAAGCTAGGAAGAGGTGAGCCCAGTCATTTGACCTTAAAAAAGTCATGTGAATTGTCTTTCCTTCAGTTATGGCATTTTCATGAAGAGTTAATCAGATAGAACTCCATGGTATGTTGACGGCTCTACACCCCATCCTGAGTTTTGCAAATGGTATGTAAACTTTAGGTCATGGCGTGGAGAAAACATTGTGATGTCTGCTATAAATAGGCCTCTTAGTCTGAATCCCAACTGTAAAGCAATCTCTAAATGTAATTACTACTAAGCTAACCCTTAACCCAGTACTCAACACAAAATCAAATTCTAAAAGTGCTTACCAAACATATTGGCATCAATATGGCACCAAACATCCTTGCCTTGTCCTAGGAGAATCCAACATCCTCATTACTTTGAGGTACTGATCCATGGCAGATAGTGCTAGCCAACCGAATTCTCACATAATACATAACAAAACAGACTTTTCTGTGAATTTTGATAAAAAAATGTTTTATTTTTTTTAACCATCCTCCAAGGAGCTTAGATTGTTCTGCATGTCTCTGCCTGCTCATTTCAACACCCCCTGGAATGCCACAGGCATCTTAAAGGCTGTGGCATTCACCTTTTTCACCACAGTTCAAAGTTGAATGTAAAGATTACCTTATTTTTTTCTAAAACCCAGTTCCCCTATGTACCAATATGCCATTAATGTACATTGGTTGCATAAAAATAAAATATTTTCAGAACAAGTCCTTACCTTAGCCTGTGCTGTCTTAGAAAGCTTTGTAGACTTCTTGCAATAGATTTTGGACGTACAAGCCACAGGAAGGAGTTTACAAGCTGACCTCATTAGCACACACCCGACACCCATCAACTAGGTTTGCACATCATCATGGCATCTCTCCACGTGTGGATTTGCCTGGCTTGTCAATGTAAGATGCCCAGCATCCCTCCTCACAAGTTCGTTTCTACAAGTATCTTGGTAGAGTTTGAGATCAAACCTTTTGTCACATGCTCGACGGAGGGGGTTGTCTACCTACTGCAATGTCCATGTGGACTGCAGTATGTGGGCAGGACTAAACTCTCTGTCAGATTGAACAAGCATGTGACAAATATTATTACAGGCTTTCTTAAGCACCCAGTCTCTAGACACTACTTAGAGGCCCATAATAAGAATCCTGCTAAGACCATCTTTTTAGGGATCGATAGATATATTGCTCCCTGGAGGGGTGGATCCCTAGTACGTGGTATTTCCAGGCTAGAAATGGTTTGGGTGCATAAATTAAAATGTTAATCTCCTTTTGGTCTAAATGTTGAGGTAGACCTTAATGCATTTATTAATAACTCTTAGTGATAGTTGCTTCTCTGTACACTCGATGTGAACCCTCAGTGGCCATATCAGTATAATTTTAAAGGGAAACCTACCTTGATAAATTTTTAATATAGGCCTATTTTTTTCAATGATTAGGTATAATTTAGTATATACATATTTTTTCTGCCCGTTCACTCAGTTATATGAGTGGATGGTTAAAAAAACTCCTTATGGTAATTTTTCGTTTTATTCTGGTTAGTTTTATATATTCAGCCATTCTATTCTGGCTGAATATTGGCAGTTTTTTGTATTATTTTTATATTATGTTTAATTTCCTTGTTTCTCCACTAGATGGCATGGTGGGGACGATATCTATTGTCAATCCCATATTTGCTGTTTTTCTGACATATAGGTGGTAGATACACAATTTAATATTCCTAGTGTTAATTTTTCTAAATGTGCCCTTGGGTCCATTTAAGATCCTAGCTATTTTTCATATTTATAAGCAAAGCTAAAATTGGAGTATACAAACGCAGTTTGGCTGCTTCCCGTTTATAAACAGATGATCTTATCCCGCCACTCAGGTCTCACAATGAGGCATGGTTCAGTGTATTTAATCAGCGATGAGTCAGTGCGGGGCCCGTTCCCTTGACAATGTCTGTTTGAGATATAACGTACGTTGAGTGGTTGACGTGCTGACATCATCGCATTGTACCTCGTTGGTCGAACGGGTGTCTGCAAGCCGGCCGGCTATTGTTTTTTTAAACCTGTAATTTTACCTGCTATCTTGATGTAAGTGCATCTTCGTTTTTACATTAAACGTTCGTATACTGATTTACACTATGGAGAATTATTTCTCATCCCTATGGGTCCTGCCTGAGGATCGTGTCGTTTGCCTTCTCGATTAAATCATCCTGACTGGCTCTGGTTCCTACTGTGGAGGGGTGGTGTTATTGCATTGCTGATTGGATACTGATCTATTCTACAGGCTTGCATAAGCTTGCCGTTTGGTAAGCGCCCATTTTTTCACGGTGGTGGAGTGCACTATATGGTGTCATTTGGATGAATAAGATTTCATGCATCTTTATCACCGTTCACTCACTGGATTTGTGTTTATGGACTTTGTTTTATCACTAATATCACAGTTATAATGTGATTATTTCCATTTGTGTATCTTTTGGCCACTCATTAGATTTATGCTTATGGACTTATGCACAATACTGTTATCATCACAGTCATAATTTGTCACCCATTTATTGTTTATTTCACGTAATGTTCTGAGGATATTTACTATTAATATTTTGATTTCATAGCACAGCCTTATTTCCATACTGTTGTCCTACTTTGTGCATATCTCACAAGTGTTGAGCTGCAGCTATTTATTTTGTTCACTTTATTTTAGGGTGTATTAGGGAGCGCGGTATTTCTTCTTTTGTGTTCTCTATCCCTCCAGACAGGCCCGGGCCTTATGCTAAACTCTCTGAGGCAGCATGCGGCACATGGGCCTCGGGATAGACAACCCTGATGTAGTGCAAGGGCCTGCCTGATTGGATACAGAGTGAATGGATAGATAGATGGGTCCTCCTATTTCATAGTTTTGGTAAACGTAAAGGAAATTGTACAGAGATTAATTGTTAATGGCACCCCAAACACGGAAACAAACACACATTTTGCCATGTGAAAAAACAAGTGAAAGTGCAGAAAAACTCACAGTAAAACTGTGAAACCTGCAACACACCAACACGCCAAAATGTCCCATGATCTATTTTGCCATGTGTAGCCTGGAAAAACAAGCCAAAAAATTTGCCCTCCTTCTACACTAGGTGTGAATGAGGCCTGAAAGTGAAATTGTTGTGTTTTTTTTACAAGAACAATGAGGTTCCATTGACATCCTTGGATTTCCCAATGCATGGCAAACCACACAAAATGCGTGCTTTTCCTTGCTTTTCAGAAACATTCTGGTTAATCTAAAGGATATTGTACAAATTAGTGAGCTTTCCATAAGCCAAGACATACTTCTCCTGTTTTCAATATTAAAGCTCTATCCACATAGGCTGTTATCTGATCACTCAGCTCCTGAACACTCTGCCAAACTAATGATCTATGGCTGCTAAATTCCTTCCTGTGTCACATTCCAAGTCCTGCCCAGGAAGTAATGAAGGAGTTTTTTTATACAGCCCGGTGGACACAGAGGTAAGGGGTGTGTAAGATAATTAGGAATCTTTTTTATTTCTGCAAAAGAAGTACACTAATGGTATATTGGTACAAAGTGAACTTTTTCTTTAATTCATCAGCCAACATTTGCTAACTGGAGTAGATGCAAGCCCACATATGACATATGCAGATCCTGTTGCGTCTTGACTTACGTACATAGCAATGGTAAACTCCTTTATCGCAAAATCTTGGATGCAGTAGTGACTTAATGCATCATTCAGCTACAATACTCTATCTACTGAAAATGTAGAAAAACAACGCACATACGTTTTATGGAACTGGGAAAAAATAGGGTAATTTTTTAAAGGAAAAATGTGTATTATCACTTGTCATTTGACACCTTACATTGTGGAAATGTGCCATTAGTTCTGCTCTACATATCCTTCCTTACAAATGTCTCCCCTTTAGTCACCTTCTATATGCATCATTGTTTCAAAGTCATAACAGAAACAATATGTTATATATATATTTTTTTTGTTTTGTCAAAGCAGTGCTATGGTGTTGCTTCTTGTGACTCTCCTTTAAAAAAATAGCCTACAGGAGCCTTATAGCAAATATGGTCATAATCAACATCACTCTGTTGTGCTCTCTGTGTATTTTAAGTCTTTTGTTACCACATTGGGAGCAAAAATGTAAGTCTATCTTAGTGATTGTGAGAAGTACAGGAGTTACAGAACATGACAAGCTATTTATTACGTTACGCTACCAGCCTATTAAGTAACCTATTAAAATGCATTGTGTAATGCGCCTTGCCTTAAATACACTGACATTTTTCAGAGATGATTACAGGAAACATTTCCTGCTTAAATCAGCAGACTAGCAATCAGTTAAGAAAGATTCATTTACATTGGGAAAACAATAAAAAATATTAAGAGTGGGACTCTAGGTTCCCTAGTAGATTAGGAAGTCTAAATATTTACACTCATAATAACTTTGTGTTAGTTGACTAATTCATTTTTTAATGATAAATGCATTATACATTATCTAGAAAAGCAATTTTATAAACTAGAAATGCTTTGACTTTTGTCATATAAAACTGTAATGTTATGATTACAGGACAACGTGTCCTACAGCCAATGGCGCTAATACACAGTCAGTCGGGTTAGTGTTGGAAATACAGTAACATTGTATGAGGTTTTTATAAGTCATATTTTCTTTTTTTTAATGCCATTATATGCCTGTATTTTTTACAGTATTAGATTTATGCCAAGTACACCTAAAAGTCAATGCACTTATTTTAAATATCCTCTGGATAAAAATGCTCATGTCTAATACATTGTCATGTTCTTATAACACTTACACTTACTTGCTAAAGAGAGCTTTTTATAGCATATTTTATATAAAAAAAAGTAAAATTATTCTGATTATACAAATTGGAATATCCCAGGAGCTTATCTTAGCAGTACATGTACCTCTGAGTAAGTGGGTTCCAAATCCATAGAAAGCCTCTAAATATGAAGGAAACATAAGAAGCAAATCTGTGCATTGTGGTGCGCTATAGCATACTGTATATGTGTATTGTGGTGCAATTAGGAATGAATGGCAACATATTATAACACACATATACAATGAGTCACTGAACTGTGGTAACTCTTATTAGAACACAGGTTGTTACTTGTGCTATGACATTCAATGCGGTGTGAACAAGCAGGCTACGTTCACCTTATGTAAAAATAAATAAATAAGCATGCATCTTTTTACAGGTAACAAAATGCGCATTTATTAATTTTTTTGCTCTGCATCCTGTAAATCATTTAGAATACTGTATACAGTTCTGGAGACTACACTTACAGAAAGATATTGATAAAATAGAACGAGTCCAGAAACGGGTAACAAAAATGGTGAAAGGTGTGGGTACAAAATATATCGAGACCGACTTCAGGAACTTAATATGTACAGTCTGGAAGAAAGAAGGGAAAGGGGAGACATGATTGAAACCTTTCAAAACTTTAGTCCCGGAGGATTTTACCCCCTTCCTGACCAGAGCACTTTGTGCGATTCGGCACTGCGTCACTTTAACTGACAATTGTGCAGTCGTGCGACATTGTACCCAAACAAAATTGACGTCCCTTTTTTCCCACAAATAGAGCTTGCTGGTATTTGAGCTGGACCCACGGTCATGGAGACCGCGGCGACATCGCTTCTTAAAGGGGATGTACCTGTACACCCTTTTGCCTTCCAGTGCCATTCTGCCAACATAAATCGGCGTGCGCTGGTCGGAAAGCGGTTAAATATATCAAGGGGGTGAATAAGGTATATAGTAGCATGTTACATGTTACATGTTACACCCATATTTAGGGTGTAACATGCCCCCAAAGGGGAATTTATTCTTTAACCACTTAAGGACTGAGCCTCTTTTTTAGATGTGTTGTTTAAAGTTAAAAACATTTTTTTTGCTAGAAAATTAATTAGAACCCCCAACCATTATACATTTTTGTTTTCTAATACCCTAGAGAATAAAATGGCAGTCGTTGCAATACTTTCTGTTACACCGTATTTGCGCAGCGGTCTTACAAGCGCACTTTTTTGGTAAAATTTTTTAAATTAAAAAATAAGACGACAGTAAAGTTAGCCCATTTTTTTTTTATATTGTGAAAGATAATGTTAGGCTGAGTAAATTGATACACAACATGTCACGCTTCAAAATTGCACCCACTCGTGGAATGGTGACAAACTTTTACCCTTAAAAATCTCCATAGGCTACATTTAAAAAATTCTACAGGTTGCATGTTTTGAGTTACAGAGGAGGTCTAGAATTATTGCTCTCACTCTACTGATCTCGGCTATACCTCACATGTGTGGTTTGAACACCGTTTTCATATGCAGGCGCTACTCACATATGCGCTCGCTTCTGCACGCAAGCTCGGCAGGACGGGGCCAGGGTAAATGTTACTGGTAGGGAAGGGGTTAACACTAGGGGGCGATCAAGGGGTTAACTGTGTTCCCTGCTAGGTGTTTCTAACTGTATGGGGATGTGACTTAATAGAGGAGGAGCCAGACCGCGCGTGGCCATCAGACATCACGGCTGCCAGCCACGCGCATTGTGTCCCACACTGTGCAGCGGGCGCACACACCTGCTATGGCTCTTAAAGGAGCCAATATATAGCTATGGCTATTCACAGGAACGTGCCAACCTGCCGCCGTATAATGACGGTGGATGGTCTGCAAGGGGTTAATAGTTCAGCTCAAACATCGCCTGTTCGACCGTTCGGTGAACACCAGAATTTGTGGGGTGCTTGGAGGTATGTTCACTCGCTGAGCGCCCCACAATGCACTGTGCCCTGGTATGGACTGGTATGTGTCTGGTATGGATTTTAAGGGAAAACTCACACCAAAAAAAAAAGGTGTGGGCCCCCCCCCCCCCAAAATCCATACCAGACCCTTATCTGGGCATGCAGCCCAGCAGGTCAGGAAAGAGGGGATGAGGGAGTGCCCCTCTCCTGAACCATACCAGGCCACATGCTCTCAAAATAGGGGGGTGTTTTGGGGCAGGGGGGCTCTGATCCCCACCCCAAAGCACCTTGTCCTCAAATTGATGGGGACAGTGGCCACTATCCGACAACCCTGGGCAATGGTTGTGGGGCTCTGAGGGCAAGGGGGTTATAAGAATCTGGAAGCCCCCTTCAACAAGGGGGGCCCCAGATACTGCCCCCCATGTGAGTGAGTATGGGGTATTGTACCCCTACTCATTCATCAAAAAAAGTGTCAAAAATAAAGACAGGGGGCAGTTTTTGACAATTCCTTTATAAAAATAAAAAAACAATGTCCCCAAATGTAGATCCATCAACAATTAATCAATTACGACGCCCGCTCCGCTGTTTGACAGTGCTTAACCACTTGTCGACCAGCTCACGCCGATATACGTCGGCAAAGTGGCACGGGTGTGCAAAACGACGTACCCGTACGTCGCTGCGTCATCCGGACTCAATGCCCGCTGGTGGACCGTGATCATGGCACGGTGAGGCAGAACGTGCCAGAAACAAGGCATTTCCCTGGTCTGCCTAGCAACATGACAGGGATCTACTGGTCCCAGTGATTGGGAGCAGTGATCTATGTCATGTTCTAGTGAGCCCATCCCCCTACAATTAGATCATGCTGAGGGAACGAAGTTAACCCCTTGATCGCCCCCTAGTGTTTAACCCCTTCCCCGCCAGTGACATTTACACAGTAATCAATGCATTTTTATAGCGCTGATCGTTGTATAAATGGCCGATGGTCCCAAAATAGTGTCAAAAGTGTCTGATCTGTCCACCGCAGTGTCGCAGTTATGATAAAAATCGCAGATCACCGCCATTACTAATAAAAAAAAATTATAAAAAAAATGCCATAAATGTATCCCCTATTTTGTAGACGCAATGACTTTTGCGTAAACCAATCAATATACGCTTATTGCGATTTTTTTTTTACCAAAAATATGTAGAAGAATACATATTGGCCTAAACTGTGGAAGAAATTCGTTTTTTTATATATTTTCGGGGGATATTTATTATAGCAAAAAGTTAAAAATATTGAATTTTTTTCAAAATTGCTGCTCTTTTTTTGTTTATAGCGCAAAAAATAAAAACCACAGAGGTGATTAAATACCACCAAAAGAAAGCTTATTTGTGGGAAAAAAATTACGTCAATTTTGTTTGGGTACAACGCTGCATGACCATGCAATTGTCATTTAAAGCGATTCAGTGCCATATCACAAAAAAAAACCTGTCGTAGGGCAGCCCTTTGAAATTAATGGGCTTCCTAATGCATGCAGTATGACAAATATGCAAAAACTTGCATAAGTGCAATTCGATTTTGCACATGTTAACAAAATACTATAGTGTGAATGCACAATGTTTTCAACGAGTTGACATCCCAGCCTTTCCTTTACAGAGAACACCAAAAGAAATTAAATAAAATATCCTTAAAATCATGGAAACGCCTTGGTCCATTAATATTGGAACAAGTGTATCCATTGGAGAGTTTCCCCCGCTGGTCTAGGGACAACTCTAGTTTTAAATTATCCTTCACTTTTTGTTCCACTGACACTGGAAGAAAAACATATTTGGTCAATGATGTCAGAAGGGTTACCCAACATCCCATGCTTTGGGCCCGCATGATGTTTTTGTTTTTTTAAAACCACCATTTATTGCTATGGTACATCATAACATCATAACAATCAATGACAGTGCGACAGTGCAACTACCAACTGATGGCATCATCCGTTGCCAGGACATTGGTGGTCAGTCACATCGTCCTTGGTTAAGGATACAAGCTTTTTTTTTTTTTTTTGTGGTACCACTCTTAAAATCCATGCTAAAAAAAACAAGATCTGGCATGGATGAAGGGAGTGCCCTTTGTTTACAAGCAGAGGGAAACTGGCTGGTAAATTACATTTACAAGCCCACAATTTAAATTGTTTTCTTTTTTTGTAAATGTTGCTTTTGCTTGTTTACACTTCACAGTCATGGGTAAAACCTGTCCCAGGCAGGTTAAGGTTATTTAACTGGTTGCCGCCCGCCCACCATCAAATGACAGTGGGGCGGTGCGGCTCTCGTTCTGGGACGCCATCATATAACTACTTCCCATCTGAGGCATTTTTTTTGTTTTTCACACATATGATAAAATCATAATTTTTTGATTGAAAATGACATAGAACCCCAAACACTGCACATTTTCTGAAAGCAGAGTCCCTGGAGAATAACATGGCAGCTGAATTTTAGTGAAAAAAAAATGTAATATTTTTTTTTTTGTTTGGTAAACTATAAAAGATGCAGTAAATAAATACCAAACATGTCAAAACTCAAAACTTTCCATAGGGGATGCTTTAAAAGCCCTTACAGGTTATCAGGTAATGTCCGTACACACGGTCGGTTATTCCAATGGAAAAAGTCCGATCGGATTATGTTGTCGGAAAATCTGATCGTGTGTGGGCTCTAGCAGGCTTTTTCCGTCTGAATTTCTGACGGAAAAAATTTGAGAGCAGGATCTCAATTTTTCTGACAACAAAATCCGATCGGACTTTTTCCGATCGTGTGTCGAGATTTCCGACAGGCAAAGTGCCATTCATGCTCAGATCAAATTACAAGACCAAAGCTATTGGCTACTAGCCTCTACGTAGTTCCGTCGCATGCAACAAACGTCACCACGTTCGGAATGATCTGATTTTCCGACAACTTTGTCTGCAACACCAGTTTCAGACAAAATTCATCTGAAAAAATTTGATGAATTTTGTGGTCGGAATTTCCGACCGTGTGTACGGGGGCTTAGAGTAAGCCATGCATTATGGCCCTAGAATTATTGTTCTTATTCCGACATTCATGGCAATGTTGGATATTTACATACACATGTGAAACTTACCTACGACGTTTAAACGGAAACTGACAAAATCCCTGTGGTTTCTGGGTTTTAGTCACAAAGGAGATAGGGGGATGCATGTTCCTTTATATATATTATCTTTATTGTGGTCCCAGGCTCCCCGGAAAAATGGGAGAGCTCAGGAGCCACAGTGGGAAGTGGAGGGTCCTTTCTTATTATCATAAAATTGATTGGGTGGAGAGCCACGCAGGTCACATTTGCTGAACAGATTATTGCTGGTTGAAAAGAATTACACCATGCTCACGGCTTTAGCTTCAGCCATGAGTGTGTTTTAACCATTTAAAATCCAGGACATTAAAATGGTCTAAGACAGAAAGGGGTTAAAAATCCAAATCTCGTTGACACAGTGGTGCTTGATTTACATGCAGAACTTAGGAGCAGGGGAATTTCCTAGGTAAGTTTTGCTCATTCCCACTCACCAGAAGGAATGGGTCCGAGACTCTGGTTGTCCAACCCAAAACAGGTAGGGAAACCACCTCTGGAACATAGGAGCTAATTTCTCTACACTACACCTTCCGAGATTAATCAAGCATTTAAACCTTACTACACGGGAAAGGGAGCACTCAAAATTAATAGTCTGACCAGCGATCAGCTTTAAGACTGATTAAAACTGATTAATTAGTAAAACATATTAACTTTTTTAGACATGTTGTGTGTATTAGGCTGAACTCCATTTACAAGAGCATAAAAAAAAAAAAAAAGAAACTGCTCTTAATACACATTTTCCACTTAACATTCTCAATTTAAGCACTAATACTCTCCTGTGGTTTGCTTGAAACTCTTTTTCCTGTTTACATTCATTCTGTTTAGACAATCTGCTTGTTTCTGTAACTAAATATATTTTCTTGCTTCCTTTCTTTCTAAGGATCTGTCAGACTACAACTAAAAAAGTTGCTTACTAAAAAAAAGAAATATAAAAGTCATAAAATAAATCCAAAAAGGTATATTTTTTATGTTTTTTAGTTAGATCTTAATAGCCTGGGAGAAAAGAAATGATGGTTGAAAAGCTCTGCAATATTTCATTGGGCCAGTAGGAGGAGCATTGACAGCATGTGGAGCTTTTGAAGACTGTAGAAGAAAGGATCAGATTTTAGGTCCGCTGTGTTAAA
This sequence comes from Lithobates sylvaticus, assembly GCA_028564925.1. Classification (NCBI taxonomy): domain Eukaryota; kingdom Metazoa; phylum Chordata; class Amphibia; order Anura; family Ranidae; genus Lithobates; species Lithobates sylvaticus. The sequence goes on from CM053026.1 coordinate 524,888,817, forward strand.
AAAAAAAAGCTTCTCAGTGAGATTTTATGAGCTTTTTATAGCTTCTTGATCATGTGCTACCAAATGGAATAATAAGAATCTGGTTTAGGAAAGCGTAAAGCGAATACAAAATGTTTACGTATCCCTTGATGACTATGCCAGTAGGAGTACAAATTGTATAATGCTTTTTAAATTGTATACCAAATCTTGTCAACTTGAAAAATAAAAAGCTAATTCACTAAAGGCTCCTGAGATGGAATTAGGTTTCTGGACGTGACTACGGTTTTAGAATATCTGCCTGGACATTCAAAGATTTTTTTTTTTTAACTGAGTTTAGTTGCTGTCTGGAGCTAAAAGCGTAAGATACCAGATGCAACAAGATAAGAGTCAAGATTCGTGAAGTGATACCACCCCCTAGAATCACTTCCAGGATACAAGAGAAGTGCTACCATGTAGTAATCATGTAGTCATTAAAACACTAAGTATTGCATCCAGCATACAGAATGAGAACAGAACAGGAAAAAAAGAAGAGGTACCGTCCAGTACTGATGCATACATAATAAGAACACATATTGAGAATTACACCCAGCATATAGAAAAATAGAAGTGGTACTGTATACAGTCCACACATACTGAATATGAACAGATACTGAGACTTACACCTAACATGCAGGACAAGAGAAATGTTACTATATACAGTCCACACATACAGAATATGAACAGATACTGAGAATTATACCCAATGTACATGACAAGAGAAGTGGTACTGTGCACAGCCCATGCATACAGAATAATAACAGAGTACTTAGAATTACACATATCATATAGAACAAGAGAAGTGGTATTATGCATAGTTCATACATACAGAATAATACGAATAATAACAGATACTGAGAATTACACCAAGCATACAGGATGAGAGAAGTGGTACTGTGCACAGCCCATACATGCAGAATAACAACAGATATCAAGAATTACACCCAACATACAGTACAAGAAAATTAGTACTGTGCAAAGCCCATACATATAGAATAGTAACAGATACTGAGAATTACACATATCATATACAGAACAGAACAAGAAAAGTTGTATTGTGCATAGTTCATACATATAGAATATTAACAGATACTGACACTGGATAAGAAAAGTGGTACTCCACAAAGTCCACATATACAGAATAAGGTGAGATACTGCAAACGATACCCAGGATATAGGACAAGATAAGTGGTAATGTGTACAGTCCATACATACAGAATAAGATCAGATACTGAGAATTACACCTAACATTCGGGACAAGAGAAGTGGTACTGTGCACAGCCCATACATACAGAATAGTAACAGACACCGAGGATTACATCAAGTATAGAGAACAAGGGTGGCACTGTTTATAGTTCATACATACAAAATAAAAACAGATACAGAGAACACAGCTAGTATCCAGGGAAAGATAAATCGTACTGTACAGTTCATACATACAGAGTAAGAACAAAGACTTATAATTACACCCAGCATACAGGATAAATTAAATTGTACTGTGCAGAGTCCATATATACAGCATCAGATCGAATACTGAGAATTACATCCTGCATACAGAACAAGAGAAGTGGCACTGTGTGTTGTTCATATATACAGAATAAAAACAGATACTGAGAATTACATTGCATTCAGGAAAAGAGAAGTGGTACTGTGCATAATTCATAGAGTATATGAACAGAGACTGAGAATTACACCCGGCATACAAGATAAGAGAAATGGTACTGTGTAGAATCCATATATTCAGAATAAGATCAGAGACTCAGAATTACACCCGGCATACAGGACAGGAGAAGCGCTATTGTGCACAAACCATACATACAGAAAAAGATTAGATACTGAGAATTACACCCAGGACAAGAGAAGTGGCACTGTGCATAGCTCATACATACATAATACAAATAGATACTGAGAATTACAGGCTGGAATCCTGGAAAAGAGAAGTGGTACTGTGCATAGTTCATACATACAGAATAAAAACAGATACTGAGAATTATACCAAGCATACATGATAAGAGAAACAGTACCATTCAGCGTCCATATATATAGAATAAGAACACGTGCTGAGAAATACACCCACCATACAGGACAGGAGAAGTAGTACTGTGTATAATTCATATATACAGAATAGGAACACATGCTGAAAATTACACTCAGCATCCAGAAGAAGAGAAGTGTATTGTGGACAGTTCATACATAGAGTATAGTAACAGATACTGACCATTATACCCAGCATACATGACAAGAGAAGTAGTCTGTGTATAGACCATGAATACCGAATAATACCAGATACTGAGAATTCCACCTACCATGCAGAAGACATGAAGTAGTAAATGTGTCGTGCTTACAAAGAAGAGGGAAAAACAGAGAAAATGGTTGGTTGCGTCTATGGTAGATCTGAGGAATTAAGGGAAATTTGAAGGGTAAAACTATAGGGTGAGTGACTCCAAGATATTAGTGTTAGTTGACATGGATGAAAAATGGGCAATATGTTGACCATAGCAGGCTTCTGTGGGGAGTAATGTATCGGAACTGTCTAAATCCTCCCTCCTAGATTATAAGCTCTAATGAGCAGGGCCCTCGGATTCCTCCAGTCTTAAATTGTATTGTAACTGTACTGTCTGTACTCATGTTGTAAAGCGCTTGGCAAAACTGTTGGCTCTATATAAATCCTGTATAATAATAATAATAACTGTGGTGTCTCACCAGTTTTACACTCTATCACCCTCAGTTTTACATCTGTTTATTAAAGTATATGTGTTTACCTCCTTCTAAAATGCTAGTTGTCTGGCTGTCATGCTAAAGCTTGCCATAGATGGATCAAAATTGCAGCTGAACTGACCTAATATGGATCCATCTACGGCCGTTCCCACTTGATATAAGTTGATCTTATGATCGACTTCTGTCAAAAGCCAATTGTCTGCAGCTGCTGATCAGTGTATTCTGACAGCAGAGATGTCATCAATATTTAAAAGAGAAGTATGGGTTTTCTTTTTTTTCTGGCTATTCATACTTATCTAGGTGGATGCAGCATCAGATCGATGCTGCAGCTGTCCCCCGGCTGTCCCCCGGCTGTCCCCCGACGTCTCTGCACTGAGAACCGAGCCACCGAACACCACCGATGGTTCGGTTCTCTCACCTCCCTGAGAGGAGAGCTGCTGACTGTCAGTTAGCAGCTCTCCTGCTGTGCTCCTCCACACTCATTGGAGTGCTGAGCTGTGGAGGGGCAAGGAGTGGCAGTCTCAGTGGCTCGCTGAGACACTAAGACTGCCATCAGTCAAGGCATCTGATGGATCCAGACTTCCTAAGTCAGGATGACATGCTGCCTTGACTGATTGCAGTGACGTCAGCAGAGAGCAGACTTCAGACCTCTCTCTGCTGAAAACGGGTCACAGGAGTGCAAAATGAATTGATCCTGTGACCCTTAGGAGAAGCCCAGCCTAAAAAGCTCAGGCTGGCCTTCTCCTTAAATTTCAATAGATTTTTATTTAGTTTTAAATGTATAAACAAAGTGTAACAAAAGGATTAGCAACAACAGAAATAGGCTGTCATCTCCATTCCAAACAATTTCAAGGTGTACTGCATGTACAGACTCATAAAAATACATCATCAAATAGACAGAGGTACAAGGCTGCATACAATAGTCAAATAAGGATAGTGACTGCGTGGGTAAAACATAATTACTGAAACAAGGTCGGAATTCCATGAATCTAGGAGCCTCTCATATTAGGATGTGTGCGTTAGAACCATTGTATCCAGGAGTGTCAGAGAAATGCTGTTAGGGTGTAATGGCCCGCACTAGAGGTCAAAATCAATTTGTAAGAACAATGGGTTTGGACAAGGTCTATAGTGTGCAAAATTGTAGGAGGAAGAGATGATTTCCAAAGCCTAGCTGCACTAAGTCTCGCTGCAAGGAGGATATGTGTAACTGTATGTCTGATAGGGAAAGTGATTTCATCGATTTCTAAATTCAGTAGTGCTATTGCCGATGATGGGGGATGATACTATCAGCAATATTGGATAAAACATGGAAAATATTGTGGCAGAATAGAGATATGTTTTTACAGTTCCAGAATATATGGAAATTATCATAATTTTCTCTGTACACTCTCCAGCATAGAGGGGAAAAATTTCGACCAAATTTAGAGATCCTATCAAGGGTGAAATACCAACATAAGGAAATCTTTTGGGTAAGTTCCAATGGAGAGGAGCAGCAAGTCGCCTTATAAATCGATTTAAGCACTCTTGTCCATTGTATGTCAGTGTCAAAGGGTCCTAAATCCACTTCCCATTGAACCAGAGGTTTCAATTTGACAAACATCTGTTTCTGTTGAAATACATTGTGTGATAACTTTCTGGGGATAAAGGTGGAAGAAAAATATAACCAAAAATGTTGAGCATTAGGCGTGTGAGTAAGGCAATGAGCTATACGAAGGTAACTATATAAAGCAGAGGGGGCCAAATGTTAATCACATTGGAGCTGGGAAAAGGGTTTAATAGTGTACGTTGTTAACAGGTTGTTAACATTATGTATTCCAACCGCCATCCAGGTCAGGGATAAGGTATTTCAGCATAGGAATATTGGGCAAAATTGTATGTTTTTGAATGGAAGCTGTACTAGTACGTTTCCTCCAGGCCTGTTTAGAGGCAATCATGGGAGGGGAGAGAAGCAAAGAAGAGTTAGAGTGGATTCAATTTGGCCCCATAAGGTTGCAGGGAATGGGAGAAACCAGTCCTTCATTTGTGTTGAGATGGTGCAATAGTAATAATCCTGAAGTATAGCTGGAGCCCCCCACAGATCTATGTCAAATAAGTTTATTGTGTGCACAGTAAGGTTTTTTCCTCATCATATAAATTGACAAAGTAAGGTATGGAGGGATTTAAGGTAACTTAGTGGGATAGGGATAGGGAGTGTTTTGAAAAGATACAGCAACCATGGTAATAGCATCATCTTAAAAGCAGCCAATCTACCAGACCAGGAAAACTCATGTTTAGCCAGTTGAAGTAGTTATTTTTGTAATTTTTGGCAAAAGGGTAAATCGTTTTCTGAAAATAAACCTTTCACAGATTTGGTTAACTGGGTGCCTAAATAGGAAATGTTAGAGTCAGCCAACTATAAAGTGAATTGATGTTTCAAAAGGTTTCTAGTGGTACTGTCAACCCCCAAATCCAGCATAAAAGATTTTGTTTAATTAATTTTATAGTATGAAACTCTACTAAACCGATGTAGCATTTTCTGTACCTCAACCAATGAAGTACCTGGATTAGTCAACATAAGGATCACATTGTCTGCAAAAAAAAAATGATTTTTGTTGCTCCTAGGAGTCAATAGAGAATCCCAAGATGAGAGGGTTCTCATATGTTCTGCTAGGGGTTCCATAAGCAGGTAGAATATTAGAGAAGACAGGGGACAGCCTTGCTGGGTGCTGTTAGTGATCTGGACAGTGGTGGCCCGTAATGCAGGGCGCACGGGTGCCACCCCCCCATCCATGCGTCCGGCTCCCTAAACTACATGCGGGACACCGATTACATTGTTTTTATTTTATTTTTTGAAGCGCGTGATTAGAGCCAGAGGCTCTAATAAGCTTCAAAAAAGGATGGGCTTTTGGATGGGCTTTGGAGTGTCTACTGTGATAAATCAGCAAAAGCATTCACATCCTCATATGGTGCTGGGAGAGAACCTAAGAACCATGCCTTTGAAAGAAACTGTTCTTTCACATGAATGAAATAAACCCGCATAAGGACATCTCTAGTCACAGTATCCGCCAGGTGAAAAGGTGTCATGAAGATCCTGCCAGAAACTCAAACCCGGGCCGTCCCGGCCCTCAGGTCCCACTGCGCATGCGCACCCGGGCGCGTGCACGAGTGCGGCCGCGCACAGGCGCGCGCACGGGGAGACAGGCGCGTGCTCTGGTTAGCGCCAGCCTGCCTATTTAAACTTGACCTGAGCAGACGGTCCCCGCTGTCTGCTCTACAGCGTTGTGGTGTATGTAACCTGATCCTGATACCTCTGTCCTGTTGACCCGGCTTACCTGTGACCATCCAGCTATCTGCCTGTACCCGACCTCGGCTTGCTTAGACCACCCTTCTGCCTTATCCCTTGTACCTAGATGCCAGTCTGATTCCTGACCTGTCTTCCCTTGATGAACTTGATCACCTGTATTGTTCTAGTCCGGTCTGCAGTCTGTTCCCTGTGATGAACCTGATCACCTGTATTGCTCCAGTCCGTTCTGAGGTTCTGTTTCCTGTCCCAAGTCTGATCACCTGTACTGATCCAGCCTGTTCCAAGGTCCTGCTTCCTGTTTGCCTGTTGAGCCAGCTTACCTGTTCAGTTCCAGTCTGCTCTGCTGTCCAGTCTGCTAAGCTGTCCATCCCGACCCATCCTGCTCTGCTGTCCAGTCTTCTAAGCTGTTTGTCCAGATCCAGCCAGCTCTGCTATCCTGTTTGCCTGTTGAACCAGCTTACCCGTCCAGTTCCGGCCTGCTCTGCTGTCCAGTCTGCTAAGCTGTTTGTCCAGATCCAGCCAGCTCTGCTATCCTGTTTGCCTGTTGAACCAGCTTACCCGTCCAGTTCCGGCCTGCTCTGCTGTCCAGTCTGCTAAGCTGTCCATCCAGACCCATCCTGCTCTGCTGTCCAGTCTGCTAAGCTGTTTGTCCAGATCCAGCCAGCTCTGCTATCCTGTTTGCCTGTTGAACCAGCTTACCCGTCCAGTTCCGGCCTGCTCTGCTGTCCAGTCTGCTAAGCTGTCCATCCAGACCCATCCTGCTCTGCTGTCCAATCTGCTAAGCTGTTTGTCCAGATCCAGCCAGCTCTGCTATCCTGTTGGCCTGTTGAACCAGCTTACCCGTCCAGTTCCGGTCTGCTCTGCTGTCCAGTCTGCTAAGCTGTCCATCCAGACCCATCCTGCTCTGCTGTCCAGTCTGCTAAGCTGTTTGTCCAGATCCAGCCAGCTCTGCTATCCTGTTTGCCTGTTGAACCAGCTTACCTGTCCAGTTCCGGCCTGCTCTGCTGTCCAGTCTGCTAAACTGTCCATCCAGACCCATCCTGCTCTGCTAAGCTGTTTGTCCAGATCCAGCCAGCTCTGCTATCCTGTTTGCCTGTTGAACCAGCTCACCTGTCCAGTTCTGGCCTGCTCTGCCGTCCAGTTTGCTGAACTGTCCATCCAGTTCTATCCTGCTCTGTTGATCCTGCCTGCTGGACCAAACCAGCTCTCCCGTCTGTATCCGGTCTACTCTGCTATCCAGGCCTCCACCCTGTCCGCTGAGTTGACTTGGTCACTCCACCGGTCTGTTGATCCTGCCAGGCACCCGTGCTCCTCCTCACTCCTGGGTCTCCTGTCCCCATACCAGGGAACCAGGAGTGGGAGACGCAAGGGAGGTCTCTCTCTGCAATCTCGGGCTCGCACCACCAGGTACGTGACAAAAGGTCTACAGTAGGTATGCATTGTATGTGATCAATTGATAATTCCATAGAAGGAACATCAGGCAGTAAAGCAAAAAGCATTTTTCGGGCATATCTGTAAAGGTCATTGGCTTGGACAGTTTCAGAGATCTCTTGCAGTTTGATATTTTTGAAACGGGAGCCGTCTTCTGGTTCCAAAAATTTAGCTTTGATCTATAAACGGTTGTCCGTTTCTTTCATTTCTTCCACTTTTATATCTAATATCCTTTAGTAAGGATCCTATTCCACTGACGATCGGTGTCTATGCTGGTTCTGGTTTTCTTTATTTTTCAAAAAGAACCAGTGTAGGAACCTTTGGTGTAGTGGAGGCAAAATACTTTTCTTTCAATATACCTAGATCATAAACTTTCTGGACCAAATCTTGGAACTATTTTTGATATCTTCCAGTGGGGTTGCAAATCCCAGCAAGATTTCATATGTACTGTATATTCATTACTCAATATCCTCTTCAACTCTTCTATATACTGGTCTTTTGTTAATGCCAAGCTCCGTTGCCACCGTTTGTTCTTTGGCAAAGATCTGTCTGTGTATCGATGACATGAGTTTTAATAAAACACTGTAATACAGAACTGTTTGATATATAAAATGAAGCTGTATATGTAGTGTTTGTGGCACAGCATGTAAACAGAATATTTGATTTGTTTTCAAGATAAACAGCATCAAAAATTCAAGCCCTCACATTTGAGGGAAAGTAAGCATGACATCTTTTGAGTAATGTTTAAGTGTGCTGCTTCTTTGTTGGCAAGATTATTTATTTTTAAAGATGATTTTGTTATTTATGCCAATTCTCATCACCATTAATTATTTACATACTGTAGATATAGTGTTACATATACATTATACATATATGATTCTACCTGATGACTAGTAATTCAGGGCTCAAAAAGATTTAGAACACAGTGTTTTGTAGTACATTTATAGCTAAACAACAAACATATTAACAAAGGTTGCACTTTTTTTAGACTCAATGTAGATTGAAGTAATGAGTATAGAAACAGTTGCACTCAAAATAGTAACAAAATTCAGCTCCTCCTTAGAATAACCCAAAAAACAAATAATTACTAATACACTAAGCAATTTCTGTATGCTTCTGCATAATCAGTTACTTTGCTTCTTAGATCTTTTGGATGTTCTGAAAGTGTTACACAAATAGAATGCTCACAAAATTTCATTGAAAACAATAAAACATGGGGCCCATGGAAAGCTCAATTGTTATGGTGATATTTACACTGTACTACCATATACCACTAGATATTGCCTTACTCCGTCACATTATATTGAATTATAGTGTTATGCTTTAATGTCAGTAAATGTATAATGTCAGGTAACTGTATGTGTATTTACTCCTAAAGCTGGCTGAAGAACTTGAAAAATGGTCAATCTTTCATGCATAACCGGGAGTCCTCTATTCTACAAAGTGATGGAGGGGAGCTACAAACAGCAAATCCCATGAATATGCAAATATGAAAAGTGTTCTAATGATAGTGGCATATCATTTTTGCCCTAAGGACATTTTTTTCAGAGGTGACACATACTTCACTATAGACTTTAGGCTTAGATTGTTTTTTATTTGTTGGGTGACAGAAGTCAGTGGAGGGAATGGCAGGGAGAATGAATGGCTGGTAAGGTGGATGACTCTGCCACCATCATTCATATTAGATTAAAGATGGGTATAGTCTGCGTGGAGTTAACGAAGGAGTGATTACAAGGGAGTGAATTAGTTGCTTGGTGGTGTTGTTGGTTAAGAAAGGACCTATTTTGGGAAATGTTATGGAGACAAAGGTGTCAAGATTTATACAGTGATTTGATGTGGGTCTGGAAGGAGAGGTTAGAGTCCAGGATTACACTGAGCACCCTTGAATGAGGGAAATGACTGGTTGTTGCGCTATTGATCTCATAGAAATGATTGGGAGGTGCACAGGGTACACAGGAGTTAAAAATATAAGCCAAGTTTTGGAAAGATTTATTTTTAGAATGTCAGTAAATCAGTTATGCCTGATGAGACTGAAGGGGTATGCTAAGCGTTGAAGAGATAGTGTTCGGTGTCATTAGCATATAGTGGATGTTGGAAGTCATGGGAGGGTATCAACTGGCTGAGGGAGGGTGTGCAGATACATAAGAAAAAAGGTGTCTAGGGAGTTGAAGGTATAACTAATGGAGTGCTTAGAAGAAGAACTAGGAGAGATCAGATTCTTGGAGGCCAAGGCAGTTGCATTTTTGTGGAGGAACGGCTAGTCAACTGTATGAAAGGCAGTGGAAAGGTATAGTAGTATAAGTACCAAGTAGTGGCTATTGGTTTTAGCAGTTAGTAAGTTGTCAGTTAATTTTAGAAGGTCAGTTCCTGTGAAGTAGTGTGGGCGAAAACCAGATTGTAAGGGGTTGAGAGGATTGTTATCAGTGAGTGGGCAGTTCAGACAGCTGTAGACTAGGTATTCCTAAAGTTTATAGGTAAACAGGAGCAAGGAAAAACGTCTTAATTTTTTTCTGCATGGTGGAGTTCAGTCAGGGCTTTTTAAGTATGAGGGGTAGATGCCAGTAAAAAGGGAGAGGTTGAAAATGTGGGTTAGAGAGCATAGAATATACCAAGAAGGTGAATGGAGAAGTTGTGATGGAACAGGGTGGTTAGGCGGGCATCAGAAAAAAATAGGTAGTAACAAGGTCAAAAGAAGAAAGCAATACATGTAGTAGTAGACATAGTATGTTAAATGGGGTAGATATAGAGACAGTGGATGTCTCATCATAAACTAAATCCATCTTGACTTTAAAATGATTGGCAATGTCCTATGCATTGAATGAGTCTGTGGAGATAGTGGGGGATGGGTGAAATGGGGCAAAATGTGCAGGGATTTTGTTTTTACACCACATGCACTCAAAAGCATAGCTAGGGAACAAATGTTTTAGGTGAGCATGAGAGCCAGCTGTTGTAGACAGAAGTGACAGGATAAGGGTGAGATTTTGTCACAGTCAGTAGCAGACTCAACAAGGCAAATGTTTTTATGGGTAAATGGTTTCTGGGTTGGAAGGATAGTAGGATGAAGACAGGGAAAGCATGAAACTGATAAGGTTGTGATCAGACAGAGAAAAATGTGTTTCGGAGAAGGTTCAAGGAGCGCAGAGGTGGGGGATTACAAGGTCAGGGGCATCAAGGGTGTTGCCATCAGACAGCCATTACACAGTATAAATCTGTGTTGATTTTGTTAGGTCAGAAGATGAGGTTAGGTGGGAAGTAGCCAAGGTGTAAGCATTAACAGGTTTGTTCCCTGTAACCAAAGGTTCCTCAGAGAAAACAGGAGAAAAAAGACAAACACAACAAGCTTTAAAAAAAGAGACGGATGGAGAGGTAGGTGAAAAAGAACTTGAAAAATGCTTTCTGTGGATAGAAGGATTCCAACCCCACCTCCATTTCGTCCACTGGGTCATAGGAGAGGGCAGTTAAAAAGGCAGAGTCATATTCCTAAAGCCAGGTTTCAGGAGTGTCAATAGGTTAATGGAATTGCAGATAAAACAAATGGACAGAAGAAAGCTTGATACAGACAAAGCAGGCATTCCTGAGGGCACATGAGAAGAGGTGGGTGGTTCTTCAAAGCAGAGGAATATACTGTATATTAGAATTTGTGGACTGCTGCTGATGATAGATGAGGAAGTGTAAGGGGGGAGTTATATAGTGGAAAGCCAGGAATCAGAGGGAAATATCCCCAGAAGTTAGGAGAAACAGGTAGATGATGGAGTAAGATTTACAGTATATGTGTGCACACACCTGTGTCTTGGAGGTTGTGTCTGTGTAACCTCCAGGATTCAAAATTGTCAGTAGGAGTGAGGGTAATATACTGTATATCTTATGTATATAAGTTATGGGGTAGAAAAGAGGGGTGCAGGAACAAAAATTTAGGGGCAGAGTAAATTATTGTGGTAAGGAAAGCTAGAGTGAGCATATTGATGGAGAGAGTAGGATTTAGTCTTGGATTTAGTCTGGGTTGGAGCACTGCTATTTTATAATTACTTTATTTTTTTGTTTTTGTCTTAGTCAAAATGCAGTGCTAAACTGCCATAACATGTATGGAAATATTACATTTTGGTAGAAATGATCAAGTAGAAATTATCATTATAACATAACTGAGCCACTTGGCAAAGTGCTTTGTCTCATGAGTTGATTTTAATTTATAAGGACATTGGATGGAGCACTTGTCAATTACCGTATTTATCGGTGTATAACACGCACCAGCGTATAACACGCACCCCAAGTTTAGGAGGGCATTTTAAGGAAAAAAAGTTTTAGGAGGGAGGTTTAAGGAAAAAAAACTTACATTTAAATGCCCATCAATGCAGCCTTATCAGTGTCCATCTGCAGCCTTGTCCATCATTGCAGAATGATCAGTGTCATTTGCAGCTTGCCCAGCGTCATTTGCAGCTTGCCCAGCCCCGTTTGCAGCCTTGCCCTGTGTCTATTTGCAGCATGCCAGTGTCATTTGCAGCTTGCCCAGCGCCGTTTGCAGCCTTGCCCAGTGTCATTTGCAGCTTGCCAGTGTCATTTACAGATTGCCCAGAGTCATTTGCATATTGCCCAGAATCATTTGCAGCTTCCCAGTGTCATTTGCAGCTTGCCCATTGTCTTTTGCAGCTTGCCCAGCGTCTTTTGCAGCCTTGCCCACGTTCAAATTTTCAGCCGCTGAGACAGACCGAGCGAGAGCCACCGAAAAAGACCAATCGCCGCCGAAAAAGACAGAGCGCCATGGAAAAATACAGAGCGCCAACGAAAAAGACCGGGTACACAGTACAGTCGGCTCTGTCTTTTTTGGCAGCGCTCGCTCCAGAAACAGCAGGGAGGCGGGACTGCGAGCGGAGCCGAGCAGCCGGCTCAGTCTTTTTCGTCGGCGCTCGGTCTTTTTCATTGGCGCTCGGTCTTTTTCGGCGGCGCTCGCTATTTTTTGGCGGCACTCGCTATTTTTTGGTGGCGCTCAATATTTTTTGGGTCACAGACAGTGGGGATCGGCGTATAACATGCACCCACGACTTTCCCCCGATTTTAAAGGGGAAAAAGTGCGTGTTATACGCCGATAAATACGGTAATCAATTAAGAGCTGACAAGATGTGTGGGTCAAAGAGGAAACTTTCACACCTAGACAGGCCAGAACCAAAAAAATAACTTGAACGCTCTCATCAAACAAGACACAAGGTTGGTAATTCATCTATATAATACAGAAATAAGTTTAATTGTTGGTTAAAAGCAGTGTGCCAAAAAGCAGATGATTGCAGATGTTAATTTTCAGAAAGACACAGCAGGGCCGTGGTTAAATAGCAATGTAAACAAAAAAAAAATTTGCAGCACAGTTTTTGTCTGTTTGTGATGTACGTTGCCCTTCCATGTGCACCTTACTGCAAAGGCTAGTTATAAATTGGGGTGGTTTGATCTTTTAAAAAAAAGTAATGCACCTATGAAGCAGCAGAAAAGAGATACCGAGAAGGTGAATGCATGATCTGATTACTCTGTTAAACTGCCATAATGCTCATATCTCTACAGAGATATTTACAGGTATACTTACATGCTTGAGAGTCATAGACATTTATTGTGCATGCCATCAATGGAGTTTGTGTCACTTCTTTTATGTGTGCATATAATGTTTCAGTTATATACATGCCATCACTTAAAATTCAACAGAATTACAAAACTGTAGTCCTTTGTGTTTCAGGAAATGGTTTTGGCATTATCAGTAAATTCACATGAGGTGCTGAAACCCACACTTTTTATTTACTTTATAAACTGTAGGTGCTGCAGCCACAATGTGAACGAGTATCAATCGTATTTATTGTTTGACTCATGTTTTTTTTTTTTTTTTTTTTTTGGAAAAATGTTTATTGGGTTTTTTAAACAATACACAAATACATGGTAAGTATACTAAACAGTCTTTGTATAACATCATGTTGAGGTTACTGAGTAATATAACATTTAGTGCCTTTAGGAGTGGAAGCAACATTTATAAAATAGAGTTAAGAATCATATACAATAAACTAAACAGGGTAATGGTGACAGATGAGGTTTGTAGCTGTCGGAGTGGGATAATTACGAACGTCAAGGAGCCTCCAAGATTTGTTTTTGTAGTTCAGGATGGGGAGGACTCAGAGAGGTCCAATGGATTGGGTAGTCTATTGCCGCGTACACACGAAGGGACAATCCAGCGGGATTATCCTCTGGACTGAAGTCCAGCGGATAATCCCCTCGTGTGTGGGCGCCGGCGGACTTTTTGGCGCCAAAGTCCGGCGGACCAAAGTTTTAAGTTTTGTTTTAAAATTATCCGCTGGACTTGGCAGTCCAGCGGACAATCCCGCCGTTAGTGGGCAAGTCCGCGGGACTTTTGAAATGAACGGACTTGCCGCTCATCGGCAAGTCCGTTCATTTAGCACGTGACTTCAGGTTACGTAGCTAGCGTAGGCAGTTACTGCCGCCGCGCTAGCTCCGTGACCTGGCATGGATTTAAAGGGAATCCCCACGCCGAAAAAACGGCGTGGGGGTTCCCCCCAAATCCATGTCAGACCCTCATCCGAGCACGCAGCCTGGCAGGCCAGGAAAGGGGTGGGGACGAACGAGCGCCCCCCCCTCCTGAGCCGTACCAGGCCGCGTGCCCTCAACATGGGGGGTGCCCTGGGGAAAGGGGGGCCGTGCGGCCCCCCCCACCCCAAAGCACCTTGTCCCCATGTTGATGAGGACAAGGGCCTCTTCCCGACAACCCTGGCCGTTGGTTGTCGGGGTCTGCGGGCGGGGGCTTATCGGAATCTGGGAGCCCCCTTTAATAAGGGGCCCCCCAGATACCGGCCCCCCACCCTATGTGAATGAGTATGGGGTACGATGTACCCCTACCCATTCACCTAAGGTGTAAAATGTAAAGTAAAAAAAAACACCCACACTTTTGAAAAAATAGTTTATTGCACTGCTCCGGGGGTCTTCTTCCGTCTTGGGGGTCTTCTCGCCGGACTCCCCCGCCATTTACCAAGCTCTTTTACCGAGCGGGGGAAGTCCGGCTACCTTCTTCGTCGTCGCCGCCGTCTGGGGGTCTCGATCCGCCTTCGGGGGTCTTCTTCCGTCTTGGGGGTCTTCTCGCCGGACTCCCCCGCCATTTACCAAGCTCTTTTACCGAACGGGGGAAGTCCGGCTACCTTCTTCGTCGTCGTCGCCGTCGTCTGGGGTTCTCGATCCGCCTTCGGGGGTCTTCCGGGGGTCTCTTCTGTTCTTGTGGCGGTCGTCGTCTTCCGCGCCGCCGGCGCCTTCTTCTTCTTCTTGTCCTTCTTCTTGTCCTTCTTGTTCTTCTTCTTCTTCCGATGTTGACCCGTCGCTGTCTCTGCCCGGAATGCCTGTGCCGCTCTGCGCTCGGACTTATATAGGGACATGGGGGACAGGGTCACATGTTCATGTCACATGGTGACCCCGCCCCCTTGTGTTGTCACAGTCCCGGAGGATGCTGGACTGTGACATCGCAAGGGGGCGGGGTCACCATGTGACATGAACATGTGACCCTGTCCCCATGCCCCTATATAAGTCCTAGCGCAGAGCGGCACAGGCATTCCGGGCAGAGAGAGCGTCGGGTCAACATCGGAAGAAGAACAAGAAGGACAAGAAGAAGGACAAGGCGCCGGCGGCGCGGAAGACGACGACCGCCGCAAGAACAGAAGAGACCCCCGGAAGACCCCCGAAGGCGGATCGAGAACCCCAGACGACGGCGGCGACGACGAAGAAGGTAGCCGGACTTCGCCCGCTCGGTAAAAGAGCTTGGTAAATGGCGGGGGAGTCCGGCGAGAAGACCCCCAAGACGGAAGAAGACCCCCGGAGCAGTGCAATAAACTATTTTTTCAAAAGTGTGGGTGTTTTTTTTTTACTTTACATTTTACACCTTAGGTGAATGGGTAGGGGTACATCGTACCCCATACTCATTCACATAGGGTGGGGGGCCGGTATCTGGGGGGCCCCTTATTAAAGGGGGCTCCCAGATTCCGATAAGCCCCCGCCCGCAGACCCCGACAACCAACGGCCAGGGTTGTCGGGAAGAAGCCCTTGTCCTCATCAACATGGGGACAAGGTGCTTTGGGGTGGGGGGGCGCACGGCCCCCCTTTCCCCAGGGCACCCCCCATGTTGAGGGCACGCGGCCTGGTACGGCTCAGGAGGGGGGGCGCTCGTTCGTCCCCACCCCTTTCCTGGCCTGCCAGGCTGCGTGCTCGGATGAGGGTCTGACATGGATTTGGGGGGAACCCCCACGCCGTTTTTTCGGCGTGGGGATTCCCTTTAAATCCATGCCAGCTTGCGGAGCTAGCGCGGCGGCATTTACTGCCTACGCTAGCTACGTAACCTGAAGTTACGTTCGAAATGAACGGACTGCTCCGTGTGTGGGCAAGTCCGTTCATTTTCAAAAGTCCCGCGGACTTTTGGCCGGCGGATTATCCGCTGGAGAAGTCCGTGCGTGTGTGGGCAAGTCCACACGCTCGGAAAGTCCAGCGGACCCAGCTGGAAAGTCCCGCGGGATTGTCCGCTGGACTAGGTCCGCCGGCAAAAGTCTGCACGTGTGTACGCGGCATATGGATACCCAAAGAGTTTGTAAGTTCCCATTTGAGGTACCAGTCCGTGTATCGGAATAAGTAACTTTTTTTTTTCTTTTAATAGATGACCTTACAGTTCTATAGCTAAACAAATATGACATCGTTTTTGCAAGGCAATTCGTGTTTTTTTGCTAGACCATAAAAAGGTGGATAGAGCTTTGTGGATTAGTTTAACATCTGAGTGCTTTATTAAAAGAGGGATGGTCTGCATAGGATAAAGTAGGCATGCAAATGACACCATTTTGAAAAGATGACATCTCCCAAAGAGCGAAAGGGGGAGGGCTGCCCAAGCTTCCAACTCCTTTATAATTTTCGATATCAACAGCGGGAAGTTGAGCGTATACAGTGAGGAGGTTTCCCGACCAATGCGTATACCTAAATATGTGATATGCTGCATTGCTATGGCTAATGGGGACTGATGCAGCCATTTAGTAGATAATTTGGGTCGAATCGACAATATTTCGCTTTTATCAAAGTTAATACGTAGACCTGAGCACAGACGGAAGGTCTGGAAGATTTCTCTGAGTCTTTTAAAGTCTGCTAGAAAAAAGCAGTATGTCGTCCGCAAATAGAGCGGAACGAAGGGTTTTGTCACTTATTGTGATGCCACTAATTCCGTCAGGTGAGTTAAGTAGTCTGGATAAAGGCTCAATTGCAATGTTGAACAATAGCGGGGAGAGTGAGCACCCTTGTCTAGTTCCTTTCGTCAGGGGAATCGTATCTAAAATAAAGTCGGAGTTGACCCGACGCACCGTTGGGGATTCATACATTCGTTGTAGAAAACTTACAATTGGGGCCGAAAAGCCGAAGTGCGCCATTACCCGGAATAGCCAAGACAAGTTGATGTTGTCGAAAGCCTTTTCGGCATCTAGCGACATTATTGCGACGTCTTGGTCAGGGTTTGATCTAGCGTATTCGAGCACCATTAGAACCTTACGTATATTAAAGGTGGCTGAACGTCCCTAAACGAATCCCGATTGGGCCGGATGCAATAAAGATGGGAGTAGATGGGCTAGGCGTGTGGCGATTATTTTGGACAAAATTTTAACGTCTACATTAATTAATGAGATTGGTCGGTATGACCCTTGGAGTATGGGGTCTTTACCTTTTTTGGCAATTACTCTGATGTGTGCTTGTGTTCCTGTAGGAAGATAGGGGCCCCCATTCCATATGGCTGCAAAGACCCGTTTCAAGGTATCTGGGATAAAGTCCTTTGTTAGCTTGTAAAATTTGGCAGTATAGCCGTCTGGGCCTGGAGCTTTGGAGGATGCCAATGACTTGATTGTCCCTTGGATATCCTCCATGGTGATGGGTTCATTAAGGGCTTGACTCATGTTAATGCATATTTGATAAATCCAGTTACCAACTGATAAAGTCACTAAGCAGTAAAATGTTTTTCTGGACTATTTATCAATTGATTGATACGTGCATAGTTATGTAATTGATCTCAAAGTCACTGTAGGAAATGTCACTAAGATTTTTAACTGAAGTAGAAGAAGCCATTCTCAAGGCATAGTTATTTTTTTTTTTCTTTAGACAACAACCCAAGAAATGCTGGCTGCAAGGGTATTTCCTCTCTCCTCTACTAAATTATTATGCATACTCAGGGCGTAGAATATCATTGTTCAGCAACTGGATGACAATTGGATGAAAATCTGAAGGTCTTGGGTTAGTTTTATGTTAGACCAAAAAATATTGGACTTATTATTACTATTATTACTTATTATTATGGGCACCGTATCAATGAGTAGACATATGTAAAGATTTTACATATGTCTACTCATTGATATGGTGCCCATAAAGTCCCATATTTTTTTGGTCTCTCTTGTTCTCTCACACAGTTTCAGGGACGAGGCATTGTGTACAATCATATGTTTATGGTAGCCATGCCATGTGGACATAACCCAATTTGTTTTAGTTTTATGTTAGTTGCCTTATGTACAATCTTTGTTATGCAAAACAATAGATAACAGAGTACTATGAAATATCTAACTGCACAGCAGCTTTCTTGGCTACAGAATTCTTCATTTTCTCTAAGGCATCTCTTGACACTAATTACAAATAAGCTGATCACTCTTCCTCTTGTGTGCAAATTTCAGTTTGAGCTATTGAGCTGTGTGAACAACAGAACATTTATCAAAAAAGCCAACAAAGAGCATGCAAAGCACAAACTATTAGGCAATATATCACACACACATCTATGTTACTAAATAAAAGAAAAAAAAATCCTAATAAAAAAATAAATTATTTTCCAAAATTGTATGCATTCCCTTTAAAGAGTAACTCCACTTTTGTTAAGAAAAACATTCCCCTCGGGTGTACATAACAAGGATTTTAACAAACTTTGTTGCAGATTCCTACCTTTTGTTATTCTGAAAAAAATCCCTGTGTGTTTGAGCCCATGTGGGAAAGTGAGTCTAATGGGAGCTGTTTCGTAATTATCAGTCAGCTGCAGCACCTGTAGGGCACTAATGCGGAACCTGCTGGGCCTTCATCCCTTTAGACATGATTTCCTTTTGGGAGTATCTCACAAAAAAATTTAATTTTTGTTGTAGGGGATGCCTGAAATCTGACTTGTATCTTGAATGAATGAATGAATGAATGATTTGTATAGCGCTGCAAATGCAAACTGAATCGCCTCAAGGCGCTTGTCTGCTCTTGTTGTCCTGCAATATTAGAAAAGGTGGGTCTTGAGTTTTTTCCTGAAGGCCTGATGTTTTTCTTCCAAGTGGATGTTGTTTGGTAGAGCATCTTAGTGCAGACTTTTGGGAAAACCAGTAAGCCAATCACACAAGCAGTAAATGATGTGTCCGGGCGTGTTCAGTACACATTCTGTGTACAGAACACCTCCAGGTAGCCATATTGCATTTACAGAAAATTACAGAACTGCAGATTGAAAAGGAAAGGTCATTTTTAATAACATTCAATTACAATATGACTTGTGTCACAATTGTATACACTATATTATATTTTCTTTATTTGCTATTTTTTTCCCCACAAAAGTGGAGTTACCCTTTATAGAGCACCAATAGTGTGGAATAAATAGAGGTATTGTGTTTATTCCAGCATTTGGTGCCTTCATAAGGCTTGCCTACTACTATGGCAGTACTAACAAATTCGTTTGTTAAATAAAATAGGTGTGACAGCTTAACATGAATAAGTGGGATATTTCTGAAAAAAAAAAAATCCATGGCCCAAAAAAATTAAAACTTGCAAGGGCAGTGCATAGTGGGAGGGGTATTCGCCAAGTGCACAGTCAAGAAAACGATTCTGCATCACTTGTTCTGCCATATTGGTAATACGGTAATAATTAAAACCTTTATCATCAAAAATGGGCAATGCCTCTCCTTTACATTGCATACATTCCACCTAGACTAAAGGGTGCACTTTTCCTAAAAAGAATGTTTAAGCCAATAAAATGGATATGCAACACAAACACTGGGAATAGACTACAAACTCTTTGGGGTTGATTTACTAATGCAAATAGTCTGTTCACAATGCAAAAGAAGTGTTTTGCAAGGGAATTTGCCACAGAGCTTAGTGAATGTGGTGAAGGTTCATTTTGCTAAGAGAATACCCAATCACATGCAAGGTAAAAAAAAAAAAAAAAAAAAGCATTTTGAATGCATGTGATTGGACGAAGAAAGTCAGCAGAGCTTCGCCTTATACACTAAGCTCTGGGGCAAATTCCCTTGCAAAGTGAACAGCCTATTTGTCTTTAGAAAATCAACCCCCTTCAATCAAACATGAATGCACTTTCGGGGTTATGCAGTTAATATCCGAATACTGTGCATCCAAAAGAAACTCATATTTGTTTAGCTATAGAACTGTAAGGTCATCTATTAAAAGAAAAAAAAAAAGTTACTTATGACCAGTGATTTAACATCTTTACCAAGCTAATATTGCACTTTGCAAATTGAGTCACTTATTATGCAGCTACAGCAAAACAGACTTAAGCCCATATGTTTAGTGTAGCTTTTGGACACTGTCCGGAATTATTCACCCTATTAAAGCGAACAGTAAAAGCCTTCGGTGACTGGAATACTATAAAACAATTGACTGATGGATTGTTTAAAAAGCCTAGTTAGTACTGCATAGCTGAATTATAGAGCAGTTGTTTAAGTGGATATTGACAGTGAAATTAGTTATCAGAGTTTGGTGAGCACAGTTCATTTGAACACAGTCAGTAAATGTTAAGAACCATGTTGTACTGAAATAATGAGATTGTCACTTTTTACTGAGAAGAGCTATATCTCAGTGCATAAGAAAACCAGAGACATGTCCTTAACCACCTCAATACAGGGCACTTACACCTACCTCCCTGCCCAGGCCATTTTTATCTTTCAGCACTGTCACACTTTGAATGACAATTGCGCAGTCATGCTACACTGTAACCATGTGAAATTGTTATCATTTTCTTCACACAGATAGAGCTTTCTTTTGGTGGTATTTAATCATTCCTGTTTTTTTTTTTTTTTTTTTCTTAGTTTCTGTCAGTAAATTTTGTAAATAAGTAATTTTTCTCCTTCACTGATGGGCGCTGATGAGGTGGCACTTATAGGCACTGATGAGCACTAATAGGCGGCACTGATGGTTGGCACTGGTAGGCACTGGGCACAGATAGGCAGCACTGGTGGGCACAGATAGGCAGCACTGGTGGGCACAGATAGGTGTCAAGGATAAGCGGCACTGATGAGCACTGATTGGGTGGCATTGATGGGCAGCAGTGATGAGCATTGATGGGCAGCAGTGATGGGCATCACTGATAGCCAGCACTGACTGGCATCACTAATGGCTACTGATTGCTGGCATTTGTGGGCATTGATTGCTGGCACTTGTGGGCACAGATTGGTGGCAATTGTGGGCACTGGTTGGCAATGATTTCTGGCAGTGGTGTATATCTTCTAATGTATATCTACTACACCCATATTTGAAGTTATTTTGCAGAGTTTTCCTTAACATAATTTGTAATGTTATAATAATATTTTGAAATGCTTGTGTTTTCAATATTTTGCTTTATACAGTGTTTTGCAAAAGTTTTAGGCCTGGTTCACACCTATGCATTTTTTAGTGCGTTTTCAGTTGTGCGGAAACACATTACAATCCATTTAACATGGTTTCCTATGGGTCATGTTCACATCTATACATTTTATGAAAAGACTTTAAAGTGGTTGTAAACCCTTACATACCACTTTGACCTACAGGTAAGCCTAGATTAAGGCTTACCTGTAGGTCCAAGAAATATCTCCTTAACCTACACGGTTAAGGAGATATTTTACAAAAAAAAGGGCACCGCTGTCTACGACGCATGTGCGCTGTAGACAACGGCGCAGGCGCACCGCAAGTGAAGGCAAACACGCCGTCATTTACGGCTCCCACGCGCATGCGTCGGACTGACATCATCGCTGCTCCGGCCACTCAAAGCCACAGAGCAGCAATACCCGGAAGGAAGATGGATGCTTCGCGCAACAGGGGACAGTGGTGACATTGCTGACTCCTGTGTCAGGTAAGTGACACATAATGGGCTACTATGCGATGCATAGTAGTCCATTATGTTTTACCTTTGCAGGGAAACAAAGAGGAAGTAAACCCATCAGGATGTGCACTTTCCAAACAGTATATAAAGATGAAGACAGAAGGTAGACATGTAAAACTTATGTAGGGAGATTTGTTTTATCTCTGTGTATCATCTAAGGCTGTTCACTTCACTGGCTATATGTGAGGGTTTACATCCACTTTAAGATAAATCAATATGAGCTCCCTTTCACTGTACTCACAATAAACACTCCACATTTACCAGATCAATTTGACCTCTTTCAAAGTCAAATTGCGCTTGTGGATCATGTAATCATCACTGAACCAAAAATGGAAACCACCATAAAGCCAGGGAAGATAGCCTGAAATGTATATGTCCAATAGTGCTCCAACCAGTCCCAATTTTCCTCTTTGGGGTCCTCCTAAAACCTCTGTGCACTCATGGCAGCAATGTTAAAAAGAAGAAATGAGAAGCCTCCCATAGTGTAGAACCATTGTATTAAGGTAAAAAGTAGCTGAAATTGCACTTATTCCTACTCCTCCAACTCAGTCATCCTGTGAAGCCATGATTGATGCAACACTGCCTCTTTACAAGCTGACTTACATTAGTCGTAGACGGCCCTGGAAGTTCGACAAAGTCTGGCTGCCATGGACCTCCCAATAGAGTGGAATTGATGTGCCCCCCTCCCCCCTTATTCAATAAGAAGGCCGTAGAATTTTGGGGTCCTTCCCCCTCCCTTCCCCCCATGTCTTTTTCCCCTCAGTTTTTGTCCATTCTTCCTTGGGATGATATTAGTTAGTACAAGTTGTGAATGCTGAGATCAGTTCTATGAAAATGTAATATTGCTAAACATATCTGTCCATGTTAGCTGCTGCTGGATAATTGTTTGGATTATATCTACCTTTTTCTTTATAGTGACTATGTTGTGTAACACTATGTCAAATAGTTTTTATGTTCTCTGTTTCTTCATATATGCTGCATCATTATTCCTTTATTAAAGCAATCCTGATTGTTAAAAATTGCACTTGCACCACAGTATATAAGAATCACAACCCAGCATGGGTTCCACCAAACGGAAATGATGTGCCAGAAGTCTCTCCCTACGCACTTCATCATATGTATGCAATGCCATTGCCTGATGTCATCTGCCTGGTCACATTCTGTGCTGGGTCCTTTCCTTTTAAAATTTCTTCTGGCAGTAGGTGGTACTGAATGTTTCAGAAAGCAGTGCTGCCATAATGACTTCAACACTATTCTCTGCATCAATGCACAGTGAAGCTCACCATACACGGTTCAGTTTTTTTCTTTCAGCCAGCAGACTGAATAAAAAAAAAAGAATTGATTTCCCCATGGGGGAATAAATCCTGCCCATTGCTCTATCATATTCTGACAGAGGGGACAGTCCCTGGCTGTCAGAATACAGAGATCAATGCTACAGTCCCTGGCTGATCAAGTGGCTTTTGCCCTACAGGGAGGTTGAAGAGCAGTAGATTGGAAGATTGACTTTTGTTGTACTGCAATGGCCACAGAATGGTTTGAACTGTGGCTGGTCCCTGCTGAACTGACCAAATTGTAATACATGTATGGCCACCATGATTGTAAAATGTCATGCCCACAAAGCATGGCCATGACACTCTGCACTCACAGTTTTATGAGGACATGGTAGTAAAGCAAAAAAAAGTCTGAGATTTTAGCTGACATACACTATCCAAAATAGTTTTAGCTAAAGATAAAGTATGCTTTCTCTCTCTCTACCTCTTCCTCTGTGTCTCTCTGCAATTTATTATATGTGCAGTTATGATCACATTGGGCTTCATTCATGAAGCCTCACACAAGGACACATGTAAAAATAACAACAAGGCCAAAAATATAGACATCTTATTGGAAAAAAAACTGTCACTTTAAAAAAAAAAAAAAAGCATGCATTCATTATACTGATGTACTACCTTCATGAATTAAGCCATAACCTACTAGTTTGTTAGAGGGGTTATTAGGCAAGTGCCAGAAAGCAGTGCTGAGAAACCTCTGGAAGCACTGCAAAATTGTTATTATCTTCTAAGGTATAGCAGTTATGGGGAATACTAACAGGACTTTTGAACTGAAAATGAAAACGTTAACATCTAAACAGTGATTATTCGTTATACCTACAGTATTATTAATCAGCATATTAATATTGAGAGAAAAATCTCTTCAGTATACCCAGTGTTTATATCAGCCTTAGCTTCACGAGTACAGAACTCTAGTTCTCTGCAGGTTCTGCTATATTCTGAAATGCTATATTAATTTAGTCTATATTTGGCACTAGTAAACAGCATCAACATGCATTAAAAAGAAAACGCTGAATTAGCTAAGCAAGTCCAAATGGTAATCATGGTTTTAAAGGTGACTCCTACAGCAATAATTTACATAGCATGCCTGCCCAGGTACCTTTTCTTGACTGATGAATATGT
Organism: Lithobates sylvaticus; assembly: GCA_028564925.1. NCBI lineage: Eukaryota > Metazoa > Chordata > Amphibia > Anura > Ranidae > Lithobates > Lithobates sylvaticus. The sequence continues at coordinate 524,912,857 of CM053026.1, forward strand.
TTTGTGAGCCAATTTGATAAATAGTTTATTCTTACATTCTTGGATTATGCTAATGAACAGTTGAACTGTTGGTTCAGAAATGTAGCATTTTCCTTGGCAACAAAACCATTATTTTAAGCATTACAGCTAGATTCATTAAGCTCGGTGCAGTCTTAGCTCTGCTTTGTTCATAAACTGTAATTCAATTTAAAGGTACAAATGCTTTTAATGTCAAATTAAACAAATGTAATCAGTGATGTTGAATAGACAATTTAGCACCATCTGTCCATGTTACATTGATAGTTTACTGATATAATCTTTGTTTAAGAAATATCGAATAAAATATTTCTTATGTAATATAAAAGTCACAAAACAAATGACCTCTAAAATTACCAGTATCTGAAGAAGAAAATGAGAAAAGGACATTTGCAAATGATATATACAATTATAACCTTCATTGAGCAGATGTAAACTAGCCTTCTCCCTCATATACACAATTATCTTTCCAAAATGGAAACAGCAGGTTTCATTTCACTTTATTTAGTTACATACTGTATATATACAATGCTATTCTATATCCCCTATAAATAAATGGCGTAGTAGCCTATACATATCTATATTAAAGGATCATTTAAAAAATGACATATATATCAGCAGAAGAGTCCACACAAGTCCACATAAGTCTCTAGCAGATGTTGGTTAAAGCACCTGTTCATTTATTTTAGTAATTCTGTCAGTAAGATATCTGTGCTTCAGTTTCTTAGTCACCACACCCTGTGGGATCATTATGACAGGTTTCCATTAGCTCTGCTTGGTTTTCTAGTTATTTCTTTGGAGAAGGCAACAGAGGAATCTGGAGCACACAATGATTCTACAGTACACCCATGGTGGACATACTGGGCAAGAACAAACTATGACAGTGAGACCAAGCTGTTGGAGTATTTATGACATATAGGAAGTCGGGTGCTAGCTCATACTTTACCTAAAATATCACTTTTAGAAGAGTGAAAGTAGGTTACAAATAATAAAGTATGTACAGTGTATTAATAGTAAAAAAAAAAGGCATCCAAAAACACCAACAAACAGGAAACACAGCAATCGTGAAGCTATAAGTGAACCATCGACTAAATATCTAAATAATATCTAACAAGCAGCTTAACTATCATACAATACATACGCAATGAGGAACACAGATAAACAGGGTAATATCGGAGATGCAATTAAAGGGGGAACCAGGACTGGTATCAGGAACAAGGTTAGCAGATGCAAGGCAAGATCAAGAGCAGGGTCAGGAAAAATTAGCAAGCAGTATCTGGTGAGCAAGGTTAAATGTTTAATTTATTGTGCTTAATGTATTAAAGTGGATGTAAACCCACCACTCATCGAGTATAAACCAATGGCACAGTATTAATGTATATATACATGCAAGCCTCCTGCATGTATCCCTACTTTGCAAATGTCACCCCCTTCAGCAGTAGGAGCAGCGCAAAACTATGGAAACCGTGGGTGGGTCTCTTTGCCTCAGCTCAGTGGGTGGAGTCGTGATGTCACAAGACTCCCCGTCCACCTCTACACTCTCCTACTCCTGAGTTTTGAGTAACACGGTCAAAACTCAGGAAAGGCACCACATGACTTCAGCATGCCCCATCATGCTGAGGTGTGGAGCAGATAATCCTGGGAGAGCTGGGGAAGAAAAGGAGAAGGGATGTGAAGCTGGAATCATAGCTCATTCATGAGAAAAATAAATAAGATGTCAGTGACAGCAGTGGGGTATGTGGATACATAAACTTATCTGTGTGTTGGTTTTTATCTTACTTAAAAAAAAAAAGACAAGAGGATTGCTCAGAGCTGCATTAACTCTTTGTGGCAAGACTGGGCACAGATGACTTGACATCCTCTGCTGCAGAAGTCTTCATTTAAAAATGTTTTTTCAGGTTTACATCCACTTTAAGCTTAAAAACCCTAAGGTTTTATACTACTTGAAGACAGCCAATGTGAGGAGATCACTCTGCTGGGGCCTGACACACAGTGAGAACTGTTAGAAACACAGGCATAGGGCCCATTTAGATAATGATGCAAAGCAAGTGAAAAATGGTGGACCTGGATAGTCAGCTCACACCTCTTTCTTCCTGGCTTCTATGGCAGTATTTTCACCACTGCCTTATATATAATCTTTGCTCAAAATCTGAAATAAATTGCAGGTCTGCAAAAGTTGGATGGCCAACATTAGCAGGTTAATCTTGTTATATCATATCGCCAAAAAAATGTGCAAGTGCATTCAATATTTATTAATTTTAATGTATATATAATTAGACTAACATATATATCCCCTAAAAGACAAATAACGAAAATACTAAAGAATTATATATACTGGGAAAGAAAAGTCTTATGTTTTTTGTAAATTTATAGTATATTTATATATTTTAAATAAAAAAAATTTTTGACTGCTTCTACAAATACATAGACATATCTCTATACCTGTGAGAGAAGGAGGTTAATTGGCTAGAACAGCTTGAGGGCTTATCACCAGTCAGCTGCTTACTGGTGAATATAAGTTATACTGACTCAAATGAGACAACTCAAAGATTGTGGATAAAAATACCCAAAGATCTCAACTGGAGTTCCACCAAGTTGAAGATTTAGATTGTGCAGAGAACGCTTTGTCCAAATTGAATAATAGTCTGACAGCAGTAGACCTTTGTTGCTTTAAAGACATATAGTGATATATTTCACAATACTTCTTTAATAGCTGTATTGAAAATTGTTTCATTTTAGGCAGAATTACTTACAGAAATACATATTACTTCCACTGGCACTGGAACTGAAAGTAAAGGAAAAATCTAAACTATTTTACTAGAGTTGTAACTGGTAAAGCAATAAATGCTAAATCCTGTAATAGGGGCATTTATTCTGATAACAACTGTCTGAGAGGGAATTTATCCCATGTTAAAGAGTTTTATTCTCACTTCAAATTGTCTGTCCAGGATGGGGAATGAAGAAACTCTCAATTACCTCATAATATTTCTCCATGCCACCTACCGCATCGAGATCAACAGCGCAGCCATCAGTTTCTCCTCACATGCCAGGGTGCTAGTCGTAATTCTGGAGACTGATATCTCTGTCCGGCCCCAATGACACAACAAGCTGCTAATTTACTCCCTTGTTATCTCTTTGACTACTGAAACTCCCTCTTTGTTGGTCTACTTCCATGCAGACTCTCCCCTACAGTCTATCATTAATGCTGCTGCCCGACTTAGCCAACTTACCAACCCTCAGTGTCCACCACCCCTCTCTGCCAGTCTCTCTATTGGCTTCTGTTGACCCAACAAATACAATTTCTAATATTAACAACAACATAAAAATGCATCTTCAGCTCTGCACTGAGTTATATCACCTGCCTCATCTCAAAATATCACCCAGACCATCCTCTCAAGACCTCTTGCTCTCTAGCTCCTGCCATACTTTCATGCTCACCTCTGGGACTTCTCCAGAGCCCCAGAGCCTCTTCCATCCTCTGAATATCCCTACCCCAAACTATCTCTTATTTTGTCCAGTGTCCACCTTTAGGGGAGGCCGGAAAACAAAACTTTTACTTGATCCATCTCACAGGCTATACTTTTTGGATCACTCACCCATACCTTTTAGATTGTGGACTGTAAGCTCTAATGAGCAGGGCCCTCCTAAGCCTCCTGTCTTCTATTGTTTTGTAAATATATTCTCCCATCATATTGTAAAGCAATGCATAACATGTTATTGCTGAATAAATGCTGTAATAATAATATGTAGATGGCTAGAAATAAAATAAAAAAAACATACAGGGAAATTAACCATTTGTGGCTAAAGTCCAACTTAAAAAGTTTTTTCTCTAAATATATTTTAATGCACTGGTTACACAGAGCAGATCGTAGACCGGGGCAGGGCATGCACAACATTTCTTTTTTAGAGCAATAATTATGCATAATTTAATTTTCTTACCATCTTACACTATGAAGCCACCTTTTCTAGGAACACCTTATATTTTAAACAGTCAGGGAATATTTTATAAATTAGCTGCCCCACTGAGTGCATGTTTCCACAGTTCTATCATGAAACTGAAGCAATTTTCAGCACAGCTGTGGGGCAGGTTAATGTCAGGGAAAAAATATGCTATGGCAATTGTTATGATAAAATCTGGATTTTCATTTTCTCAAAGTGCACAGGCAAGGCCATGGATACCTAATGGGAGGCTAAATAAAGAACTTGAAAATCAAACCCTATAGGCAAGAGCCTGACATGAAAAATGTTTTTTTTTGTAACCTTATTAACCCCTACTTAGCCCTAATTAACCCTCCCTCTCCATTTTAATTCATGAATGGTAAAGGTTTTATCTAGTCTTCTGTTAAAAAATTAAATTAAAGTCTATATATGTCCAAAACTTTTTTTTAATTATTAGTTTTGGATAGAGCATTAAGTGGAAAGGAAAAAAAAAAAAAGAGAAAAAAAAACTCTTTGTATCATCCCAGAACAAAAAAAAAAAACATATATTACTTCAATACCATAAAACCGTGATAAGTTATTGAAAAATAAATAAGTACGCAGCTGAATTATTTGTTTTATCCATAAGGGATATCAACTCCCAGTCCTGAAGTAGTTAATGAACATGAAATATCTACTTATCATTTACTGAACATCCACTCCCCTATGTAGTAAAACCTGAACATTGTAGCACAGTTGTTCTGATACTGTCTTGGCTAGTTTAACTCAAGCTCTGAAACAAACTAGCATATACTTAATCCTGCTTCCTTATCTGCCATTAGTTCTTTGCAAAATAGTACAAAAATAATCTCCTACCTTTATCCCACTAATGGGCACACATTTCCATGACATTCCTCTCAGTAGGATGTCTGCATAAAAAAAAGAATTATAATGAAATAGTTCACTTATCTCTGCATACCAGGCACAGGTTAAGTCTGGTTCACGCAGTTTGAGAATCTTCAACAGAAAGTAACTGGTCACATTAAAGAAGGCATCTGTCAGCCCTTCCTGAAGACTCATGGAAAGTAAGAAAGTAAGATTGAAAATAGAATTTAATATATGAACACTGCTAAAGGTTACATATTAGTTCTTCCAGGCAGACTGAGCAGTTACATATGAAAATAAATTTACTACCCTGCTTTTTCAGTCATTATAGCTATGCCACTGGCACAACCTTGTATACAGTAATCAGCTAGTATTACAGTACATTATACAGTATATGTAAAACTACAGTAAAAATACTGAAATTGTTTTATATTTATATATAAATATAAATATAAATATATATATATATATATATATATATATCTATAGATATATATATATATATATATATATATACACACAAACACAATGCTGTGAAAAAGTATCCCCCCCTCCTGATTTTTATTTTTTTGCATATTTCTCACACTTAAATGATTCAGATCATCAAACAAATTTTCTCCACCTTTCTCTCCGAAAGTACGCATTTATGGTTAATCCATTGTGCTTTACCATTATTGTGCCTTTGGTAGAGCTCTCCTCTTAATGATTATAGTAGTAATATGTCAGTCTGCCACAGAAATAAATCCTCCAAAAAATCCTGTAATACAGCATTCATTGGAGATTTGACAAGTAAGAGCATAGTAATTGGGGTTGGTTGTTACATCCCCACAGTAAAAGTTAGGTAGTATTTGCCCGTTAGTATTTTTTCATGGTAGATCTTTTTACAATATTGTTTAATGTTTTTAATACAGAGTAAGCCTTTTCTCCTTTATAATACGGATAGTTCTGACGTATGGGTTATTTTGCCAGTCTCCTGCATGATGTTTTGAGATCCGCCACCTGAGACTCAGATCGAGGCATGGTTCTTCCTGTGTACTATTTAGTCAGTGCATGACCAGGATGATGTCAGCTTGTGACGAAACGCACGTCGGGAGGAGTGGCTTGATGACGTCATCGCGTTGTGATCCTGAGAGGATGGGTGTTCGCTAGATGGCCGGCTTTTTATACTTGATGCAACTTTTTATGCTTCCCATGTAAGTGCAACCTTTAATCTAAATAAAACCTGTGTTTTGATTTACACTATGGTGAGCTCTTTCCTTTTTGGGTAAACCTGCCTGGCTCATGTCTAAGAAAACTGGATAACTGAGTCGCCCTGGTTTGATTGGTGGGTGTCCTGCCTAGTACATACAAGGAATTCCATTGTGTGCCAGCATCCCAACATCCCCTCGATAAAAGCCCTGGCTGGGTTGATAGCCACAAGCACGATTAGCTTGTCTTCTGGTAAGCACGCCCTTTATGTGGTGGAGGTTCACAAGCCAGTGTAGCAGTGTTTGGGAGCTGTTTCAACCAGTTTAAATATTTAAGATATGCACACCCACTTGGACCTTTTTTATGTACAACCCATAACTGAGTTCATATTGAATCTGTGGTTTATTTACTTATTGTCAAATTAATTTATATGTATGTCTCATATTAGCGCGGCTCCTTTCTCTATTTTCTATTGCATTGGTTTGTATCTCACTTTGAGACGCTGCTTTTTTCTTTCACTAAATTTTAATATTTTTCACCTAGCGCGGTAATTTATATATATATATCACTCAATGTGATGCATTGTGGAATTGTAATAAGACAAGTTTGATGAAATGAGCATAGAGTAGAAGGAGGTGGGTGTTACAAATGTGTAGAAGATTTGTAACACAAGCAGACTCCTGTAGGTAATGGAATACACACCATTACACATGACTAATATGTATGGTGCTATATCCCAAAACAAAATTATATTAAACTTCATTAAAAAAAAAATACCTTTGGCCGTTAAATAACATTTTCGTCTTGGATTTTTTTTTGCTTGAAAAAAAATAAACGACCAGCAAGGAAAGGTGGAGACTGCCCTGGGGAACATGCAATACATAATTATTATTATTTTTTTAATACCGTTTGCAGGGATGAGCTATTTTAAGAAGTGAAACATTAAAAATGCACAAATCCTTTACATAACATGCTTGAGGGATAACTTAGAGCTTCCTGTGAAGTGGCACACCTATATGATGTATACAATGTACTACAAAAAAACAAAAAAAATGATGAATCTGCGTGTTGCAGTAATTAACACGGTTATCTTTTAAAGCTGAACCGCTAAATACACATATGAAATATATACTGTATATGGACATTTTTTTTTTGCCTGATAAAGGATTTTCATTTTTGTCCTAGTAGTTCTGAGATCTAAACAGCTTTTCCACACAGCAATGCCCTGTCTGGCAGGGCAGGAGACCTGATTTTTTTTAACCATTGTTAAAGTAACATTTACAGTACAGGTCTCCTCCCAGGCCTGTTACAGGACAGTAAAAGACTGATGAGCTCATCATTCTGTCATTTTGCTATCCTCCTATCAGCATGTTCATTGTTAGCATATAAGCACCGCATCACAACTGATTGGCTCCTTTTGCTACTTCTCCCTCACCCAGTCTAAAGCCTGGTACACACTACTAGTTTTTTGAACGAAAAAAAAACTGACAGCTCAGGTCGGAGATGCTGTACTTAATATGCAATGTTAGTACAGCAATCTTCCCATGCTGTTCTTTTGTGTTCTGACAGGGGGACGGCACCCCCACCAGAATACTCCGGTCATCTCACCGGATCGGGAGCTGATCAGCAGACCACTTTAGGTCATGCCCCTTTGACAGAAGCTGATCAAACGGCCAGGTTTTTTTGGACCGGCTGAAATACACACAGGCTGAATGTCGGACAGTTTCTATTTAACCGGCCGATGCTGCCCGACATTTGGCCCGTGTGTACTAGGCTTAAGCTGTGCTGTACAAGGAATTGCAAGAGTCAAATTCAGGTGCCTACACTGCTTGTATCAAAAAAGCACATTCATTGATATATTAATGAATACAGAGCTGCATTAATTTGTGTCTTTTATATCTGCTTGGGTTTCAGCTTTACAGTAACTAACAGAAGCTTACTGGGAATTGGCGAGGGACTCAAGCATTTTATCTTAATATATGTTTTAAAACAAATGTACACAAAGAATTAAAGTACATCATTTTTCTTTGCTTCTCTTGCAAGAGATCATGGAAAGTTCTTGTGCCACCCAACTGGTGACCTGTCTATTTTTAACAACAATTAACTGCTTTATGGTCAGAGAGACAGACCCATTTGTTTTCTACCCCAGTGACACAGATGAGGTTTACATTTCAAACTAATACTAAAAGACGAGGAAATGAAGGTCTTGTCTGTAAATCTTTTTCCTCTTATCTAAATGTTTAGACACAATGATGAATTATTGCAAGAAATTAGCTTCTTAAGAAAAATCTTTACCACACACAGGAAACTTCCCCTCCTTCCAGTGAGGCACATAGAGCAAAAACCTAATGAGTTTGTTTAGGTAACTTTATCAAAGTGCTTTTCTTTTCTTTTGGTGGATGTGATGATTAAGTTGGTCGGCTGAGCATTATGGAATGTCTACTCGTGTTGGTTATGACCATCTATCATATCAGGGAAGCTGACATACAGGTCAGATGGTCAATATCACATTGATATTTGAGCTCTTTCCACAAGTGCTGAGTGCAGGCAGTGTTTGGTTTAAAGATACTTCACACATAAGAAAAAAAGTCCATCACTGGGCACCATTTACTGTAGCCGGAATCCATTTAATTCATTTTAGCTTGAGGTAATTGAATTTTCTTCACTATTCCTGCATCCACACAGGCCAGTCAGTTTTTTTTTTTTTTAAATGGATGTAACTGTAGGGTTTGTAAGTAACAAAATGGAACATGTCAAAGTCACATAAGAAAATATATACAGTATGTGCTCAGCAGCTCTCTGGTCTAGCTTTCCAATTCCTCTGGATTGGGTGGCAATTTATTAATTTACTCTGTAATTAGTAACTGATCGAATAACACCCTAATCTCTTGTAATTTCAGTTAAACATTAGCAAAGGATCTGACTGCTAAAAAGATATTCTCACCCACATGCACATTGAAAGCTCAATGCATGTATACATCCTAGGTGTGGCATGCAGGTACCCCCAAGGGCTGTTTTTATTTCAGGAAAATAGTAGACCATTGTCCCTCAAAAAAATAAACAGACTGATAGCCTCTTCCCACTATGGAACTCCCTTCCCCATGGTATCCCAGGTTTGTGCTCCCATAAACAATTCTTTGTCAGCCACTACTGCTAAGTTTGGAGGCAACAGAAGATGGGAATCTGATGTATATGAGCATGTTTTCTTTTATCTGACCATGCATTTATCTTTTTATCTGTATCTTTTTTATGCATGTTCATTTCTCAAATTAACTAGATAACCATAGTCAGATAACGAAATCAGAGACCATCCCCCATGTTCATGCTGATAAGTGTATATGCGGCTTCCCTCAATGTATATTATGATTAGATCATGCCTGTACCTTTATTGTACTGTCATGATATTAACATAGGTGTGACATTTCTTTGTCTGGTTATTATGATTCATTACAGACTATATATTGATTAAATCCTCTGGTCGGTCCGCAAAACATGTAGAGAATATCAGATATACCACAATGTTCCATGTGCTACCCACCAACATTGGTGTGACACACTTCTTCTTCTTGTGAATATTCAATTGTGTACCCAGTTGCTGACCGCTGCACATCGATTTACATCGACAGAATGGCACGGGTGGGCAAATGGGTGTACCTGTACATCCCACCCTCCCCGTGGGTGGGGGACGTGATCGCTCCCCCCTGTGCCTGCAGCGGTCAGATTCGTTAGGAGAACGATCAGTCCCCAGGGCCAGACCAATGATTTATGGTCTGGACCTGGTGATCGCTCCTAACGAATGGAAACCTTCCCCTGTCTGTGTAAGTGTAAACACAAACAGGAGGAAGTGATGTCATCTCTCCTCGTGGGGTCTTTTCGATTTGCACAACACTACACTAACACCAGTACACATAGGTACACTTGCCACCCCCCGATCATTCCCCAATCGCCCCCCCTTCAGTTAACCCCTTCACTCCCTGTCACTGTGTCACCAATTGCAGCTTTCAGATTTTTCACTGATAATTGCATTGGTGTCATTTGTGACTGAAATAAGTGTTAAGGCGGTTAGTATTAGCCACATTAGGTCTAGGTTACCCCGCCTAAGCCCCCCTAAGAAAGGTTTACCCCCTTGATCGCCCTCAGTTAACCCTTTCACCCCCTGTCGCCAGTGTCACTAAATCGATCGCCGTATTTGTGTCACTGGTGATGCCAGGGAAGAGATAGTCACAGCCGGAGAACTGCCCAGATTACGTAGGGAGCGCTGGTAAGATTGTGTGGAACTTGGTGTCACCCTTATTCAGAAAGGGGTACCACTTGTATGTGGACAATTATTACACGAGCGTGCCACCTTTTAGTTACTTGTTTGATCACGAAATTGGCGCATGTGGCACCGTACAATCTAATCGCCGGGGCTTACCCCAGCGGCTTGTAGATTCCCATCTTAGGCTGGGGGAGAGAGCCTGCTTGAAGTGTAATAATTTTCTAGCTGTGAAGTGGAGGGATAGTCGGAATGTTTTAGTTCTGTCCTCCCTTCACGCAGACACGACGGTCCAAATTCCTACGGCGACTAGTGTTGTGGAGAAACCCATCTGTGTCCATGAATATAACCTTAATATGGGAGGGGTGGACCTCAACGACCAATTGTTGGCGCCATACCTAATTGCCCATAAGGCCAGACGTGGTACAAAAAAAGTGTCTGTATATTTATTTCAATTGGCTCTGCTGATGTGCTATACAAAGCTTCAGGACGAACTGGATCCTTCCTTAATTTCCAGGAAAAGATCATCACAGCCCTTCTGTTTCCAGACGGTGCTGTGGCCCAACTTCCCAATACAAATGCAGTACCCTGGCTGCATGAGAGGCATTTTCTGTATGTCCTCCCAGGTACCCCTACCCAAAGAGCCCCTCAAAGAAAATGTTGTTTCTGTAGAAAGCACGGATATAGGCGTGACACCCGCTATTCTTGTCCCTCCTGTCCTGACCATCCTGGTCTTTGCATTGGTGAATGTTTTGAACGCTACCACACACTATTATTATTTTTTTATTATACACAATTTATATAGTGCCAACAGTTTACGCAGCGCTTTACAATGTATAGGGGGGACAACACAATTACAGTACCGTTCAATACAAAAGGTACAGGAGGGCCCTGCTCGTAGAGCTTACATTCTAGGGACAGGTGGTGGTACAAAAGGTAATAGCTTCAGAGAATGATTTGATGGGGGTGGAAGTATTTGATGGGGGTGGAAGTACACTAGTGAAGTATTAGCGTAGGGTACAGCACTGCACAGACTAGGACACACATTCACAGGGCCTCCAAAGATGCCATCGCATTTTGGGAGACCCGACCTGGAACCGAACCGCTACAGTTACAAAAAAAAAGTTTAAAAGAAAGTAAAAAAATATATATATATATAAAAAAAAAAAAAAGTTGTCCTTTTATTGTTCTCTCTCTATTGTTCTGCTCTTTTTTACTTTATTCTACAATGCAATGTTTTATTGTTACTATGTGTTATCATGTTTGCTTTTCAGGTATGTAATTCTTTTATACTTTACTGTTTACTGTGTTTTATTGTTAACCATTTTATTGTTTTCAGGTATGCCATTCAGCTGCAGAACGGGTTTATTTATCTTGACAGCAACAGCGTTTGCTCCCACAATATGTAAAAGCTGTGACTCTAATGCTGTTGGAGGTGATTTCACCACCACAGTTAAAAAAAGAGTATATATGCCAAAGCATGGGGGGCAGGGGTGGAGAAGCGACTTGCTCCTAACATTAGGGGCAGATTGCCCCCATGCTCCGGCATATATTTTTAGGCACAGATTGCGTTAAAAAATGTTTTATTTTTACTATGTTTTATTGTATTTGCTTTGCAGGTATGGTAAGTCTTACTGTTATGCTGTAATATTACTTTGTTTTATTGTTAACCATCATTTGCTTAGCAGGTACGCCATTCAGCTGCAGCACTGATTTATTCATCTTGACAGCAACAGCGTTTGCTCCCACGATATGTAAATCAGCAACTCCAGTGCTGTAGGAGGTGATTTCACCACCACAGTTAAAAAAAAGGGTTCATGTATGCCCATAATTAGAAGTGGTTGGATGAAGGGTGGTATTCTAATGGTGGGCATACCCACCAATCAAACTCTTTTTTTCGTTCAGCCCACAGGCTGGATGAAAAAAAAAAAAAAGAACATTACAATGTATGCCCAACAAGAACCAGCTGGTATGTTGCTGGACTTTGAGTGGTTATACCAGAATGATGCCTTCAGGTTTAGGTATCATCTTGGTACTATTCTTTTCAGCCAGTGGTTGGCTTTCATGTAAAATCAATCCTAGCGGCTAATTAGCTTCTAGTCTGCTTTTACAAAAATAAAAGGAACAGTTTAAAAATATAATAAAAAAGCAAAATAAATAATAATTAAAAAAAAAAAGGCCTTTGTTTTAAAAAAAATATATAATGTTTGGGGGTTCAAAGTAATTTTCTAGCAAAAAATAATTTGTTTTCATGTGAACAAAAAGTGTCAGAAAGGGCTTTGTCTTCAAGTGGTTAGAAGAGTGGGTGATGTGTGACATAACGTAGATAAGTGGTGTTTTGAGATTTCCGCCCTCCTATGCTCAACATAACTGACATAAGCTTCTAAATGTTGTGCATACAATGCCAGGACATTTTAAAACCCCCCACAAATGACCCCTTTTTGGAAAGTAGACACCCCAAGCTATTCGCTGATAGGCATGTTAAGTCCATGGAATATTTAATATTTTGCCATAAGTTTTGGGAAAATTACACTTTTTTTTGCACAAAGTTGTCACTAAATGATCTATTGCTCAAACATGCCATAGGCATATGTGAAATTACACCCCAAAACACATTCTGCTGCTTCTCCTGAGTATGGGGATACAACATGTGTGAGACTTTTTGGGAGCCTAGCCGTGTACAGGACCACGAAAACCAATCACCGCCTTCAGGCTTCCTAAGGGCGTAAAATGGTGATTTCACTTCCTCACTACCTATCACAGTTTCGGAGGCCCTGAAATGTAAAGATAGCACAAAACCCCCCCAAATGACCCAATTTTGGAAAGTAGATACTTCAAGCTTTTTGCTGAGAGGCATGTTGTGTACTTGTGGTACAATATAAAATATTCCATGGACTCAACAGACCTCTCAGCAAATAGCTTGAAGTGTCTTCTTTCCAAAATGGGGTTATTTGGGGGGGGTTGTGCTATCTTGTCATTTCATGGCCTCCAAAACTGTAATAGGTAGTGAGGAAGTGAAATGACCATTTTACACCCTTAGAAGGCCTGAAGACAGGGTTTGGTTTCGGGGACGTGTACACAGATAGGCTCCCAAAAAGTCTCACACATGTGGTATCCCTGTACTCAGGAGAAGCATCAGAATTTATTTTGGGGTGTCAATTCACATATGCCCATGGCATGTTTGAGCAATAGATCATTTAGTAACAACTTTGTCCAAAAAAAAAAAAAAAAAAATTGTCAAATTCCTGCAACTTGTGGCAAAATATTAAATATTCCATGGACTCAACATGCCTATCAGCAAAATGCTTAGGGCAGTGATGGCAAACCTATGGCACGCGTGCCACAACTGGCACGCAGAGCCATCTCTGTGGGCACACGAGAGGGTCCAGGACAGAGCTAGAGGTCTCTCTTTCCTCTCAGCCCCCCTCTTTTTCTGTTCCCCCTCTTTGTGTCCCCCTCTCTCTGTTCCCCCTCTCTCTCAGCTCACCCCTCTCTCAGCATCTCTCTTGCACCCCTCTCTCTCTGTCTCTCTTCTCTCTCTTTGTCCCCCTTCTCTTTCTCTGTTCCCCCTCTCTCACACCCCTCTCACTCTGTCCCCCATCTCTCTCTCTCTCTGCCCCCCCTCCCTCTCTCTGTTCCTCCTCTCTCTCAGCTCACCTCTCTCATCATTTCTCTCACACCCTCTCTCTCAGACCCTCTCGCGCTCTCTGTTCCCCCTCTCAGCATATCTCTCACACCCCCCTCTCTCTCTGCCCCCCCCCATCTCTCTCAGCCCCTCTCCCTGTCTCTGTTCTCTCTCTCTCTTAGCATCTCTCTCACACCCCTCTCTCTCTTCCCCCCCTCTCTCTCAGCCCCCCTCCCTCTCAGCATATCTCTCACACCCCTCTCTCTCTCTTCCTCTCTTCCCCTCTCTCTCAGCCCCCCTCCCTCTCAGCATATCTCTCACACCCCTCTCTCTCTTCCCCCCTCTCTCTCAGCCCCCCTCCCTCTCAGCATATTTCTTACACCCCTCACTCTCGCTGTCCCCTCTCTCTCTCTCTCTCTCACACACCCCCCCTCTCTCACACAACCCCTCTATTTCGCTCAGCCCCCCTCTCTCGTGAATTGCCGTGTTGGCACTTTGCAACACAAAACCAATGTATTTATTTAAGTTTGGGCACTCGGGCTCAAAAAGGTTCGCCATCACTGGCTTAGGGTGTCTACTTTCCAAAATGGGGTCATTTGGGGGGGTCTCGCAAATGAGGTATCCCCATACTCAGGAGAAGCAGCAGGATGTATTTTTGGGTGTAATTCCACATATAATCATGGCATGTGTAAGCAATATATAATTTAGTGACAACTTTGTGTAATTGTTTTTTTTTTGTAATTTTTCAAACACTTGTGACAAAAAAATGTAATATTCAATGGGCTCAACATGTCTCTCAGCAATTTCCTTGGGGTGTCTACTTTCCAAAATGGGATTATTTAGGGGGGGGGGGGTTGTACTGCCCTGCCATTTTAGCACCTCAAGAAATTAGATAGGTAGTCATAAACTAAAAGCTGCATAATTTCCAGAAAATGTACCCTAGTTTGTAGACGCTATAACTTTTGTGCAAACCAATAAATATACGCTTATTGACATTTTTTTTTACCAAAGACATGTGGCTGAATACATTTTGGCCTAAATGTATGACTAAAATTGAGTTTATTTTTTTTTTATAACAAAATTTAGAAAATATCCTATTTTTTCCAAATTTTCGGTAATTTTCCGTTTATATGGCAAAAAATTTAAATCGCAGAGGCAAATCAAATCCATCAAAAGCAGGGGTCTCAAACTGGCGGCCCTCCAGCTGTTGCAAAACTACAAGTCCCATGAGGCATTGCAAGGCTGACAGTTACAAGCATGACTCCCACAGGCAGAGGCATGATGGGACTTGTAGTTTCGCAACAGCTGGAGGGCCACCAGTTTGAGACCCCTGATCAAAAGAAAGCTCTATTTGTGGGGAAAAAAAAGGACTTTCGTTTGGGTACAGCATTGCATGACCGCACAATTACCAGTTAAAGCAGCACAGTGCCAAATTGTAAACAGTGCTCCGGTCATTGAGCAGCCAAATCCTCCGGGGCTGAAGTGGGTAATGTAATATTGTGTGATTTATGTCTATCCCCTATTGTGTGTATATTTTTAAAATTTTTGTATGAATAAAATAGTATGTCATTTGTTAATCAATTTTTTAATCAAGTTGTCTGTATATATATTCCATGATCCATTTACCTCCTGTTCATCTAGTGACTATGTCGAGTGGTCTCTGGTTTCTTTATATGACTACATTAGGATGAGGGTATGCTCCATTGATTTTCTTTTTACTTCAGAGGCTCCATAGTTTGTAGATAACCTCTGGGTGCCACCCTGGGTATAGCTCTCCTTGGGAAAGAATGGGCCTTGATACACATGTCTACTAAGAAGTGGACTTGGTACTATGATTTCAGGATGAAAGGCTATGTGAATAGGGCCGTGCCATAAATATTGCAGAGTGCAGATTGAAGTTAAGTATATATGCAGGTGGTCTGCACTTGCTGGTGTGATGTGGATGGGAGTGTTTTAGGCAAGTAATGGTGGTCGCTTAAAAAGTATTTAAAATTTGAGTGATTACATAGGGGGTGATTTACTAAAGGCAAATAAATGATGCGCTTTGCAAGTGCAATTGCACTATGCAACAGCATTTGCTCCAGTGCTCAGTGTATGGGGGGAAGCTCTGCTGATTTTGATAATCCAATCGGGTGCAAGTAAAAATACTGTTTTTTTTTCTTACATGTGATTGGGTATTCTTTGTAATGTGAAGCTTCATTTTATTTAATAAGCTCTGGAGCAAATACCCTTGCAGAGAGCAACTCCACTTTCAAAGTGCACAGTCTATTTGCCTTTAATAAATCCACGTCAGTGACTTTACCCAAAGTTGTAGTGTTGTGGTTAGGATTGTCCTAGTATAAAGCACTGATTTAGCAACTTTGGATATGGTTTATAAGTAGATATCCCAGTAAACTAAAATTGTGCATACTTTATTATCTTACAAATAATTTACATATTTAATGCCAACAAAGCTTTACTATTCACTTTGCAAAGTAATTATTCTCTACCCCCTCAACTGCAAAAAGTATTGAAGATAAAACAACCAACAACCTGTAAGTTTTCAGATGGAGATTAGAGGTGGCAACACACATTTCTCTTTCATGATAGGTTTCCTTTAATGTTAGAAAGTCAGGGTAAAAGCCAGAATAGGATCAGTCTAACTTGACAGTTATGATTTGCTTTTTAGAAGATAAAATGATAACTAGTCTTTGTTATATGTGCTTCAAAGTACAATATATTTTCCCAAAAAATCTGAAAACATTACACAGGACTATATCACTCATAATGACATAAAAAGACAGTAATTAAGGCATACCTTCTGTGTTATATTACTCCATATGTGTTTTTTGGCTTTCTCACGATTGTTCTTCAACGTGTTGCCAGAAGGTTTGGCCAGCCCTTTATTGGGAATAAAGCTAGTAGCTGCTCTTTTATAATTTTTAATAGAGGGGATCTTGTTGATATTTTTAACTTTATACTGTAACATTTTAACACAGATGTATACCTTACTGTCACTATACCTTTACTGACATATTTATACTGTTTATACACTGACTGTAGATTCTTTGATACGTGGTTTTGTCTATGGCAATGCATTTTCCTATTTTATAAAGGTCTATGATCTTATACAGAAAGTACTGTATGTCTTGTGTGTGTTAAAAGCCATAGTAAGTTTTACTGAATCTAATTATAACTAGGGATGAGCCCAATGTTCAAGTCAAACGTAAGTTGGACTCGAACATTGGGTGTTCGCCTGTTCGCTGAACATCGAACATTATGCGGTGTTCGCAGCAAATTTGAAAAGCCGCGGAACACCATTAAAGTCTATGGGACACTAACATGAAAAACCAAAAGTGCTAATTTTAAAGGCTTATATGCAAGTTATTAACATAAAAAGTGTATGGGGACCCGGGTCCTGCCCCAGGGGACATGAATCAATGCAAAAAAAGTTTTAAAAACTGACATTTTTTCAGGAGCAGTGATTTTAATAATGCTTAAAGTGAAACAATAAAAATGAAATATTTCTATAAATGTCGAGCCACAGCAAAATTACATTTATAAAGGAAAAAAAAATAATTTAAAACTGATAGTGGCTGTAATGTATTGTCGGATTCCGGCAATATAGAAAAAATAATTGAAAACAAAATGGCATGGGTTCCCCTCCCAGTCCATTACCAGGCCCTTCGGGTCTGGCATGAATATTAAGGGGAACCTCTCACCATAATGAAAAAAAAAAATGCTTGGGGATCCCCCCATAATCCATAAATTTAATTAACATTTTGTACCTGGGGGGTGTCTATACTATGCCTGCAAAGTGGCACATGTTTCCTGTGTTTAGAACAGTCCGAGAGCAAAATTACCTTTTTAAACGAAAAAAAGTAATTTAAAAGTACTCGCGGCTATAATGAATTGTCGGTCCCGGCAATACACATACAAGTTCATTGATAAAAACGGCATGGGATTCCCCCACAGGGGAACCCCAAACAAAAATTAAAAAAAAATATGCGTAGGGGTCCCCCCAAAATCCATATCTGGTATGGATTTTAAAGGGAACCCTTCGCCAAAATTAAAAAAAAATGGCATACCAGACCCTTATCTGAGCATGCAACCTGGCAGGCTGCAGGAAAAGACGGGAGTGAGAGAGAGCGCCCCGCACCTCCTGAACCGTACCAGGCCACATGCCTTCAACATGGGGAGGATGTTTTGGGTCCCCCAAAACATCTTGTCCCCATGTTGATGGGGACAAGGGCATCATCCCAGCAACCCTTGCCCAGGGGGCGGGGGGCTTTTTGGAATCTGGAAGCACCTGTTAACAAGGGGACCCCCAGATCCTGGCCCCCCTATGTGAATGGGTATGGGGTACATTGTACCCCTACCAATTCACCAAAAAAAGTTTTAAAAATAGTAAAAATTACAGGAGACACTTTGGGACAAGTCCTTTATTAAAAAATAAAAAATAAAAAATGTCCATCGATGTAAATCCATCTTCGATGACAGCGCCCAACGGACCGAAAAAAAGAAAAAAAAAACTGCAATAACTATGCCTAGTGACTCTTCTTTGTGATGACAGCTGTTATATAGCTGAGGGTAGGGCCACCCAGTGATGTAAATGGATGACCCTGCCCCCCTCTGATGCCCCATGACATCAGAGGAAGGTGGGGTCACCCGTTTATGTCAGCGAGTGGCCCCGCCCTTCGGCTATTTAACAGCTGTCTTCTGGAAGAAGCATCAGTCAGTGGGAGCCTCCTATGGAGGCGGAGTTGTTCAGTTGTTTTTTTCTTTTTCCAGTCCGTCGGGCACTGTCCTCGAAGATGGATTTACATCGCGGGACATTTTTATTTTTTAACCACTTGCCTACCGGGCACTTACACCCCCTTCCTGCCCAGGCCATTTTTCAGCTTTCAGCGCTGTCGCACTTTGAATGACAATTGTGCGGTCATGCTACACTGTACCCTAGCAAATTTTTGTATTGTTTTCTTCACAAAAATAGAGCTTTCTTTTGGTGGTATTTAATCACTGCTGTGTTTTTTATTTTTTACAAAAAAAAAGACCAAAAATGTTGAAAAAATTATTTCTTTACTTTCTGTCAGTAAATTGTATGCACCTTATGTCTGATACAATACAACAGATGAGCGAATTTGAATGCCTGTTCTTTATAATAAAAAAGCCCAATTATGGGTCTGATTTACTAAAACTGGAGAGTGCAAAATCTGGTGCGACTGTACATGGTAGCCAATCAGCTTCTAACTCCAGCTTGTTCAATTAAAGAGGTTGTAACCCCCCCCCCCCCCCCATTATGAAATACTTACCTTAGAACAGTGACCTGTAGTGCTGCCCACACTTCGCTCCCACGGCTGCTTTCACCGAAGTTACTTCCGGGTTCACAGGCTCCGGCGCTGTGATTGGCCTGAGTGGCGATCATGGCATGGGCCCTGAAAAAACAGCACCAGCAGGCCGTTTCTTCAGTGCACATGCACTGATGATGTTGGCAGCAGTGAATATAGTGAATATCTCTTAAACTGTGCAAGTTTAGGAGGTATTTACAGTATAATAAGGCTTACTTGTAGGTACAAGTGGTGTAACAGAGTTTACAACCGCTTTACGTTTTCGCAAAAAAAAAATGGAAGCTGATTTGTTTCTATGCAGAACTGCACAAGATTTTTCACTTTCCAGTTTTAGTAAATCAACCCCAATGTGTTTAATGGGGCAAGTAAGAAAAAAAGAGCCTTACATTGCAGAAGCAAGGTTAGAACTGGTTCTAGCCATTGTAAATGGCAATATGTCTACTATCTCTATTACAATGACACAAAATACATGGCAGTATTTACATTATGAAGTCAAAATTTGAACTATACAATTAATTTGCCGCCTGACAAAAAATATTCCTAACAGGTGTTTTTCCACTTCTGTGTTTGAATAAGACCAATGTTCTAAATAATCGGAGCTATTTTTCAGTCATATTTCAAATAAAATATAAACTGGAAGCAATTAAAATCAGCATGTAATTAAAATGCCATTAGAGTAAATGTTAGATCTTAATTGCATACTTATGTTAAAGCAGCAATATACCACCTAAGGGCAAAGAGATTTGTTGTGTTCGCCTCAGCACGTTAATCATCCACCTGTATGTGTGACTGTTACCTGTGCTGCTTAACAATTCAGTTTTTCTGTTCTTCCCAGAAATCTCTTTGACAGGTAAATAAATAATATTAAACATATGCTAGGCGTTCTTATAAAAATAGTAAAGGCATGGATGTGCAGATGCAATAATTAACATTTTTATGTGAGTGGTGAAAGCTATCACACTGTTTGATTATATGAAATAGAGCTATTTAACAACACAGGGATTAATTATTGTCAGATATCTTCTTTGATGTAGTGCTTGATTAATCTATACTTGTTTTTCAATGTTAATGAGAATAGTAGTATAATTCTGCCACCAGCTTAATTTTATTGAAGGTTAGATAGCTCAAATACTAAGTAGTTATTATAAGAACAGTGCATCACGAAAGTACTTTTTCACCTCCTTTTTGTCTTTGTGATTTAATTGTCCAACCTAATTTGACACTTTTTTTGTATTGCATTTTTTTTTTATTTAACTACTTCAATACAGGGCACTTTGCCCCCTTCCTGCCCAGGACAATTTTCAGCTTTCAACGCTGTCACACTTTGAATGACAATTGAACACTGTACCCAAACTACATTTTTATAATTTTCTTCCCAGAAATAGAGCTTTCTTTTGGTGGCATTTGATCACCACTGGGTTTTTTATTTTTTGCTAAACTAAAAAAGACCGACATTTTTGAAAAAAATAAGTTTTCCTTAGTTTCTGTTATAAAATTATATTTTCTCTTTCAGTGATGGGCACTGATGAGGCTGCACTGATGAGGAGGCACTACTATGTAGAATTGATGGGCACTGATAGGCGTCACTGATAGGCAGCACTGATGGGCACTTACAGGCAGCACTGATGGGCACCAATAGATGTCACTGATGAGCACTAATAGATGTCACTGATAGGCAGCACTGATGAGGTACTGTCAGTCATTACTGATGGGCACTGATTGGCATCTCTTTAGGACACTGACAGGTGTTACTGATGGGCACTGACTGGCATTTTATGGGCACTGATTTGCAGTGGTGGTGGGCACCTCTGATGGGGGCTGCACTGATAATGCACTGATTATCAGAGCAGAACCCCCCTCTGACAGGAGAGCTGCCGATCGGCTCTCCCTGTCAGTGCGAACCGAGGAAAGATGTTTACTGACACTTCCTGGTTACACGCTTTGATCAGCTGTGATCACTGGACAGTGCTGGATAAATAAAGTATCCTCAGCACAGGAAAAGTGGTGGCCATCATGGGGGGGGGGGGGCAAGTCTAAAGGAGGACTTCATCGGCAGCTGGACTGTGGACCTGCCCTTAGAGGCACTGCCTGTGACTTGGATTTATTCCCAGGTGGGGCAGTGACCCGGGAATTAGCATAGTCCGGCTGCAGGTCACAAGTAGGCTTGGCAGAAGTTTGCAGGTCACCAGAAGCAAGTTTGGCAGAGGACAGCAGGTCACCAGAGGCAGGCTTAGCAGAGGACAGCAGGTCACCAGAGGCAGACTTTGTCAAAGAACAGCAGGTCACCAGGCAAAAAAGCAGACTGGACTCCATCAGCAGGCATAGAGGCAGGCTGAACCCAATCTGTAGGTATTGAGGCAGGCTGGACCGCTTTGGCAGGCATAGAAGCAAGCCAGACCCTTTCGGCAGGCAGCATAGGAGAACCGGACCCCATCAGTAGGCAGCATGGAGGATGACTGGACCCCACCAGTAGGCAGCATGGAGGAGGACTAAACCCCATCAGCAGTCAGCATTGAGGAGGACTCGACACGATCAGCAGGCAGCATGGAAGCACACTGGACCCCATCATCAGCATGGAATCGGAAACTGGCTGAATAACAGTTGAGGCAACAGTGAATAGTGGCAGGATTGTATGAGCAGGGTAAAACTTCTGTTTCTATTTTGGTTTAGATACTGGAGTCCTGCAAGTAGTTGCATGCTGCGGACCAGAGTGTACTGCTGATGGAAAAGTAGTCACAGTACAGGGGAGCATAGAGGAATGAGTAACATAAGTAGAGGAAGGAGTCTGAGTGGTTGTTATGGGTAACAATACTGCAGGGGGAGCCTTCAATGGATTACTTGCAGGGGAAGTGTAGTTACCGATAGCAGGGTACTGATCTACAGGAGGCAGGGAAAAGTAGCGGATGTGGTTGCTAAGGGTAACAAAGGAAGAGATTATTGATGCTTAGAAGCAGATCTGAATTGGTGTGAATCATATGAACCTGGGGATAGTGTTTCTGACCAGGCTTGTAGCAGAGGCTGAACTGGGTTCAGTTTGCACTTCCCTTGCTCGACTAAAGAGTGCACAGCAGTAATACAATTTAACAGCACCTGTTAATAAGCTGAATACTTCTGGAGAAAGGAACATGTACAATTTTTCAGAAACCATCCCAGAAATTCAACCTGAAGCATGGTAAAAGGGAATGGAAATATCATGGCCCTGAGAGGTAACGGAAATAATAATTCAGAACAGACCTGATCCAAAGGCTGTATTTCACTAAGTGAAAACATGCCCTCATCAACCAAAGCATGTGCTGTCAAAATGCCTCCCAACAGTTCCTCACCAGTGAGACCCTGCCAAAATGAGTGACAAAAATCTTAATTTCCTAATGAAAATTGTACATAACAAATAGGGATGGGCCCGGTGCTCGATGCGAACCCATGTTCGCATCGAGCACCGGGTGTTCGCTCGCTCGGCGAGCCCAGAACTATTTTGGCCGCTCGCATCACGTTCGTGTGATGCGCGCGGCCCCGCAATGCATTGCGGCCGGCGCGGCCGGCGCAGTGCATTGCTGGCTGATGATTGGCCAAGCATGCACTGTGACCCCGCATGCTTGGCCAATCACAGCGCCGGAAACTCGAAGAGCCATAATTGGCTACAGGCAGGACGCCTGTAGCCAATTACAGCTCAGGGGCTTTAGTACACGCCCCCCCCTATAAAAGGCCGCCACGCCGTCTGCGCCGGTCACATGCTGTTCCGGCGCAGATAGAGCAGGATAGTTCTGTGACACTCTGCTGGATTTAGTTAGTTAGAGAGATTTACTTAGAGAGATTGAGTTAGATAGATTCATTTAGAAAGATTGATTTAGAAAGAGGGGCTTGTAGTGTGTTCGTGGCAGGCAGGCAGAGCTCCTATATTTTGTTCCCAGAAGCACCTATAGGACTTGTAGTGTGTTCGTGGCAGGCAGGCAGAGCTCCTATATTTTGTTCCCAGAAGCACCTATAGGACTTGTAGTGTGTTCGTGGCAGGCAGGCAGAGCTCCTATATTTTGTTCCCAGAAGCACCTATAGGACTTGAAGTGTGTTAGTCCCATCACACAGACCTATATTTTCTTCCCAGAAGCACCTATAGGACTTGAAGTGTGTTAGTCCCATCACACAGAGATCATATATTTTGTTCCCAGAAGCACCTATAGGACTTGAAGTGTGTTAGTCCCATCACACAGAGATCATATATTTTGTTCCCAGAAGCACCTATAGGACTTGAAGTGTGTTAGTCCCATCACAAAGAGATCATATATTTTGTTCCCAGAAGCACCTATAGGACTTGAAGTGTGTTAGTCCCATCACACAGAGATCATATATTTTGTTCCCAGAAGCACCTATAGGACTTGAAGTGTGTTAGTCCCATCACACAGAGATCATATATTTTGTTCCCAGAAGCACCTATAGGACTTGAAGTGTGTTAGTCCCATCACACAGAGATCATATATTTTGTTCCCAGAAGCACCTATAGGACTTGAAGTGTGTTAGTCCCATCACACAGAGATCATATATTTTGTCCCCAGAAGCACCTATAGGACTTGAAGTGTGTTAGTCCCATCACACAGAGATCATATATTTTGTTCCCAGAAGCACCTATAGGACTTGAAGTGTGTTAGTCCCATCACACAGAGATCATATATTTTGTTCCCAGAAGCACCTATAGGACTTGAAGTGTGTTAGTCCCATCACACAGAGATCATATATTTTGTTCCCAGAAGCACCTATAGGACTTGAAGTGTGTTAGTCCCATCACACAGAGATCATATATTTTGTTCCCAGAAGCACCTATAGGACTTGAAGTGTGTTAGTCCCATCACACAGAGATCATATATTTTGTTCCCAGAAGCACCCATAGGACTTGAAGTGTGTTAGTCCCATCACACAGACCTATATTTTCTTCCCAGAGGCACCTATAGGACTTGAAGTGTGTTAGTCCCATCACACAGAGATCATATATTTTGTTCCCAGAAGCACCTATAGGACTTGAAGTGTGTTAGTCCCATCACACAGACCTATATTTTCTTCCCAGAAGCACCCATAGGACTTGAAGTGTGTTAGTCCCATCACACAGAGATCATATATTTTGTTCCCAGAAGCACCTATAGGACTTGAAGTGTGTTAGTCCCATCACACAGAGATCATATATTTTGTTCCCAGAAGCACCTATAGGACTTGAAGTGTGTTAGTCCCATCACACAGAGATCATATATTTTGTTCCCAGAAGCACCTATAGGACTTGAAGTGTGTTAGTCCCATCACACAGAGATCATATATTTTGTTCCCAGAAGCACCCATAGGACTTGAAGTGTGTTAGTCCCATCACACAGAGATCATATATTTTGTTCCCAGAAGCACCTATAGGACTTGAAGTGTGTTAGTCCCATCACACAGACCTATATTTTCTTCCCAGAAGCACCTATAGGACTTGAAGTGTGTTAGTCCCATCACACAGAGATCCTATATTTTGTTCCCAGAAGCACCTATAGGACTTGAAGTGTGTTAGTCCCATCACACAGACCTATATTTTCTTCCCAGAAGCACCCATAGGACTTGAAGTGTGTTAGTCCCATCACACAGAGATCCTATATTTTGTTCCCAGAAGCACCTATAGGACTTGAAGTGTGTTAGTCCCATCACACAGAGATCATATATTTTGTTCCCAGAAGCACCTATAGGACTTCTAGTGTGTTAGTGGCATCACACAGAGCTCCTCTATTTTCTTTGCAGAAGCACCCACAGGACTTCTAGTGTGTTAGTGGCATCACACAGAGCTCCTCTATTTTCTTTGCAGAAGCACCCATAGGACTTCTAGTGTGTTAGTGGCATCACACAGAGCTCCTATATTTTCTTCTCAGCAGCACCCACAGGACTTCTAGTGTGTTAGTGGCATCACACAGAGCTCCTCTATTTTCTTTGCAGAAGCACCCACAGGACTTCTAGTGTGTTAGTGGCATCACACAGAGCTCCTCTATTTTCTTTGCAGAAGCACCCATAGGACTTCTAGTGTGTTAGTGGCATCACACAGAGCTCCTCTATTTTCTTCTCAGCAGCACCCACAGGACTTCTAGTGTGTTAGTGGCATCACACAGAGCTCCTCTATTTTCTTTGCAGAAGCACCCACAGGACTTCTAGTGTGTTAGTGGCATCACACAGAGCTCCTCTATTTTCTTTGCAGAAGCACCCATAGGACTTCTAGTGTGTTAGTGGCATCACACAGAGCTCCTATATTTTCTTCTCAGCAGCACCCACAGGACTTCTAGTGTGTTAGTGGCATCACACAGAGCTCCTCTATTTTCTTTGCAGAAGCACCCATAGGACTTCTAGTGTGTTAGTGGCATCACACAGAGCTCCTATATTTTCTTCTCAGCAGCACCCACAGGACTTCTAGTGTGTTAGTGGCATCACACAGAGCTCCTCTATTTTCTTTGCAGAAGCACCCATAGGACTTCTAGTGTGTTAGTGGCATCACACAGAGCTCCTATATTTTCTTCTCAGCAGCACCCACAGGACTTCTAGTGTGTTAGTGGCATCACACAGAGCTCCTCTATTTTCTTTGCAGAAGCACCCACAGGACTTCTAGTGTGTTAGTGGCATCACACAAAGCTCCTCTATTTTCTTTGCAGAAGCACCCATAGGACTTCTAGTGTGTTAGTGGCATCACACAGAGCTCCTATATTTTCTTCTCAGCAGCACCCATAGGACTTCTAGTGTGTTAGTGGCATCACACAGAGCTCCTCTATTTTCTTTGCAGAAGCACCCATAGGACTTCTAGTGTGTTAGTGGCATCACACAGAGCTCCTATATATTCTTCTCAGCAGCACCCACAGGACTACCGACTACAATGGCTGGAAGACCGCCAAGGGGAGGCAGAGCGTGCAGAGCCAAGAACACAGGGCAGGCAGGCTCTGTTTCTAGTGGACGTGGCCGTGGCCGTGGACGTGGTCGTGCATCGTCATCAGCACGTGGCCATGGGACACGCGCGTCTTTGTTTTCGGCAGCTGGACATGTGGAGCCGCATCATGTTGAAGGCTTGGTAGAATGGATGACCAAGCCCTCCTCATCCTCCTCATCCTCTCTCACCCAGGCTCAGGGTACTGGCAGAGCATCATCAGCCACCCCTTCCCTAGACCCACCATGTCCTCCTGAGGAGTCCCCCGAACTCTTTGAGCACAGTGTTGGGTACATGCTCCAGGAGGATGCCCAACGATTCGAAGGCTCGGATGATGATACCCAGCTTGAGGAATCTGGCAGTACTGTTCCACCAGCTGCAGCTTACTGCCAGGTTTGCTCTAGTGGTGAAGAGGGAGGGGATGATGAGGTCACTGACTCCACGTGGGTGCCTGAAGGGAGAGAGGATGAGGAGGAGGACGAGGAGGAGGAGGATGCGGCGTCACATGTCCAACGAGGCAGGATGCCCCCTGGAGGCCAGGTAGAGGCCAGCACAGCAACTGTACAACACCGCAGAGCTCCGCCTGTGCAGGGCGCTGCCTCTGCACGTTATCAGAAAAGTTCTTTGGTGTGGGCCTTTTTTGAGACGAGTGCATCAGATCGCACCACTGCTATTTGCAATATTTGTCTCAAGCGTATCTCGCGTGGCCAAAACATCAGCCGCTTGGGCACCACAAGCATGACCAGACATATGGCGACCTGCCATGCAGCTCGTTGGCAGGCACACATAAAAGACCCACACCAAAGAACTAAGCGGACCTCTCCTTGCTCCTCCTCAGCTGGGATCTCCATCCCCACTACACCTTCAGTCCTCTCTGAAAGCTGCTCTGAGAGGACTGAAGGTGTAGAATTAGGTGTGTCACAACCAAGTACTTGCAGTACACGACGTCCGATTGCAGCAGGCAAATTTCCCTGCCCCAGCTGCTGGACCGTAGAAAGAAGTACACTCCCAGCCATCCACATGCCCAGCGGTTGAATGCTAGCCTGGCTAAATTGCTAGCACTTCAACTGCTGCCTTTTCAGTTGGTAGACTCGGCCCCCTTCCGTGAGTTTGTTCAATGTGCGGTTCCTCAGTGGCAGGTTCCCAAACGCCACTTTTTCTCATGGAAGGCGATTCCGTCTCTCTACCGGCATGTGGAGGGCAATGTCCATGCCTCGCTGGACAGGGCGGTCAGCGGTAAGGTGCATATTACCGCTGACTCATGGTCCAGCAGGCATGGACAGGGACGGTACCTTTCTTTCACGGCCCATTGGGTCACTCTATTGGCAGCTGGGAGGGATGCAGGACAAGGTGCAGTAGTGTTGGAGGTTGTTCCGCCACCACGCCTCCAAAACGGTACTACTGCTACTGGTTGTGACACACCTCTCTTCTCCACCCCCTCCTCTTCTTCTTCCTCCAGTGCTCTGTCCTTGGAACCAGCGGTGCTCCGTAGGCGTACAAGGGGCTACGCAAGTACGCAGGCAAAAAGATGCCATGCCGTGCTTGCGCTGGTGTGTTTGGGGGACAGGAGCCACACTGGGCCAGAGGTTCTGGCAGCTCTGCAGGGGCAGGCCGAGGGGTGGTTGACGCCACGTCAGCTTAAGCCAGGAATGGTCGTTTCTGACAATGGCACCAACCTCCTCTCCGCCCTGCGACAGGGGCAGCTCACCCATGTGCCCTGCATGGCTCACGTCCTCAACCTGGTGGTGCAGTGGTTCTTGGGCAGGTTCCCAGGCTTACAGGATGTCCTGAGGCAGGCCAGGAAAGTCTGTGTGCATTTCCGCCGATCTTATAATGCCAGTGCTCGGCTGACTGAGCTGCAAAAGGAGCTGAACCTGCCCAAGAACCGCCTAATATGTGACATGCCCACCAGGTGGAACTCAACGTTGGCCATGCTGCAGCGACTGCACACGCAGCAGAGGGCCATCAATGAGTACATTTGCGACTATGGCACCAGGACAGGGTCAGGGGAGCTTGGTTTTTTTTCCCCACGTCAGTGGAGCATGATCAGGGATGCATGCACTGTCCTCTCACCATTTGAGGAGGCCACGAGGATGGTGAGCAGTGACAGTGCATGCATCAGTGACACTGTCCCTCTTGTCCACCTGTTGGAGCATACGCTGCGTGGGATAATGGACAGGGCACTTGAGGCAGAACAGAGGCAGGAAGAGGAGGACTTCCTTGCCTCTCAAGGCCCCCTTTATCCGGACAGTGTTCCTTCTGTCCCACCCATCACACAGGAAGAGGATGAGGAGGAGGAGGAGGAGGAGGATTGTGTGAGCATGGAGGTGGAGCCTGGCACTCAGCATCAGCAGCAGCAGTCTTTTAGGGATGATGTACAGTCCCAACAAACCAGTGGACTTGTACGTGGCTGGGAGGAGGTGGCTGGCGATCATGTCATCCTCAGTGACCCAGAAGACTCCGGACCGAATGCCTCAGCTAACCTACGCTGCATGGCCTCCCTGATCCTGCAAAGCCTGCGGAAGGATCCTCGTGTTCTTCGGATCAAGGAGAGGGACCATTACTGGCTGGCCACTCTCCTTGATCCGCGGTACAAGGGTAAGGTTGCGGACCTTATCTTGCCGTCGCAGAGGGAGCAGAGGATGAGACATCTCAGGGAGGCCTTGCAGAAAGGTCTGTGCAACGCGTTCCCAGAAACTGGGAGGCTACAAACTCCTGGTCCTGGGTGACGAGTTGCTGAGGCTTCGGTCAGTAGCAGAAGGAGCGGTGGGGAAGGTGGACGTCTGACCGATGCGTTCAGACAATTTTTTAGTCCGCAGCCCCAAGGTATGATCGGTTCCAGCAACCATCGCCAGCGTCTGATATACATGGTGCAGGAATACCTTGGGGCAAGGTCAGACTTGGACACCTTTCCCACCGAAAATCCTCTGGCTTACTGGGTCCTGAGGATGGATCACTGGCCAGAGCTTGCACAGTATGCAATTGAGCTACTGGCCTGTCCTGCCTCCAGCGTTCTTTCCGAACGCACATTCAGTGCTGCTGGAGGATTTGTCACCGATCATAGGGTGCGCCTGTCCACCGCCTCGGTTGATCGACTGACCTTCATCAAAATGAATCAGTCTTGGATCACCACCAGCTACCAGGCACCTGAGGCGGATATAACCGAATAATTTTTAATATCACATCCCTTCAAGACTGCCTATGCTGATGCTGAGTGACTGTCCTCTTATGTTCACTGACTATCCTCTTCCTCCTCCTCAATGATCCATGCCACCACACCAGTGCCTAAGGCACAATTTTTCAGCCCCTGTTTAACAGGGGCGTGTACTTACAATTTTTAAAAAAAAATGCTTCGCAACACGTGTGACTGCTGTGCTCCAAGTACAGTATCTGTGAGGGGTTGCAGTGTTGTGGCACCAGCACCAGTGCCTAAGGCACAATTTTTCAGCCCCTGTTTAACAGGGGCGTGTACTTACAATTTTTAAAAAAAAATGCTTTGCAACACGTGTGACTGCTGTGCTCCAAGTACAGTATCTGTGAGGGGTTGCAGTGTTGTGGCACCAGCACCAGTGCCTAAGGCACAATTTTTCAGCCCCTGTTTAACAGGGGCGGGTAATTACAATTTTTTTAAAAAATGCTTCGCAACACATGTGACTGCTGTGCTCCAAGTACAGTATCTGTGAGGGGTTGCAGTGTTGTGGCACCAGCACCAGTGCCTAAGGCACAATTTTTCAGCCCCTGTTTAACAGGGGCGGGTAATTACAATTTTTTTAAAAAAATGCTTTGCAACACGTGTGACTGCTGTGCTCCAAGTACAGTATCTGTGAGGGGTTGCAGTGTTGTGGCACCAGCACCAGTGCCTAAGGCACAATTTTTCAGCCCCTGTTTAACAGGGGCGGGTAATTACAAATCTTGATCTAATAGTTCACAGCAGGGCCCATTCCTGCGCCCACCAAGAGTAACTATGAGGGCCTACAGTCTTGTGGCAACACCGTCCACCACCACCGCCAAAGGCCCAATTTTTCTGCCCTGTTCATCAGGTGCTTGCAATTACAAATCTTGATCTAATAACACACAGCAGGGCCCATTCCTGCGCCCACCAAGAGTAACTGTGAGAGCTTACAGTCTTGTGGCAACACCGTCCACCACCACCGCCAAAGGCCCAATTTTTCTGCCCTGTTCATCAGGTGCTTGCAATTACAAATCTTGATCTAATAACTCACAGCAGGGCCCATTCTTGCGCCCACCAAGAGTAACTGTGAGAGCTTACAGTCTTGTGGCAACACCGTCCACCACCACCGCCAAAGGCCCAATTTTTCTGCCCTGTTCATCAGGTGCTTGCAATTACAAATCTTGATCTAATAACTCACAGCAGGGCCCATTCTTGCGCCCACCAAGAGTAACTGTGAGAGCTTACAGTCTTGTGGCAACACCGTCCACCACCACCGCCAAAGGCCCAATTTTTCTGCCCTGTTCATCAGGTGCTTGCAATTACAAATCTTGATCTAATAACTCACAGTAGGGCCCATTCCTGCGCCCACCAAGAGTAACTGTGAGAGCTTACAGTCTTGTGGCAACACCGTCCACCACCACCACCACCCCCAATTTTTCTGCCCTGTTCAACAGGTGCATGCAATTACAAATCTTGATCTATTAACTCACAGCAGGGCCCATTCCTGTGCCCACCAGTCTTGTGGCTACACCAACATCTAATAGGGTAAATTTCTGCAGAGTATATACGCCAGGCCCCTACTTTCAAACATCCAACTTACAAACGACTCCTACTTGCAAATGGAAAGAGAAAACAGGAAGTGAGAGGAAATCTACCCCTAGGAAGGGAAATTCTATCCTGTTAGATTTAATTTGGGAAAAAGGTATCTCCTCTCTACTGATACTTTATCACCAATCCTTGTTTCAATTAAAACCCCACTTTTTCCAAAAATATTTGTCATTGGGACGGAAAGTGAGGTGACATGTTCTGAACAGATGTGCAAAGACAGCAAATGTTACAGGGGTGATAACCCCTCCCTATGTTCTCCAAAAAGCTTAAAAATATATTTTTTTGGGATGGAGCTACACTTCATAATGTACCTGTTCAGATTCTACTTAAGAACAAACCTAAAGCCGCAAGTGGTTTTAAATGGCTTCTTTTTTTCCTTTACAAATGTCATTTTGTGCAAGGACAGTTCTAAACACGGGAAACACATGCCACTTCACAGGCATACTTTAGACACCCCCCAGGTACCATATTTAAAGGAAAATTTCACTTTTTTTTTTTCACTTTATGCATCATTAAAATGACTGCTCCCGAAAAAACGTTAGTTTTTAAAAGTTCTTTTTGCATTGATATATGTCCCCTGGGGCAGGACCCGGGTCCCCAAACCTGTTTTATGACATTAACATGCATATTGGCCGTTGTAATTAGCACTTTTGATTTCGAACGTTCGCGTCCATTATAACGTATAGGGTTCGAAAATTCGCGCAAACTTTCGGTCGGTTCGAAGGTTCTGGTGCGAACCGAACCCGGGGGTGTTCGGCTCATCCCTAATAACAAATAACTTGCACTTAAAGCAGCTTGACCAAAGGAAAGCAAACGACTTAAAGCAAATGGCTCCCCGATTCCAGGTATAGCTGATCTGGTAATTAGTGGCATCACTGTTATGTCAGGAATCAGCAGATGTTAGACCAGATATATGTAGCTATACACATAAACTGGGACCAGACCACATGTATATATCTTTAAAGTGAGATTAATTTACAGTGAAACAAAAAACAATTACACACCAGTAAATAGCAAACATAAACAACAAGTAACCCACAACCAAAAATGCCTAACCGACAGAAACCTAGCAAATTAACTATATACAATATGTACAAATATGTACACAATATGGGAAGCAAAGGTAACAGGGGCAATGCAAGGAAAAGGGGAAATCAGGACTTGGTATGGGAACAAGGTAAGCAGCAGAAAATGAACAGGATGCAAGGATAGCTCAAGAGCAGGGTGGATCTGGCAGCAAGCAAAACACTGATGCAAGCTGCACTAGTAGAGGTGGAACTTAAGTATCCTCCCAGCAGCTGAGGCCAGGTGGACCTGATTGCAGGAACCTGCTGGCTGCTGGGAGACACCTACTGGTGTTAAATCTGATCTTAAATATAAAGGCAAGAATATGACCTATATAATACTTGCAAGAGTGATGTCATGATCAAATTGCATAGGAGGCTAAACAACAGGGAGTTCCCAAAATATTAAATATTCCCAGACCAGCCATTATTTTGTACCTATTAAAGAATTGATGCCCCAATAAACCAAATGGTGAAATTCATAAATACACCATATTTCCATCCTATAGACCTCCCTAGTCTGATTGCAGCCCCTCCAAAGAAAACCTTTGATTGTATGTGCAAAAAGTACTGATTGGCTTTGACCCTTTTAACCTATTTCTAATTTCATACACTTTTTCTGTTACCCCATACCTTCATGTAGTTCTGTTTATGTATTGCTAACCGCATAGACATTGTAAAAAACAGACCAGATATCTTGTGTTACAATTGATAAAAGTACCTATATAATATGTTCTAGCAGTAGTGTTCGAGTGAAAGGTGTTGACCTTGGAATGCCTCATATCATTCACAGTACACATCATACATTTATTACAAGGAAAGAAACCCTTCAAATTACCAAAGTGTTCTAGTCTCTGGGGAGGGCCTACTTTAGAGCTAATTTATCTTTAAGATTAGGAACTCTCCTATACACCTTTACACGTTTCCAAAAATCCCTCTTTCAAAATATTGGCATGTGCCTGATAGTCATCCTAATTATTACAGTTTCTCCTGTTCTGGACGAATGTGATGTTCTTCAACCATAGAGGGTAATGACAACTAATTAAAATGGTTATCACGTATCTGATAGCAGAGCCTGAAATGATGAGGAAGCCTTCCCTTACACCTCTGACTCGGGCCCCTGGTAGTGTGAATAGAAGGCTCAGGAGTGCAAAGTGTCAGGAGTGCCTGTAAGTCTTGCTAGTAGCAATTTGAGTTGATTGAATTTTTTACAACATATGGCTACAATATACATCTCTGCTTTTCGAAGTAGGTGATTAGAATTGCAAGTTTGTTTATAAATATGTTCTGGGATATCCAGTTTAGTCTGATTCTAACTATGTGTCAGGCTGGGCTCAGCCCTTCCTCCTCAAGGTACGGTCCAGAGGAACGCTCTTGGGTCTGATCCTTGGACGTACATGCCCCTGTCCTCCTCCGTGAGTTCCATAGATGTTTTCCCCTCAAACCCGGTGGTCCTCCGAGGGGGAGGGGTCATTGAGGAGGGGGTATTGTCAGGGCTGGGCTCAGCCCTTCCTTCTCAAAGCTGGCCGCTCAACTGTCGGATAATTGCCAGCTCCTATCTCTCCACAGTGACTCACCTGTTGATGATATTCTGCTCATCAGTCCTGCCTACTTAAGCCGTCCAGTTCAGATGATCTCTGCCTTTGCCTTGGTCACATCTCTAGAGATGCTCTCCTGTGTTCTTGTTAAAGACTTGCTTGGCTGACATTCCTTCTGGGTCCAGATCCTGCTTGCTGTTCTACTATGCTGTCCTCTGGCTCCCTGACATTTTGGCTTGTCTGACTATCCGTTCTGGTTCCTGTACTCTGGCTATGTTTTGACTACGTTTACTCTGTTTATCTTTTTTTATTATTATTAAACAAGTATGATTTAACTGTACTTCTGTCTCAGTCTGATTCATGGATTCTGAAGTCTCATTGTACTAAAATAAACCTTATAAATAATTTCTTATTTCTAGATGTACTATATGAACTAAACCATGAATACAGTTTATAACATCCACATACTTACATGCAAGCTGACGCTACCAGTTTTGTTCATCTAAATCCACAGTTTGGAGGTATATATACATTATGGGCCTTATAAAATAAGAAGAGGAGAGGGGCTTATACCACCTTGACCATAGTTATAGACACACGTTTGCCTATGTCTTGCCTCCCCCTCAGAGCCATCTCCCTTGTGTTTTGGTTGATCCCCTCAGTCGCCTTAGGGTGTTGGCCCTATCTGGGTGGTGACTGCTCATTCCATACAAGGTGTTCCTGTATACTATTGCTTTTGTAAGTGTACACAGTCTTTATATAATACATTGATCCATTTGTAGTTGGTAGATGTACATGTAATTATAGCAGAAAAAGGGTGCCTGGGTCAGTGTGATAGTAAAAACAAGTAGATACAGATACACTTACATAAAAGTATCTTGCAAGCTACACACAGGCTGGATGTGGATCACCAATAAAGCAGCCAGTCATCAGAAGGGATGAGAAGACCACTGTGAGGATAAGCTCGGACCCACCAAATGGAGGTATAAAACTGGCGGTGTCAACCAAATCAGGACAGGAGCGGGCCCCAATGTGTTTCCAAGGCAACACCATCTTCTTTGGGCCAGGATTTGGTTTCTTGCTAGCTCTGTGAGAGCAGGTGTGAGAGCTGGAGACGCCGCCGATTTTATACCTCCATACAGTGGGTCCGAGCTTATTCCCACAGTGGTCTTATCATCCCTGTGACGACTGGCTGCTTGATTGGTGATCCACATCCACCCTGTGGGCAGCTTGCAAGATACTTTTATGTAAGTGTATCTGAATAAAATGTTACTTGATTTTACTATCACACTGACCCAGGTGCCCTCTTTCTGCTGTTTTTGTTTGTGTCTGAGGGAATTCCGATTTCCTGCTGAGGATCTGCCGGTGACTGTGTGCAATCCCCATCCACCTGTGGATAAATTCATCCTGCGGACTTCTCCTTGATATTTCTTACCACTATGGACTGTATGAACTAATTCGTTTTGAGTATATCTTGTTGTTTCACCCCCTCCCCCCCCCCCTGTTTTTGATTCCTTATGGTCCATCTTATAGCTGCCAGTGAGCGCTGACTTACACCCTACCTGCCAGTTCTGTGTGAAATATTGCTTGTATATGTAATTATGACTGTAATAATTTATCTTTCTCTACCTTTTTAGAAATTTGTACCTTAGCTCCTGAAGAAGCGATTCAATTTGCGAAACATGTAGAGCTGTTATCACAAGTTCAAGCACAATAAGGATACCCTGCCAAGACATTAATGCATGGTGTTGCATATGGATACACTCTATGTAGCAGGGCTTTGTACTTGGTGGCTTTGTACATTAATTTATTAGTGCTGTTTTTTTAAAGATAGTTTTTATTGATGTAATTAAATACCAATAAAATGTATTTGTTTTTTAATCAATGTCTATCGTTACCTTAAAAGTCCAGAATTTGTTTCTTGAGATTTTTTGGGATGTGGCAGTCTGTTGTTTTTCAATAGACCAAGCTGTTCTGCAGACGTAGCAGTTACAGTGTCAAGACTAACCATACTGCAACAAATTATCCGATTTTTTCATCAACAAAATAGACAACATTCAGAAAATAATTCAACAAAAAAAAACAACAACCAACTCTACTCAACTCAACCCAGGTAAGGAATTTTACATCCACAGCACACAAGCACCACATTTTTCACTTACCCCGATCACAACGGATGAAACCAAAAATGTCATCAAGAGCCTCCGAGACAGCACCTCGCCAAACGACATCATCCCCACAAAACTCTTGAAAGAATGCTCCGACATTCTGGCCCCCGCTATCACATACCTAGTAAATCAGTCGTTCAAAGAAGGATTGGTTCCGAATTCCCTCAAGCAAGGCATCATCAAACCATTACTAAAGAAACCCAACCTCGACCCCAAGGATCCGAACAATCGCAGACCGGTAACAAGCCTGAACACCATTTCCAAGATCATGGAGAAAGCAGTAGTACAACAGCTTCAACTTCATCTGGACACACACAAGCTCCTGGACCCACTACAATCGGGCTTCCGCCCAGGCCATGGCACAGAAACGGCACTTCTGAAAATATGGGATGACGCCCTAGAAGCAGCGGATGATGGAGAATCGTGTCTTCTGGTATTGCTGGATCTCAGTGCGGCGTTCGACACAGTGGACCACAACATGCTTCTCAGCCGCCTCAAGGAAGTGGCAGGAGTTACAGATGGAGATCTGCCATGGTTCGCTTCCTTCTTAGGAAACCGGTCACAAACAGTGAAACTAGGAGCCTTCACTTCGGAAACCCGGGCAATCACTTATGGAGTCCCTCAAGGATCACCATTGTCACCAGTACTCTTCAACATTTACATCCGACCACTCTTCAAAATTATTAGCAAATTAGATCTGTGCTTCCACTCATACGCGGACGACACTCAACTGTACTTCCGGATCACCGGACAAAAAGACCAATACCAGGAACTAGGAAAATGTCTCACATTGATAGATGACTGGATGACCACTAGCTCCCTCAAACTAAATGGATCAAAAACAGAATTACTGCTCCTCGACGCAAACCGAAGGAAAAAGACGAAGACCCCTTGGACACCACCGACCATCTTGGGACAGACCATCCTTCCAAGCAACAAAGCCAAAAGCCTCGGAGTAATCTTTGATTCAGAGATGACAATGGAGGCACAAATAGGATCCGTAATCAGCGGATCCCACCATCTCCTTCGCATGCTACGCAGACTCATCCCCTTCATCCCGGAAAAGGAAAAATCGGTAGTAGTAGGAACGATCATCAATTCGCGTCTCGACTATGCAAACTCCCTGTACATAGGATTACCGGATTACCAGATTGCGCGCCTTCAAATTGTCCAAAACACAGCAGCAAGATTAGTCACCGGAAAGAAACCCTGGGAATCCATCTCCCCATCCCTAAGGATGCTCCATTGGCTCAAGGTAAAAGAGAGGATCACATTCAAGACCCTCTGCCTCACCCACAAATGTACACAAGGAAATGCGCCTCAATACCTTTGTGAGAAAATAGAAAAATACATACCAAATCGCAGCCTCCGATCAACAAACCAAAATCGCCTTCTCATCCCAAAAGCCCGATACAAATCGAAGGGAGAACGAAGATTCGCAGTACAGGGACCCCGGCTATGGAATGCTCTACCAAACAACATCCGCATGGAAGAAAACCATCAGGCCTTCAGGAAAAAACTCAAGACCCACCTCTTCTAAACATGGCATCCCAACATGAGCAGTCAAGCGCCTCGAGGCGATTCAGTTCGCAGTTGCAGCGCTATACAAATCATTCATTCATTCATTTACCACTAATAGGGGTGCTTACAATGATAAGCTTTTATTTATTCATCTAAAGATTTTATCCCAAAAGAAAAGAAAAAAAAACTGTTGCTGTAACTGTGTGTAACTGCTGTATGAGATGAAGTCAATTTGGCTTCAATTTGTTAGATGTACTAGCAGATTTAAATACACCAACAGTCATTTCTCCCCATACTGAAAATGCTACTGTCAAAATCTGACCCCTGTGCTCCTTTATCCAGAGTGGGGCACTCTAAAGCCCCATACACACGGTCGGAAAATCCGCGGACCAGGTCGGTCGGATCCTGTCCGTCGTACTTTGTCCGATGTTGGTGTTGCGTACACACGGTCGGACTACGTTGTCGGAATATCCGGTCTGCAAGAACGTCGTGACGTAAGTCGTCGTCCACGAGATTAGAAAAGGGAAGTTCAGCACCACGTCAGGCACCCGTTGGGCTCCTTCTGCTGATCCCGTGTTTATCGAGATTTAGTCGAAGTTTGGTGACTTAAGATTCGCGCTTCTCAGTTTTCTGACTCAGATCGTTACTGCTCTTCAGTTTGTGCTTGTCGTGCGTATCTGTTTATTAGTGCGTGTAGTCAGTTCGCATTTGTTGGTCATTTCGGCCTATATCTTGATATAGGACGCTTTGATTTGCACTGCTTATTGTCTGCTCGTTTCTGGTATTCATTTCGTTCTTTCAGGCCTTGCTGTTTATCGGTGCTTTCTGTTTGTCCGTTCTGACCAGCCGACCTTTTGTGACCTTGTG
Organism: Lithobates sylvaticus; assembly: GCA_028564925.1. NCBI lineage: Eukaryota > Metazoa > Chordata > Amphibia > Anura > Ranidae > Lithobates > Lithobates sylvaticus. The sequence goes on from CM053026.1 coordinate 524,950,921, forward strand.
AGCGATGTTTCCCGTGTGTACTCGTCGCCGAGTTCGTGCTGTATGCGGAATTGGTGTCGGGCTTCTAGCTTTGAGCCAAGACCCGTCCATGAACAGAGTGACGAGGAGTATGTGGACCAAGAATTGGTTGCTTCAGCGTGACCAATTCTCGCACATGCCTTTGCTTCGTGAGATCCAGGAGAATAATCCTGATGATTTCAGGAACTTTCTCAGGATGACGGACCCCGATTTTCACCGTCTTTTGGCTTTGCTGACCCCCTTTATCAGCCGGCAGGATACCTGCATGAGACAAGCCATTACTCCGGAGCAGAGGCTTGTTGCCACGTTGAGGTACTTGGCGACAGGGAGAAGTCTTCAGGATTTGAAGTTCTCTTCAGGTATCTCTCCCCAGGCCCTGGGACTCATTATTCCAGAGACCTGTTCTGCCATCATCGAGGTCCTGCAGGAGGACTATATTAAGGTAACATTTCTCCTTTACTATTCCCTTCTATGTATGTTCTTTTTGCTAATGTCTTCTATTTTTGACCTCCTTCCCTAATTACCATGATTGCAATATGCTCTAATATGCTGTGCCCCTTTTCTCCTTCATGCATTTTTCCCTTCACTTACCTCCCCAGCATGCTCTTCTGCCCCAATAGACACCTATGGCCTAGTCCCCTAAGCAATGTATTTTGTCTGCTGCATAGTATTTTTTGCCCCCAAACACCCCCTAAAATATGCACAAATGTTTGCTGTGTGGTTTACTTCATGTAGAGCCCCTTTTTTTTATTGTTTTTGTTGGGGGGGGGGGCAAACTCATTAGGAACCCCCTCCCCCAACTGCTCTGTCAGATGGTACCAATCCTCTATCTGCTGGCTTTCCCAAGGTCAATACACACTAGATACCTACCTCTTTTTAGTGGGCATCTTTAGGGATGAATTCTGCAAAGCATGTAGTGCAAGGGGCTGCCTCCATACTTTCCATTTCCTATTTTTTTGTGTTCTTTCCCTCCTATTAGCTTGCTTGGTAATTTCTGAATGTCACAATGTGCTTTTCTTTTTTTTTGGGGGGGGGGGGGGGTTGAAATGTTAGTTTAGCTTTCCTGGGGGCTGCCAATAGTGTTAAGTACAGAGGGTCTGGCCAAACTAGCACACATTATTGAGCCATTTGCCAATCAATGAAGTGCAGAGGGTTACCTGTCCACCACCCCCCCCCAAAACCCTAGTTATTGTCAAAGGCCCATCAGAAGTGGGGGGATTGATGGGGGGGTGAGTAATCTGTGAAGGGGAGCCTCTACTTTTCTGTGCAAATACTTTCCAGCCTCCAATTTTATACAATGCTCTTGTTCCAAGATGTTGATTGTCTAATCTGCTTGCAATGTTTATGTGCAAAGTGACTAATTTTTTTTTCTTGTTTCACTCCACAGTTCCCTTCATCGCCACAGGAATGGCAGACTGTGGCCTCCCACTTTGCCAGCCGTTGGGACTTTCCTAACTGCGGAGGGGCAATTGATGGGAAACACGTCCGCATCGTCCCACCGCCCAACTCGGGGTCCCACTATTATAATTATAAAGGGTTTAATAGTGTAGTGATGTTGGCGGTGGTGTCGGCAACATATGAATTTATGTATGTGGACGTGGGGATGAACGGCCGGATCTCGGATGGTGGTGCCATTACGCACACAGAGTTCTACTGGCGTCTCCAAAGTGGCAGTCTGTGCTTGCCACCTCCAGAGGAGAATGCTGAAGGACTCCCCTTCGTCTTTGTCGCAGATGAAGCGTTTGCGTTGACTCCCCATGTGATGAGGCCGTTCCCGATGAGGACCCTCACCCCAGAACAGAGGGTCTTCAACTACAGGCTGTCCAGAGCCAGAAGAGTGGTGGAGAACACTTTTGGCATCCTGGCCAGCCGCTTCCGCCTGTTCTTGACGGCAATTAACTTGGCGGAATACAAACTGAACCACATAGTTCTTGCATGTTGCATATTGCACAACTTCCTCAAAAGACATAACAGGAACTATGTGGTGCCCGTTGGCCCAGATGTGGAGGGCCCTCCAAATGCGGACCTCACAGCCCTTCAAGTGGCACGTCCAGGCTTGCCCCCTCTAAATGCCCGCGCGGTCCGCGAGCAATATATGGAGTACTTTGTGGGTAGGGGGGCCATTGCTCTGCCTGACGATGTGTGAGAGGCATTTTTTAATAAATCTGATATTTCAACCAACCTATGATTTCTTGTCATTTCATTATTCTTTTTTGCTTATTTTACCTTGAAATTTTTTCCCTTTGCCTTCGACAGTGGGAATGCACTTTCTGGGCAAAAGGAGGTAACAGTCTCTTCTTCACAAAAAGATTAGTCTCATGTTGTGTGTTTGATACCTAATCTTTGGTCTAGATAAGGTTTGTACTGCCTAACTGACACCCAAAATACTCATTTTCATCACCAGGTCAGACATGTGTGTATTCTCAAAAATGCTGTGCTCCGTGTTTTCGTACAAAGCACTGTGGGTGTCATTTACATAAGTCAAATCCACTATGCTCTACAAGTGCAGTGAAAAAGTGCCCTGGAAAAGAAACTTGCAGTGCAAAGTGGACTTGCCTTTAGTAAATAACACCAATTGGCCACCATATCCTTTCCATTTGACATACATAATGCATTGTGTTTTTGAAATAAGGAAGCCACACATTTAGAAAAATAAAAAAGTTTACTTTGAAAACATTCACAAGTGCGTTTACAATCTTCACGCCCAAACTGACAACATCTTGGTTATTTACAGCATTGTTTAGAAACATTCCGCAATTGGTAAAACCAGGCATGGAGCAAAACAGAACCTAGGAACTTGGAAAGTTCAACTTTGTAAAGTGAAGACAAGATCAGACATGACTATATGTTCAAAGTGTGTTTGATCTTGCCTTCATCACATGGGGGGGTCACCCCTGGAAAGTGGAAATTTAGAACATGCACAATTTGGGTCTGAAAATGGTCATTAGATGGTAAAACACATGCCTAGAAGCTTCAAAAGTGCCATTTTCCATCATGGGGATGAATGGACGTTTTTTGGGGGTGCAACCCCTTCACCACAACCACTTTCGTAGTTCGTAAAGTGGTTGCACCCCCAAAAAAACGAGGGCATTCATCCACCATGATGGGAGCTAGCACATGTGGACACAATGTGTGCATGTTCCAAATTTCACACAGTTCTTAAGTTACAAATGTGTGTTAATTACTTGGTGCGTTTTCATATTTTTCCTAAAACATCAATGATGTTCTTCAATTTTTGTTGAACATCATTGATGTTTTGCTTTATGTAATCGAGATCTCTATTGCAGACCATTATCTCCCCGATGAGTACGTGGGCACTCTCTGTGGTAAAGTGCGATTTTTCTTCCACAACATCCACGTCACCTAAAAACCACAAACAAAAAAAAACGGGTGTTGGAAATGAGGCAGGCATACATTGATTAGCTTACCAGTAGCTTAGCTGTGTTCTCCCACACTCACCTGCTGTGGTGACAATTTCTCCAAGTTCGATGATCTCTCCTTCCTCCTCCTCCTCTGCTTCTGCTGTTTCACCTTTTTTGGGAGGTGTTGGTTTTGGGGTTTCCTCAGACGGGCCAAGTTTTCGCTCCCCTATGAGAATGTACAAAAGGAAGATTTAGCAACACAATCTATTGAGGGCAGAAATAGGAAATGACAAACATTGCTTGAAAGTGACGGACACAATTTTTGTTTGGCCAGTTACAAATGCCAACTACATGAATGTAGTCACTTTGTAAAGGTGCTAAACTGACTAGCTTTTTGGTAGAAGTTTGTGTGATGGAGACCCCCCTCTAGTATCCACTGGAGCACATGTGTGGAAAAGCCTAATAAAAAGGTGGTTTGGGTGTCCCAGCACTAGTGCTCTAGAGTCCAGATGGGGAACCAGCTACTGGGTGACCTCTCCTTTACATTGAATAAATTGGCTTTACATTCTTGATGACATTTCTAGTGAGAACAAACTTCCTTTCCCCAAAAAAAACACCAAACATCGTATTATAAGTGGCCGAACGATCGAGGTTGCGTACGATCGAATGGACACACACACACGACCATGACAGTGGCAGAAAGATCGAGGCTGAGTACGATCGAATGCACAGACGAACAAGAAAGTGGCCATTTTGGAATGTACAACTTTGTAAAAATCAAACCACATGGAGCAGTATGCAAGCAAGAAATAAAACACAAAACACAACTACTTACTTTTTTGAAGAATTCGCTTGATCTTTCTGTACTGATCGGCCTCCCTCAGTTTCAGGTCTGACCAGCGTTTCCTCAGTTGCTCCTTGGATCATTGTACCCCAAAATTATTGTACAGCCTCCTCACAACTTTAGACATGATCTTGGCCTTGCGGACATTGGGGTTGAGGTAAGGCCCATACTTCCCATCATAGTCGCTCCTCTTTAATATGTCCACCATCTCCAACATTTCTCCAAATGACATATTGGAGGCCTTGAATTTCAGGCTCCGGGATCGGGACGTTTCTGCCTCCGGACTTTCCTCGTCCTCCTCGTTGTTGGGATATTTGTGGCGCACCTGCTGTGTCCCCGCTATGTGCTCTCCCCACTGCGCCGTAAAGAGAAGGGGTGGGGAATAGACGAGAAAGATCGTCAGGGGCGGGCGGAGTTTGACGCATGCGCACTGTATATAAAACGTCACACGCCTGTGTCGTAGCCACGATCTGGGAGACGAGGGGAGAGAAAACTCACGCACGAGACGATCGCTACAAACGAAGGTACAATTGGACGTTGGTACATAACTAGCCTAGACTGATTCGAACTTGAGGCCTCTTTATGGAGAAGATTAGGAGAGTTTAGCCAGACATAATTTATAGTGTTTTGTGTGGTGTTGTGTCTTGCAGAGATTATGAAGGGATTCAACGACATGAGTTTTCTCCCCCTCTTCATTGCCAAATACAGGGAATTTCCCATTTTATGGCAGGGTAAACACCCCCATTATAGCAACAAACCAAAGAGGCACGCAGCCCTGGAGGAACTTGTGGAATTTGTCAAGCCAAGGTTCCCCACGGCAACTGTTGATGCTATAAGAAAGAAAATTGGCAGCCTGAGGAGTGCGTATATCAGGGAGCGCAAGAAGGTTGTGAAGTCGGAAGAAACTGCAACTGCAGCAGATGAGGTCTATGTCCCCAAGCTCTGGTACTATCAGAGTCTACATTTTCTTAAAGACCAGACTGATGTCACGGAGCCACTCTCGACTCCTCCTTCCACGCTTCCTTGCGCGCAGGCCACCCCTGATGAGGCTTCCGAGGACCAACCTGGGCCTTCCAGTCTGGAAGAGGTGGAGGAGCCCAGCTTGTTCCAGGTATAGTAGTTTGGTTACCATTTATGTGAATAATGAATGATGTTCACTTAATTCAGGATACCCAATTGCTTAGTTCCTAACGTGTTTGACATATCAACTGACAGTAGTGTTGGAGACAGTTGGGGCCACAATCTAAACTGCAGGGCTGAGAATTGTATGGTTTTCTAATTGTAAACATTTTGCAACAGTCACAAGATGAGAATTGTGTGTGTTTGATGAACAAATAACTGAAACTATGTCCCTTTTTCATACACAGGAAGACCTCAGCCAGGAGGTGGCTGTGGAAGGTGGCAGTCAGGAGGAGGCAGGGGTTAGTGGCAGCCACCAGGTGGGTAGTGGCAGCCAAGAGGGGGCTAGGCCTCGGAGCCTGACTGACTCACAAATCCCTCTCCTCCGCCTTCCCTACAAAAGGGCGAGAAGGGGGGGTTATGCAGCAGAGTCAGCGCTCCGCATGATCAGAGAGGCTTCAGACTCCCTACATGCCACACCCGCCGACGAGGAGACCTTTGGCTTGGTGGTTGTCACAAAAATGATGGGTATGGAGGTGAGGCAACGCAACATGTGTGAGGGGCTCATCCTCCATGTCCTAAATAAGGGTAGGGCTGGGGAGATGACCCCAGTCACACATGTTTGCCATAGCTACCATGCTCCGCCTCCTCCTCCTCCTCCTCCTCCTCCTCCTCCTACTTCTGCCACCCCACCAGCACGACAGCCACAGCGTACAAGGAAGCGTGGAAGGAAGACCTGAGAGTGACGACCTGGAATCAGTCTGGTCTGAGAGAAGATGGAGCCTCTTGTAGTACCAGAGCCTGGGGACCTAGATGGCATCTGCTGCAGTTACGGATACTTTGGACTTCAGGACCAGATTGCACTCCCCTTAATATACGTACTCCTCAGGCCCCCAATTTTCTACGCTTGAAAAATGATGGTTGCCGTGGGGGGGCCAAGGCTTTGCAAATTCCCCAAGTTTCACCATGGCTGCGTTCCTCTTTGGTTTGTTGCTGACACCTAAATAAAGGTCTTTTTGATTTGAAATAATCATTGACTATGTGTTTTACTTTTCTACAATGACAGATTATTTGTGAGTAGGCAGGTACATTTCACTAATCCTAAAGTAGAATTAACAAGGGGCACCAACAACCAACAAACTCCTAGTAAATTTAAGCAAGAAATACAAATGTTAATAATGTGGTTTTGCTAAGTTGAGACACACAACCCCCCTCCAAAAAAAAACAAAAAAAAACCTTCAAATATGTATTCCCAAAAAAAAAAAAAAAAAAGACAAATGATGTTAAAAATATAACAAAGATTCTTTTACGATCTGAGTAAAAATAAACATGTAGTGTATAAATGCTGAAAAGTAATAAAGAAGTAAGTTTGTGAGAAGTGCGGGTGAATAGGAGCAGCTAAAACATGTCATTCTTGTTGCATTGTAAAGAAAAAGAGAATGCGCTGCATTAAAGACATTTTAACATTGCAGCGTGACGAATGTTCTGTGTCGATTAGGAAAGGTAGTTTTACCTGACCGAGCGCTTCCGTCACAGAATTTCTTCTGAGCATGCGTAGCACTTTGTCCGTCGGACAATCGTACACACGATCGGATTTGGTGTGATCGGACCGTGTTGACGGCAAATCTTTCCAGCAGGAGATAAGACTTTGTCCGTCGGAAAAACCGACGTACACTGTCCGATGGTGCATACACACGGTCTGATTTTTCAACAACATTGTCCGATCGGACAGAATCCATGAAAAAGTCCGACCGTGTGTATGGGGCTTAAAACAGGAGCTGTATTACCAAGATCACAGGTAATACAGGCAAAAAACAGAGGGAGAAAGCTAAAAAAACAAATGCATCCACCACGTTTAAGGATTGGTAAGCTGCAATATATTACATTACATTCTTGGTATTGGGTTTACTAGAGATTTAACAGAATGGAACTTATATCACTCTTGAAAAATAATTTAGTGCCTATGCGATTATTATCAATATATCATTTTTAAAAAAATCATTGGGACCATCTGTGCCTATGAATAGAATCCTCCTTGCATTAAGCAATAAATAAATTGGCAATGCTATGGGTGTATTTAGCACAATTGTGTGTCATTGAGAACTGTAATAATTATGAAATACAACACATACAGTGAGTATAGATCAGTAGTTACCAAAAATGCATTATTTTGCAGACAGACTTTAAATCATTCAGGACCTGTTTTGTGTCTTCCAAGCATGAAGGTGTATTAGTGACTAAGGGCTGCAAAAAGTTATTGATGTACTCACTAATGCAGGTAGTGAGGGATAATAGGTCTCCCTGGGGGGAAGAAATGTAGTACATCAATGGGATCTTAAGGAAGAGGGAATTAAATATATTTTCTTTTTTTTTATTCAAAATTCCCTCCTTATGGCCCTGATTAATTAGTCCTTGTAGCTCTTTTTTTTAAATTGTGGGCGGGTTCTCTGGGTAGAGATACATATGTCTTAGCATCACTCACTATGTTGGTCAGCTCCTTCAGAAATACATCCTTATTGAGGAAGACAATGCACCTCCTTTATTAGCAGGACATATCACAATATCCTTTCTTTGTATCAAACTTTTTATTCCTGAAAGAATTTTTTATATCCTCATTAATAAGTTGGACTTATTTTTTCATCAAACCACATCTGTAATTACTGATATATAGTGGTTTGAGCTACTATTGGGATTTAATAATAGGGAGGTGTTCCTTAGACTAGTATGATTATAAACATAACCATGGTTTAGTTTTCCAATGATATTATAAAATACTTCTTAAAGTGGTGGGACACCCTGAAAAAAAAAACTTTAAAAAAATGTTAATAACAATTTAAAATGAAAAAAACATTTTTTTTTTTTACTTACCAGAAATGGCTGTTGCTAGGCAGATCGTCCTAATCTGCCTCTTCCAGCGCCGCGGTGATCTTCTCTCCTTCCGTCTTCTAGTGAATGGGGCGCGGTGTGTTATGGGAACTGTGTCCCACAACACATCGCGTTCCCCATTCACAAATTAGACTCGCGCATGCGCAGTAGGCTGCGTGCCGACTCGCCTTAACCTCTATCTCCTCCGTCTCCTGCCATATAAACACTATAACACAGAATCGGTGTATAGACAGAAAATGGTTAGGCCATCATCCCAAAGTTAGTCTAAATCTGTAAAGAGAAAAAACCCCTAGAGACTTTAATGGCCCAAGTACCGTATATACTTGAGTATAAGCCGAGGTTTTCAGCCCTTTTTTTAGGGCTGAAAGTGCCCCCCTCGGCTTATACTCAAGTCACCGCCATCTGCCTACATGAACAGCGTGTCATGCAGACAGACGGCAGTGTTCAAAAGCCGCGCCTCCTCCTCCTTCCCGTCCGTGATAGGAGGAACACTCATTTTCCCAGCAGTAAGTCAGTGTGCAGTGTTCCGCCTATCACGGACGTCCTGTCATTCTCATCTCATGGACGAGGATGAGAGGATGTCCGTGATAGGCGGAACACTGAACACTGACTGCTGGGAAAACAGAGTGTTCCTCCTATCACGGACGAGGAGGAGGAGGCGCGGCTTTTGAATGTGGAATGGCGCCTTACACGTTGATTGGCAGGATCAGCAATGGGGGACACAGAATGAACAAGGAGGCATCACAAGACTGCAATGGTGGACACAGGTGACAGATCGGAGGGAGGCATACACAGATCCAGGGGATGCAGATCGACACAGGTAGGCTGCAATGGGGACACAGGGGGGTTTGTACAGGACACAGGGAGACATGCAGCTGCAGATGGGCATTTGCTGACCCTCTTTTCCACTTACAGTAGCCGCTGCATTTCTCTCCCTCGGCTTATACACGGGTCAATACGTTTTCCCATTTTTTTTGTGGTAAATTAGGGGCCTCGGCTTATATTCGGGTCGACCTATACCCGAGTATATACGGTAATCAAAAAATGAAAGTATATGAATATAAACATAATATAAAACTATGGTTCGGTCACATCTGGAGTATTCCGTTCAGTTTTGTTCACCAATCTTCAGGAAGGATGTGATGGAACTGGGGAGAGTCCAGGGAAGGGAAAAACAATTAATAAGGGACTGGAGGACCTTAATTACGAGGAGCGACTACAAGCACTAAATTTATTCTCCCGGGAGAAGAGACACTTGAAAGGAGATCTGATAGTGATATACAAATATCTCAATGGTTATCCCAGTGTAGGTAGGAAACTATTTAGTCTTAGGGAGTGTAAGAAGACACAGGGCCACTCAAAGAGATTGGAAAAGCAGTTTAGCCTTAAGCTGAGCAGGGTTTTTTTCACTGTTGGGACGATAAGGAATGTGGAACTCTCTTCCACAATCCGTGGTGTCAGCAGGAAAGTTTGATAGTTTTAAAAGACTCTTGGACATGCATCTTAGTGAGCACAATATACAGGGTTATGGGAAATGATTATCAACATAAACACACATACACCAAGTACACAGGTTGAACTGGATGGACTAGTGTCTTTATTCAACCTTACCAACTATAAAACTACTGTATGAATATAAAACACAGATATAAGCTTTATTTGGACAACCAACACGTTATTATTCACTTTCCCACTGGGCACTTATACCCCCTTCCTAACCAGGCCAATTTCTAGCTTTCAGTGCTCTCACACTTTGAATGACAATTACTCAGTCATGCAACACTGTACCCATATGACATTTTTGTCCTTTTTTTTCACACAAATAGAGCTTTCTTTGGGTTACTTAATCACCACTGGGTATTTTATTTTTTGCACTATAAATAAAAAAAGACCAAACATTTTGTAAAAAAAAAATGCATTTTTATTAATTTCTGTTAGAAAATGTAGGCAGTAACAATTTTTTCTTCATAAATTTTGTTCAAAATTTATACTGCAACATTTCTATTGTAAAACAACCAAAATCAGTGCATATTATTTGGTCTTTGTGAAGGTTATAGAGTATGCAAGCTTTGGTGCCAATTATTGAAAATGAATCACACCTGATGTACTGATGGTCTAGTGATCTAATTTCTTGAGATACTAACAAGCCAGGACAGTACAAATTACCCCTTTTTGGAAAGTAGACATTCCTAGGTATTTAGTAAGAGGCATGGTGAGTTTTTTTAAATTGTAATTTTTTCCCACAATTCTTTGCAAAATGATCAGCGTGTGAGGAGAGGAAAAATAAACCACGCAGCAGAGCGAGCTGAACTGGCCATGATGCCAGTTTGTTGACAAGTGATCGCTCCGTCATCGACCAGAACAATCACGTGGTAAAGGGCCACTATGATTGGCCTTTTACCCCGATCTATGATGCGCTGGGTCCCAAAGACCCAGCCATCACGGACACTTCTGGTTGCGCACCCCAACATATGCGTGAGAAGCGGGAGCACAGGAGGCCGTCATATGACAGCCTCCCAGAAGTAGCCGGCCGCGCTGGCTCCGTCATTAGCATGGTCAGCAAATGGTTAAAACAAATCACAGCTGATGTAGTAATGTGACATCCAACTTGAATCTAGATCAGCATACGGAGATTTTCCACAGTATATGTTGACAGGATGGTGGCCATTCAAAATCAGCCAAGCATAGGTCCCTCAATGCATTTTAGGAACTATATTTCTTTCTTCAGGGGTGTGAATTAAGCAAAACAGCAGCATTGTAAAAGTAAGTGAGTATATGGCAAATCAGTAAAACTGGTATTAAGTATCATACTGTAAAAGACAAATGAACAAAGCTTAAATTGAAAACAGCACTTACAAAATGTGTGCTATATAAATAGCACATACACAGCAGCCAACCAAATTAAAAACATAAGATAGCGTCCATCATGGTGCCAGGGGACAAATATGAAGACACCACCCTTGTGTGGAGGGTCCTAGCAGGGACCGCCAGGAAGCACGCCAGAAGGGGCACGAACATCCCACAGGTATATCTAAACTATATATGAAATAATCAATGGGTGAAAGCTATATACCAATTCCAAGGGAACAGAGGGAATACTGCCATTAGAAATGTGTACTATTGGATATGGTTTATATTAGTTCCATCAAACACAGATGGAGCAATATATTTATAGCGTGGAATAAAGCTGCAAAAAAAAAGGGGGGGGAGACAAATATATCCTGATTTTTTATATAGACAATATCTATAATTGTGGATAACAATAAAATGTCAGATCTCCACAGTGTGGCCTTGTGTCTTACCTTGTAAGGGGATTGTGTCAGAGTCTGCTGAGGAAGCTGTTACAGGCTCGTCTGGCCATCCGATGGAGCACTGTTGTTGTCAGGGGTATGTTCCTAAATTAAATGATTGGTGGGAAAAATAACTGGCAAACATGTGGGCGGGTGCTTACAAGCCTGCTGACGTACATTCCAACCAGCAGCGTAACTCCGCCCACTTCCGATGGGATAACGTCATGCCATGAGTCCGACGGCACACACGGAGGCATGCGGCATCGGAGTAATGCTTACATCTGGCGCTGGATGGACAAAGGGTGCTGGGGCGCTTGGGAAAGCATCCGCACTGCTTCATAGAACATACATTACATGCCAATAACGAACATGCCACCAGTCTGTCTAAACAAAAAACAGGACGGTCGCCTGTGTGCTCTTGAAGGACCCTTCAGGGCAAAAAAAAATGGTGTTATCCTAGAAAAAAGAAAGAAAAACAGAAAAATGGGCCCCTAAAGTCCCTAGGGGATTATCTGTTTGCACATTTAAGCCATCTAAACCCTTTACCACTTCTATAATCATTAAAATCCCGTAATGTTTTTTTCTTCTTTTTATATCTTTCTTCCTTCTCTTTGAATGTCGTGAATTTCCTCTTTTTTCTCAAAATCAGGAATTTTAACAGATTTAATCCAGCATTATTAAAAAACTATTCATTATCTTCTGTGGAAGTACATCCCTTCTTAATGAGTGTGTTATTTATTGAATTCATTAATATTATTTTTCGGTATGAATACATATTGATATGAATTAATAGGAACTAAGATATATTATGTTTTTCATGAATATTTATTCATGATTTTAGCTGCTTTATCCTATGATAATTTTGTTTATGTTTTACATTTACCCAATGTAATGCAGAGTACTTTTATCATTAGGTGTTTACCATTTGATGCCGCTCTATATATTTAATTTTACAATGTTATTTTCACTTCATGTCTAAGTGGATTCTAGACATGTGCAGAATGAAAAAAAATGTGTTTAGTTTTGAGCAGTTCTTTAAATAATTTAGCTTAGTTAATGCGGAGCTCCATCCAAAAGGGGAAGCTCCACTTTAACCCGTCCGCTGCAGCATTTGGCACCTTTCGACAGGGGGGCCAAAACCTGTCAAAACCAGGTATCCGCTCCCTCTTCTGGGTAAGATCGCCGCAATCATCGTGCAGTGATTTACGGAGTTTCCAGCCTCTCCCCCCGCTGCCTTTTGGGAGACACACAGGTCCCCGAGGATAGTGGGACCATTCAGAAAGTGCAGAGCGACTCCCCCATGTGCAGTAGGAAACAGGCTGTGAAGCCACCAGGTCTTACTTCCTGTTTCCCTTAGTGAAGATGCCGGCGCCTTCACCCGGATCCGATGGACGTATCCGTTTGGGGTGCCGACATTGTGGGATTTCTGGACAAGTAAGTGTCCACATATTAAAAGTCAGCAACTACAGTATTTGTAGCTATTGACTTAATTATTTTTTTTGTACAGGCTGGAACTTCTCTTTAAAGTTGTTTAATTTATTTTCGGAATTAACTTTGTTTTGTTTATTCCTTTTCGAATACGGTTTGAATCAGCATTTGAATTCAAGCTGGCATTCAAATTTATTCTGATTGAAAGTCGAACTCCGGAACACAGTTATATTCTTTCTATTTTATACTATTATATTGTTTTTTCTATTCTATGCTTTTTTTAATTCTATTCTATTATATTCCCTTATTCTATTCTTTTCGGCATTCATTATATGCTCTTTTGATTCTATTATATTGTTTTTTTCTATTGTATTTTATTTTTTCTATTCTATCCTATCCGCTTATATTTCATGCTAATATTTTCTATTCTACTCTATTCAAATTCTAATGTATTCTATTTGAAATTCGAATTTCGGAGGATGGTTATATATATTTTTTCTTTTATTCTATTGAATTTTATTCTTCTGTTTTCTTCTATTCTAATCTATACAGATGCAAATATATTTTATTCAAAATTTGAATTTAGGAAGATGATTATATTCTATTTTATTCTATTCTAGTTTGTTTTGTTGTACTCTATGTGTTCATTTTCTATTCTGTTATATTCTATTCTTGTTTTCTAAATCCATTTCAAATAAATTTTCCAAACGGATTTGAATTTGATTAAAATTTAGAATTTTGGAGGAATTTTAGTTTGTTATTTCTGATTAGTTTAAATTCGTTATTATTGTAATTCAGAAATTCGGTTACATCCGAAATCCCGAATAGCAACATTTTTTCCTGAATTTCAATTCAGAACAAAACAAAATGCGCATATCTAGTGAAGTCACACTCCATTACCATTACCATTCTATAATTATAAAAGATTTATTGGAATTTACTATTGGTATTTCCCAATGTTGGCGCTGTTCTGGACTGGTGGATACATAATGACATTAATAAAATAATACAACATAATTATAAAGTCTGTGGAAGGCAGTATATTATTCCCCAGAAGAAGGAGAAAATGAAACATGTCATTAGTGCAGTACATGTAGCCCCTGAGGATGTCCATTTGATTGAAATGTGTTGGGTAGAGCTTCATGCACTGAGGTCATACTGCATTTGTTTGGTAATAAATGATACTGCACTATGGGATTACTTCCTCCTTGTCTTTTATGTGAGTGATACAGTACAGCATCCCAATGAGTTAGCAGCATTTCAGTAAATGTAATGCCGCGTACACACAAAGGGATTATCCCACGGGATTGTCCGCTGGACTAAGTCCACCGGATAATCCCCTCGTGTGTGGGCCTTCGACTGACTTTTTTCCAAAAAATCCGGCGGACTAAAGTTTTAAGTTTTGTTTTAAAATTATCCGCTGGACTTGGCAGTCCGGCGGACAATACGGCCGTCTGTAGTATGGTCCGGCGGACCAAAAAGGACGCATGCTCAGTAGCAAGTATTTTTCTAGTATTTTTCTTTTTCTAGTCCCGTTGTACGTGCTGTACGTCATCGCGTGAACCACCGGACTTTTAGCGTGATCGTGTGTGGTCAAGTCCGTTCGCTTTTTAGTCAGCCGAAGCCAGCCAGAAAGTCCGGCGGATTGTCCGCTGGACTAGGTCCGGCGGACAAGGTCCCTTCGTGTGTACGCGGCATTAGAATACTTTCCATAGATAGACTGTTGGCAGTGGTGTACAGATGATTCCAGGCTGATTGATAAATTCTATTGGGGCCGGAGTAGTGTAGAGGAGCATGCTAGTTGAGTGATTATATCTCCGCCATACAGTACTTCTGGTGAGTGTTCCATTCACTTATTTTCAGTGTGGGGACACACATGGGAGAATCAGCCTGAAGACTGCTGTGATGGTGGAAAATTGTTTTTTTATTACTATTCACTGTTTATAAAGGAAGTGACTTATATGTTTAAGTACTATTTCTTTGATTGTTTCATTTAACTGATTTACCTTTGGTTTTATTGATTTGCAATAAGAGACACTTGGTACATTATTCAGCTGTTTATTGATCATATTATTTGCTTCATGTGCTATATGCACAAGATTTGTACAATTTAGAACATTTGACACTTTATGTTTATGGATGATCTTTGATTATATTATTTATTATATGCATAGCGTTCACTGTGTACCATGAATTTGTATTATAAGATACTTTACATTTTATAGTTGACATTATTTATTGATTACAATAATTGCTGGGTTTATACATTATTATTAGCATTTAGGGTGACGCTGCAATTAGATTTAAAAATATCTTATCAGGATTTGTATAGATCAATAATTTTTTGCTAGCTGTTAATTAGAGATTACTAGTGCAGAGTTTAGCTTTTTCTTTTTGGCTACCTATTGGATTACAAACCTCTCAGGCTTGATAATAAGTGATCGCAATACTAGTAAAAGCTCCATTGCTGGCAGGCTGTCTAACCCACTGGCAGGTGGGGTAGGTAGTGTTACCTATATATTTAGTCAGGCTTTTTAGTTGCTGTATTTTTTTCTATCAGATTTGTAATCTACCAATTTGTACACACACACACACACATTCGTGTACTATATCTCATAAGTTATTATGAGATGTATTGCTATTGTATTCTGTTACTAATTTTTACCCCCTTTTTGCTGGCCTTTACTGTTTAAAAAAAATATTTAAAGCTGAACTCCAGCATTTGATACACTTTACATAGTTTGTTTGGGCCAGCTTGGCCTAAACAAACTATGTCCCTCACTAACATGTGAGGCGGCTGGATGTGTGGTATAAACTTTATGGAGCTACATACAGCATACCACGCTGTGTTCCAGGTTTGAGCCGAGACTTCCAGTCTGATACCCAGAACATAGTAGAGTCTATCTGATCGGTGTTTAGCCATTTAGAGAAAGAAAATGCATCAAAATTAGGAAAACTATGATGTTCATCTAAACCGTAACAGATTTTACAGCAGCAGCTATCCTGTGAGACACACACAATACTAAATCACTTTTTAAATAAAGCTGTGCTTATTGTGACAAAAATCAGAGTTACGTACTGGTAACGTTTTTTCCAGGAGTCTTTCAGGACAGCTACCTTTGGAGAGACCTCGGCTCTTCCCCCCACAGGAAACACCACCTTAGCTTAAAGATTTAAGCCCCTCCTGCCCCACTGGACCCTCAGTCTTCCAAAGGTACCTCTGCCAGCTGGGGAGACACAAGAACACGTCACATAAAACTTTAATCCTCCTGACTATTCCCCTGTCAGGGACTTCTTATTGCAAACACATTTTACGGGTGGGTACCGGTGCGGTCCTGAAAGTCTCCTGGGAAATACGTTACTGGTACCTAACTCTGATTTTCCCTAAAAGTCTTTCAAGACAGCCACCGTGCCGCTGTGATAGACTCTACTGTGTTTCAGGTATGAGACAGGACGTTTTGGCTTGAACCTGGGGGAAACCTACTTTAAGCGCTAGCCGACCAGCCGCCACAGTTATACTGTGGCAGGTTGGCACGGCTGCGCAAATCGCCGTAGAAATACGTTGAGTCTTTAAGACACTATTGCGGGCGCTCGCGCACCCGCAGAGTGTCCCCGAAGACAATGTGCGTGCCTGCCCGGGTTGATGTCCGAACGGGGTAAACACACAAATCCCGGTTCTGTCAGGGGAGAGGAGACAGATTGTGTGTTCCCACTAAGTAGGAACATCAATATGTCTCCTCCTCTAGTCACTCCCATCCCCCCAGTTAGAACATACAGTGAGGGAACATATTTAACCCCTTGATTGCCCCCTAGTGTTAACCCCTTCCCTGCCAGTGACATTTATACAATAATCAGTGGCTATTTTTAGCTCTGATCGCTGTATAAACATCAATGGTCCCAAAAAAAGTGTCAAAAGTGTCCGATCTGTCCACCGCAATGTCACAGTCCCAATAAAAATCGCAGATTGCCACCATTACTAGTAAAAAAAATAATAATAAAAATGACATAAATCTATCCCCTATTTTGAAGACACTATAACTTTTCCGCGAATCAATAGATATACGCTTATTGCGATTTTTTTTACCAAAAATATGTAGAAGAATACATACCTGCCTAAACTCATAAACACATTTATTTTATTTTTTTGGATATTTATTCTAGCAAAAAGAACAAAATATTGTGTTTGTTCCAAAATTGTTGCTTTTTTTGTTTATATAGCGCAACAAATAAAAACCACAGAGGTGATCAAATGCCACCAAAAGAAAGCTCTATTTGTGGGGAAAAAAGGACATCAATTTTGTTTGGGTACAACGTCACACAACCGCACAATTGTCAGTTAAAGCAATGCAGTGCCGTATCGCAAAAAATGGCCTGGTCAGGAAGGGGGTAAATCATTCCGGGGCTGAAGTCGTTAAATGTGTTCCCATTCACGTAACATAACTTTGAAACACATTTTTTTTCCTGACAGCTCTAGAACTGAAACCTCCTGCTTAAAGCGGAGTTCCGCAGAAAAAAAAAATAATTAAGTCAGCAGCTGCAGTATATACTGCAGCTGCTGACTTTTAATATATGGTCACTTACCTGTCCTGGGCACCCACGATGTTGGCACCCGAAGCCGATCTTTCCCTCGGCTCTTGGGTAGAGGCGCCACCATTTTCGGTAAGGGAATCAGGAAGTGAAGCCTTGCGGCTTCACTTCCTGGTTCCCTACTGCGCATGTGCGAGTCCACTGGTCCCTGCTTTCTTCTGGGACCTGTGTGTCTCCCAAAAGACAGCGGGGGGACGGAGTAGGCGCCGGACGTGGCGTAGGTCACCGCAATCACCACAGTGATCTATGCCCGGAAGTGGGAGCAAATACCTGTATTACACAGGTATCTGCTCCCTCCTCCCCCCTGAAAGGTGCCAAATGTGACACCGGAGGGGGGATTCCAAAAAGCGGAAGTTCCATTTTTGGGTGGAACTGCGCTTTAACTTTCTCTGTGAGATTTATTAACCACTTCAGCTCCGGAAGGTTTTACCCCCTTCCTGACCAGGTAATTTTTTGTGATACGGCACTGCGTTGCTTTAACTGACAATTGTGTGTTCGTGCAATGCTGTACCCAAATAATATGTATGCCCTTTTTTTCCCCACAAATGGACTCCGCCAATTGGCTCCTGCTGTGTCCAATCACAGTGGGAGTGATGCTCAGGTGGCGCGTGTCCCCTGAGTCTCATGCATAAAATCACGTACCTGTACGTGATTTTGCACAGACAGGCCGCTCTGCCGCAGTATATATGCGGTGGGCGGTCCGGAACTGGTTAAGGAGGGAGGGAGGACTTTGGCATTTAATATCTACCAAAATTAACCCTGTCTGTACTCTGCTGACAGATCTTGTTATTAAAGCTGAAGTAAACCCATCGATTTAACAGTTTAAAAAAAAGGCATGCCGGGAATGCTAACTGCACATTGGCTGTGCTCTCAACCAAACAGTCAAACCATCCAATGGCTGGTGTCATAACGGATCACATGTGCAGCACCGTGGCAGTTGAAGATTAAACAGAGGCAAAGATGGCAGCTTCCTTGGCTGAAAACGATAGGGGGGTTTACTTCCACTTTAATTGTAAACTAGATTTTAACACTCTCTGAGGCGACAAGATCTACAAGCTGGGCTTCTTGCATGGTTTGTTAAAGAGGGAAAACTCAGCATAACCGCAGTTTGGGGACTGTGAAATTGTTGAGAGTAGCTTACAGTCTGTCCATAGACTTGCTTCAAAAAAAGTCCAAAAGGTAAGATTTTTTTTTTTAAATGATTTGTATGTATATTGTGTGAATGGGAAGCACATAGTAGGGTTTTTCTTAAATGTAACTGCAAAGGTGGAAATACACTTTATAGGAGGTATTTATCAAAGATTGTATTGCTGCTAAGCATTACTTCCACTAAAAATTCCTGTTACAGTTGATAGTTTTACTTTTGCACCTGACTGTTGACTTTGGTGTAGAGATATGCCAAGGTGGCCATAAACTGAGAAAATTTTGATTAGTTCCTGAACCAGCCAGATACTTTGCATGTTGATGTTTCAGTAGGATGCATCTTCAATAAACCAATTGTTATACTATCAGTAAGTGGGGGTTTACTGCAGCCACATACCTATCACATAGAAAGTACCAAAATGTTAAACTGTGTACTTGAACAGAGACAGTTTATAAAGCAATGATCTTTTCTTTTTCTTTTTTTTTTTTAAAGCTTTCCTAAAGCCTTCATCTTTAGGGAAAAATACACAGTTACATCTGGGGAATTGACTTTGATGTGCTCTGGTATGTATTGCAAAATATTGTAAAAGAAAATGAGTAGCTCTCCTATTAAAGCAACTCTTCGCTGTGCTTTCATCCTAAAATCCATTAGCCTCAGGAAAAGGTGTAAGCCAGTCTGTTGAAAACAGAGGTCAGCTTTGGAAAATATTATGCCAAGCATGACTAAAAGTGCCCTAGTCCTCTGAGTGGATTGTTTGATTTAAATTGAAATCACAATAGTCATTTTCATCACCTATCCTAAAGAAAAATGACATGTTCATCATTTTGATGACGTTCGATCATTTACTGACTTTACAATGTTTTTTTGCTGTCTCTCATTCAAATGTACCCTGGAGTGATAAAAGACAAGGGATACATTAAGAAAAAACATAGTAGTTTTGTAGTTGTCAATCATCCCTTTTTTTTTTTTTGCAGGGTTAAAAACTGTTTTAAATGCAAATATTTAACCTCCCTGGCGGTAAGATTATTTCAAATTTTTGATGCTGAAAGTGGTACAATTACTGTATTTATCGGCTTATAACACGCACTTTTTTCCCCCTTAAAATCGGGGGAAAGTCGTGGGTGCGTGTTATACGCCGATACCCCCAAAAAAAATGACAAAAATGGCAAGCGCCGCGGAAAAATAGCAAGCGATGCCGAAAAAACCCGAAGCGGCGCCGGAATAGACCGAGCAGACTGTTCGGCTCTGCTCGTAGTCTCGCCTCCCTGCGCTCGCTCCGGAAACAGCAGGGAGGCAAAACCGCGAGCGGAGCTGAACAGTCGGCTCGGCCTTTTCCGGGAGTGCTTCGGTCTTTTTCGTCCGCGCTTCGGGCTTTTTCGGCAACGCACGTGACAGAGAGTCTCAGCGGCGGGAAATTTAAACCCGGACCGGACTTCTAATGACGCTGGCAAGATACAAATAAACTGGGCATGGCTGCAATGACGCTGGGCAAGCTGCAATGATGCTGGGCAAGCTGCAATGACGCTGGGCAAGCTGCAATTACACTGGGCAAGGCTGCAATGATGCTGGGCAAGCTGCAATGACACTGGGCAAGGCTGCAAATGACACTAGGCAAGGCTCCAATGACACTGGGCAAGGCTGCAATGACGCTGGGCAAGGCTGCAATGACGCTGGGCAAGGCTGCAATGACGCTGGGCAAGCTGCAATGACGCTGGGCAAGGCTGCAAATTACGCTGGGCAAGGCTGCCATGACACTGGACAAGCTGCAATGACGCTGGACAAGCTGCAATGACGCTGGGCAAGCTGCAATGACACTGGGCAAGGCTGCAAATGACACTGGGCAAGGCTGCAATGACGCTGGGCAAGGCTGCAATGACGCTGGGCAAGGCTGCAATGACGCTGGGCAAGCTGCAATGACACTGGACAAGCTGCAATGACACTGGACAAGCTGCAATGACGCTGGGCAAGCTGCAATGACACTGGGCAAGGCTTCAAATGACACTGGGCAAGGCTGCAATGACGCTGGGCAAGGCTGCAATGACGCTGGGAAAGGCTGCAATGACGCTGGGCAAGCTGCAATGATGCTGAGCAAGGCTGCAAATGACGCTGGGCAAGGCTGCAATGACGCTTAAATGTAAAAGTGTAAAAGTTTTTTTTTCCCTAAACTTCCCTCCTAAAACTTTTTTTCCTTAAAATGCCCTCCTAAACTTGGGGTGCGTGTTATACGCCAATAAATACGGTATTTAGCATGAAAATTTTTATTGTAGGCCTGTAATTCTTAGGAATAACTCATCTGTCCAAACAAGAGTCTAGTAAACATCCCGGGTATGATAAAGTTTGAAACATGAAATTATAATATAATAAATAACTATAACTAATTATAACAAATAATAATATAATAATAATAAAAAATATTCAATAATGTAATCAAATCAAAAACACTGAAATTTGCTCAGTTGCAGAATTGTCGCTTTCATTACTTTCAGTGTTTGATGAAGAATTTCCCAACAAATCACTGTCGCTCAATTCTGCAAGTAATTCTAATTTATTATCGCTGTTTTCTAGCTGGTCTAAAACCACTTTTGATGTAAAGGGACGGTTTTGGTTGGTATAGACAATCTCCAGTTTCCAGGCAGAAAGAACAGTATATATAATATAAAACTCCATGTAGGGCACTGGACAGACCACTAGGGACAAAAGGGAGGTGAAATAAATTGATACAGTAATGTAATCTGTACGATTACAGTGTACTGTATATGTATTGTGTTTTTTACTTTTTGAATTTGGCACCGTTCTCCGTCCCCGTGAGTCGCAATGCTCGCAGGGAACAGAGCTCGGCTCTGTGATAGATCGAGCGGAGGATGGCTCACACCAGTGCCGATCCTGACCTCCCTGGGGCCCTAAGCAAAATTCTGCTGAGGGGCCCTCTACCTGACCCGTGATGCCGTGAGCTATGTAAACCATTTGCCATTGCCACACAGTCACACCTGACACTTCAGCGCTCCCAATACAATCCTCCCTCCTTTAAACAAAACAGTCAAAGAATAAGTACAACAAAATAGAACAGACATGTATACAATATATATATATCTTTACATATCTGAGTGTGGATCCCCCACTTACATCAGGGTCCCCAGAGAGCCACCCCTTACATCAGGATCCCCAGAGAGCCCCCCCTTACCCCAGGGTCCCCCCCTTACACCAGGGTCCCCAGAGAGCCTCCCCCTTACACCAGGGTCCCCAGAGAGCCTCCCCTTACACCAGGGTCCCCAGAGAGCCTCCCCCTTACACCAGGGTCCCCAGAGAGCACCCCCTTACATCAGGGTCCCCAGAGAGCACCCCCCTTACATCAGGGTCCCCAGAGAGCACCCCCTTACATCAGGGTCCCCAGAGAGCACCCCCCTTTCATCAGGGTCCCCAGAGAGCACCCCCTTACATCAGGGTCCCCAGAGAGCACCCCTTACATTAGGGTCCCAGAGAGCACCCCCCTTACATCAGGGTCCCCAGAGAGCCTCCCCTTACATCAGGGTCCCCAGAGAGCCTCCCCTTACACCAGGGTCCCCAGAGAGCCTCCCCCTTACACCAGGGTCCCCAGAGAGCCTCCCCCTTACACCAGGGTCCCCAGAGAGCCTCCCCCCTTACACCAGGGTCCCCAGAGAGCCTCCCCCTTACACCAGGGTCCCCAGAGAGCCTCCCCCTTACATCAGGGTCCCCAGAGAGCACCCCCCTTACATCAGGGTCCCCAGAGAGCACCCCCTTACATCAGGGTCCCCAGAGAGCACCCCCCTTACATCAGGGTCCCCAGAGAGCACCCCCCTTACATCAGGGTCCCAGAGAGCACCCCCTTACATTAGGGTCCCCAGAGAGCACCCCCCTTACATCAGGGTCCCCAGAGAGCATCCCTATAAAGCCCCTCCTTACATAGGGGTCCCCAGAGAGCCCCCCATACATCAGTGTCCTCAGAGAGCCTCCCTACTTACATCAGGGTCTGCAGCATTGCCCTTTACATCAGAGTTCCCCTTGCACTGTAAGGTGGAATCTTGCATACTATGATGTAAAGGGGAACTCTGGGAATGTGGGGAGGACTCTGGTGACCAGAGAAAGAAAACACTAAGATAAGGGGGTTTACTGATAAGGGGGAAACCTTTATATCAGTGCCCCCTTACAATATTGTATTGACCCCCCCTAGACTGGCCTGGCGGTGCTGTCACTGACCTCCTCTCAGGTGCATCATGCAGGGCTCAGTCAGTCGGCTCCAGCTTGGTGGCTCTGGTTTTATCCCATAGTTTCCTCTCCACAGTCCATACATGTCTGACTTCTCCCATGACCCCCATCCTGGCTGCGCTCCCTCTCTTGACTCAGGGGAGGTCAGAGGCTGCGGATGGGACAGGGGAGGTCAGAGGCTGCGGATGGGACAACAGGAGAGGTCAGAGGCTGTGGGGGGGGAGGGCAACAGGAGAGGTCAGAGGCTGCGGGGAGGGCAACAGGAGAGGTCAGAGGCTGCGGGGGGCAACAGGAGAGGTCAGAGGCTGCGGGGGGCAACAGGAGAGGTCAGAGGCTGTGGGGGGGGAACATGAGGTCAGAGGCTGCGAAGGGGGGGGGGACAGGAGGTCAGAGGCTGCGAAGGGGGGGGGGACAGGAGGTCAGAGGCTGCGAAGGGGGGGGGGACAGGAGGTCAGAGGCTACAAGGGGGGGACTGGAGGTCAGAGGCTGCAAGGGGGGGGACAGGAGGTCAGAGGCTGCAAGGGGGGGACAGGAGGTCAGAGGCTGCGAAGGGGGGGGACAGGAGGTCCAAGGCTGCGAGGGGGGGGCCAGGAGGTCAGAGGCTGCGAAGGGGGGGGGACAGGAGGACAGAGGCTGCAGGGGGGGGGCAGGAGGTCCGAGGCTGCGAAGGGGGGGGACAGGAGGTCAGAGGCTGCGAAGGGGGGGACTGGAGGTCAGAGGCTGCAGGGGGGGGACAGGAGGTCCGAGGCTGCAGGGGGGGGACAGGAGGTCCGAGGCTGCAGGGGGGGGGGGGGGGGGGGACAGGAGGTCCGAGGCTGCAAGGGGGGGGGGGGCAGGAGGTCTGAGGCTGCAAGGGGGGGACAGGAGGTCTGAGGCTGCCAAGGGGGGGAAAGGAGGTCCAAGGCTGCGAGGGGGGCAGGAGGTCCGAGGCTGCAGGGGGGGGGCAGGAGGTCAGAGGCTGCGAAGGGGGGGGCAGGAGGTCAGAGGCTTTGAGGGGGGGGGGGGGGGGAGGAGGTCAGACGCTGCGAGGGGGCCCAGGAGGTAAGAGGCTGCGAGGGGGCCCAGGAGGTAAGAGGCTGCGGAGGGGACGTTTTATTTTTAAAAATGTCGCCACTTGGCGCCATCGTGTCACTGGTGCCGCTGACGCCACTGTGAGGGCAGCGGCGCCTGAAAAAAAGATGGCCGCGGGGCCGACATGCAACTGCGCATGCGCCCGCCTTTCCGAAAATTGCCGAGTTGCGCAGTTGCATGTCGGGCTACTGCGCATGCGCCAACGCTGTTGCCGCTGCTCGGCAATTTTCGGAAAGGCGGGCGCATGCGCAGTTGCATGTCGGCCCCGCGGCCATCTTTTTTCAGGCGCCGCTGCCCTCACAGTGGCGGCAGCGGCCCCAGGGGCCCCCGAGCAGAGCAGCTTGCGTAGTCCGCGTATAGGGCGGATCGGCTCTGGCTCACACACACAGAGTGGGGAGGACATCGCAGGATCCTGGGGACAAGGTAAGTTTGCTGTACGTGTATCCTGCGATGCAATCCCGAGTGGGGCTCGGGGTTAGGGCTTTTGGTGCTAAAATCCACCCCGAGCCACACTCGGGAATACCGTCAGGGAGGTTAAGCTACTGTGAATTTGTTACTCTTTGACAAATACATTTATTTTAATTACTCATAGTGTTAAAATGTGATAACTGCCCAGATTTATCAAAAATTTATAAAGACTTGTAGGGTCTATTTATCAATATTTTCACCCAAGACTCACACAACTTTCACCCAAGATTCACAATTTTTTTCTAAAAGGATTCTGTTGGAAAATGTGTGAATCTGATTTAAAGTTGTGTGAATCCCGGAAGAAAAATATTGAAAAATGGACCCCTAAAGCATATCTATAGTCAAACCTTTTAGACATGAGTTTTGGATAGTGGTGACGAATTATAATTCCTTTCCTGCTTTTTATTGATGGATATAATAATGTATAAAGAGGTTTAGGTGTCCCTTTAAAAAATAATCAAGTGCCTTGGCAAAATTAATACATATATTATTATTTTTATTTGCATAACTGAAGACCAACACCCTAGCCACCCATAATTATGATATTTAGCTCCATTGGGGCTTCATCATTTTTTTGACTAATTTTCTTCATGCATTGTCTGATTAGTTTGAGCAGTATCCTCATCTCATTATATGCTTTTGGAGCAATTTTTAGCTTCTGTGATTTATTTATTTTTTTTGGAGAGGAACACAAAAGTAGTCCATTTTTACTTTTTATAATTGTGTCTACAACATAATCATAACTGGTTATGTTGAATGCTTCTATAGATCTATAGATTTTTGTTAATTGTTTTGATTATTATTTGTCCTTATATAATTCTGCTTATCCAAATATTATATATATATTATATAAATATTATATATATATATATATATATATATATATATATATACTGTATATATACACACAATATTGTCAGAAGTATTGGTATGTCTGCCTTTACATGAACATGAACTTCAACCTCTTCAGCCACGGAAGGTTTACCCCCCCCCCCCCCCATGACCAGCATACGAAGAAACATGAATTGCCCATGGGACTTTAGATGAGGCGCAACACACTCAATAATAAAATCAATGAAGTAAAGATTTATTGGTAAATACAATTTACAACAGATCAACAGTAGCAAGCATAATTGCCATATAGTCAAGCAGATTGGTCAATATATACATATTATTCCATAGCCAGGTACAGTGTTACAAAAATCAATCCAAAATAGGTGTGAGAATCTATGTAATTTGACGCATTTCATGACATAGCGTCACTTCCTGCACACACAATTTTCTATAAAGTAGAAATAGTTTAGGAATATATGACACACATAATAGAATGTATTCTGCAATTGCAAACATTGGGTATCAACTAAAAGGGGACCCATACTTACAAATCTGCAAGACATAACATGATCATGACCTAATAGTAGTCCCCTGGAAATGTCTGACATGGGAACTGTGGGAATGGGTTTCGAAGGGCGCAGCAGTGCAAACAAGACAAGATGGAATGGTGGGCATGGAGAACAATCCAACAAGTCTTCCACCGTAATGGCTATGAAAAATTTGTCTTGTGTGTTAGTTTACATGACATAAAACTACCACTTAGTTGTTGACAGGAAAGGAAGATTATGTGTAAAGAATGTGAGATGTATGTATAGTACATACTTGAACATGTGTGCAAAACATATATACCAAAAATGAATAAAACTGTAAAAAAGTAAGAAAAATGTAATAATCAAAAAATCAAAAAGGAGGGGGGGGGGGGAGTTAACTACCACCAAACCCTCATGGCTCCACAAGAAACTAATGAGTGTAAGCGAGCTGCTAAATTGGGTGCAAAACCACATGATGCACTTTGGTAGGTAGAATCCAAGTACAATTATATATTATTTATGGGATAGATTTATGGAACTTAATTTATTTTTTACTTTTACTAGTAATGGCAGCAATCAGCGATATTTAGCGGGACTGCGACATTGCAGAAGACATATCTGACACTAAGTGACACTTTTTGGGGACCAGTGACACCGATACATTTATCAGTGTTAAAGAAATGCTCTGTCATTGTACCAAAGACACTGGCAGGAAAGGGATTAACATCAGGGGCGATCAAAGGGTTAAATGTGCTCCTGAGCCATGCTCCTGTAAATGCACATTGTCCATTCACACACAGAGCATAGCTCAGCCCCACCGCATGCTCTTTCCTAATTGGCTCACTGGCTGTGATTGACAGCATCAGGAGCCAATGGCTCTCTCTGCTGTGTGAGCCAATAAGTGAGGGACCCGGGAGAGCCGCTGCTCTCATGCACATTGCTGGATTGAGATGGGGCTCAGGTAAGTATAAGGAAAAGTTGGGGGCTGCAATCAGAAAGTTTTTTACCTTCATGCATAGAATGCATGAAGGTCAAATACTTGAGCCTTTAGAACCACTTTAACAAGAGAAACTGTCACATTTGTTTTAACCTGCTTGGGTCAGAAATGATCCTCAATTAAATCTATTCCCCCATTTCTCAGTTTAAATGCATGTCCAAAAACTGAATTCCATACTTAGGTCAACCATAGATGGTGTGAATCACTTGATTTCCCCCATAAACACAGTCAGTTTTGATGGGGGAATCCTTCCCGCAGAGCTACTGTGTTCTCCCGGCAGGGAGGGCGTGGGAAGCCTTGCTGCTCGGAGAACACACAGTAATTATTGCTAGCAGTTGTAGCCACTGGCAATATTTAAATGAGAAATCCCATATGCTAGTTGTACCCAAGTTGATCAATGGAATGACTGGGTTACAATCAGCCTGCCCATAGATGGTTTGAATCCAAGCCAGTCCCTGCTGAACCAACTGAGATGTGAACCTTCTATGGCTGGTTTAAGAAGCTTGGTGCCCTTATGTGAGGGATACAGATCATCTCTTTTTTACAACTCAATATCAGACCACCTGATAGCATTATGATTTACACAACCAAATCCTTCAACTTTTCACCAATTTTTTAACCAAACATTAAACTCTGCTATATAATATTCTATACCTTGTTGTGCATTATGGACAAGTAAGATCTCTGATAATGTAAGCGTGCACTTTAACTGGTGAAGATCTTGGCCCAGATTGCGAAAATCCTTCTGTACAGAATGCACATCATTCTGGGACACATTATTTGTGCCAAGGTGCACAACAACAACAACGACATTGCACTTTTCAATAGCTTTCTTGACAATATTTAAATTGAGTCTTATCTTTCCTGATGGTAGTACCAGGTAAACACTTAACTTCCTTTAACATTTCCACATGTTTTCCTAAACAAACAATTGAATCTCCAACAAGAAGACTACTTTTCCTTTTAGATGCCTTAAGGCTCATACACACTGTAAGAAAACCGGGCAAACATTTTCATCTGAGGAACAATTGTATGATTATCTAAAAGTGTGTACACAACTTTTGACAGCTGATTCCAACCTTCCGAATAAAAATTCCCAATTTTTTTTTTCGTTTGGGAACAGAGCGAACCTTCGTTTAAGGTGACAAATTCCATACAAGAAAAATCAGAAACGAAAGACTGCATGATCAGAAACAATAATAAACAAAAAAAAAAGTCTTTGCCAGAAGAGAATTTTCATACATTATTTCCTTCCTCGGTTCCGACTTTCTGTGAAACAATGAGAAAAATCAGACGATCGTTCTTTTCTTATAGTGCAGGGGTCGGGAACCTATGGCTCGCAAGCCAGATGTGGCTCTTTTGATGGCTACATCTGGCTCTCGCCTCTCGCGTGGTGTGCCGATCCACGGATTGAGCCCATAGGAAAGGCCGCAGCTTCGGCCTAGCTCCAGAGCCCGTGGCCATCTTGGTACACCCAGTGGCGGCCTAGGTGAGCGGTGCGCTGATGTCATCATCACCGCCCACCTCATCTGCTCCTGGATCTGCCTGCTAGTGGCAAGCAAGCAGAGTCATACATAGGGAGAAGTGCATATTACAGTGGGGGAAGATGCGCATATTACAGTGGGGGGAGATGTGTATATTACAGTGGGGGGAGATGCGTATATTACAGTGGGGGAGATGTGCATATTACAGTGGGGGGAGATGATGTGGATATTACAGTGGGGGAGACGTGGATATTACAGTGGGGGAGATGTGGGGAGATGTGGATATTACGTGCATATTACAGTGGGGGAGACATAGATATTACAGTGGGGGAGACGGATATTACAGTGGGGGAGACGTATATTACAGTGGGGGAGATGACAAGGATATTACAGTGGGGGAGATGACATGGATATTACAGTGGGGGAGACGTGGATATTACAGTGGGGGAGACGACATGGATATTACAGTGGGGGAGATGACATGGATATTACAGTGGGGGAGACGACGTGGATATTACAGTGGGGGAGATGACGTGGATATTACAGTGGGGAGACGTAGATATTACAGTGGGGGGAGATGATGTGGATATTACTGTGGGGGGAGATGATGTGGATATTACAGTGGGGGAGACGTGGATATTACAGTGGGGGAGATGACGTGGATATTACAGTGGAGGAGATGATGTGGATATTACAGTGGAGGAGATGATGTGGATATTACAGTGGGGGAGACGTGGATATTACAATGGGGGAGATGACGTGGATATTACAGTGGGGGAGATGACGTGGATATTACAGTGGGGGAGATGACGTGGATATTAACAGTGGGTGAGATGACGTGGATATTAACAGTGGGGGAGATGACATTGATATTACAGTGGGGGAGATGACGTGGATATTACAGTGGGGGAGACGTGGATATTACAGTGGGGGGAGATGACGTGGATATTAACAGTGGGGGGAGATGACGTGGATATTAACAGTGGGGGAGATGACGTGGATATTAACAGTGGGGGAGATGACATTGATATTACAGTGGGGGAGATGACGTGGATATTACAGTGGGAGAGATGTGGATATTACAGTGGGGGGAGATGACGTGGATATTACAGTGGGGGGAGATGACGTGGATATTACAGTGGGGGGAGATGACCTGGATACTACAGTGGGGGGAGATGATGTGGATATTACAGTGGAGATGATGTGGATATTACAGTGGGGGGGAGATGATGCGGATATTACAGTGGGGGAGACGTGGATATTACAGTGGGGGGAGATGACGTGGATATTACAGTGGGGAGAGATGACGTGGATATTACAGTGGGGGAGACATGGATATTACAGTGGGGGAGATGACGTGGATATTAAAGTGGGGGAGATGACATGGATATTACAGTGGGGGGAGATGATGCGGATATTACAGTGGGGGAGACGTGGATATTACAGTGGGGGGAGATGACGTGGATATTACAGTGGGGAGAGATGACGTGGATATTACAGTGGGGGAGACATGGATATTACAGTGGGGGAGATGACGTGGATATTAAAGTGGGGGAGATGACATGGATATTACAGTGGGGGGAGATGACGTGGATATTAACAGTGGGGGGAGATGACGTGGATATTAACAGTGGGGTAGATGACGTGGATATTAACAGTGGGGGAGATGACGTGGATATTGCCGTGGGGGAGGTGGGGATATTACAGTGGGGGAGATGACGTGGATATTACAGTGGGGGGAGATGTGGATAATACAGTGGGGGAAGATGTGGATATTACAGTGGGGGGAGATGACATGGATATTACAGTGGGGGGGAGATGACGTGGATATTACAGTGGGGGGAGATGACGTGGATATTACAGTGGGGGGAGATGACGTGGATATTACAGTGGGGGGAGATGATGTGGATATTACAGTGGGGGAGATGACAACATTACAGTTATAATTAATCAAAATTAGTCGATTAATCGATTCAAAAAAATAATATTAAGACCAACCTACGATCACGTTTAAAGGATGGAAGTCTCAACGCCTGCATGAAGCTTAACCTCACCACGTATCAACCAGACTACAAAGCCATCAGCAAAACCATGCAGCACCAGAAGTTGCATTAATTGTAAGAAGTACTTTATTCATCATTGGTTAGCAACAACATAACAACGTTATTAAAAAGAATTCAGAGGTCATGTCATGTTCCACAACTTTGCTGTATTTCTTTGTTCTGTGATTTATCTCTTAATAAAGAACACCTGATTGATTAATTCAGAGACTTATTGTTATAGTGTGTACCCCACATTATCCACAACATTTTCCTGATTTACAAAATCACATCCAAAAGTTACTTTTGACAAAGCAATTTCTTTCTCATGGACCTCCTTCTTGTGCACAGAAGGGTTATCATTTTCACAAAGAACTTACAAACTTTGTATCTGCTTCTAGCTCAGGAAAAAACACTACAAGAGTTATGCAGTGTCGCATCAAAAGCAACATGTTTATGGTCCACAGTCCTCACTTCCATAACCAACACATGTCCACACTGCCCTTCTCTGTGCAGCTATTGAGTAAGAAGTGGCTTTTTGCAAAACAGCTCAACAGAACAATTGGCTTGAACAGCCTACTGATGTAAGACTGAAGGGCACAATTCAAGGACCAGCAATGTCATCACAGACTAGAAATCTGCATACAGATAGGACAATAACCCAACTTACAAATTATCATGAAAAACAAATGCCAAGCAAGTATTGCACTGAACTAAACCAGACACTTTAAACATATGTACCTAAAGTGGATGTAAACCTGATTTTTTTTCTTAATTAAGGCTTGTAATTTGTACAGTATAGGGATTTTATATCATCTGAACAATGCTCCTATTTTGTTTCAGTGAGATAAAAAATGGACAGACAGAGAAATACCAGTCAGTTCTTCCCCCCTGCTGTGAGTGACAGGTGATTTACATATCTCATGCATGAGCCTTAGAGAGGTAATTCTCACCCTGCCCTCCTTTCTTCTACAGATCTCCCAGGATTGGGCATGCTGAAGTCATGTGGTGACTTTTTTGGGTTTTGACTGGATGTTAGTGATCATAGCAGAAGTTCAGTGTAATGAATACACAGGTGAAAATTCATGTTGACAAGGGTAGAGGTGGGCGGGGAGTCTACTGACATCACGACTCCACCCACTGAGCTCCGGACAACAGACCCACCCACAGAATGCATTTTTTGCGGTCTCATAACAGACAGAGGGAAGACATTTGACAGGTAAGGATACATGAGGGGCGCTAGTACCAACAAGAGATACTAAATTAATTAATAGGTTAATTAATTGTATATTCTGAACTGTATTAATTTAAATAGAGCTCGGTCAGCTCTATTTTGTGTGTTAATTATCTTTGGGGTAATAATTAATTTATACCTCACTGGGTCACGCTAGGTGTCTGGTGTTATTATTGTTTGTATAAACACACTCTAACCAATTTTTATTATTCACATTATAATGGTTGTAATGTATGAGTAACCAAATGTGGTTCACTATTATCACGTTAAATAGTTATTAATTAGCTTAGTTCATGGTAGATCTATATTGTGTCTGCACACCTTTTTTCAATAAGCTCTTAGTCTCTACTATACAGTTCAGAATATACAATTAATTAACCTATTAATTAATTTAGTATCTCTTGTTGGTACTAGCGCCCCTCATTTAATTAAACTACCAATTAAATCATCTAGATTTCATAGGGAGCAGCTGTACTGGGTTTACATTATTAATATTAGTATAGACCTTTTTGAATTATCCTAAGCGCGGAGCTAGACAAGCCAATGTGAGTGGCTGTCTACAATTCTTCATTCTTTTGGTATTGTACTACATTATTTGTTTGATACAACACTAATAGCTCAAGCAAGCATGGATATATTTAACTTTATGCAAGAAAGGAACATCAACTTAGAGGAAGTGTTCCAACAGGCACCCGCCCCTAACCTTGACCTTGAGAGAGGTTTTAAACAACTCCAAATAGACATGGAGAAACAAATCAGGTTATGGTGGGATGTGGCCTCATTGGAAATGTACATAGGTCACAATTTAACCCCTCGAAGACTGAGGTGGGATATTAACCCCAATGAAGGGCCCGAAGACCTCCAGTCTTTGGATG
Source organism: Lithobates sylvaticus (assembly GCA_028564925.1). Taxonomy (NCBI): domain Eukaryota; kingdom Metazoa; phylum Chordata; class Amphibia; order Anura; family Ranidae; genus Lithobates; species Lithobates sylvaticus. The sequence goes on from CM053026.1 coordinate 524,983,355, forward strand.
AATGGTATCAGTTTTTTAACGGCTGTGAACAAAAGCTTATGCAGCTTATGGTAAGGAAACGTAAGGCTAAGGCAGGGATTCTGCAATCCAAAATCGCAGAACTTAAAGAAAAAATGGGGCCTTTTAGCACTTCTAATGACTACACAGAAAAGGCCAAAATATTACAAAATCATCTGGCCAAATATGATGGAGAAATAAAAAATAAAAAAATTAAAAAATACCAAAGAGACATCAAAGATTTTGAAGAAAATAAGGTTTATAAATGGCAAGAAAATATGCTGGTAGGGTCTGAACCCAATACTCCAGAATCCAAGGGACCAGCCTCAGTTCCCATAGCCACTAAAATGAAAGTGGCCAATATAAACAAATCGGGGACCAAACCGGGGGGAGGAAAATTATCTGGGAATTTGAAAGGCCCTAACCAAGCCCCACAAAATGGGTATCCCCAACCACCCCCATATCCAGTGTCGACATATAACAGATATGGCCCGTTAGATAATAGACCTCCAGAATATAATTATTATGGATATGATCGCAATCAATATCCACAGAGACCTCCCAGGGGAGCATTCAGAGGGAATTTTAGAGGGAGACCGGGCCCCTATCAAAATCAATACCCCAACCAATACCAGGGGGGGGAATGGAGGGGATGGAAGGAACATTACCGTATCCCACCCAATTCACCTCGGGGGTTACAAGACCCAAGAGAAAAAGAGGTAAAAGAGGACGAGGGCGAAAGAAAAAGGAAAAGGGACAACTAAATAAGGGACTATTCAATTTAACAGATGTAAAATTTACGGATAATGAGTTAGAGGTACTTAATCAAGGACTCAAATATGCACCAAGTAAAAGTGCTGACAAATTCGAACTGTTTGTTGATGTAGAAAAATATGTGAGAAAATTAAATATCAAAAAACATTTCGCTAATAGAACTGAAAGGGAAGGGGACCCCCAGGCTATACACCCATATAAACATACCAATTTAAAAAATAATTCAACGTTTAATCCACAAAAAGGAAAACACCACCATATAGAAGTATTCAAAAATATGGTACAGAATGACATAAAAAAGATGGAAATTAAAAAATATGGAGATACAGTCAAAATATGGGAAGGAATCAAACAAATAGAGGAGAACAAACAAATAGTAATACGAGGTGCAGACAAAGGCGGGGGGTTAGTTGTAATGACACGTGAGTACTATTACAATGAAATGAGTAGACAGCTGAGGGATCCAAATACATATTTGAAACTGAGAGGTGACCCTACTTCCAAATTAAAAATGGTTTTAAATAGTTGGGTGACAGAGGGATTACGTAAAAACTTTCTAAATAAAAAAGAGGCTGATTATCTGATCCCTCTAGCCCCCAAAATTCCCGTTCTATATCTGACACCCAAAATACATACAAATAAAGAACAACCCCCAGGACGTCCAATCATAAGTGGTATAAATTCTCTGTTTTCTCGTATGGGTGAATACCTAGATTGTTTTTTCAAACCACTAGTCCCATGTAGTCCCTCCTATTTGAAGGACAGCCGTGAATTGATAGTCCTTCTTCAAGAATTAAGAGCAACACCTAATACCATTATGATTACTGTAGATATTGAATCACTATATACAAATATTAGACATATGGATGCTGAAGTGGCAATAAAATGGGCATTAACTAAAGATTCTCAATTAAAACAAGCACAGATCAACCATTTAGTTAAAGGGTTAAGTATGACAATGAAAAATAATTTCTTTTGGGCTAACAGTGAGTACTATAACCAAGTTGGGGGTGTAGCTATGGGGGCTCGCTATGCCCCAAGCGTGGCCAACATAGTTTTAAACAAGTGGGAAGCTGAAACAATTTTTTTCGAACGGAATGAGTCGCTGGTGTTCTATAAAAGATATATAGATGATATTATTGTTTTCTGGAGAGGGCCCGTGGAGGAATTTAATGAGTACCTAACCAGTATGAATAATAATCTATATGGTCTAAAGTTCACCAGCGAACACATGGGACAGGAGGTAAATTTTTTGGACCTTACTATCACCATTAAGCAGGAGCAATTCATTACAAAAACCTACTTTAAAGCAACAGACAGGAATGGGTATGTACCTACAAGTAGTTGCCACCACCCAAGGTGGATAGGTGCGGTCCCAAAAGGCCAGTACATGCGTATAAAACGCAACTGTGCAACACAAATTGACTTTCAGGAACAAGCACAGGTGCTAACTGAAAGATTTATTGAGAAGGGATACAAAGAGGACACCCTCAAGAAAGCATTATCACAAGTATCCAATCTAGATAGGAGCTCCCTACTCACTACTAAAGCTAAACCAGAATACGTGGGTGGTCTAGCCTTTATAACAGGCTACAATAGACAATATAGAGAGGTAGAAGCCATTATCAAAAAACATTGGCCCATACTCAGACAAGATCAAGATCTAAAGCTAAATATCCCAAAGGTACCAAAATTTATTTACACCAGAGCTCCTGGACTCCGGAACAAGATAGCCCCCAATGTGCCAGACCCCCCCAAGAAACCGCCCACTTTTTTGGATGGATCAGGGTTTCATTACTGTAACAGATGCAAAGCATGTAAAATAACGAGACAACCAGGCACTAGCAAAAAACTAACCCATTTCCAATCATGTGCAAATAAAAGAACTCATAAGATTAAACCCCTTATAACGTGTGACTCTGAATATGTCACTTACGTACTACAATGCCCATGTCCTATGCAATATGTAGGGCGTACCACGAGAAAGCTCAAAGTACGCATAAATGAACATTTGACCAATATTAAGAAAAAATTTCCCAACCATAGTGTGCCCAGACACTTTGAGAGATATCACAATAGTGATCCTTCACTGTGCAAGTTCTATGGAATAGATAGAGTATCAAGACATTGGAGAGGGACGGATATGAAAAAAGCAATATCTCAAAATGAGACTAAGTGGTTATATACATTGGACACGATGCAACCTTTAGGGATGAATATAGATTTAGACCTGAATTGCTTCTTGTCCAATGAATAGTTAACTGAGGGAAGGATAATTATAACTAGATGAAAAATTAAGTCGTTTTTATCTACTGTCAACGGTGTTGGGGGGAACTGGCAGGATAATTGTGACAGATTTTGTGCTGTGAGATGGAGGGATTGCTATCGCCCGTCTGTGGAGTGGGTGATCAAAAGATCTGTTCAGATTGCCCCATATGGATTATATCCCATGTATTAACATTTGGTAAAGAGTTAATTAATAGAAAATACACTCATGCATAGAATGGAGGCAGGAGATATATACAAACTGTCTGGAGTGAACATACCATATGTAGTGACATCTTGAGGACCGTATGAGTAATACAGACGCCATATCCCATAGAGAATAATATAAAATTCAATAAATTTAAAAGCAATATGCCACAACAACCAGTTTGTGAGCAGTGAATGGTTTTATATAAAAGTTGATCTAATGACCAAATAGATATATACATCTGCATCTAGGTAATTAAAATAGTCAAATGTTGATTGAGAGGGTGATTTATAAGCTATCCCATCTTACTATATGAAAGATGTGGTTCCATAGATAGTAAGACACAATAGTGACATCTTGTGGATTTAATGAGTACTGCAGATTCTATACGCCATAGAAAAATAAAATAAGCCAACATATAGTTTTTTAATTATAGTTGGTGGTTAGACATGGGCAGGTTTACCTCCGCCCTTTACTAATCAAATAAGACAGAAAAAATCTGTGCCTATTACAAAGATTTATATTAGTCCCAGGATTAGACGTTGAAAAGTTATTTATTTAAAAAGTTATGCAAATGAAGTCCCATATTTAATTAATACCCAGAAATATAAAATAAAGCCCCGTCTGGAGTCAGGGATTAATGAGGCAAAGTAAGATCTAAAACATAGATAATTTATATTCCTAATGTGGGGGTTAATACTTATCCATTATGTATAGATTTTTTTCAGCTGTGTTGTGAGCTTAACTGGGACTGAGGCTGTGCACACACTAAGTCGTCATTGGTTGGCCACTAATGAGGATCAGTATATTAATCAGGTTATTCAGTGATCAGGTACGCCACCCTGAAGACGTGACAAACACGAAACGTACGTCGGTAGGCGGTACCTGATCACTTTGTATCTTTGGATGCACTATTGCTGGACTTCCTGTGATATTGGCTCCGGCTGTCTGGTGAGTGGAACGCACGCTAGAGACGCACGCCAGGAGGGAAGGATCCGCTGCTCCATCGAATCTTTTAACATATCGCAAGTAGCCTCAGTGCCGGGTAGGCACTGGAAAATGTAAGTGAGCAATTGGCTGCTGTGTTTTTTTATGCTATTTTTTAAATAAAACGTTATTACGCTATGAGGTGCGCCTCTCTTTATATTCCCACATATGTTTCCAATCCATTCCATCTGAGCTGGTCTGATAGAGGGAAGAGAGCCCTTGAGTGAGGGTGTGTCACTCAGTGTACAGGCACAATCCTGTGAAAGCGCATTTGATTGCTTCTAAACAAAGTAATCAACTCCATTTGGTAAGAGGCCATTTAATACTGCTGGTTCTCACATTGGGTGGATCGAGAATTTGTCTGGTGATGGTGCACAAGCTATATCTACAGGAGTGATTGTGGCGTTTTGCAGCAAGGACTACTATATGAACTTTGCGTTATATCAATTAACACTGTCTAATTTATATTAATATTTTTCACGTTTTTTGGATGCACTCAAGATATTGGGATTATTTGCCAATTTTGTTGGCTTGCACTTTTTATATACTACATGAACTTTGCGTTATATCAATTAACACTGTCTAATTTATATTAATATTTTTCACGTTTTTTGGATGTACCCAAGACATTGGGATATTTGCCAAATTTGTTGGTTTGCACTTTTTATGTATTAGATTGGGCATAAGTGCTTGATCATTAATTTTCGTTGTACACATTGTGATACAAGGTACAGGGTCTGTTATATTTATATTATTTAATTTAAATAGAGCTCGGTCAGCTCTATTTTGTGTGTTAATTATCTTTGGGGTAATAATTAATTTATACCTCACTGGGTCACGCTAGGTGTCTGGTGTTATTATTGTTTGTATAAACACACTCTAACCAATTTTTATTATTCACATTATAATGGTTGTAATGTATGAGTAACCAAATGTGGTTCACTATTATCACGTTAAATAGTTATTAATTAGCTTAGTTCATGGTAGATCTATATTGTGTCTGCACACCTTTTTTCAATAAGCTCTTAGTCTCTACTATACAGTTCAGAATATACAATTAATTAACCTATTAATTAATTTAGTATCTCTTGTTGGTACTAGCGCCCCTCATTTAATTAAACTACCAATTAAATCATCTAGATTTCATAGGGAGCAGCTGTACTGGGTTTACATTATTAATATTAGTATAGACCTTTTTGAATTATCCTAAGCGCGGAGCTAGACAAGCCAATGTGAGTGGCTGTCTACAATTCTTCATTCTTTTGGTATTGTACTACATTATTTGTTTGATACAACACTAATAGCTCAAGCAAGCATGGATATATTTAACTTTATGCAAGAAAGGAACATCAACCTAGAGGAAGTGTTCCAACAGGCACCCGCCCCTAACCTTGACCTTGAGAGAGGTTTTAAACAACTCCAAATAGACATGGAGAAACAAATCAGGTTATGGTGGGATGTGGCCTCATTGGAAATGTACATAGGTCACAATTTAACCCCTCGAAGACTGAGGTGGGATATTAACCCCAATGAAGGGCCCGAAGACCTCCAGTCTTTGGATGAATGGTATCAGTTTTTTAACGGCTGTGAACAAAAGCTTATGCAGCTTATGGTAAGGAAACGTAAGGCTAAGGCAGGGATTCTGCAATCCAAAATCGCAGAACTTAAAGAAAAAATGGGGCCTTTTAGCACTTCTAATGACTACACAGAAAAGGCCAAAATATTACAAAATCATCTGGCCAAATATGATGGAGAAATAAAAAATAAAAAAATTAAAAAATACCAAAGAGACATCAAAGATTTTGAAGAAAATAAGGTTTATAAATGGCAAGAAAATATGCTGGTAGGGTCTGAACCCAATACTCCAGAATCCAAGGGACCAGCCTCAGTTCCCATAGCCACTAAAATGAAAGTGGCCAATATAAACAAATCGGGGACCAAACCGGGGGGAGGAAAATTATCTGGGAATTTGAAAGGCCCTAACCAAGCCCCACAAAATGGGTATCCCCAACCACCCCCATATCCAGTGTCGACATATAACAGATATGGCCCGTTAGATAATAGACCTCCAGAATATAATTATTATGGATATGATCGCAATCAATATCCACAGAGACCTCCCAGGGGAGCATTCAGAGGGAATTTTAGAGGGAGACCGGGCCCCTATCAAAATCAATACCCCAACCAATACCAGGGGGGGGAATGGAGGGGATGGAAGGAACATTACCGTATCCCACCCAATTCACCTCGGGGGTTACAAGACCCAAGAGAAAAAGAGGTAAAAGAGGACGAGGGCGAAAGAAAAAGGAAAAGGGACAACTAAATAAGGGACTATTCAATTTAACAGATGTAAAATTTACGGATAATGAGTTAGAGGTACTTAATCAAGGACTCAAATATGCACCAAGTAAAAGTGCTGACAAATTCGAACTGTTTGTTGATGTAGAAAAATATGTGAGAAAATTAAATATCAAAAAACATTTCGCTAATAGAACTGAAAGGGAAGGGGACCCCCAGGCTATACACCCATATAAACATACCAATTTAAAAAAATAATTCAACGTTTAATCCACAAAAAGGAAAACACCACCATATAGAAGTATTCAAAAATATGGTACAGAATGACATAAAAAAGATGGAAATTAAAAAATATGGAGATACAGTCAAAATATGGGAAGGAATCAAACAAATAGAGGAGAACAAACAAATAGTAATACGAGGTGCAGACAAAGGCGGGGGGTTAGTTGTAATGACACGTGAGTACTATTACAATGAAATGAGTAGACAGCTGAGGGATCCAAATACATATTTGAAACTGAGAGGTGACCCTACTTCCAAATTAAAAATGGTTTTAAATAGTTGGGTGACAGAGGGATTACGTAAAAACTTTCTAAATAAAAAAGAGGCTGATTATCTGATCCCTCTAGCCCCCAAAATTCCCGTTCTATATCTGACACCCAAAATACATAAAAATAAAGAACAACCCCCAGGACGTCCAATCATAAGTGGTATAAATTCTCTGTTTTCTCGTATGGGTGAATACCTAGATTGTTTTTTCAAACCACTAGTCCCATGTAGTCCCTCCTATTTGAAGGACAGCCGTGAATTGATAGTCCTTCTTCAAGAATTAAGAGCAACACCTAATACCATTATGATTACTGTAGATATTGAATCACTATATACAAATATTAGACATATGGATGCTGAAGTGGCAATAAAATGGGCATTAACTAAAGATTCTCAATTAAAACAAGCACAGATCAACCATTTAGTTAAAGGGTTAAGTATGACAATGAAAAATAATTTCTTTTGGGCTAACAGTGAGTACTATAACCAAGTTGGGGGTGTAGCTATGGGGGCTCGCTATGCCCCAAGCGTGGCCAACATAGTTTTAAACAAGTGGGAAGCTGAAACAATTTTTTTCGAACGGAATGAGTCGCTGGTGTTCTATAAAAGATATATAGATGATATTATTGTTTTCTGGAGAGGGCCCGTGGAGGAATTTAATGAGTACCTAACCAGTATGAATAATAATCTATATGGTCTAAAGTTCACCAGCGAACACATGGGACAGGAGGTAAATTTTTTGGACCTTACTATCACCATTAAGCAGGAGCAATTCATTACAAAAACCTACTTTAAAGCAACAGACAGGAATGGGTATGTACCTACAAGTAGTTGCCACCACCCAAGGTGGATAGGTGCGGTCCCAAAAGGCCAGTACATGCGTATAAAACGCAACTGTGCAACACAAATTGACTTTCAGGAACAAGCACAGGTGCTAACTGAAAGATTTATTGAGAAGGGATACAAAGAGGACACCCTCAAGAAAGCATTATCACAAGTATCCAATCTAGATAGGAGCTCCCTACTCACTACTAAAGCTAAACCAGAATACGTGGGTGGTCTAGCCTTTATAACAGGCTACAATAGACAATATAGAGAGGTAGAAGCCATTATCAAAAAACATTGGCCCATACTCAGACAAGATCAAGATCTAAAGCTAAATATCCCAAAGGTACCAAAATTTATTTACACCAGAGCTCCTGGACTCCGGAACAAGATAGCCCCCAATGTGCCAGACCCCCCCAAGAAACCGCCCACTTTTTTGGATGGATCAGGGTTTCATTACTGTAACAGATGCAAAGCATGTAAAATAACGAGACAACCAGGCACTAGCAAAAAACTAACCCATTTCCAATCATGTGCAAATAAAAGAACTCATAAGATTAAACCCCTTATAACGTGTGACTCTGAATATGTCACTTACGTACTACAATGCCCATGTCCTATGCAATATGTAGGGCGTACCACGAGAAAGCTCAAAGTACGCATAAATGAACATTTGACCAATATTAAGAAAAAATTTCCCAACCATAGTGTGCCCAGACACTTTGAGAGATATCACAATAGTGATCCTTCACTGTGCAAGTTCTATGGAATAGATAGAGTATCAAGACATTGGAGAGGGACGGATATGAAAAAAGCAATATCTCAAAATGAGACTAAGTGGTTATATACATTGGACACGATGCAACCTTTAGGGATGAATATAGATTTAGACCTGAATTGCTTCTTGTCCAATGAATAGTTAACTGAGGGAAGGATAATTATAACTAGATGAAAAATTAAGTCGTTTTTATCTACTGTCAACGGTGTTGGGGGGAACTGGCAGGATAATTGTGACAGATTTTGTGCTGTGAGATGGAGGGATTGCTATCGCCCGTCTGTGGAGTGGGTGATCAAAAGATCTGTTCAGATTGCCCCATATGGATTATATCCCATGTATTAACATTTGGTAAAGAGTTAATTAATAGAAAATACACTCATGCATAGAATGGAGGCAGGAGATATATACAAACTGTCTGGAGTGAACATACCATATGTAGTGACATCTTGAGGACCGTATGAGTAATACAGACGCCATATCCCATAGAGAATAATATAAAATTCAATAAATTTAAAAGCAATATGCCACAACAACCAGTTTGTGAGCAGTGAATGGTTTTATATAAAAGTTGATCTAATGACCAAATAGATATATACATCTGCATCTAGGTAATTAAAATAGTCAAATGTTGATTGAGAGGGTGATTTATAAGCTATCCCATCTTACTATATGAAAGATGTGGTTCCATAGATAGTAAGACACAATAGTGACATCTTGTGGATTTAATGAGTACTGCAGATTCTATACGCCATAGAAAAATAAAATAAGCCAACATATAGTTTTTTAATTATAGTTGGTGGTTAGACATGGGCAGGTTTACCTCCGCCCTTTACTAATCAAATAAGACAGAAAAAATCTGTGCCTATTACAAAGATTTATATTAGTCCCAGGATTAGACGTTGAAAAGTTATTTATTTAAAAAGTTATGCAAATGAAGTCCCATATTTAATTAATACCCAGAAATATAAAATAAAGCCCCGTCTGGAGTCAGGGATTAATGAGGCAAAGTAAGATCTAAAACATAGATAATTTATATTCCTAATGTGGGGGTTAATACTTATCCATTATGTATAGATTTTTTTCAGCTGTGTTGTGAGCTTAACTGGGACTGAGGCTGTGCACACACTAAGTCGTCATTGGTTGGCCACTAATGAGGATCAGTATATTAATCAGGTTATTCAGTGATCAGGTACGCCACCCTGAAGACGTGACAAACACGAAACGTACGTCGGTAGGCGGTACCTGATCACTTTGTATCTTTGGATGCACTATTGCTGGACTTCCTGTGATATTGGCTCCGGCTGTCTGGTGAGTGGAACGCACGCTAGAGACGCACGCCAGGAGGGAAGGATCCGCTGCTCCATCGAATCTTTTAACATATCGCAAGTAGCCTCAGTGCCGGGTAGGCACTGGAAAATGTAAGTGAGCAATTGGCTGCTGTGTTTTTTTATGCTATTTTTTAAATAAAACGTTATTACGCTATGAGGTGCGCCTCTCTTTATATTCCCACATATGTTTCCAATCCATTCCATCTGAGCTGGTCTGATAGAGGGAAGAGAGCCCTTGAGTGAGGGTGTGTCACTCAGTGTACAGGCACAATCCTGTGAAAGCGCATTTGATTGCTTCTAAACAAAGTAATCAACTCCATTTGGTAAGAGGCCATTTAATACTGCTGGTTCTCACATTGGGTGGATCGAGAATTTGTCTGGTGATGGTGCACAAGCTATATCTACAGGAGTGATTGTGGCGTTTTGCAGCAAGGACTACTATATGAACTTTGCGTTATATCAATTAACACTGTCTAATTTATATTAATATTTTTCACGTTTTTTGGATGCACTCAAGATATTGGGATTATTTGCCAATTTTGTTGGCTTGCACTTTTTATATACTACATGAACTTTGCGTTATATCAATTAACACTGTCTAATTTATATTAATATTTTTCACGTTTTTTGGATGTACCCAAGACATTGGGATATTTGCCAAATTTGTTGGTTTGCACTTTTTATGTATTAGATTGGGCATAAGTGCTTGATCATTAATTTTCGTTGTACACATTGTGATACAAGGTACAGGGTCTGTTATATTTATATTATTTAATTTAAATAGAGCTCGGTCAGCTCTATTTTGTGTGTTAATTATCTTTGGGGTAATAATTAATTTATACCTCACTGGGTCACGCTAGGTGTCTGGTGTTATTATTGTTTGTATAAACACACTCTAACCAATTTTTATTATTCACATTATAATGGTTGTAATGTATGAGTAACCAAATGTGGTTCACTATTATCACGTTAAATAGTTATTAATTAGCTTAGTTCATGGTAGATCTATATTGTGTCTGCACACCTTTTTTCAATAAGCTCTTAGTCTCTACTATACAGTTCAGAATATACAATTAATTAACCTATTAATTAATTTAGTATCTCTTGTTGGTACTAGCGCCCCTCATTTAATTAAACTACCAATTAAATCATCTAGATTTCATAGGGAGCAGCTGTACTGGGTTTACATTATTAATATTAGTATAGACCTTTTTGAATTATCCTAAGCGCGGAGCTAGACAAGCCAATGTGAGTGGCTGTCTACAATTCTTCAGGTAAGGATACATGCAGGAGGCATGTATATCCTTATAGATAACCACTATGGCAGTAGTTTAGAAAGGATGAGAGTGGGTTTACATCCACTTTAAAATCAAACACAGGTAGTAACCAAAATGTTGGCTGCCTCCAAACTCCTGCTGTTTGAAAACTTCTGTTCAAATGATGTACCTTTGTTTGATGCACTCACAGTGAGCAAACTTTACAGAGTTGTTACTCCTCTTAAATACCACATCAATTAGGCACTAATTTGGATACTAGCACACCTCTCTTACATATTCTAATTGATTTTATTTTTATTTTTTTTAATGGGGGACCTTACATTTAAGATTAGAACAATATAATCCAATTTTTACTCATACATAGGGGTTAATTTTCTAAAGGCAAGTAGGAAAGCAGTTGCACTCTGCAAGCGCAGCTGCTCCAGACCTTAGCAAATGAGCAGAAGCTCTTCTGACTTACATCATCCAATCATGTGCTGTTTTTTTTTATTTTCCTTTCACGTTATTGGGTATTCTTTGCAAAGTGAAAATTTACCTAATTTACCTAAAGCCCTGGACCAACTCTATTTGCCTTTAGTAAATCAACCCCATAGTATTGCATAGTATTGCTGGTATACTGCTGTGTGGATCAGTCACTATATCAAGTCCCCTGATGCATCATGTTTCAGTAAATGTCAGGTGTACACATGATAAGTAACTGACAATCCATGAAATGCCAAGTTACAAAACGGAGGAATCTGTATGCTTACATGGTTTACAGAGCACAGAAAATGAAAATTGGTAGGAATTCATGTTCCCTGTTAAGACGGTTGAATAAGAAAGCAATCCTAAAAAAAATTGAATATGATATTTGGTCACCCATTTAAAAAAAAAAAAATAGCACAAAAGGCTGAATTTTGCTTTAAATTATTTTACAGAAATAATATATCACTTGCAGCCTTTACCGATTCAACTTTTCTAGTTTTGTTTTTCTTTAGTCTCAATAAGATCCAAAGCTAGGTCAGGAAAATAAGAACTGTTCCAAAAAAATCACTGCCAATTTCAAGCTGGCATGAAAATTCTTAGAACGCATCTGTATGATATACAAGGAACTGAAGAAATACAGTTTTCTTCTCCCATGTGACCTCAAAGATTATAAGAAGTCTAATTTTTTCTTTCAGACTATTTTGATAAGTAGGCACTTGAATAGGCCATCTGCAGCACAAGATTTTTCTGCAATTCTTTTAAAAAAACGCTGCTTCTTCTTCATTTTAAATGCTGTATGTGCAGTCAGTATAATTATTCAGAATACAGAATTATGAATTCAACAAAATGATACTGTAGGCAACACGTGGCACACAGAAGCATATGAAATGACAATGTGACACACAGCCAAGTATGAAATGACCATGTGACACACAGCATTGTAAAAAATGGCTATTGTGATACATAGCAGCATATGGAATGTCCATGTGACATATGGCAACTTATGAAAAGTCCATTGGTCTCATGAAACTATATGAAATAACCTTGCTAAAGATACAATATAACATTAGCCAATCACAGCACTGTCTTGTGTTTTATTTGTAAACATATACACAGGATCTTGTTGGTTCTTCCCTTCCTGAATCCTCTTTGGTTCAGGAAGAGAAGAAAGCAAGACCTCGGTGAGTAAAAGCAGAACATTTACAGACACTTGTTAGGCACATTTAACCCCTTAATTGCCCTCCAGTTAACCCTTTGGTTGCCCTGTCAGCCAGCCAGTGTCATTAGTATAGTGTCAGTGTACAGTATTTATCACTGATCACTGTATTAGTGTCACCAGTGACGTCAGATAGTGTTGAATAATGTCAGAGTCAGTTAGCATCCCTACCAGCCAGGAACAGTTATCACAAGATTGCCCACCACACTATCGCACTTATATTGCTCGTATAGTGTCTGTACAGATAAATATCTTGATCACTAACAAAACTATACTAGTGTCCCCATTAGTATAGTGCCCCAAAAAACACAGAATTAGCAGGATCAGCCCAGATCACTGCTAGCACTTACACGTAGCCCTACCCCCCTCCCAACAAGTGCAGTGTCGGTATAATTTTTTTGATCACTGCCACCTCTGATAAATTTTCCACAAAACCACAGTGTTAGCAAGATCAGGCCTAATCTTTGCTAGCACTAGCAGTTAATCTTATTCCTAGCATGCAAGCAGTGTCTGATTGCTAGCCAGGAGCGCTTTTTCCCATAGTCGCCACTAGGTACCTGAAAAGTTAGTGCCCAAAATGTCCAAAGAAAGGTACACTAGTCAGGAGGCATACAGAATTCTGTGCATGACAGATGAGAGTGAAGGGGAGGCATCGCTGTTAGAATCCGACTCAGAAGATGAACCTGTAGAAAGCAGCGGCAACCTGACAGCTAGCTTGGACAATGACGAAGAGGTCCCTGCTAAAACCAGGAGCACCCGAGCCCATGTTGCTGAAATGCTAGAAATGCATAATTATGCTCATATGCAGCAGGGTGCATATGTTTGGTGCAAAACTTTTGCTTTTAAAGGTAAAGGAGAGATATAGTGTATAGTGTCTGTAGCATTATATGCATTTCACTTTTTAGCATTTAATAACAATTTACCTTCCCCTCATTTCCGACCACTACTGATAGGCACTGGTAATATAGAAGATCCTATCCTACCTTTCAGCTTTTTTTTTTCTTTTTTTATGAAAGGGTGTAGAATCAGCCACCTGGTGCCAAAGATCTTTCTGGCTAGTATTAACATAAAGGAGGATGTCTTGCCTAATGCCCCGTACACACGGTCGGACATTTTGACCACAAAATCAGTCAGATTTTTTCCGACGGATTTTGTCCAAAACTTGTGTTGCACACACACGGACAAAGTTGTTGGAAAATCTGATTGTTCCAAATGAAGTGACGTATAAAACATATGACGGGACTATATAGAGGTCAGTAGCCAATAGCTTTCGTCTCCAAATTTCTTCTGAGCATGCGTGGCACTTTGTGCGTCAGAATTTTCTACACACGATCGAAAAAGTCCAATCTGATTTTGTTGTCCAAAAATTTTAGATCCTGCTCTCAAATTTTTTCCGAAGGAAAAAGCCCGCTAGAGCCCATACACGATCGGATTTTCCGACAACATAATCCGATCGGACCTTTTCCATCGGAATATCCAACCGTGTGTACGGGGCATTAGTATGTTGAGGTGCTATTCAAAGTGAATAGTAGCACAACATAGCAATGCATGTTATGTATATTACTATGCATCCCAATAATGCATGTGTTACTACAGTGTGCATAGGCATATGTATCACATACTGGCACATTATGAAATACTCACCTTACAAAGAAGCCCTCTGACAGGGCGTTCATCTTCCCCGGTCTTCCTTTCAGGTTTTCTGGCTCTGGCAGTGACCGGACCCGCAATGATATCACTCTCGCACATGCAGAGAGAATTTGAGAGGTGGTAAGGAGGAGTTGTATCGCCTCCACACAACCTGCTTTAACCCCCTGAACTCCACTTTGCACGCAGTTGCAGACCGCTTGCAGATAATGTAATAAAAAGGCTGCCTGTTTACAATTTATACACTATATATATATATATATATTTTATGTATCATTTGAACTCTGATTGTACCATTTTACTGCTTGCCGACCGCCTCACGCCGATATACATCGGCAGAAGGGCTCGTACAGGCACGAGCACGTACCCGTATATTGTCCTTAAAGAGGCGGCCTGCAGGCGCGCGCACCCAAGGCAAGCTCCGTGAGTTGGGTCGCGGGTCCTGTGGACTCGATCGCCATGGGGATACCCGCGATAATCTCACGGGGAGGAAGAATGGGGAGATGCTAATGTAAACAAGCATTTCCCCGTTCTGCCTAGTGACAGTGTCACTGATCTCTGCTCCCTGTGATCGGGAGAAGAGATCAGTGACGTGTCACATGTAGCCACGCCCCCCCCCACAGTAACAAACACTCCCCAGGGCACACTTAACCCATACATTGCCCCCTAATGGTTAACCCCTTCACTGCCGGTGTCATTTACACAGGAATCAGTGCATTTGTATAGCACTGATTGCTGTATAAATGACAGTGGTGTCAAAAATGGCCGATGTGTCCGCCATAATGTTGCAGTCACGATAAAAATCGCTGATCACCGCCACTACTAGTAAAAAAATAATTATTAATAAAAATGCCATAAAACTATCCCCTATTTTGTAAATGCTATAATTTTTGCGCAAACCAATCAATAAACGCTTATTGCAAAAAATATGTAGAAGAATATGTATCGGCCTAAACTGAGGAAAAAAAAAAAATTTTTATATATTTTTGGGGGATGTTTATTATAGCAAAATGTAAAAAATAATGTGTTTTTTTTTCAAAATTATCGCAGGTTTTTTGTTTATAGCGCAAAAAATAAAAACCCGCAGGGATGATCAAATATCACCAAAAGAAAGCTCTATTTGTTCGTAAAAAAAGGATGTCAATTTAGTTTGGGAGCCACGTCGCACGACCGCGCAATTGTCAGTTAAAGTGGCGCAGTGCCGAATCGCAAAACGTGCTCTGGTCAGGAAGGGGGTAAATTCTTCCGGGGCTGAAGTGGTTAATACAGTTCAGTACAGTTCAAAGGATCAATGTCTCAAAGCAGAAACATTCTGGGTACTTGAAATAAACAGTTGAACAAATCTAAATATTCACTGTCTTTTAAATTCTTTTATTAATCATTTTAAATATTTCAGTTAGAATCATATAGTTATAGTACGTGCTGTGTTTAGTTTTTACTTTCACATTTGGATTATAATAACTCGCATCTCATCTGATTTTATTAGTGTGCTTCTTCTCCATGAATAGAAATTAATAGAAAAAGGCACATTCTTATTTACAATGCCAATGATTTAAAAATAGGAATGTTAGTGATGCCTTTCAAAAATAAAAAGAAGGAAACAAGTCTAGAAAGCAATTTGAGTTAATGCAAAGCTGATTTTAAATCCAGCAGGAATGCAGCCAATACCACCGAACGCAGCTGTGAGCCTACATTTCACAGTATCGTTCATACAATTCATGCTGTTTAGCATTATGTGAAGGGAGTGTATAAATATATGTATGTATTAAAGTGAGAATTATCTGCAAAACACAAAAAATGAATTCATACATTCATTTTCACCATCCTTGTCGTTTCCTTGTAAATTTCCTTTTTAATTGGATTATAATATACGTACATGATTCTTTACTTTTTCTGAGACTAATGAAAACAACAGCAGATAGAAATTTCTGCATTCAAGTTACCATAACACATCATGAATTTTGGTAAAGTTGTAGTACCTGTACATGCAAGTGGCCACATTAAGAAATCTCTTTTGCCATTGCTTACATTTTTAATGGGATCTAGGAGTGTACAATGCACTAAACTGTGGAACAAAAGTCATGGTTAAAAGAGAGCTGCTTCCACTGCGTATGTAGCTGTCCTCGGTGCTGAGTGGGTTATATAAGACAGTAGATGAGGTGAAGCTGCCCTAACTGCAATCATCCAATTATGTGCAAGCAAACATCCTTTGCTTTCCTCCATTAATAATTTAACCTCTACTTAGTATTCTGCCATAAAAGCTCTTTCCCAGTTTGCTAGAAAAGTTTCCTGTAAGTTACAAATGTTGGAACAAAATAACACTCAAGTGAAGACCCTTGACCCAGAAGAAGACTGGGAGAATATGGCAATGGTAGCAATGGTGTGACATAGGACAACACAGGCTTCACACCACTCCACGGGGAGCTGGATGATGTGCAAAGTATCACCATTTTTTGGAGGGTCTTCGGATTTTTTTTTTAATGAGAACCCAATGTTTCCCAATGTGGACACAAGTAACAAAAACATGCACACACTGACACTAAAGTTACCACAGCCTGCAATACCACCAACCACCGCTGGTCGAGACTCACCCAAATTCTAGCTGGCTGCACCCACACAATTTGGTGCACTCCAAATGTTGTGTAGCAGCTAAGTAATTTCCACACACTTCTGAGATTTCCCAAGCCATCCTGTGAGCTAAAATCCTTGCATGATTACTTTTCCCACTGCTCACACAGATGCCAGACACACATTTAATGGGGTAGAATGCCTCCCCTGCAGTTTGTCAGTTTATTGGTCTGCTATGCAACCACACACACACACCCACCCAGATTCTTATTGATGCCAATGAGATCTATCCCGGCCTATGGCAGATATGATAACTAACACACACTGACACTAATCTACATGCAATCAGATTGACCGTCTCCTTCTCTGTCAGCCAACCACTGCAATTACAGAGAACATGAGGGTGCAGCCATGTGATACAATCTCACATAGATTATCAGCAAACTTAAAAAGGAGAATACAGATACTTAAAAGTATTTTTTTTTTAAATAATAAACATGTCATATTTACCTGCTCTATGTAATGGTATTGCACAGAGATCCTCCTCTTTTGGGGTCCCCTGCTGGCGCACCTGGCTCCACTTCTTTGGCGCTTCCTATTGGTGCACTTGTGTGGTCTCAATCCTGAGCTGCGCTGCCTGGGTCTATAGACACAGACAGTGCACTCAGCCATGCCCCACTCCCTCATCACAGGATTTGATTGACAGCAGCAGGAGCCAATGGTTCCCACTGCTGCATCTCTGTTCTGTGAGGAGGGAGATAGCAGAGAGTGCCACTGCTCTCAGGCACAGTGTTGAATTGAGATCGGGCTCAGGCTGTTTAAACAGGAGAGGTGCATTGTTATACATCAATAGGCAAACTTGCATTGTAGGGCCCACACCTCATATCCAAGAGATCCTGACATTTTGGTACAGGCAGAAGGCACAGACGCACAATACAGTCCTGCTGCCTGTAAAATTTTCTGAGGACTAAAAAACTGCTGTGGCTTGACAGGTTGTACAGTGCATCGAGTGATACTTACATTTAGGGAAGTATGAAACCAAGGCATACCTCCCAACGTTCGTATATGGGAAAGAGAGGCACCTTATGTATAGATAGGAAAGAGGGGCATTATGTATGTAGGCAAAGGACACACCCTTGCTATGCCCCAGCTATTCAGATCGTAAAGAATAAATATGCAGAAAATGATTGGGTAAACTCAAAAGTCCTTTTTTACGACAAATTTTTCTTCTTACTGGCTGTTCAAAACACCACATGTAAAAATAAGGAGGATGGAGGATAAAATGTTTTGTATAGTATAATAGTTTTGGTAGTCAAACAATACATTGTATACCAAGGTCTTTACCTCTGGACTATAAGGAAAGATAAATGAGGAGGAAAGAGGGACAGAGAGATTTTGTTTCAAATGCAGGACAGTCCCTTAAAATAAAGAACCTTGGGAGCTATGGCCCAAGCACGAATTCCCGAGAATATAAGCAACCTGTGCCTTTTGCCAGTGTTTCGTCAGATTAGGCAACCCGTCAGATTTTGTAATGGAAGTCACGTTTCGTCGACGCCATCTTGCTACACCCCACACTCATCCACAGTAAGGACACAGTGAGAAGGCAGCAAGCGGACATCTTGTTACTCCCACCGGAGTTTTGCATTTCACACTTATTTTTAACAATAAACTCGGCTTATATAGTGAAATACAGTATTTTGAAATCGGTCACACTGTTTTGATGTTGATTTTTCAAAGCTGTGTTCTGTCAGATTAGCAAACCTGTGAGATCAGCAGTCTTGCCGCTGCTTTTAAAATTCAACATCTAAACAGTCAGATGGATTTTTAAATACTGTATTTCACTATATAAGCTCAGTTTACTGTTAAAAATAAGTGTGAAATGCATGACTCCGTTGGGTGTAACAAGATGTCCGCTTGCCACCTTCTCACTGTATCCTTGCTGTAGATGAGTGCAGGGTGTAGCAGGATGGCGGCAATGGAACGCCACTTCCGTTACAAGATCTGACGGGTCACCAAATCTGACGAAACACCTGCACCAAATTGCCGGGCCCTCACAGATTGGGGCTATACACCCAGTGAGACCTAAGAAGCATAAGTAGTACTGCAAAGGAGGAAGTTGTGCTTGTGTATGTAAAAAGTATACAGGACTTCCCCCATGAACACATATAGTTACAAATAATCCACATAAACAAGATTTTAAACCAATACACACTGATACGTTTATTTAAATCTACTCTCATGGCTTTACCCACAGATAGCATCCCCTTTTTACATGGGCTAGCATTAAGGAGTCATTAAACGTACAAAATACAAACACCCAGTAATTCTTTATAACCATACTTTATTGTTGGAATTTTTTCTGGCCCTGGTGTTGGTCAAGAGGTAACCTTAAACTTAAATCATAATTTAGCCACCTCGGCTATAAACAAAATTAAATTATTGTTCTAGTTCACAGTGTCCATCCAGACGAAGCTGGACGACTAATCCCCCACTAACCAACACCATGACTTGTAAAAGAATATTTTAGAGAAGAAAAGAAAAAGGGGGAGGGTGGGCGGGGGTCCCGGTCTTGCTCCAGAGAGACAGGTAAGGCCGGACGATCCGCTCTTAAAGGGCCCCGTTTCGCGGGCTTTAGCGCTCCCGCCGCCATCCACCAATCAGGCGCTGTTGCTAGCCTGCTGCACTCACCAATAGCAACCTGCAGATGAAAGATCATTCCCCTCATACTCCCCCATGTTCGCCCTGCATATTGCAGGGCTTGCCATGGGCTAGCATTAAGGAGTCATTAAACGTACAAAATACAAACACCCAGTAATTCTTTATAACCATACTTTATTGTTGGAATTTTTTCTGGCCCTGGTGTTGGTCAAGAGGTAACCTTAAACTTAAATCATAATTTAGCCACCTCGGCTATAAACAAAATTAAATTATTGTTCTAGTTCACAGTGTCCATCCAGACGAAGCTGGACGACTAATCCCCCACCGACCTAAGCCAGGAGTGACGCTCCTGGCTGAGGTCCCCCCAACACCAAGGCACTCTCAATTAAGGCCTGTAGGCCCATGTTAAAAATATCCAGGCCAATTGCAGACAAATGGACCTGGTCCTGCCTGAACAGACCTAAGAAAAAACCTTCCAGCTCAAAATGGCGGAATGATACACCACCCAGTGAAACTAACATATTATGTATGGTTCTATTCAGCCGCCTCCTGATCCTATCCATGTAGCTTAAGTCACCGCCAGGGGCCCACAGGAGACGTGGGATCATTTCTGAAAAGGCCAGGGTAGTACCTGGGAACAGTAGCCTAAAGTCGCACAGATCCTTCTTGATCTCGCACAGAAGATCCCAAGTCCTAACCTTGCCAATATCGTTTGCCCCTAAATGAATAACCAGGATACTTGGAGGCGGCCAAATAGATGCTAAGTAAAGTAAATGGCCTCTAAGATTACGCCATCTCAGACCCCTAATGCCTGACCAAAAAACTGTGTATAAAGAATCGTCCAGACCCAAATTACTTGAGTAGATCCTAGAAGAAGCTTGCTTACCAGCCCAGAAAATGTAGGAGTGGCCTACGATCCAAATTGCCTCAGTAGCTGGATCTGAAACAAAATCATAGCGTTAATAGATCTGGGCGAACATAAATTTTGTACCTATCACTAGCCCACCTACCGACCCTCTTTTGACTCTCTATAGGGAAACCCAATAGATTGGCCGCTGTGGCGGCCCCAACCCTAAATGAATGAGATGAAAATTTAAAACCTGAAAGATTGAGCCGTCTAAGGCAAGAAGCAAGAACAGCTGAAAACTGAAATCTGGTAAGCGGGGAACTGTCCTGGTGGATAAAAAAGGAACCCTCGCATGAGGGGCGCACAGCCAAAAAATTTGATACCAACACTACTGGGCATACTCTCGGATCCGGGGAACTAGCCAGAGGCACCCATTGACCTTTACCCAATCCAAAAGTTTTTGACCTGCAAATAAAGACACGAAGATTATCAGGCCCCAAGACTACATGCCTGAACAAAAGAAAAGAAGAGGAAGACCTATTCCTAGCCGTAAATTCACCGATCCTTAAAGCACCGAAGAAAGTGACCGAGAATGCTGCCCTGAAAAGAAACACTTCAAACATAGATGTACAAACAACCTCCAGGACCGATAACAGGTTGAGTAATAACTCCACTGAAATAGGCCGACGGCCATCCTTAGAAGGAGCCGATTTCCGAAAGCCCTTCAAAATTTGCCTGACTTGAAAAAACGAAGTAAGCGCTTGGCGGTCGGAAAATTTGAGAAAAAAGGAAACACCAGCCACTATCTTGTTAACTGAACCCGGACTCATACCTGCATTTATTAATGAAGATATGAAAGCCAGAGCGACATAACCATTCACCTCCAGAACCCCTGTACCGTGCTGAGAGCAGAAAGAACACCATCTGGACCATGCCAAACCATATTCCTGCCATGTCTTCGGCGCCAGTGAGCCCCGGAGGTGAGTAGCCATCAGTCCCAAATCAAGCCCCAGAGGAAATCTGGGCAGGGGGTGCCCGTTCGGTCCGCCGCAGGCGCCAAATCCCGAAAACGTTGGAACTGTGAACGAGATAAAGCGTCAGCTATATCATTCTGTAAACCAGGTAAGTACTGAGCCTTTAACCAAATGTTACAACGAAAACAATGTAATACTACAAAACGCAGCAGCTTAATCACCATTTCAGATTTTGATGACAGCGTGTTTATGGCAAATAGAACGCCTTTGTTATCTGTATGTAATAGCACCCTCCGATTCTTAAAGAACTCCTTCCATATTATTAATGAAACTACGACAGGAAAAAGTTCTAACAGGACTATATTCCGTATAACTTCCCCCTGTAGCCAGCTGGGGTGCCATTCAGAAGCACACCAACTACCGTTCAGAAAAGCCCCAAAACCTGATGAACCAGCTGCGTCGGTGAAGAAATTTAATTGAAAATCATCCGTAATAGATTGTTGCCATACTGTTGAGCCATTAAAATTAGAAAGGAAAGCATCCCAAACCTTCAAGTCCTCTTTCACATTTGCTGACAGGTGAATATGTGAATATGGGGACAGCAAACCACTTGTGGCCAAGGCGAAACGCCTTGAAAAAATCCTGGCCATCGGGATCACCCTGGCTGCGAATGCAAAAAGCCCCAATAGGGATTGCGCCTCTTTCAACAATACTTTCCTTTTGGACAAAAACAATGAAATTAATAATCTCAACCGGCACAGCTTTTCTTCCGGTCGCCTAAACTCCATTCGCATTGAGTCGATTGTAATGCCCAAAAATTCAATCGTCGTGGCCGGGAGGACCGTTTTCTCGTGGGCGATAGGAATCCCAAAAAGGGTACACGTCCTTAAAAAAGTGTCCAGCGATTTAGAACACAATTGTGAGTCCACTGGACCAATGAATAAAAAATCATCTAGGTAGTGTAACAAGCCCCCTTCCGGGAGGCACTGTGCTACAACCCAGTGCAAGAAGGTAGAAAAGGCTTCAAAATAAAAACATGACAAGGCAAAACCCATTGGTAGACATTTGTCAAAATAAAATTGATCCTTAAAATTAAACCCCAGGGAATTAAATCCCTGCGGATGCACGGGCAGCAGCCGGAAGGCAGACTTGATATCTGCCTTAGCCAACAAAGCCCCCTGCCCAAATTGACGTAACAGCATCAGTGCTTCATCAAATGATGCATAGGACACCGGGGCCAGGACCCCAGAGACCTCATCATTTAGTGAACAACCAGCTGGATAAGACAAGTGATGTATGAGTCGAAAACTCCCCTTCTCCTTCTTGGGAACAATTCCCAAGGGGGAGAGGCGGAAATTCTCAAAAGGTGGAAGCTTAAAAGGCCCCGCTACTCTACCCTCAGTGATCTCCTTATTGATTTTTTCCTGTACAATGTCAGGGTGCATCCTGACTGAGCGTAGATTCTCAACCCGGACGCACCCAGAACCTGAATATGAAGGGACCAAAAAACCATTAGCAAAACCCTCAAACAGCAGCCGAGCCATCGTGCGGTCTGGGTATTGTTCTAGCCAAGGCTGCATGTTTGATAATTTCACTGGCGTCCTGGCCCTTCCCTCCTGTCTCCCTGGGCACTGCTGTAGAGGAGGATGCGGCCGACTTTCGAAAACACCTGTTTGCAGGATGGGCACCACTGCAGAAAGAGCATTCATGCCTATATCTGCAATTAGCCAAGAATTTACAATGCCCTTCGTTGAAGGCGAAACAGCATCCTTTGCGAAAACTATTCTGTGGGGGCACTACCCGGGGAGCAAACTGCGACTTCTGTGGCAGCATGAGGTTTAGCCATAGACCCACATCCTTGCAACCCCATTGCAACATTGGGTGAACGGCCAGTTTTTGCCTAAAGTTCTCATCATAAGTGAACCATGCTATACCCCCAAAATGGCGAAAAGCCTCCGCTATTATATCCACATGCTGAAAAAGTCCTGAACATTTCCCAGGAAAACGCTCCCCTAGCACGGCCGCATAAATGCAAAAGGCCTGCAACCAATTCTGAAAAGTTTTTGGTATTGACTTCTTACGATCCTCCTCTGCTCTGTCATCAGAGCGTTTATCAACTCTAGCCATAAATTCTTTGGAAGCTGGCAATAAAGACATTAGATCAATAAATTCACCTTTCCAAATTTTATCCTTTACAGTATCTGGTAAGTGAAAACCCAGCGGGGAAATGTCGCATGGCATAGGCAGCCTAAATGATGACTCAGCTGCCCGTGTAGAAGTGGCTGCTTGATTTATGCGCCTGCCTGTCTGCGGCAGCACCCCACCTGCTGATAACTCAGAAGCATCTGCGTGCACACCTGATAAACTGCGCCACACTGGGCTTACTACATCCACCCGCACGCCATCATTAGGCTGCTGTATAGCACCACTAAAGTGTGCCCCTCCAAAAACCGTGTCATTCTTATTATCCTGAAAAGCACCATGATACTGTGCGCCATTAGTTTCTTTAATACCACCATAAGCAGAGTTCTGCAAACATGCACCAGACCGCTGTGCCCCTTTAATGTCATTTTTAGTGATAGAAAAAGCACCAAACTTTTGTGCACCTGTATCATTAACCACACCAGCACCATCTGTGTGTAACCCATGAAAATTATATAAATCCTCCTCAAACTTTTTTACCTCAGTACCACATGTGTGTACCCCTTTAAGATCATTTACAAGGCTAGATAAGGAAGTCATTAACAAACACATATCATTAATAGGGATGTTGTAACATGTCTCACCACTGGGCGAACTCCCCTCCTTTAGGCTGGAAGCTGCTGGCTGACTGGCTTCTTCCTCAGTAGAGGCAGCGTCCTTGAGAGGCATGCTGCTGGCTCTCCCCTTCTTCCGCGGGACAGGAGAAGCAGAGGACTTTGCTTTCTTCTTCCTCCTTGCTGGTTGTAGGCGCGGACTGCGCATGCTGGCTGTAGGCTCCACCATCTTTTCCCCAGTGACATCCTCGGCCATGCTGAGGGGCGGACCATGCGGAGCCATGTTGGGGCTGTCCTCCAGGCATCTCTGTAGCCACTCCTCTCCTCCGGCTCCCTCCGCCTTCTCTATTAGGCGGCGCAGCAGCGCCTCGCGGTCTCTGGAAGCCTCCATCTTCTTCTGTCAGCTCTGCAGGGGTAGGGGGTCCCGGTCTTGCTCCAGAGAGACAGGTAAGGCCGGACGATCCGCTCTTAAAGGGCCCCGTTTCGCGGGCTTTAGCGCTCCCGCCGCCATCCACCAATCAGGCGCTGTTGCTAGCCTGCTGCACTCACCAATAGCAACCTGCAGATGAAAGATCATTCCCCTCATACTCCCCCATGTTCGCCCTGCATATTGCAGGGCTTGCCATAATCGCTGCCATAAAAACATTACAAATCTTACCTAAATGCCACTTTTACTCACCTTAATCTGTAGTCATAACATACAGTGCATTTCTGCATTACTGGTCCTCTACATCTGGAAACAAGACCAGTGAGGGACATGAGCGGTGGTCTTAGGTTATCCCTGCTATAGAAAGAAATAAAAAAAAAAAAAAAAAAATAAGATTGTCTTTAAATTAAAGCGGGATTCCGCCGAAATTTTTTTTTTCCCCCAATCAGTGTAAAATACACACATACAAAACATGTCACTTACCTGCTGCAGTTCTTCTCGCCGCCGATCGCCGATTCTGTCCGTTTGGATAACTTAGAAAAGATCTTGCTGGACGATTCCATCTTGCTTGTGGGCACAAGCATTTACTTCCGGGATGCGGTGAATGCTGCGCTCCCAGCATTCACCGCTCGATCCCGCGCATGCCACATCCCGCGCATGCTCAGTTCGTAAAATTTCTGGTTGCCATCACAACGGCCGAAATCTCTCGAGATTTCGTGCTGACGGCGTCCCCCGTGGCTTCATGGGAGGAATGCAGAACAGCTCCCAGAAGTCATTGCGGAGCCGGGGGACAGCCGAAAACACGCCTACTCCCACGGGAGGACAGACCGGAAGCCAGAGGAAAAAGCTGTCAGGTAAGTTAAATTATTTTTTTTTTTTTTTTTAAATGGTCATTAGTGCATCAGCTTTACTAACTGCTTTTAATAAGCTAAAGAGGATTTTTTGAGTACCAAACCGCTTTAAGCTGTTTTTAAATTGTGTGTGCTGCCTGAACATCAGACATTTTTAGTGCCAGAAACATGAAACTTTCATTACTTTATTCTGTGAATATTAATTAACCTTAAGCACTCCTGTCCTATGCCTTCTTTCTAATTTTTGTAAAAAAAACAGACACTTCACTATTAATATATCACAATTCAGATGAATTTGTTTACAGTTCATTTGAAAAGGTTTGATTTGTTTTAAGGGCGAGAACACTATGTAATATTTGTTAATTCTCCTAGGACGTTACATTTTGGTGAACTGACTCTGCATTGTAGCTGTTGATATGCATTTGATTTTGAAGCATATTCTTTTAGAGAGAGAGACATCACACATCACTAGTTTCTTCCATCTCACTTCCTAGCTGAAGTGCTAGGCCCCATATGGTCATTCTGTACAGAGAACAGCTGTGACAGATGAAGCTAGGTCTTGTTGTGCCCCTGAAGGCATGCTTGACCCATTCCTTTTGGAAAACAAAGAATTTTACATTTGCAAAATATCATGTCTCAAAGGTACAAAATTTACACTGTGAAATCCAAAGCCATGTAAAACTACACTTTTTAAAGTAAAAGCTTTGAAAACATAAACAGGTCTCTCATTTAATGAAGTGGTGTGTGTGTTATGAGATATGAATAAAATGATCCAACTATAAGAAGAAAAAGTATATGGACAGGAGCTCAGGTATATAGACACACGTGCCAATATATAGTCTCCATTTGACCTCTGGACGATTTAACCCTCTTCATGACCAGGCCATTTTTTGCTTTTTGGCATTGCATTTATTTAACTGACAATTGCGCGGTCATGCAACGCTGTACCAGAAATAAATTTATATAATTTTTTCCACACAAATAGTGGTATTTGATCACCACTTTTGTGCTATAAACAAAAAAAATCACCAGTTTAGAATTTTTTTTTCTTTCTGCTATAAAGCATATTCCATAAAAGACATCTCTTAATACATTTGGGCCATAATGTATTCTGCTACATGTCTTTAGTAAAAAAAATCCCAATAAGTGTATATTGATTTGTTTGCTTGAAAGTTATGAAAGTTATAGCATCTGCAAACTGTGGGATATATACTGGAATGTTTTTTTTTTTTATATATATATTAGTGTAGCACCCCTTAGCATTGCTAGAATGCTAAAGTGCTAGAGTAGAATGTTTTTTGTTAGTGTAGGTACATTTTCAGGCTTGGCTGGCCAAGCCTGTATGTTAATCCCGGGTCAGGCAGGAGGACTCAGCAGCAGCTTCTCTGGTAACTCCTCCCTGCTTGCTATAAACTTGGAGAAGGTTCCAGAAGTAGTTATGAGGAGTCTAGGAGGAGCTAGCTGGAATATTCTGGGGGCCCTGACCAATCCCCAACAGAAGGGGATATTCAAATACTCAGGGTCAGCCCAGCTGGGAGCAGTGTGGAGTTCAGGTGGAAGATGCAGATAGAGTATAAGGCTGTCGGGGCCTTTGAGAGTAGCTCCCCAGTCTGGGGGGAGGATGAACTAAGACCTGGTGTGGAATGGACCCCCTACTCATGACACATGGAGGGATACTGGCCTGGAGGCACAGGAGCAAGGAGGACAGCAGGAGAACACTGCTGGGCAAATCTCCAGGGAGAAAGACAGCCACATGGGCTGGTGAGTGTTGCAGTCAGAGAACTGAGAGAAATGCCTTAAGGGACTGGAAACAAGCAGTCTGGGATGAATGCAGAGTCCATTAGACATGTGCAATTCGTTTGTTTTTTTTAGTTTTTTTTAGTTTTTTAGTTCGTTCGTTTTCATACGAATGAACGAATCATTCGAATTGAACGAATCCGAATAACGAATCGTTCGAATCGTACGAATCCGATTAACGAATCGTTCGAATCGAACGAATCTGAAAAACAAAGAAAATCCAAAAAAACAAATTAGAAACAACGAATGTACGAATGAAAAAAATCTGAAAAACGAAAAAAGGAACAACGAAAATGAACGAAAAAATTCGTACATTCGTAACTTTTTTTTTTTTTAATTGGTAATTTTCCGTGTCCCTTACAATGGTGCTGCTTAACGTGCTTCGAATAGATTGAACGAAAAAATTTGTACATTCGTAACTTTTTTTTTTCGATTCGTAACTTTTTTTTGATTCGTAAATTATTAAAATGTAATAATAGCATACACATTACATAAAATTATGAATTATGCTCCGATTACGAATCTACGAATGTTACGAATCTACGAATAAATACGAATGCGTCCAAATTTCGAATAAACGAAAATTAAACTAACGGAAAAACAAATCAACGAAAAATAACTCTTACGAATGTACGAATCGTTACGAATACGAACACCGACGACTTACGAATGTACAAATCGTTACGAATCAACGGAAACGAAACAAAACGAAAATAAACGATTTTTTTTCGGAAACGAAAAAAACGAAACGAAAATAAACACTTTTTTTTTTTTTTCAGTGCAGCAATCAGTGTTGTGCACATGTCTAGAGTCCATCTGGGAGGACTGTAGCCAGGAGGGCTAGTGAAAAGAGCAGCTGCAGCCAGGCAGACTGACAGTGCCTGAAGAGGTGGTGATGGGAGCAGTAGCCACAGGAAAGTACAGCTAGTGCCAAAAACCTCTATTTTAGCTAGACCGCTAAATGAGACCCCGGTTCCTGCCTGCAAAGGTATTTTGCTATAGTCTGAATACACTCTTGTCAGACAAAGTGCTAGCTTGGGGGTTGTAGTACTACAAACAAGTCTGTGCTGGAGGTAGAAGAAGAGGAATGTGTATATACCAGATGTACAGTATTTTGCAAACATGTGAACACTCCTCACATTTTTGTAAATATTTTATTATATCTTTTAATGTGACAACACTGAAGAAATTACACTTTGCTACAAAG
Source organism: Lithobates sylvaticus (assembly GCA_028564925.1). Classification (NCBI taxonomy): domain Eukaryota; kingdom Metazoa; phylum Chordata; class Amphibia; order Anura; family Ranidae; genus Lithobates; species Lithobates sylvaticus. The sequence goes on from CM053026.1 coordinate 525,012,054, forward strand.
TAGTGAGTGTACAGCTTGTATAACAGTGTCAAATTTCTGTCCCCTCAAAATAACTCAACACACAGCCATTAATGTCTAAACCACTGGTAAATGTGAGTACACCCCTAAGTGGAAATGTCCAAATTGGCCCAAAGTGTCAATATTTTGTGTGGCCACCATTATTTCCCAGCACTGCCTTAACCATTTTAGGCATGGAGTTCACCAGAGCTTCATAGGTTGCCACTGTAGTCCTCTTTCACTCCTCCGTGATGACATCAGAGAGCTGGTGGATGTTAGAGACCTTGCACTCCTCCACATTTCATTTGAGGATGCCCCACAGATGCTCAATGGGGTTTAGGACTGGAGACATGCTTGGCCAGTCCATCACCTTTATCCTCAGCTTCTTTAGCAAGGCAGTGGTCATTTTGGAGGTGTGTTTGGGGTCATTATGTTGGATAACTGTCCTGTGGCCCAGTCTCTGAAGGGAGGGGATCATGCTCTGCTTCAGTATGTCACAGTACATGTTGGCTTTCATGGTCCCCTCGATGAACTGTAGCTCCCCAGTGCCGGCAGCACTCGTGGAGCTCCAGACCATGTCACTCCCACCACCATGCTTGACTGTAGGTAAGACATACTTGTCTTTGTACTCCTCACCTGGTTGCCACCACACATGCCTGACACCATCTGAACCAAATAAGTTTATCTTGGTCTCATCAGACCACAAGACATGGTTCCAGTAATCCATGTCCTTAGTCTGCTTGTCTTCAGGAAACTGTTTGTAGGCTTTCTTGTGCATCATCTTTAGAAGAGGCTTCCTTCTGGGACAACAGCAATGCAGACCAATTTAAATGCAGTGTGCGGCGCATGGTCTCAGCACTGACAGGCTGACCCCCCACCCCTTCAACCTCTGCCGCAATGCTGGCATCACTCATACACCTATTTCCCAAAAACAACCTCTGGCTATGACGCTGAGCACGTGCACTCAACTCCTTTGGTCAACCATGACGAGGCCTGTTCTGAATGAAACCTGTCCTGTTAAACTGCTGTATGGTCTTGGCCAATGTGCCGCAGCTCAGTTTCAGAGTTTTGGCAATCTTCTTATAACCTGGGCCATCTTTATGTAGAACAACAATTCTTTTTTTTCAGATCTTTAGAGAGTTCTTTGCCATGAGGTGCCATGTTGAACTTCCAGTGACCAGTATGAGAGAGTGAGAGCAATAGCATCAAATTTAACCCACCTGCTCCCCACTCACACCTGAGACCTTGTAACACTACAGGAGTCACATGACACCAGGGAGGGAAAATGGCTAATTGGGCCCAATTTGGACATTTTCACTTAGGGTGTACTCACTTTTGTTGCCAGCGGTTTGGACATGAGTGTGTGTTGTGTTGTGATGTGTGTTGACTTATTTTGAAGGGACATCAATTTTACACTGTTGTACAATCTACTTTACATTGTAGCAAAGTTTCAATTCTTCAGTGTTGTCAGATGAAAATATATAATAAAATATTTACAAAAATGTGAGGGGTGTACTCACTTTTGTGAGATACTGTATTTAGTTTGTGTCTCTGAAGAGCTTCTACTGATCAAGTGGGCATCCCATAATAACCCTTCCGCATCCAAGTTTAATCTCCCTAATAAAAAAACAAAGCTGCAAGGACTGCTTCTTGTCTCAGGATTGATTGGAAAATTAGTATGCCTGGCTATGCAGGGTGGGAGATAACCAACATTCACCAGCAGCTCCTGCGGGGGTAGTGCTCTACTAGTAATGGCAGAAATCAGCAACTTATAATGGGACAATGTGCAATATGACACTGACACTTTGTGGAAACTAACTGCCAGTGACATTATTGCAGTGATCAGCACTTATAATATGCACGGTCACTGTACTAATGACACTGGGTAGGAAGGGGTTAACATCTAGGGCAATCAAGGGGTTAAACATGTGCCTAACAAGTGTTTATGTGTGTACTGTGTGCTGCTTTTACTGGGGATCTAGTTGTTTTAATTCCCTGCTAAGCAGATCCCCCATCACTGAACACAGCTCTGTGCTGTTTACATTCACAGAGCTGTGGTCCGTGAGACTCAGAGCTGATCGCCATGTGCCAGTGGTCAATCACTGGCTGGGACCTGATGATCTGCATGTCCTGTGACGAATCACAGCACAGGCGGGCAGGCCCGTGCATGTGTGCCCCCTACTCAGAAATGCAGAATCACGTATACATACATATATACATACATATGTGTACGTATGTCTACGTGATTCCGCACATCTCAGTATATGTACAGTGCACGGTCATGTGCTGTGGCTAACAAGAAGCTATCTTATATTTAACCTCTTGGCATTGGCGCCTCCTGGCCCTTGAAGGGGTTTCAGATTCTGGGAGATCGGGAGCTTTCCAGTAGCTGTTGGTAATTGTGCAGTGGCACGCTGCCGGCACAGCTATGCTTGCATTGTGGAACGCAAATAAGCGGCTGCTCAGCGTCATGAGGTTAATGTTATTGTTTTCAGTTTTATTTATTTCTTTAGAGCTTGTTATTTAAAAGTTTAGTTTTGCAGCACGATTTAGCGAGTGATATAATGGAGGTAAAAATATTAAAAACAAAGTGCCAATTTGTAGTGCCAATTTGCTCATGCTCAGATGCAGGTGCAGGCTCCATAACTCTTTTTTACCCAACTTCCTAGCTTTCTGGAAATGCCTAATGCCAGGTTCACACGACGATCGGAATTCTCGTTGGAAAAGCTTGTGTGGCCTACACACGGTCACACCAAACCTGTCAGTGCAGCAATCAGTGTACATGTCAGAGCATTCATCAGTGCAGCCCATCAGTGTAGCTGTCCTGACATCCATCAGTGCAGTCCATCAGTGTAGCTGTCCTGACATCCATCAGTGCAGCCCTTCAGTGTGGATGCCCTGACATCCATCAGTGCAGCCCTTCAGTGTGGATGCCCTGACATCCATCAGTGCAGCCCTTCAGTGTGGATGCCCTGACATCCATCAGTGCAGCCCTTCAGTGTGGATGCCCTGACATCCATCAGTGCAGCTGTCAGCGTATCCATCAGTGCAGCTCATCAGTGTAGCTGTCATGACATCCATCAGGGCAGCTCATCAGGGCAGCTCATCAGTGCAGCTCAACAGTGCAGCTGTCAGCGTATCCATCAGTGTAGCTGTCAGTGCATCCATCAGTGCAGCCCATCAGTGTATCTGTCAGCGCATCCATCAGTGTAGCTGTCAGTGCATCCATCAGTGTAGCCCATCAGTGTGGCTGTCATGACATTCATCAGTGCAGCCAATCAGTGTAACTGTCATGACATCCATCAGTGCAGCCCATCAGTGTAGCTGTCATGACATCCATCAGTGCAGCTCATCAGTGTGGCTGTCAGCGCATCCATAAGTTCAGCCTATCAGTGTATCTGTCATCAGTGCAGCCTAAACAGTGTACTCGTCACAGAACCAACACCACTGCCGCCAATTAGCAGTGTACCCATCACAGCCACCTATTAGCAGTTTACCTGTCATACAGCCCTAATCACCAGAGCTGCCATGTCCAAAAAATATTATACTAGTGAGGGGGCATATCCTCAGCATGGCGGATGAGAGCAGCAGGGAGCTATCATCGTCTGATTCCTATTCGCAATACGAGCCCGTCAAAAGTAGTGAATCAGTGACCAAATCAGTGGAGGAAACAGTCCCTTCTAAAAAAAGAATAAGATGCTCTGAAGACCAGGCACCCACCAGCAGTCCCATACACCCAAATGGTCAATCGGCAAACACTAAGGGCGCTAGACCCCAGGCCAGGATGAAAGGCCCAGTACTAGCACTAGAATATCACACCAGACCCTGGAGAGGTAATGAATTTTTTTTATTATTTTTATTTGAGGACTACTTTGGTGAGATTTCTGCATTTGAGTTGTTGGTCTGGAAATCTATTTTATATCAAACATGAGGGATTTTCATTCTCCCTGTTGGATTTTTTTTCTTATTTTATATTGTAGAGAAAGCAACAGGTATATCTGTAGCATCATGCAATGATGGGCAGTAACATAAAAACTCAGGTCAAAAGGAAAAGAGACTGGCATTATGACAGGCAGATTTGTTCAGAACGTCAAAAATCTTGGTACTGAATCAGCCCACCATCATCATGTTTAAACACATTTAACTACAGGGCATTTTCACCCCCTTCCTGCCCAGGCAAATTTTCAATGCTGTAACATTTTGAATGACAATTGCACAGTCATGCAACACTGTACCCAAATTAAATATACTCTAATATAAACAAAAAAAGAGCGACACGTTTTTTTTTTTTTCAAACACAATCTTTTTAACTTTTTGCTATAATAAATATCCCCAATTTATGAAAAAAAAAAAACACAAAAAAACTGTTTACTCAGTTTAGGCTGATATGTATTCTACAAATTTTTGGTAAAAAAAAAAAAACAAACACAACAAGCGTATATTGATTGGTTTGCGCAAAAGTTATAGCGCCTACAAAATAGGTTATTGATTTTTTTCTTTACTAGTAATGGCGGTGATCTGCGATTTTTATTGTGACTGTGACATTGCGTCTGACAGATCAGATGCTTTTGACAATATTTTGGGACCATTGACATTTATACAGCGATCAGTGCTATAAAAATGCACTGATTACTGTACAAATGTCACTGGCAGGGAAGGAGTTAACACTCGGGGCAATCAAGGGGTTAAATTTATTACCTAGGGAGTGATTCTAACTGTGGGGGGATGGGACTGACTAGGGGAGGACACTAATATGCTATAGAGACTATAGAGGCTATATACTAGAAACACACGATCTGTCTCCTATTCCCAGACAGGATATGGATCTGTGTGTTGACACACACAGATTCATGTTCCTGCTCTGTCACGAGTGATTGTGGGTGCCTGGCGGACATCGCGGCTACCGGGCCTGCACATCGGCTCCTCGGTGACCACCCCTATACCACCAGGAAGCCAAGGACGTCATATGACACCTGCCCAGGATGGGAGATCCCATCTGTGGACGTCATATGACAATAGGCAGGATGTGAAGTGGTTAACTAAAATATCACCTTTGGGTAGACTGACCCTTACCCATAAGTATTGTTTCCCTGGGCATGTAAAGACACTTGAATTGTACAACACAATGTTGCAAATAGCAAAACGTCAAGTTCTAATTGTGTCTTTGGCATCAGTTAAAAAGAAAATGTGTTTCTATGGAATGTCTTTCTAGTGATATTCTGGACCAAATACATATAATTTTGCACATATAGCTTTGTCTGAAGATACTCAACATGAACACATACATTTTGAACATTACCAGCTGGTTGCAGTGGAGATTTCCAGAACCTTCATAATGAAAGAAAAAAAGCAGTAACTAATTTTTCATGTTGATCTTTTGACTGCATTATTATTTTACTCAGAAAGGTGATTCAGGCTTGAAATATGGTGCTAATAAACACTGCCTGACCATTTTACTTTTAAAAGATGTTATTACTTTTGTTTAATTGATAATTATGGTTACAGAAGCTCTGTAGTCAAAGTGTTACTAAACCCACAACAGTAAAATTAGACTATATATGCAGTAAAGCATACTTGTTATACTCACTGTGGAACCTAAGGGGTTAATCCTGTGCATTGTTTAAAAAGAATAGTAGGGATGGCCGAACGGTTCGGCCCCAGCATGAGTTCGGATCGAACATTAGCTGTTCACAAGTTCGCCGAACAAACAAATTATCAGGGTGTTTGACCGTTTGTTCGGCCCAACGAATGACCACAATGCACTGCACCGCCGCACAGTGCATTGAAAGCCCAGATTGGCTGAAGGAATGAAAGCTTTGCCCAATCAGGGCACAGAGCACTGTCAGAGCCATGACTGTACGCTGTCATGATGACTCTATCCAAACATGGGTCATTGCTGTTAGTCCTGCCTCACACTATAAAAGTATTCTTTCAATAGCGGCCATTTTCAGTGTGATATCGGCGTGGAGAGAGATAGAACAGGGCTCTGTTCAGTGCTATTAGACAGTTAGTGTGCTATAGTGTGCTATTCTGATTCTATTGTCAGTGTATAATTTAGTGTGAACCTAGGGATAGTTCAGTGTGAGTGTAGTGCAACCATTCATCTTTCTATTAGTGTGAATGTAGGGATAGTTCAGTCAGTGTGATTGTAGCAACCGTTTAACATAGTATATTTTATTGCGTTACTGCAAATTTAACGCAATATATTTCAGTGCGTTACATGCTGTTTAACGCAGTACATTTCTGTGCGTTAGTGCACTCTTGACGCAGTGTATTTCAGTGCTTTCTCTTCCATTTAACGCCGTATATTGCAGTGTGTTACCTTCCTTTTAACGCAGTACATTTCTGTGTGTTAGTGCATGTTTGATGCAGTATATTGCAGTACATCAGTGAATTTATAGCAGGGCTGAACAATAATGATAGGGGTATCTTTCTTAATCATGAAGCCAGTAAAACCGACATCCATTTCCTTGATCTTAGGATCAAGGTTGTGGATGGTGTAGTCAGTACATCCACCTATTTTAAAGATACGGATCAGAACGGCTATATTGATTCTGAGAGTTGCCATCATAAATCCTGGCTCAAATCGATCCCTAAGAGCCAATTTCTGAGGTTGAGGAGAAATTGCACAAATCAGGAGGATTTTGTGCGGGTATCCTCAATACTCAGAAAAAGGTTTCTGGGAAAAGGTTATGACCCCAACGAGCTGGAAGCAGCATTTAGACTCTGGACAAAAATAGGGAAGACCTTTTGTTACCTAAGCCCAAAAGGGTGTACTCCAATCAGCATTATGATATTAAGGAAATTATACAAAAACATTGGAATGTCTTGATAGGGTCCTTGGGTCGAACCTACCTGATATACCCTGTGTGGTATATAGAGGGGTCCCCCCCTTGGCAAATATTAAGATAGGGTTCCTTAAGCATAGCCTCTCCAAACACTATGCCCTGAAACACAACTGTAATCCCGAAGGTACCACATTTTTGGGTATTGACACGTTTTCTGGCTATTGGAGGGGGAGTAACATGGTTAGGAGGGTGTCCAAGTTAGAAACCAAGTGGATCGATCAAGCCCAGACATTCACTCCTTTTGGAATGAATGTTGAATGGGATATCAACTGCTTTATTAATAACAGCTGAATTTTATTTATATTTCATATTTTTTATCCTATATATTTTTTCTACATTTTAAATCATATTATTGTTTGATAGACATATATTATTGTCCTTGTATAGGGATTGTTTCTTATTTTAGTTTTAAAAAACATTTTTTTTTAAATATATTTCTTAGTATTTAGAAAATTTGTGGATGTAAAGTTGTATTTTCTCCGCTTTTCAGGTCCGTTCCGTGTCCTTTTTTTTCAGTGCAAATACTGATACTGTCCTTTTGCTCATTAATCACTTCTTAGCGATATGCTTTATACCCCTATTTTGTTAATTATAACAGTAGGTATTTGTTTTTGTGATAAGAGTATTGTTGTGCCCTTTGCTTCTGGAATGCAATGTATTTCCAGCCTGTGGAGCGCATCTGATTTCCGGCATTCTAGCCTTGGTCCGTCCCCTATAAATAACAGTCTCACACGCCCTAACCACACCCCTGATGACGTATACTTATGTCAAAACGTTGGGTGGAGCTAAGGACGTGTGACAGGGGACGCTGACCAGAGACACAGCAGTCATCTTGTCGGTTTTGAAAGGAATAGGCTAGAGTGTCAATGGAGTGGATCGATCAGTGCGGAGGGACTGTTGGGGCCATTAATCAGTACTTACATTCTGTGTACCCTACACACTGATGGTAAGAATCAGTTGATTTGGGTGCTGGTTATTCTATCCGCTCTATCTGGTTCTGGATGAAGATCTTTGATTCGATCGTCTTCCCATTTTTTTTTATCATAGATGGACTTTATTGTTTATTCATTGTCTTAAGTGCTACATCTTCCATTTTATATAGTCCAGGTTTACTGCAGTAGAATATAGTGCATCAGTGGAGTGTGTCTTTGTAGTAGTGAGTACTCAAGTTAAAGTGCACCAAACACCACTTTCCATTGATTAACCACTTCAGCCCCGGACCAATTGGCAGCCAAGGGACCAGGCCCCTTTTTGCGATTCGGCACTGCATTGCTTTAACTGACAATTGCGCGGTCGTGCAACGTGGCTTCCAAACAAAATTGGCGTCCTTTTTTTTCCCACAAATAGAGCTTTCTTTTGGTGGTATTTGATCGCCCCTGCGGGTTTTATTTTTTGCGCTATAAACAAAAATAGAGCGACAATTTTGAAAAAAATTCAATATTTTTTGCTTTTTGCTATAATAAATATCCCCAAAAAATATCTAAAAATTTTTTTTTTTCCTCAGTTTAGGCCGATACATATTCTTCTACATATTTTTGGTAAAAAAAAATCGCAATTAGCGATTATTGATTGGTTTGCGCAAAAGTTATAGCGTTTACAAAATAGGGTATAGTTTTATAGTATTTTTATTAATATTTTTTTTAACTAGTAATGGCGGCGATCTGCGATTTTTATTGTGACTGCGACATTATGGCGGACACATCGGCCTTTTTTGACACATTTTTGGGACCATTGTCATTTATACAGCAATCAATGCCATTTAAATGCATTGATTCCTGTATAAATGACACTGGCAGTGAAAGAGTTAACCACTAGGGGGAGGGGATTGGTTATGGGCTGTGACGTGTGTGGTTTTTTTAACATTAGGGGGTGGGGCTGACGTCTGATGTCATTTATCGGCTTTCCCGATGACAGGGAACAGCCGATCAATGAGGCAGGCAGAGTAGGAAGCGCGGGGAGAGGTTTGTTTACACAGACTCTCCCCGTTCTTCAGCTCTGTGACCCGATCGTGGGACACCAGCGGCGATCGGGTCCGCTGGTCCCGCGGCCATGGTCACGGAGCTCCCGACCGCGTTGCGACTGCTCGCGCCCCATGGCTAGGCTTGTAAAGGGCCACGTACCTGTATGTGGTTTTGCCTAGCCGTGCCATTCTGCCGACCTACATCGGCGTGAGGCGGTCGGGAAGCGGTTAAAGTGCATCCACGTACACAATTCCACATCTTATTACATTTTGTTAATAAGCAAACCCCCCATCATGTCTGGGAGGACAACAAGGAGAAGCAGACATTCCCATGGCACTGTGAGGGGGCCAGCAGCGTATGTGTCCACAGGCAAAGGTGGACATGGTCAGTCCTCAGGCACAGCATCATTTCCTCTGTTTAGTAATGGTGCCTGTGCTATCCAGCCACAGTATGCAGAGGAGTTGGTGGACTGGCTTACTAAACCATCCTCATCCTCCTCATCCTCATCCTCTGTCACCTAAGCAGAGACTGGTGCACAGTCCACTGCAGCTGCCAAAGTGTCTAAACCTGCCTCCTTGTCCACAACTATTCCTGTCATAGCCCCAGAATCAGGCATGGAGGAGTAAGCTGAGTTATTTGAGCATAGCATCAGCCACTAGCTGCTTGACAAAGCACAGCCATTACTTGATTCAGATGTTGGTTCTGAGTAGGGATGAGCCCGATGTACGAGTCAAACGTAAGTTTGACTCAAACATCAGGTGTCTGCCCGTTCGCAAAATTTAGAACATTATGGGGCGTTTGCAGGAAATTCGAGCTCCGGCAGAACGCCCCATAATGCACTGCTAGATTGTCAATGCACTGCAAAATCGCAGTGTGTTGACGGCTGCTGATTGGCCAAAGCATGCACCTGACCTGCATGCATTGGCCAATCACAGAACGCTCTGCTGTGAGAGCCATGACCCTGCCTTTGGGCAACCATGGCTCAGGGGGCTCACACTATGTAAGGCTGCTTACATGGCGGCTGTACATAGTGTAAAGAATGAGAGCAGCAAAATTACATTTCGAAAGGAAACATTTTTTTTAAAACTGCTCACGACTGTAATGTATTGCAAAATACATAAAAATCATGGGAGGGATCATGGGGGGGGACCCCAAAGCACCTTCCACATGTTAAGGGCATGTGGCCTGGTACGGTTCAGGTTATGAACATGGGAAAGAAGCACTACTTTACAGGCAGACTAAGGAGTCCCCCCAGGCACGATATTTAAATGAATTTTTCATTTTTATTTTTCACTTATTAAAATCACTGCTCCTGAAAAAACTTTTTAAAAACGTTTTTAAAACTTTTGTTTGCATTGATACATGTCCCCTGGGCAGGACCAATGTCCCTAAAAACTTTTTGTGGCATATAAGCCTTTAAAATTAGCACTTTTGATTTATCACTTTTGTGTCCCATAGACTGTAACGGTGTTCACACACATTTTTTTCCTGTTTGCATGTTCTGCTGTGAACCGAACCAGGGGTGTTCGGCTCATCCCTACTACTGAGGTTGTGGTTGAGTTTGAGGAAGGCAGGAACATGAGCAGAGAGCAGCCATCCTATTCCATCACATTGTGGAGCCTTTATCTCCCGGCCCACTTCCTACAGCTCAGCTGTCTGGGCCTTTTTTAGCACATATGCAGCTGATCACACTGTTGCAATTTGCAAACTTTGTCTCAAGCACATCAAGCGTGGCAAAAACATCAGCCATTTGGGTACCACATGCTTGACAAGACATTTAACCTCCCAACACTAGGGATGAGCCGAACACCCCCGGGTTCGGTTCGCACCAGAACCTTCGAACCGACCGAAAGTTCGCGCGAATTTTCGAACCCTATACGTTATAATGGACGCGAACGTTCGAAATCAAAAGTGCTAATTACAACGGCCAATATGCATGTTAATGTCATAAAACAGGTTTGGGGACCCGGGTCCTGCCCCAGGGGACATATATCAATGCAAAAAGAACTTTTAAAAACTAACGTTTTTTCGGGAGCAGTCATTTTAATGATGCATAAAGTGAAAAAAAAAATGTGAAATTTTCCTTTAAATATGGTACCTGGGGGGTGTCTAAAGTATGCCTGTGAAGTGGCATGTGTTTCCCGTGTTTAGAACTGTCCTTGCACAAAATGACATTTGTAAAGGAAAAAAAGAAGCCATTTAAAACCACTTGCGGCTTTAGGTTTGTTCTTAAGTAGAATCTGAACAGGTACATTATGAAGTGTAGCTCCATCCCAAAAAAAATCTATTTTTAAGCTTTTTGGAGAACATAGGGAGGGGTTATCACCCCTGTAACATTTGCTGTCTTTGCACATCTGTTCAGAACATGTCACCTAACTTTCCGTCCCAATGACAAATGTTTTTGGAAAAAGTGGGGTTTTAATTGAAACAAGGATTGGTGATAAAGTATCAGTAGAGAGGAGATACCTTTTTCCCAAATTAAATCTAACAGGATAGAATTTCCCTTCCTAGGGGTAGATTTCCTCTCACTTACTGTTTTCTCTTTCCATTTGCAAGTAGGAGTCGTTTGTAAGTTGGATGTTTGAAAGTAGGGGCCTGGCGTATATACTCTGCAGAAATTTGCCCTATTAGATGTTGGTGTAGCCACAAGACTGGTGGGCACAGGAATGGGCCCTGCTGTGAGTTAATAGATCAAGATTTGTAATTGCATGCACCTGTTGAACAGGGCAGAAAATTTGGGGGTGGTGGTGGTGGTGGTGGTGGACGGTGTTGCCACAAGACTGTAAGCTCTCACAGTTACTCTTGGTGGGCGCAGGAATGGGCCCTGCTGTGAGTTATTAGATCAAGATTTGTAATTGCAAGCACCTGATGAACAGGGCAGAAAAATTGGGCCTTTGGCGGTGGTGGTGGACGGTGTTGCCACAAGATTGTAGGCCCTCATAGTTACTCTTGGTGGGCGCAGGAATGGGCCCTGCTGTGAACTATTAGATCAAGATTTGTAATTACCCGCCCCTGTTAAACAGGGGCTGAAAAATTGTGCCTTAGGCACTGGTGCTGGTGCCACAACACTGCAACCTCTCACAGATACTGTACTTGGAGCACAGCAGTCACACGTGTTGCGAAGCATTTTTTTTAAAAATTGTAATTACCCGCCCCTGTTAAACAGGGGCTGAAAAATTGTGCCTTAGGCACTGGTGCTGGTGCCACAACACTGCAACCCCTCACAGATACTGTACTTGGAGCACAGCAGTCACACGTGTTGCGAAGCATTTTTTAAAAAATTGTAATTACCCGCCCCTGTTAAACAGGGGCTGAAAAATTGTGCCTTAGGCACTGGTGCTGGTGCCACAACACTGCAACCCCTCACAGATACTGTACTTGGAGCACAGCAGTCACACGTGTTGCAAAGCATTTTTTTAAAAAATTGTAAGTACACGCCCCTGTTAAACAGGGGCTGAAAAATTTGCCTTAGGCACTGGTGCTGGTGCCACAACACTGCAACCCCTCACAGATACTGTACTTGGAGCACAGCAGTCACACGTGTTGCGAAGCATTTTTTAAAAAAATTGTAAGTACACGCCCCTGTTAAACAGGGGCTGAAAAATTTGTCTTAGGCACTGGTGCTGGTGCCACAACACTGCAACCCCTCACAGATACTGTACTTGGAGCACAGCAGTCACACGTGTTGCGAAGCATTTTTTTAAAAAAATTGTAAGTACACGCCCCTGTTAAACAGGGGCTGAAAAATTTGCCTTAGGCACTGGTGCTGGTGCCACAACACTGCAACCCCTCACAGATACTGTACTTGGAGCACAGCAGTCACACGTGTTGCGAAGCATTTTTTTATAAAAATTGTATGTACACGCCCCTGTTAAACAGGGGCTGAAAAATTGTGCCTTAGGCACTGGTGTGGTGGCATGGATCATTGAGGAGGAGGAAGAGGATAGTCAGTGAACATAAGAGGACAGTCACTCAGCATCAGCATAGGCAGTCTTGAAGGGATGTGATATTAAAAATTATTCGGTTATATCCGCCTCAGGTGCCTGGTAGCTGGTGGTGATCCAAGACTGATTCATTTTGATGAAGGTCAGTCGATCAACCGAGGCGGTGGACAGGCGCACCCTATGATCGGTGACAAATCCTCCAGCAGCACTGAATGTGCGTTCGGAAAGAACGCTGGAGGCAGGACAGGCCAGTAGCTCAATTGCATACTGTGCAAGCTCTGGCCAGTGATCCATCCTCAGGACCCAGTAAGCCAGAGGATTTTCAGTGGGAAAGGTGTCCAAGTCTGACCTTGCCCCAAAGTATTCCTGCACCATGTATATCAGACGCTGGCGATGGTTGCTGGAACCGATCATACCTTGGGGCTGCGGACTAAAAAATTGTCTGAACGCATCGGTCAGACGTCCACCTTCCCCACCGCTCCTTCTGCTACTGACCGAAGCCTCAGCAACTCGTCGCCCAGGACCAGGAGTTTGTAGCCTCCCAGTTTCTGGGAACGCGTTGCACAGACCTTTCTGCAAGGCCTCCCTGAGATGTCTCATCCTCTGCTCCCTCTGCGACGGCAAGATAAGGTCCGCAACCTTACCCTTGTACCGCGGATCAAGGAGAGTGGCCAGCCAGTAATGGTCCCTCTCCTTGATCCGAAGAACACGAGGATCCTTCCGCAGGCTTTGCAGGATCAGGGAGGCCATGCAGCGTAGGTTAGCTGAGGCATTCGGTCCGGAGTCTTCTGGGTCACTGAGGATGACATGATCGCCAGCCACCTCCTCCCAGCCACGTACAAGTCCACTGGTTTGTTGGGACTGTACATCATCCCTAAAAGACTGCTGCTGCTGATGCTGAGTGCCAGGCTCCACCTCCATGCTCACACAATCCTCCTCCTCCTCCTCCTCCTCCTCCTCCTCATCCTCTTCCTGTGTGATGGGTGGGACAGAAGGAACACTGTCCGGATAAAGGGGGCCTTGAGAGGCAAGGAAGTCCTCCTCTTCCTGCCTCTGTTCTGCCTCAAGTGCCCTGTCCATTATCCCACGCAGCGTATGCTCCAACAGGTGGACAAGAGGGACAGTGTCACTGATGCATGCACTGTCACTGCTCACCATCCTCGTGGCCTCCTCAAATGGTGAGAGGACAGTGCATGCATCCCTGATCATGCTCCACTGACGTGGGGAAAAAAAACCAAGCTCCCCTGACCCTGTCCTGGTGCCATAGTCGCAAAGGTACTCATTGATGGCCCTCTGCTGCGTGTGCAGTCGCTGCAGCATGGCCAACGTTGAGTTCCACCTGGTGGGCATGTCACATATTAGGCGGTTCTTGGGCAGGTTCAGCTCCTTTTGCAGCTCAGTCAGCCGAGCACTGGCATTATAAGATCGGCGGAAATGCACACAGACTTTCCTGGCCTGCCTCAGGACATCCTGTAAGCCTGGGAACCTGCCCAAGAACCGCTGCACCACCAGGTTGAGGACGTGAGCCATGCAGGGCACATGGGTGAGCTGCCCCTGTCGCAGGGCGGAGAGGAGGTTGGTGCCATTGTCAGAAATGACCATTCCTGGCTTAAGCTGACGTGGCGTCAACCACCTCTCGGCCTGCCCCTGCAGAGCTGCCAGAACCTCTGGCCCAGTGTGGCTCCTGTCCCCCAAACACACCAGCGCAAGCACGGCATGGCATCTTTTTGCCTGCGTACTTGCGTAGCCCCTTGTACGCCTACGGAGCACCGCTGGTTCCAAGGACAGAGCACTGGAGGAAGAAGAAGAGGAGGGGGTGGAGGAGAGAGGTGTGTCACAACCAGTAGCAGTAGTAGCGTTTTGGAGGCGTGGTGGCGGAACAACCTCCAACACTACTGCACCTTGTCCTGCATCCCTCCCAGCTGCCAATAGAGTGACCCAATGGGCCGTGAAAGAAAGGTACCGTCCCTGTCCATGCCTGCTGGACCATGAGTCAGCGGTAATATGCACCTTACCGCTGACCGCCCTGTCCAGCGAGGCATGGACATTGCCCTCCACATGCCGGTAGAGAGACGGAATCGCCTTCCGTGAGAAAAAGTGGCGTTTGGGAACCTGCCACTGAGGAACCGCACATTGAACAAACTCACGGAAGGGGGCCGAGTCTACCAACTGAAAAGGCAGCAGTTGAAGTGCTAGCAATTTAGCCAAGCTAGCATTCAACTGCTGGGCATGTGGATGGCTGGGAGTGTACTTCTTTCTACGGTCCAGCAGCTGGGGCAGGGAAATTTGCCTGCTGCAATCGGACGTCGGTGTACTGCAAGTACTTGGTTGTGACACACCTAATTCTACACCTTCAGTCCTCTCAGAGCAGCTTTCAGAGAGGACTGAAGGTGTAGTGGGGATGGAGATCCCAGCTGATGAGGAGCAAGGAGAGGTCCGCTTAGTTCTTTGGTGTGGGTCTTTTATGTGTGCCTGCCAACGAGCTGCATGGCAGGTCGACATATGTCTGGTCATGCTTGTGGTGCCCAAGCGGCTGATGTTTTGGCCACGCGAGATACGCTTGAGACAAATATTGCAAATAGCAGTGGTGCGATCTGATGCACTCGTCTCAAAAAAGGCCCACACCAAAGAACTTTTCTGATAACGTGCAGAGGCAGCGCCCTGCACAGGCGGAGCTATGCGGTGTTGTACAGTTGCTGTGCTGGCCTCTACCTGGCCTCCAGGGGGCATCCTGCCTCGTTGGACATGTGACGCCGCATCCTCCTCCTCCTCGTCCTCCTCCTCATCCTCTCTCCCTTCAGGCACCCACGTGGAGTCAGTGACCTCATCATCCCCTCCCTCTTCACCACTAGAGCAAACCTGGCAGTAAGCTGCAGCTGGTGGAACAGTACTGCCAGATTCCTCAAGCTGGGTATCATCATCCGAGCCTTCGAATCGTTGGGCATCCTCCTGGAGCATGTACCCAACACTGTGCTCAAAGAGTTCGGGGGACTCCTCAGGAGGACATGGTGGGTCTAGGGAAGGGGTGGCTGATGATGCTCTGCCAGTACCCTGAGCCTGGGTGAGAGAGGATGAGGAGGATGAGGAGGGCTTGGTCATCCATTCTACCAAGCCTTCAGCATGATGCGGCTCCACATGTCCAGCTGCCGAAAACAAAGACGCGCGTGTCCCATGGCCACGTGCTGATGACGATGCACGACCACGTCCACGGCCACGGCCACGTCCACTAGAAACAGAGCCTGCCTGCCCTGTGTTCTTGGCTCTGCATGCTCTGCCTCCCCTTGGCGGTCTTCCAGCCATTGTAGTCGGTAGTCCTGTGGGTGCTGCTGAGAAGAATATATAGGAGCTCTGTGTGATGCCACTAACACACTAGAAGTCCTATGGGTGCTTCTGCAAAGAAAATATAGGAGCTCTGTGTGATGCCACTAACACACTAGAAGTCCTATGGGTGCTTCTGCAAAGAAAATAGAGGAGCTCTGTGTGATGCCACTAACACACTAGAAGTCCTGTGGGTGCTGCTGAGAAGAAAATATAGGAGCTCTGTGTGATGCCACTAACACACTAGAAGTCCTATGGGTGCTTCTGCAAAGAAAATAGAGGAGCTCTGTGTGATGCCACTAACACACTCGAAGTCCTGTGGGTGCTGCTGAGAAGAAAATATAGGAGCTCTGTGTGATGCCACTAACACACTAGAAGTCCTATGGGTGCTTCTGCAAAGAAAATAGAGGAGCTCTGTGTGATGCCACTAACACACTAGAAGTCCTGTGGGTGCTGCTGAGAAGAAAATATAGGAGCTCTGTGTGATGCCACTAACACACTAGAAGTCCTATGGGTGCTTCTGCAAAGAAAATAGAGGAGCTCTGTGTGATGCCACTAACACACTCGAAGTCCTGTGGGTGCTGCTGAGAAGAAAATATAGGAGCTCTGTGTGATGCCACTAACACACTAGAAGTCCTATGGGTGCTTCTGCAAAGAAAATAGAGGAGCTCTGTGTGATGCCACTAACACACTAGAAGTCCTGTGGGTGCTGCTGAGAAGAAAATATAGGAGCTCTGTGTGATGCCACTAACACACTAGAAGTCCTATGGGTGCTTCTGCAAAGAAAATAGAGGAGCTCTGTGTGATGCCACTAACACACTCGAAGTCCTGTGGGTGCTGCTGAGAAGAAAATATAGGAGCTCTGTGTGATGCCACTAACACACTAGAAGTCCTATGGGTGCTTCTGCAAAGAAAATAGAGGAGCTCTGTGTGATGCCACTAACACACTAGAAGTCCTGTGGGTGCTGCTGAGAAGAAAATATAGGAGCTCTGTGTGATGCCACTAACACACTAGAAGTCCTATGGGTGCTTCTGCAAAGAAAATAGAGGAGCTCTGTGTGATGCCACTAACACACTAGAAGTCCTGTGGGTGCTTCTGCAAAGAAAATATAGGAGCTCTGTGTGATGCCACTAACACACTAGAAGTCCTATGGGTGCTTCTGCAAAGAAAATAGAGGAGCTCTGTGTGATGCCACTAACACACTAGAAGTCCTGTGGGTGCTGCTGAGAAGAAAATATAGGAGCTCTGTGTGATGCCACTAACACACTAGAAGTCCTATGGGTGCTTCTGCAAAGAAAATAGAGGAGCTCTGTGTGATGCCACTAACACACTCGAAGTCCTGTGGGTGCTGCTGAGAAGAAAATATAGGAGCTCTGTGTGATGCCACTAACACACTAGAAGTCCTATGGGTGCTTCTGCAAAGAAAATAGAGGAGCTCTGTGTGATGCCACTAACACACTAGAAGTCCTGTGGGTGCTGCTGAGAAGAAAATATAGGAGCTCTGTGTGATGCCACTAACACACTAGAAGTCCTATGGGTGCTTCTGCAAAGAAAATAGAGGAGCTCTGTGTGATGCCACTAACACACTAGAAGTCCTGTGGGTGCTGCTGAGAAGAAAATATAGGAGCTCTGTGTGATGCCACTAACACACTAGAAGTCCTATGGGTGCTTCTGCAAAGAAAATAGAGGAGCTCTGTGTGATGCCACTAACACACTCGAAGTCCTGTGGGTGCTGCTGAGAAGAAAATATAGGAGCTCTGTGTGATGCCACTAACACACTAGAAGTCCTATGGGTGCTTCTGCAAAGAAAATAGAGGAGCTCTGTGTGATGCCACTAACACACTAGAAGTCCTGTGGGTGCTGCTGAGAAGAAAATATAGGAGCTCTGTGTGATGCCACTAACACACTAGAAGTCCTATGGGTGCTTCTGCAAAGAAAATAGAGGAGCTCTGTGTGATGCCACTAACACACTAGAAGTCCTGTGGGTGCTGCTGAGAAGAAAATATAGGAGCTCTGTGTGATGCCACTAACACACTAGAAGTCCTGTGGGTGCTTCTGCAAAGAAAATAGAGGAGCTCTGTGTGATGCCACTAACACACTAGAAGTCCTATAGGTGCTTCTGGGAAGAAAATATAGGTCTGTGTGATGGGACTAACACACTTCAAGTCCTATAGGTGCTTCTGGGAACAAAATATATGATCTCTGTGTGATGGGACTAACACACTTCAAGTCCTATAGGTGCTTCTGGGAAGAAAATATAGGTCTGTGTGATGGGACTAACACACTTCAAGTCCTATAGGTGCTTCTGGGAACAAAATATATGATCTCTGTGTGATGGGACTAACACACTTCAAGTCCTATAGGTGCTTCTGGGAAGAAAATATAGGTCTGTGTGATGGGACTAACACACTTCAAGTCCTATAGGTGCTTCTGGGAACAAAATATAGGATCTCTGTGTGATGGGACTAACACACTTCAAGTCCTATAGGTGCTTCTGGGAACAAAATATATGATCTCTGTGTGATGGGACTAACACACTTCAAGTCCTATAGGTGCTTCTGGGAAGAAAATATAGGTCTGTGTGATGGGACTAACACACTTCAAGTCCTATAGGTGCTTCTGGGAACAAAATATAGGATCTCTGTGTGATGGGACTAACACACTTCAAGTCCTATAGGTGCTTCTGGGAAGAAAATGTAGGTCTGTGTGATGGGACTAACACACATCAAGTCCTATAGGTGCTTCTGGGAACAAAATATATGATCTCTGTGTGATGGGACTAACACACTTCAAGTCCTATAGGTGCTTCTGGGAAGAAAATATAGGTCTGTGTGATGGGACTAACACACTTCAAGTCCTATAGGTGCTTCTGGGAACAAAATATATGATCTCTGTGTGATGGGACTAACACACTGCAAGTCCTATGGGTGCTTCTGGGAAGAAAATGTAGGTCTGTGTGATGGGACTAACACACTTCAAGTCCTATAGGTGCCTCTGGGAACAAAATATATGATCTCTGTGTGATGGGACTAACACACTTCAAGTCCTATAGGTGCTTCTGGGAAGAAAATATAGGTCTGTGTGATGGGACTAACACACTTCAAGTCCTATAGGTGCTTCTGGGAACAAAATATATGATCTCTGTGTGATGGGACTAACACACTTCAAGTCCTATAGGTGCTTCTGGGAACAAAATATATGATCTCTGTGTGATGGGACTAACACACTTCAAGTCCTATAGGTGCTTCTGGGAAGAAAATATAGGTCTGTGTGATGGGACTAACACACTTCAAGTCCTATAGGTGCTTCTGGGAACAAAATATATGATCTCTGTGTGATGGGACTAACACACTTCAAGTCCTATAGGTGCTTCTGGGAAGAAAATATAGGTCTGTGTGATGGGACTAACACACTTCAAGTCCTATAGGTGCTTCTGGGAACAAAATATAGGATCTCTGTGTGATGGGACTAACACACTTCAAGTCCTATAGGTGCTTCTGGGAACAAAATATATGATCTCTGTGTGATGGGACTAACACACTTCAAGTCCTATAGGTGCTTCTGGGAAGAAAATATAGGTCTGTGTGATGGGACTAACACACTTCAAGTCCTATAGGTGCTTCTGGGAACAAAATATAGGATCTCTGTGTGATGGGACTAACACACTTCAAGTCCTATAGGTGCTTCTGGGAAGAAAATGTAGGTCTGTGTGATGGGACTAACACACATCAAGTCCTATAGGTGCTTCTGGGAACAAAATATATGATCTCTGTGTGATGGGACTAACACACTTCAAGTCCTATAGGTGCTTCTGGGAAGAAAATATAGGTCTGTGTGATGGGACTAACACACTTCAAGTCCTATAGGTGCTTCTGGGAACAAAATATATGATCTCTGTGTGATGGGACTAACACACTGCAAGTCCTATGGGTGCTTCTGGGAAGAAAATGTAGGTCTGTGTGATGGGACTAACACACTTCAAGTCCTATAGGTGCCTCTGGGAACAAAATATATGATCTCTGTGTGATGGGACTAACACACTTCAAGTCCTATAGGTGCTTCTGGGAAGAAAATATAGGTCTGTGTGATGGGACTAACACACTTCAAGTCCTATAGGTGCTTCTGGGAACAAAATATATGATCTCTGTGTGATGGGACTAACACACTTCAAGTCCTATAGGTGCTTCTGGGAACAAAATATATGATCTCTGTGTGATGGGACTAACACACTTCAAGTCCTATAGGTGCTTCTGGGAAGAAAATATAGGTCTGTGTGATGGGACTAACACACTTCAAGTCCTATAGGTGCTTCTGGGAACAAAATATAGGATCTCTGTGTGATGGGACTAACACACTTCAAGTCCTATAGGTGCTTCTGGGAAGAAAATGTAGGTCTGTGTGATGGGACTAACACACCTCAAGTCCTATAGGTGCCTCTGGGAACAAAATATATGATCTCTGTGTGATGGGACTAACACACTTCAAGTCCTATAGGTGCTCCTCCCAGGAGAGCTGACACACCTTTCACAGACTGTTTCCTATCACTAAAGAGCGGAGGACAGGACAGAAAGGCAGGTGCGAGGGGAGTGTTCTTTGGATAGAACTCTTCCACTGGGATTTCATCTTTCCCACCGCTCTTCAAGTCGCATGAGGAGACTGGGGTGGCTGTGTTTTACTTTCCCCAGCAACATCCTGGCTGGCATCTTCACTGCCATTACATTGCTGTGGGGAAGTGGAGACTTCGATCTGGCATCGTTTTATCCTTAAAGCTGAATGCATTGAGAGCCATACGGGGGATTGGAGAGCTGGAGATTGCCACAGGAGTTCCTATAAATGCCGATTTTAACCTTAAGAGAGGTGAGAGGCTAGCGAGCACTATTGTTGGACAGACCCTCACTACCCAGCACTCCCCACGTGTGGAAAACAGAAAGGAAAAAGCATAATTTATCTGCACTATAGAGACTATTTTAGCTCCTTATAGGTGTCACTTATATCACACCATTTCCACTCTGAACCACTTAATGGACTGTTTTTTCATTGATTGATCGATTCATTGTTTATGCTCCCCCCTGGTCTATGGTTTTTTACGATTAGAGATCTTTGGTTTTTATATCACTTTTATTCACTGATATGTTTTTTAATAGTGATTGTATATATTTTTAGTGTTTACTTATTTATTTATTTATCACTGTATGCACTTAAAGGACCTATTCACTGCATTGTATTAACAGTTGAGTCACGACTCAGTGACCACTGTTGGTTTTGATCACTTAGTGATTATCCATTTATTTATTGCAGTTACAGAGCACTTTAACACTTTATGCACTTTAGCGCAAAAACACTGCCTATTTATTTTTACTCACCTTTGTTGCCAGCAGTTTAGACAATAATGGCTGTGTATGTTATTTTGAGGGGACAGCACATTCACACTGTCAGGCCCCTTTCACACGGACGTAGTCAGTTTAGGCACGTCAAAAACGTATCCGTTCTTATCCGTTGTCTCATCCGTTTTCATCCGTCATCCGTTCCGTTAATGTCCGTTTACATCCGTTTTTTGGTCCGTTAACATCCGCTTACATCCGTAAGTGTACACGTTTACGTCCGTTTTTTCATCCGTTTTTTCATCCGTTTTGGTCCGTTTACAGTAGTTATATGTGTGCCTGTGCCTTTAAGAAAATTACCCAGAAGGCATTGCTCCTCCCATGCTGCATTGCAGTTACAGTGACTGAGTTCCCCTTGCTGTGTGCTTCCTTTGTCCTTGTGCCTGTGTGTGCTAGCAGCATCGAGCAATGGATTGCAGTATTTTTTGGGACAGCGTGACAGTATTTGTCCTATTTGCGTACATGAGGAGCATGGAGAGGAAGAAAAAGACGATTATGCCTAGGACACGTCGATTTTGGACCCACCCAATGCTATTGAAGCGGCCTTCGGAAGGATTTGTGGCTTTGCATTATGCACATCTACGCCAGTATCCAACAAAGTTCTTTAACTTTACCAGGATGACCGTACCCACATTTGACTACTTACTGGCCCAGCTGCACCCACGACTGGAGCGCCGACATACCAATATGAGAAGATGTGTGCCTGCAGATGAACGTCTCCTAGTGACCTTGAGGTAAGAAGTCATTCAATAATAACTGTTTTTTTGCCTACCCCTGGTCTACTGTGTGTATACAGTACGTATAGATAATAAATATCTTCTACTTCTTCTTCTCAATTTATGTGGCAATATAAATCTTTTTTACTGATCTTTATTTTATTTTTTTTTCTAGGTTTCTTGCAACTGGCCAGTCCTACACATCTCTCAATCATTACTTTCTACTGGGCATTTCAACTATTTCAGAGATAGTTCATGAAACATGCCTAGCCATATGGGAAGAGCTGTGTCCATCAGTGATGCCGTCACCAGAGGTAAACATGTGGCAAAGAATCGCAGAAGGGTTTTGGAATCGAGCCAACTTTCCCAATTGTATCGGGCACTAGACGGAAAACATATCCGTATCCAAAAACCTCCAGGTTCTGGGTCTCGATTCCATAATTATAAAAAATATTTTTCTTTGGTTCTCATGGCTATCTGCGATAGCGATTATAAGTTTATTGCTGTGGACATTGGGGCATATGGCAGCAGCTCAGATTCAAGAGTTTTTCGTGAGTCATTAATGGGTCGAAGACTGCGACAAGGGCGATTCAACATACCATTTGATCGGCCTCTGCCTGGAACTGAAGGACCAGACCTACCTTTCGTCCTTGTCGCAGATGAGGCGTTTGCCCTATCTCAACATCTTCTTAGGCCGTATGCCAGAAATAATCTTGACGACAAGAAGAGGATCTTTAATTATCGGCTGAGCCGGGCAAGACGACTCATAGAATGTACATTTGGTATACTGTCTAGTAAATGGCGTGTTTTTCAAACACCTTTGCAGCTCAGTCTGGAGAATGCTGAGTTGGTAATTAAGGCCTGCTGCATTCTACACAATATTATCCGTGAAAAGGAGGGCATCCACATTGAGGAAGAAGAAGAGTTCCACCTGCCCTCCGTACAATACAACACAGTACGTGCAGCGAGAACAAACATTGCCATGCGAGAAAAATTTGCTGACTATTTTCTATCTCCATCAGGAGAAGTTCCATGGCAGTATCAATATATGTAACTAAATTTAGTAGTTACTCAACTTTTTTTTTTTGTTTTTAATGTTTTTATTATTCAGAATCTGTTTATACAAAAAAATTTTTTGGTTATAGTTACTAAATGTTTTTTATCGAGCATACCAAAAGGACAAAAGCACATTATGTTCAAAATGTTTTTATTAATCTTCATCCGTTTATAATAAAACTTTTTTTTTTGATTAATAACTGCTTATAGTCTTTATCAAAGTAAGAACAAAGCATAACATACATAACATAGCATAAAATATGCCAACCATTGCAAACAATTGTAGTTTAACATAAAAACCATAAAAAGCATCACTGCAAAATGGAACGTGGCGCTATGTTTTGTTAGAAAAAAAAACATAGTTTTCACTACATGGAAATAGAATATATATTGCTCCAATACTAAAAATAAATAAATAAATGTAATAATAATAGTAAAAAAATAAAATAAAAGAGAGATTTTTACACAATATAGATATATATCTATCTATCTATCTCTCCATCGCTCCATACTGCTTCAGCAGGTCAAGAAAAATATGAAAATCAATGTACTTCGAAATGTTGTCCTGAAAGTCATGGATGTTAGACCGTAGAGAGAGAGAGAGAGACACATATCTATCTATCTCTCCATCGCTCCATACTGCTTCAGCAGGTCAAGAAAAATGTGGGTACAGATATATCTTTACCCACATTTTTCTTGACCGGAGAGAGAGAGAGAGAGATATCTATCTATCTATCTCTCCATCGCTCCATACTGCTTCAGCAGGTCAAGAAAAATATGAAAATCAATGTACTTCGAAATGTTGTCCTGAAAGTCATGGATGTTAGACCGTAGAGAGAGAGAGAGAGACACATATCTATCTATCTCTCCATCGCTCCATACTGCTTCAGCAGGTCAAGAAAAATGTGGGTACAGATATATCTGTACCCACATTTTTCTTGACCGGAGAGAGAGAGAGAGAGATATCTATCTATCTATCTCTCCATCGCTCCATACTGCTTCAGCAGGTCAAGAAAAATGTGGGTACAGATATATCTGGGGTTGTAACATCAAAACCTTGTTACAAATCCTGATAAAAAGAGGTGTGGGGTTCCCCATAGGGAGTGGAAATTTGGGAAGAAGAACCAGAGCTGGTTTGGCTATTACCTTGAGAACCTTCAGCCAAATTTACGCTCGTATTTACACTCTGAGGGTATGTTCCCTGTGAGGAAGGAGCAGGAGACGAAGCATAAGGCCTCTGGGTATTGGGCATTGAACTGTATGCACGCACAGGGGTCTGTGGAAATGGCGGTAGATATGGCTGGGCAGGAAGACATGGTGACTCATAGGGATATTGACGGTATGACCTCGGAGGGGTTTCATACTGGCTAATAGTGGGCATTGGCATTCCTAACTCTGCAGCTCTAACACATGCTCCTACATGATTATATATGGCCATATGGATGTCCATCTGCCTATCTGCTGGTGCTTTTAGAATTGCATGATATATTGTACGCAGGAAGGATGCATTAGAGTTGGTTGGATCACAGAATGGATCTTTACTCTGTATAGACTCCTGTCTTTTAAATGAAGTCATCTCGTCCATAAAGGACTTCATGGCTTTATCCATGTCTTGACATTCTGCCCTTTTGTTACGTCGCGAGGACCGTGATGTTTTCGGCCTGTCAGTACTAACCTGTAGAGAATAATAATATGCCGATTTAGAAATGAAATGTTACCTTGGGGTACAACAGATACAGTATAGTCATCAATAGTATCCTTACATTTACGGATCTTTGGGAAGAACATGGACCTGCAATTGGACGTGCTGTCTCATCCACAGACTGGGACTGCTGGGACTGCCCTTCTCCCTCTTGTGTGTCTTGCGTGGCTCGCTCATCTTCCTGCACTGCTTCGGTATGATTGTCAGTGTTCTCCTCACAGTCTGTCAGGTTTGATGATGTACTACAATAAAAAGGATGAACATTTGCTCACAAAACCTTACTATATACTATATGGAGACCTACTTTTTAGATGTAACATCCAAACGAGACTTACGGTCTAACATCCATGACTTTCCTTAGGAAGGACAACATTTCGAGGTAGATTGATTTTTTCTTTGTGGTAGCTCCGGAACCACTTGCAACCTGTGCCTCATCATGCAAATCTCTCCGGAAACGGTCTCTCAGAGAACGCCACCTTCTGTTAATGTCAGTTCCTGTAAACACATGTAGCAAATAAAATTTCAGTATTTTTACATTACAAAGATTATGGAAACATGTGAGTACTGATTAGTCTCTCACTGCAGCAGAGCCAAAACATGTGTCACTATGCTTTGTATGTAATGCATGCAAATAACCATGCCCTCTCTGCTAAACATTGTCTTAAAAAAATGGCAGTGTTTGCAACATTTTTTTAATACAGGCATACTATAATGAAATAATGACATTTTTTATTATAAACAATAGAAACACATGCAGCAAAGAAAATTTCAGTATTTTTACATTACAAAGATTATGGAAACATGTGAGTACTGATTAGTCTCTCACTGCAGCAGAGCCAAAACATGTGTCACTATGCTTTGTATGTAATGCATGCAAATAACCATGCCCTCTCTGCTAAACATTGTCTTAAAAAAATGGCAGTGTTTGCAACATTTTTTAATACAGGCATACTATAGTGAAATAATGACATTTTTTATTATAAACAATAGAAACACATGCAGCAAAGAAAATTTCAGTATTTTTACATTACAAAGATTATGGAAACATGTGAGTACTGATTAGTCTCTCACTGCAGCAGAGCCAAAACATGTGTCACTATGCTTTGTATGTAATGCATGCAAATAACCATGCCCTCTCTGCTAAACATTGTCTTAAAAAAATGGCAGTGTTTGCAACATTTTTTTAATACAGGCATACTATAGTGAAATAATGACATTTTTTATTATAAACAATAGAAACACATGCAGCAAAGAAAATTTCAGTATTTTTACATTACAAAGATTATGGAAACATGTGAGTACTGATTAGTCTCTCACTGCAGCAGAGCCAAAACATGTGTCACTATGCTTTGTATGTAATGCATGCAAATAACCATGCCCTCTCTGCTAAACATTGTCTTAAAAAAATGGCAGTGTTTGCAACATTTTTTTAATACAGGCATACTATAGTGAAATAATGACATTTTTTATTATAAACAATAGAAACACACTGTCAAGAGAGCAAGCTGCAGTTGGGCATCACTTACCACGTTGATCACGCTGTTTGGGAGTCATGGAGGACCAATTTGGTGTCACCAGCTTTGTAATTTCTTCCCATAGCTGTTGTATTTTGACTCTGTCGCTGTGGTCCCGACAGCTTGAGTCCCATAAGCCAGGCCTTTCGTGCACCAGGTTGATCAATTCCTCGTGGGAAACATCTCTTGCCATGCTTGTTTGTGCTTCCTCTTAAATAAAGTTACAGGGGATGTACTTCCTGTTGTCCAACTACTGCCGGGTCATAGGTTGAGTTCACAGATGAACTCAATTTTTTTTTTTTTTTCTTGCAAACGGATCTTAACGGATCGGACGTAAACGGACGATGTCCGTCAACGTCAGTTAATATCCGTTTTGACGGATCTGAACGTATCCTTGTACGTTTTAAAAAAACGGATAAAAACGGAAGCGGATGTTAACTGATGGTGACGGATGTTCATCCGTCTGCCCATAGGGATGCATTGTCGTCCGTCGACGGATGGAAGAAAAACGGATAGACGGTCCGTCCGTGTGAAAGGGGCCTTATACAAGCTGTACTCTCACTACTTTACATTGTAGCAAAGTGTAATTTCTTCAGTGTTGTCACATGAAAAGATATAATAAAATATTTACAAAAATGTGAGGGATGTACTCAGTTTTGTGATATACTGTACGTCAAACAGTAAGCCCGGGTTCACACCAGTGCGGTGCGAATTCCAGCTACATTTTCTCTGTGAAGAGAAAATGTAGCTGTTCAGCGGTGCCGCTCCGTTCTATCAGCGCATCAGCTGAGCAGGGAGAGGGGGAGAGGAGGGGAGGTGTAGTGAGAAGTAGGAGAGATTTCTTGTTCAGAACGGAATGCATCTGCGAATCATTTGAATGTATTTTAAAATGTCCTGCGAACTGTGTGAGGGGATCTCCTCTCTCACCATCGCACACATCCCCCCCATCCATGCATGAGCCGATAGACAATTCTCATACTGAACTGTGAGTACTAGACAATGTATACTACATTTAGGGAGGCATATATTCCACCCTTTTCTCTCCTTGGTTGAGAGATACATAGAAGTAATATATTTGATGATTTTTTTCTGTACTTACAGTGTAGTCCTGCATCCATACTCCTGATGAGTCATGAGTATGGAGTATACAATTTTAAGATGCCAAGCCAGTTCCCCTCATACTCTAAACATTCAACATGCATTTATGTGTTTACTTTTATGTATATGACTATGTTATGTCAGTTTATATGTACATTTAGTAAATGTGTATTTATTTATTACCAACTTATTGTATATGGTTGTACTTACATTTGTAAACCATGTCATGCAGCACTAGACCCAAGGAGCAACATTAGACAAAATAAAGGTTTTATCATATATATATACACATTCCATACACTTGTTTTTTCCAGCAGTAGCACACCTCATTTAAAGTCCCATTTACTTCTCTTGTTTTGTTCTTATACATTGTAGCCTCATCATACAGACTGGCTCTGCAAGCTGTTGCTTACAAAATAAAGAAAGCTTGCAGGGAAAATGTATTTTTGTTGGCTTTTTAAATGCAAATAGTTTTGCAGTAGCTTATATACACAGTACAGATGTGCCACTTTACAGGTAGACTAAGGGGACCCCCCCCCCAGTGCTTTCACTTTAAGCATCAATAAATCACTGCTCATTTAAAAATGACGTCTTTTTACAAACTTTTTTGTCCTCCAGGGCAGTACCCGGACCCACACAACCATTGCATGCCCAACTGCTTGCATATAAGCTTTAAAAAAACTTTTGATTTTCCACTTTCGAGTCCCATAGACTTCAATGGGGTTCGTTGTTCGGTTCTGAACTATCACGATCAAAAGTTCTGGTGCGGACCGAACTGGGGGTCGTTTGGCCCATCCTTAGTAAAAAGGCTGTTTGATCCTGGCTTCTCTGATCCTCCTATCCTTCCACTGTCCCCTAATAATTTTTGGATAACACAAAGTCTATGGAGTCAGGCTACACATGCTCAGTATAGTGTGTATTGCTGGAGCATTTTTTTTTTCTTAGGAGAGTGAATGTGACCAGCACAGGTCCAATCAGCACTGTCCAGACAGAGAGTCAGAGGTCTTGCAGTCTTATAGAACAGTCAGAAAACTCCTCCTACAAGTTTTAACCAGTGCTTGGCTGGACACTGATAGAAGTCACAAGACTGCTCTAACTGCTGATGAGAAAAAGGTATTTAGCAGTTTATATTTACTAATAAAATTGCATTTCCTTGTTCGTTGTACTATGGGTGAGCAGATATAGTGAATACAGGGCCCTGGGTTTAGTAACACTTTAAATAAAGTGTCAGGTATAAAGTTCAGGCACCTAGATAACTACATATCTGTGGCAGCTTTCATGGTCTTCTGCCATGCTCGAATAGGGTCTACTGTGAATGGGAAAAGCTTCACCACTTTTAGGTAGTGTTGGAACTTGCTTGAAGCTTCCCCCCCTCTACTCCCAATACTCCTATCGGTCCATCATTTTAATGTCTTGTGAGCCTATAGGATTGGGTTTGAGATGGTAGGGGGTGGAAGAGCTCTGTCACTACAGGAAGTGTTGGTGCTTTGACTCTTTAGAATGGCCTGCAAGGCATAATTGAGTCTACTTTTGTATCAGAGAACAAAGGTTGTCATCAATCTCTTTTAAAATAAAACAGCAATCACTCCATCATTGATGTGAGTGACTAGCTTCCTTTACTTCTTCTGTTTCGTTTTAACCATTGCTATTTGTATATTAGCTGACACTGTTGTCTTTGGCTGAAGCCATTTAGTTGGTGTGCAGTCTTTTCTTTTGCACAGTGGGTAGAAAGAAGGCCATGTTGATGAGTAAAGAATATACCAAGGGGGTACAAATTTTTGCAGACATTGACAGTTCAAATCTTATATTATAATAAGCTGGAGCTGGATCATACAAGGGATGTTTATTTCAAGAGATTCGCAGACAGCTGTACTATATATGATTCCCTGGAATACCCTGTCGTTTTATGACTGGGAGGAACAACCAGCCTGAGGCCATTCAGCTGTGTTTCTCTTCATAAAGGTGACATTTATTTTATATTTAATGCTTCTTTACTAGATGACAGAACATTTTGCAACCTATAAAAAATGTTTTGGTCTGAGAGCTGCAAGTGCAGCAATAAATGATTTACCAATGGTGGTACTCCTGTTTATTCTATAAACATCAAATTCTGCTGTAGACTGACTGCCTAGGAGCAGAAAGTTAACTGCCTTGTTTCACAAAATAGAACGTGCCCAATCTATTTTAGTCAAATTCAACATCTCTTATCTGAACAGCAAACCCCTGCATCAACTGTCCATCTTGGTAGGTGAAATATATACCGTACAGAAACAAGGAAACTAAGACTGCGCCATGTTAGTTTTAATCAGCTGCCATTTTGGCATAATACAATAGCACTGCAAAGAAGTAGAAAAGAGCAAAAAACAAAAAAAATAAAACAATTATATAACTAGAACAAATTAAAAATGTTAAACACTTTGAGCATACCTACATTTAAAGTGGTTGTAAACCCTCACGTATACCTAATGAAGTGACTGGGCTCAGGTGATACACAGAGATTAAACAAATCCTCCTACATAAGTTGTAGCTGTGTATCTGCAGCCATTTCTTCTGTAGATTGTTCTAAAAACACACAGAAGAAAGGATTTCTCTTTAGTTCTAGGAGCAGAGGGCAGGGATCTGAAGTCACAACCGACAGCTCTAAACCCAGATTGGAGGAAGGGGATGCCCCCCTCCCCTTCACACAGTATAGAGAGCAAGCATGCTGTGGATACCAGTCATAGGCTACACTTCAGCTCTCTCGCCCATCACCATTTTAACTCTTGGTGTCGGTAAAAGCTGCCAGAAGTACTTATGCTGATAACAGAGGAACCAGGAGAGGAGAAATGACCCAGTATAGAAGGATATGCTTTTTTCATGTTTCATTTCCAAAGTTTACAGCAACCTTTTTGCTGCCAGAGACATTTTTGCACACATTAATAAATTATTTTAGGCCTGAGGATTACATAAAACATTATAGATTTTCTGAAAGCAGACACCCTAGCCACTTCAGCCCTGGAAGGATGTACCCCCTTCCCAACCAAATCGCTTTTTGCGATACATCACTGCGTCGCTTTAACTGACAATTGCGCGGTCGTCCGACATTGCACAGAAACAAAATTGACTTCCTTTTTTTCCCACAAATAGAGCTTTCTTTTGGTGGTATTTGATCACCTCTGCCGTTTTTATTTTTTGCGCTATAAAGATAAAAAGAGCGACAATTTTGAAAAAAAAAGCATTATATTTTACTTTTTGCTATTATAAATATCCCAAAAAATATATAAAAAAAAAAACAAATTTCTTTCTCAGTTTAGGCTGATATGTATTCTTCTGCATAATATTGGTAAAAAAAATCACAATAAGCGCATATTGATTGGTTTGTGCAAAAGTTATAGGGTCTAAAAAATAGGGGATAGATTTATGGCATTTTTATATATTTTTTTAAACTAGTAGTGGTGGCGTTCTTGCGATTTTTATCGTGACTGCAACGTTATGGTGGACACATCGGACACTTTTGACACAATTTTTTTTATAAAAATGCACTGTTTACTGTGTAAATGACAAATTAAACACTAGGGGGTGATCAAGGGGTTAAGTGTGTCCTAGGGAGTGATTCTAACTGTGGGGGGATTGCCTCACTAGAACATGATAGAGATCCCTGTTCCCAATGACAGGGAGCTGTAGATCTCTGTCATGTTGCTAGGCAGAACAGGGAAATGCCTTGTTTACAGGGATGTTTATAGGCATCTCCTTATTCTGCTGCTCCGTGACACGATCGCGGGCCCCCGGCGGACATCGAGCCTGCGGGACCTGCGAGCATGGTCACGGAGTATGCGGCGGGCGCGCCCACAATTTAAAGGGGACATACCTGTACGCCCAATTTGCCCAGCCGTGCCATTGTGCCAACATATATCGTAGTGCGCTGGTTGGCATGTGGCTAGAGAATAAATTTGTGGCAGTTCCAGTTTTTTATTACACTTGATATTACCTCAAAGGTTTTGGTAAAATGTAAATGACAAGATTGCACAGAGTAAATAGATGCCTAACATGTCAAACCTTAAATTTGTGAAATGGTGACAAACTTCAGTATCCTATATTTTCTATAGGCAACACTTCAAAAGCCCCCTATATTTCACCACATTAGAGTTACAGAGGAGGTCTTGTGCTAGAATTATTGCTCTCACGTCAGCGTGCATGGCAATATGTAACATGGAAAGAGAGAACATGAAACTGGTGCAATAGGAGCCGCCCCCTTGGGCTTTTAAGGCAAAAATGGGAGTAATGAAGTATGTAAAAGGCAACCGATTGCCACTTTTATTAAGTACAAAAGATTAATTTTATCGTTAAAAAACTGTCACTTTAAAATATACAAAGTACGCCAATGAATTTGTTATACATAGATATATATATATCAAACTCAAAAGCTAATAATCTAGGCACTGCCAGAGTCAAGCTGAAGTCAGTCCATGAAGATTTGTAGCGTGCATCCCGACATGTTTCAGAAATATTTGTATTGGTACATATTTTCCTTCATCAGGGGAGATTCATTTTTGGGCGATATAAATTACCTTTCACTGTGCTGATAAGGGTGCAGACATCTGAGCAGCAGTCCTCAGACTGAGAGAATGCCAGCTGTGAGTGAGCACTTTATATAATAAGTCAGCTTGTGAGGAAGCCAATCCTCACTGGTTAATTGCATAGTGCTGGTTGTTCCGCCCCATTAGCTGTAAGAAGAAACAGCTGGGGCCGTAACTCAGAGTGTATCTCTGACACAGAGGCGTGCGGCGTAGCCCCCGCCCCCAGGGGCGAGATGACGTCATGCGCCGGCTTGTCACTGGCAAAGAGGTTGTGGGAAAACACAGAGCGGGACATGTAGGAGCTCCTCCCTGCACATAAGGCCCAGATGGAGAGAGAACCACTTCCGTCACCCATTAGCCATGTGCAGGTGGAGCCTACCCGCCAGGTGTTTGCGATGCATAGCACAGCCCTAGGAGAGCATCGTGCACCACTTAGTGTACAAACAGAGCAATAGCAGCCAACATGCATACAGTGGAAAAACAGAACCAAAGGGAAAAACAATTGACAAAAAATTTAATAAGACCATAACATGGCAGGTAGGCTCCACCTGTACATGGCTAATGGGTGACGGAAGTGGTTCTATCCCCATCTAACGTGGATAATCTGCTATTGTTTTTATAATTTTCCCATCCTATTCCAATGAACTCTGTATGTAAGTACCTTTTAGCCTAAAAATATCGTACAGCTCATTATATAAAATTACCTGTTTTTATGTACCATTGTACAAATACTATGTACTACTTTTGTCAAGTGCACTACTTTGGTTTAACTTTCATGCAACTTGAGGGCCATAGACCTCAATGTTAACACTCAAAAGTTGCATGAAAGTCATACGAGAATGTTTTGCATGCAAGAATCGTTCGGACTTTGCAGAGGGACAACAAGTCACATCCAAGTCACACCCATCCAAAGTTGCGTAAAAGTTGCACTCCAAAGTCACACAACTTTGGAGTTGTACAAATGTGAATTGAGGCTTCAGTAAGGCTGGCCATCCCAGCAAAGGGCCAAAGGGGAGGTAAGAAGTGGGCAAGTCAATGCCAACTTTTATAGGGATGGTAAATGTAAATGTAAATGCTTCTTGTAAATTTAGATATACGGGTTTAGGCTCAAAGGTAAGAACAGTATCTTGTCAGACAGTTCTGTAAATTTTAAATCTGCTTTAATTGTCAATTCAGCTCAAACAAGACAATTTCAGCATTCCATCAGAACAGTACACAGTCCTGATACATAAGTCCAAGTGTGCTTAGCTTCAGCACACATAGTATTCAAAGTCCCACTAAAAGGTAGGCTCACCCAGCAGGTAAATCTCAGATAATCAAGTCTGTCCAGACGGCATGCAGGTCTCTTCTCTGTAGACATCAAACCAACAACAACCACACTCTCTATTCAGCTGATTAATAAGCAGGGCTGAAGTTGAAGTGCCTGCCCTTTGCAATTAGCCGCCTCTTGACCCTTCCCCAGGCTGACTCTCCACAATTGATTATTGTAACAGTTTACACTAAGGTCACTATTGCCTATATTTATCATAAGCTCAATTTAAATTGTTCAAGACTGGGCCAAATTTTCTTAAAAAAAAAAAAAGGTCATCAGAACTGTTTGCATAGTCCTGTTGCATTATATTAGTAACTGAGCTTTCTAAAAATTCAGCTTTCCTGCCAAACAATGTGGCTGTCCTAGTCAAATCCCTGACTGGCCAGTACTGTATTAACATTGGCCCTCAGAGCTACTTTGAAGCTACAACCAATGGAATAGAACTGAAAAAATGTTTGTAAATGTTTAGAGATCTAGTTCTGAGGCTATTTTAGCATTACTTATGGAACAGAAGCACAATACAAAATGATGTTATTGAATTTCTACAGCACTTAATTATTAAACTGATTATAAATGCAGTATGAATTAAAGATTTTCTTATTGAATATGTGTCCATTATGCGTTTTTCTGTTAGTTGCACCAAATGGGAATTTAAATGCTTTCAACGAGATGATTTAGTGTTGCATTGTGCCCCTTGAAGATGTCTATGTGGAAGAAATGCATAGGGAAGAGCTTTAGCAGTGACATCTTCCCACCCTGTGGACGGAACTATAGGGGTCGCTGCAGCCCCCTTCAACGGGGCCCTGTCGTTCTGCCTCTGTGGGGGGGGCCCAAGACCTGGCACCTCCCCTTGCACCCCTGGCTGTCCATTTAACATGAAGGGGGAGGTAGGAGGAGGCGATCGCGGCTCTATGGTGCCCACAAGCCACAGGATCTCCCTGGGGCTTGTAGTTCTCTCTCTGAATGTATACAGTGGAGAGGGGAGGGGCCTCTGACCCTGGCATGTATAGGCTTCACTCTTCAGTGAGTCGCTCTGCTTTTACACTCTTGATGATACATGCCCAGGTCAGAGGCCCCTTCCCTCTCCAGTGGATACAGTAGGAGAGAGTACTACAAGCCCCGGGGAGATTGCACGGTCCATGGACACCATAGAGCTGCCGATCGCTGCCTCCCACCTCCCCCCAGGTGAGGGGGGTACAGAGATATGCTGGGGGTTGGAGGTGCACAGTGGAGAACCTGGAAGGTAAATCTCTGGAAGGGGGGGTGACTGTCTGGGGACCCTGATGTAAGGGGGGCTCTCTGGGGACCCTAAAGTAAGAGGGGCCCTCTGGGGACACTGATGTAAGGGGGGGCCCTCTGGGGACCCTTATGTACGGGGGGGGCTCTCTGGGTATGCTGATATAAGGGGGCTCTCTGGGGACCCTGTTGTAAGGAGGGGCCTCTGGGGACCCTGATGTAAGGGGGGCCCTCTGGGGACCCTGATGTAAGGGGGGGCTCTCTGGGGACCCTGATGTAAGGAGGGGCTCTCTGGGGACCCTGATGTAAGGGGGGGGCTCTGGGGACCCTGATTTAAGGAAGGGGCTCTCTGGGGACCCTGATGTAAGGAGGGGCTCTCTGGGGGCCCTGATGTAAGGGGGGGCTCTGGGGATCCTGATGTAAGAAAGGGGCTCTCTGGGGATCCTGATGGAAGGGTGGTGCTCTTTGGGGACCCTGATGTAAGGAGGGGCTCTCTGGGGACCCTGATGTAAGGGGGGGGGGACTCTGGGGATCCTGATGTAAGGGGGGCTCTCTTGGGATCCTGATGCAAGGAGGTGCTCTTTGGGGACCCTGATGTAAGGGGACGGCTCTCTGGGGACCCAGAAGTAAGGGAGGCTCTCTGGGGACCCTGATGTATGGAAGGGGCTCTCTGGGGACCCTGATGTAAAGAGGGGCTCACTGGGGACCCTGATGCCAACCCAGGCTCTCTGGGGACCCTTATGCTCTCTGGGGACCCTTATGCAAAGGCAGGCTCTCTGGGGATCCTGATGTAAGGGGGAGCTCTCTGGAGACTCTGATGTAAGGGGGAGCTCTCTGAGGACCCTGGTGTAAGGAGGGGCCCTCTAGGGACCCTGATGTAAGGGGGGACTCTCTGGGGATCCTAATGTAAGTAGGGAGGCTCTCTGGGGACCCTGATGTAAGGGGGATCCGCACTCAGATATGTAACGATATTATATATCGCGTATGACTTTCTTTACTTTGTTGCTATGGGCTCTAGCCCAAGATCATTTGTAGACCTAGCAATGCCCCCTGCTGGGGGCCCTTCATGGTTTCTTGCCCTTGGGGCCCTGATGATTCTAGTTACGCCTCTGTTCCCACCTGTGAGCTGGTCAGATCGGCACAGCTTCTCAATGCCTGTCTATTATGTATGTTCGTGAGTACCCTACTGTTTTAGTAATAAATGGTTTTAAAATATATATTACACCATGGGGGCTTTCTTTTGTTTTTTCTCTGCTAGACCTGGCTTTGGAGTATCTGTAGTGGAATAGCTGAATAACACCACCAGTTTGATTGATTGGAGAGATAAAGCATGGTCAGCTGTTCTGGTAAGAGGCTGATTCAGTTAAGGTGGTGGAGCACTGGTCACTCAAGGACGAAGAATTGAGTTCTTGTGTGGGATCACTTGTGGGGCTTTATAATTTTAATTAATTTTACATTATGCACATGGTTCAAATCTTAAGAGTTCTTGTATCACTATGATTTTGGTGTATTTGCATATTCCTATAGATGGATTTTTTATTTTTGTATATTTGAATAATGTTAGCATTTGTACAGTGGTGTGAAAAAGTGTTTGCCCCCTTCCTCATTTCCTGTTCCTTTGCATGTTTGTCACACTTAAGTGTTTCGGAACATCAAACCAATTTAAACAATAGTCAAGGACAACACAAGTAAACACAAAATGCAATTTGTAAATGAAGGTGTTTATTATTAAAGGTGAAAAAAAATCCAAACCATCATGGCCCTGTGTGAAAAAGTGATTGCCCCCCTTGTTAAAACATACTATAACTGTGGTTGTCCACACCTGAGTTCAATTTCTCTAGCCACACCCAGGCCTGATTATTGCCACACCTGTTCACAATCAAGGCATCACTTAAATAGGAGCTGCTTGACACAGTAAGGTCCACCAGAAGATCCTTAAAAGCTACACATCATGCCGAGACCCAAAGAAATTCA
Source organism: Lithobates sylvaticus (assembly GCA_028564925.1). Taxonomy (NCBI): domain Eukaryota; kingdom Metazoa; phylum Chordata; class Amphibia; order Anura; family Ranidae; genus Lithobates; species Lithobates sylvaticus. The sequence continues at coordinate 525,048,668 of CM053026.1, forward strand.
GGAACAATTGAGAAAGAAAGTAATTGAGATCTATCAGTCTGGAAAGGGTTATAAAGCCATTTCCAAAGCTTTGGGAATCCAGCGAACCACAGTGAGAGCCATTATCCACAAATGGCGAAGACATGGAACAGTGGTGAACCTTCCCAGGAGTGGCCGGCCACCCAAAATTACCCCAAGAGCGCAGCGACGACTCATCCAAGAGGTCACAAAAGACCCCACAACAACGTCCAAGGAACTGCAGGCCTCACTTGCCTCAGTTAAGGTCAGCGTTCATGCCTCCACCATCAGGAAAAGACTGGGCAAAAATGGCCTGCATGGCAGAGTTCCAAGGAGAAAACCACTGCTGAGCAAAAAGAACATCAAAGCTCGTCTCAATTTCTCCACAACACATCTTGATGATCCCCAAGACTTTTGGGACAACATTCTGTGGACCGATGAGACAAAAGTGGAACTCTTTGGAAGGTGTGTGTCCAATTATATCTGGCGTAGAAGGAACACTGCATTTCAGAAAAAGAACATTATACCAACAGTAAAATATGGTGGTGGTAGTGTGATGGTCTGGGGCTGTTTTGCTGCTTCAGGACCTGGAAGACTTGCCGTGATAAAAGGAACTATGAATTCTGCTGTCTACCAAGAGATCCTGAAGGAGAATGTCCGACCATCTGTTCGTGTACTCAAGCTGAAACGAACTTGGGTTCTGCAGCAGGACAATGATCCTAAACACACCAGCAAGTCCACCACCGAATGGCTGAAGAAAAACAAAATGAAGACTTTGGAGTGGCCTAGCCAAAGTCCTGACCTGAATCCTATTGAGATGTTGTGGTATGACCTTAAAAAGGCCGTTCATGCTCGAAAACCCTCTAATGTAACTGAATTAGGACAATTCTGCAAAGATGAGTGGGCCAAAATTCCTCCAGGACGCTGTAAAAGCCTCATTGCACGTTATCGCAAACGCTTGGTTGCAGTTGTTGCTGCTAAGGGTGGCCCAACCAGTTATTAGGTTTAGGGGGCAATCACTTTTTCACACAGGGCCATGATGGTTTGGATTTTTTTTCACCTTTAATAATAAACACCTTCATTTACAAATTGCATTTTGTGTTTACTTGTGTTGTCCTTGACTATTGTTTAAATTGGTTTTGTTCCGAAACACTTAAGTGTGACAAACATGCAAAGGAACAGGAAATGAGGAAGGGGGCAAACACTTTTTCACACCACTGTACATAGTTTCATTTAGTCTTAAAGGGGCAGCACAACACTTTTTTTGTTTATACATTTTTTGATATTACTATATTTGGGTACCAGTGAATGCAGCTGTCACTAATAATAGTATTTACATTTTGTCATTGGACATTGAGCACAGGTTATCTTTATTACCATTATTTTAGTAAGTGCTGTTAGCTGTTAGCAAATCTGGTATTTTGAGGTTTCAGTGGAGTGGACCCCTCTTATTCACTTTATAAGCCCTTACTAGGCCTCCTACTAGTTCATTATTAAGTCAATACAGGAAGCCAACATTCCAATGAGTCTTTTTGTACTCTCTGCCAATAGGAGTGGGATCCAATGGTCTTTTGCGGATATATTGGGGTCATAGAGTGAGAATCCCTTCCCACTGTAGGTTTGGGGTGTGTTTTGACCAGTAGTCTTGACCAAACTGTACTGCTCCTGTAGTGGAGGTCAAGAACCTGGATGTGCTGACTAATATGTGTGTCTAGATCACAAAATTAGTGTACATATTTAATACAAAGGATATTAGTGTAAATCACAATAGCAGAGACAAAATGAGGAAAGAGATGAATAAATAGAAGGGAAAAAAATGAAAAAAAAAAGGAGAAAAAAAAAAAAAAGAAGGAAAAAAAAGGGGAAAAAATGATCTGAAATAAATATAAATATAAAAGGCAGAAAGAAAATAAAAAAAGGAGAAGGTACCCCTTTTTTCAGTCTTTGCATGTTCTGATTTGTGGTTGTTGTATTTATTTTCTGCTTTGACACAATTACACTTTATCACATGCCTGACGAAGGGGTCCTGCTCAGTTCTGAAATGTTGCACTTGTCTCTGTGATGTGATCTCTCTGCAATAAAAAAAAGCTTTGAATGGTGTATGTTGATCCATGGTGTGATGGCGAATATGTACACTTGCTTGATGTTTCCAGGACCCAGCTGGTAATCGCTGCAGCACCCACCATTTTACGAGCCTTATTTGCCAGGAACATTTGCGATAGGAATATAGATAAGACTAGATCACAAAACTGGCTGAGAGGAACAACAACTCTTTTGAGAGGTACATATATAAACATAAACAGTGTTTATATATGTATTTAAACACTGTAAGCTGTAAACACTGTAAACTGTGTTTATATATGTATTTCATCTGTGTAACAGCTTTTTTGCAGTTCAGTTTTAACTTAGTTATACTGTGTATTTTACTACAAGAAATGTATGTAATTTACCCTAGCCTGTAAAATAGATAATGATATTTTATCTTTTAAATATGTCTGATTAAAAGAAATAAAAATCATATTTGGTAGCATCATGTCTTAGACCTTTTTTAAAAAAAAAAAAACATGGAATATAAATTGTAACTAGGTTTCATAAACAAATACAATGTTCTAACAAAGCCTGATATAGACACGTTTTGCTTTATGATTTAATTCCTTTTAATTTATTATGCAATATCGCTATCATGCCTAACCAGATTTTATGAGAAGACTGTTCAAGTGAAAACAACAGCAATGAGTCGTTTAATATGGACTAATGAAAAACAGGTATTAAAGGCATTAGTAACTGGTTTTAGGATTTAATTGTAAAGCGGTTACAAAATCACTGCTTCTCATGAATTAAGTTAGAAAATGGAATGAAAAAAGTAGTAGACATAGGTTTTAATTTGCTAGAATTAACATTATCTTATTTGTTTGCATTTCAGAAGAGGATGAGTGAGTATTTTTGATGATGGTGTTTTATGGTATGTGTACAACAATTGCTGATTTATCTCTTTAACGTTACTTGCTGCTACCAGAATTGCACATGTAGACAAAGTTGGACTTAGTAGTGTATACCAGGTGAGGGGGGTACAGAGATATGCTGGGGGTTGGAGGAGCACAGAGGAGAACCTGGAAGGGGAATCTCTGGAAGGGGGGTGACTGTCTGGGGACCCTGATGTAAGGGAGGCTCTCTGGGGACCCTAAAGTAAGAGGGGCCCTCTGGGGACACTGATGTAAGGGGAGACATCTGGGGACCCTTATGTAAGGAGGGGCCCTCTGGGGACCCTTATGTAAGGGGGGGCTCTCTGGGGATGCTGATATAAGGGGGCTCTCTGGGTAGTTGAGCATCATGGGAAATGTAGTTCCAAAACATCTGGGGTGCCAAGGTTTGCCATCACTGGCCTATATTATAGCATAGCATGGTGCTTATCCATTTCACTGCTCCAACTGCCTAAATCCACAGGGGGGCAGCACCTAAATAAGGCCAAACAAATGCAGAGAAGTATAGCAAATCTTTGGATGCAATTTCATAGCACCAATGCAACTTGTAACAAGCTTAATAAAATTAACAAAGCCAATGGAGTAGATAGAAGCAGTGCAGCCTACAACAAGCTTAGCAAAATTGACAAGTCACCATACCTGTATCATGTGCCTGTATATCTTCCCCTGGGAATTTCATCAGTTAAGGAGTGAATGTGCTGCCTATATATAAACTTATCTATTTGTGTCTTAATTGGCACCATTGCCGGCCGCCAATCGCAGCCGGCGTAGGCGATGACGTCACAACGCGATCACATGGCGTGTATAGCTTCATACAGCGTCATACAGGGGCGTGGTCAGCTGTCTGGCTTACAGGCAGACCCATACATCCACCCCCTCTGATGACGTGGCTCTGCAAAACATACACACCCCCCAGTGTCACAAGGAGAATCGTAACAACAGAGTGCGGCTATTACCTACGCACAAGAGCACACAGCTCTGACCAAGGGACACACCCCACCAGATGGCTATCCCACATCAATGTACTTCCACCTAATAGGACATCACAGGGAAAAGTACAAGGCCAGCGCAACCTATAGGACAGAGACAGCCCTTACATCTAAGCCCCCGTACACACGGTCGGAACATTCCGACCACAAAATCTGTCAGATTTTTTCTGACGGATTTTGTCCTAAACTGGTGTTGCACACACATGGTCGGACAAAGTTGTCGGAAAATCCGATCATTCTGAATGAGGTGACGTACAAAACATACGACGGGACTACGTACAGGGCAGTAGCCAATAGCTTTTGTTTCCAAATTTCTTCTGAGCATGCGTGGCACTTTGTGCGTCGGAATTCACTACACATGATCGGAAAAAGTCAGATCGGATTTTAGATCCTGCTCTCAATTTTTTTCCATCGGAAATTTACGACTGAGAAAGCCGCTAGAGTCCACACACGATTGGACTTTCCGACAACATAATCCGATCTGACTTTTTCCATCGGAATATGCGACCGTCTGTACGGGGCATATTTATAAGATATAAATCGATCCAGTTAATATAACACATAAAACCCAAATTCGAAAGGAGGAGAATGTCATCCTAAAAGAGGTCCAATTTCTCTCAGCCCAGATCTAGATGGAAAGTGGGACTCCACTGTCCAAAATAGGTCTCAATGCAGGCAGGGACATAATAACCAGAACAGGCAGACACAAATGCAAGACAGTAAACTATTCTTATTACTTCACCTCATTATACCTATGAGATTATCATTATTGGTAGAGACTCATATGTGTGTATATATATATATATATAATTGGATCCTACATTATTACTCATCCTCTATAGATGGAACCTACACAGAGCAAGGAACTGAAGAAAACAAAACCAAAAAAAAAAAGCGTTTAAAAAATACAAATAACTGCAGATACAGATTTCATAGAAAAGATCTAAAACTGAATACATCGTTTAAGCCAGGTGATTCTGTAGCTTTCAAATCAAAAATCCATTTTGCCTCTCTACATAGAACCCTTTGATCAAAATTTCCCCCTCGGGGGTCCTCATAGATTCTATCTAAGACTGCAAATTTAAAGACATGGGGAAAATAGTTGTGCTTGAATGCTATATGATGTCCTATGGGGGTGTTCAAAACCCCAGCTGTGGCATAATACATACGGTCCTTCATTGGCTTCCAAAACAGCCTTATAGTCTTGCAAATGTAGAAGGCACCACATTGACATAGAATAATATAAAAGAAAAAATAAAGAGACACAGCTCTTTTAAGAACAATGTAATTTTTAAACTGAGATAATATGTCTGTTAATAAGGTAAGCACTAAAGGCAACAGTTCAATAAAAAAGTATAAATTTATTTATAGTATCGACAATAAAAACACAGCCATAATTCATATTAAGACCCTAAATGGATGCTTGAAATATGAAAATCAGATGCATAGATATGCAGGATTAGCCAACATGTTTTGCGAGATGCTTCATCAGAGCTCTGCATTTAACAATAATTTAAACTGGTCTTGGATGCTCTAGTGCCCCCCCCAACAATAAGTCCGCCCATCATGGAATACACAGGCCAGGGCTAATTCCTGATGAGAGCCAGATCCAAACGGGATAGCCAGTGGGGAGATTGGATCGTGCTGTTGTGGCGACACACACATCTTGATGTACGAGGTGCAGTATACTGCACACTGCTGCCACCGTTTTTCCATGCAGGGATTTATTACAAATCTGTAACTTCAGCCCATCAGATTATTCATGCTTAAAAGTCGGCAACAGCACCTCTTATTTAAAAATCTGTCTATTTTTTCTTTTCATCTCACAAACAGAAGATTTCCCAGTACACTTACCAGTTAGACTGCAAAAAAAAACAACTGCCCTGTTAAGCAATGCACAGTAAAAACTTAAGGTTTAGTTTCACACATTTGCAAATATTTGTGGAAGTTGCACTTACCTCGCCAAGGCTCCTCTGTTTAATTGTGGTTCTTACATTTGAAAGTCTCCAAGTTTAAGCATATATAGCAATGAATACATTAAGGGCAGATGCATAGAGGGAGCTCATTCCTCCTTAAAGGAACAGGGACACATTAGAAGCCAAGCAAGAGCAAAATGGCAGCTGAAGGCTTCAAATGTTTCCCTACACCAAATCCACCTGGAAAGCTATACAAAAATTGTAGCCACCCCAATTTATAACCAGCTTTTGCAGCAAGGTGCACTTGGAAAAGAATTACAAATCAAAAAAAAAAAAACAAAAAGTTTTACCAGCTAGCCTGGAAAAAAAACTATTCACATTAAAAACACGAGGGTTTAGTTTGTCTTTATACCTTAAATGTGCACCTCTTGTTCCCAAACTAATTGTTTGAGGGTGTGTTGAAAATTTGGGTGTGACTGTGTGGCTACAAATGGGGGCATGTTCAGCAGGGTATCCCTGGATTTCATTTGAAAATCTGAGAACCTTATTATATCCATCCAGCATGGAAAGATAAAAGGTGCTTCTCATGGAACAGGAACTGTGGGGAAGATTTACTAAAACTGGAGTGCAAAATGTGGTGCAGCTCTGCAAAAAAAACAATCAGCATCTAGGTTTTATTGCTAGAGCTTAATTGAACATTCTGAAATTAGAAGCTGATTGGCTACCATTCACAGATGCACCAGATTCTGAGTGCTCCAGTTTTAGTAAGTCCTCCCCTGTATCTCTATGAGAAATGCTGTTTGTGTCTCTGGGCCCTATACTATGAGGGCTTACAAGCCTTCCAGGTGGGTTCTCTTTCAGATAGATCTGCTATTTTCTTGTTTATCTAAAATTCATATAACATGCAAAATATCTCATTAAAGCCCTTTTAAATTAGTTACTTCAATAACAGAGAGCCTGAATAAGCAATAAGTACTTGGCAAGAAAAATCCAATGCACTTATGATTAAAAATAATTTAATTCTATGCTAATTGGAGCAGTAATAGATATTTCTCTTGAAAGTATTGACACCTTCAATTATGTTTCAGGAAGAACACTACACAGAGGCATAAATATTAGTAGATTAAGACTAACAAACAAATGTTACTCCATGCAAATGTCAGTATATATCTGGAGAAATATAAGCATATAATGTTCTACAAATTTGTTCAAATCATCTAAATTTCCTTAAGAAATGTGTTATTGTTATTTGCTAAAATCAGAAACATTATTTAATTGCTTGAATTTTTGCAGTCTTATTCTGAATATACAGTCAGTAGATAAATTCAACTACTGGCCTTGTTGAAATTTAATGGGAGTACCATACCATCTTCATTGCTAAAACCATGGCAGTATGAGCTTTATTTGTAGGACTGCTACTGTTCCTCCAAGAAATGTGAAATATACCATTCCTAGCCCCAATCTTTGTTCCATTTTATAACTAGGAGAAAACATCTTTATGTGATCCTGGTTCTGAGACTTTGCTGCTACTGTTAGCTAGTTATCAAGAACCAATTAAAGCAGTTTCCAATCATCTAATCACCATATTGCAGCCGCCAATCATAGTGATCAGGTGGGGTTTGTTTACAAACAAACAGTGGGCTCCATGTGTCACCATGCTTTACATAGAGAGAGGCAAAGTAACATCTGAAGCTGGCAGATCAAAGTTGTGACAGTGCATTACTGTGTGTAAAATAAATGGTTCATCAACGACCAGTCACATTCCAGTTTGGAGAGTTATTTGCATACACTTCCGAGAGTGCACCGCCTAAAGTTTGCAGGTTTGTACTTTGTGTTCCTGTGAGATCAGTCCTATTATGCTTCACATACCAACACCAAAACATAATTTTCCATGGGTGTTCTATGCCAATAAAGACTGCATACAGTGATGACCCTAAACATCTAGTGGTATATTCAAATGTAGGCCTGCCATGTAAAATGGCTTTACCGATATACCTTTATTCATTTTAGCAAGGGTTTGCAGCAATCAGGCCTAACTAAACTGGAGGTACTAATTCAGATAGGGAGTCCAAAGGTTAGTTCTCACAAAAACAATAATGTTTGAAGTAGGGTATCTTGGAAGACCCAAACAGGCAATTGACTTTCTCTAACACCAGTAGAACACAACAAAAACATGGAAAAAAATGGAAAAATGTGGGGAAAAATGTACTGAATTTAGTGATTTCTGTATTTCAAATGTATTTCACATGCATTTCGGGATAATAGAGGCATGGTTTAAAAGTGTCAGGGCTTCAATGGATTAATTTAAAGTAAATATAAATACAATCAGCACAATCTCGGAATTGAGAAAACTGCTTAATAACAAAAAAATAAAATGCAATATAATGAATAAACATAATCAATTATAGTTTCTTGTTCAAACACTATGCAGGTGAACACCCCCTGAATAACTAACATACAAATTAAATAGTGTAGCAAAACGAATAAAAGTCCATTTAACTCAGTCCATGAAATTGTGATAAAATCACATCACCACTGTGCCAAACATGAATATTTTTTATTCAGTTTTTCAAAGGTGTTATGCATGCCTCCACCAAACAAGTGAATTACATGTTCACCTCCAAATTTGACCTCACAAACATGGTCAAACTACATTCAAAATTATTCCCAAGTATTATTGTTATACAGGATTTATATAGCGCCAACAGTTTACACAGCGCTTTACAACATAAGGGCTGACAGTACAATTACAATACAATTTAATGCAGTAGGAATCAGAGGGCCCTGCTCATTAGAGCTTACAATCTAAGAAGGAGAGTTACGAGATACAAAAGATCATAATTGTGAGGGATGAGCTGATGGAGAAAGTGGAAATACAGTTTTTATGTGGGACAGGGTAAAGTAGGCCTTTTTGAAAAGAAGGATTTTCAGGGATTGTCTAAAAGTGGACAGAGTATGAAATAGTCAGACAGATTGGCGTAGGGAGTTCCCAAGGGTGGGAGAGGCTTGGGAGAAGTCCTGGAGGTGAGCATGGGAGGGGGGGACAAGGGAGCTAGAGAGCAGGAACTCTTAGGAGGAACAAAGAGAACAATTAGGTTGATATTTTGAGACTAGGTTAGTAATGTAGCTGAAGGCAGAGTTGTGGATAGCTTTAAGTTGTTGTTAGTATTTTGATGAGCAGAGTGTGGTAGCAGACACTTAGTGCCTGCCAAGGTGGATTAGTCTGGCAGCAGCATTCATGATGGACTGAAGGGGGTATAGCCTATGTAAAAGGTAAGCCAATGAAGAGGGAGTTGCAGTAGTCGAGACAGAGAGGGACTAGGAGCTTGGTCGTGTCATTGGTTAGGAAGGGGAGTATTTTAGAGATGTTGTGGAGGTTGAAGCAGGCTTTGGACATTGATTGGATGTGGGGAATCCAGGATTATACCTAGTACCTTGGCATGTGTTAATAGTTGAGCTGTCAATCTCAAATATTATGAGCTTAATTTTGAAAAGATTGAGTTTGAGGAAGTTTTGTGACAACCATTTTGAGATGTCTGTTAGTAAATTAGCGATGCATCTGGAGACTGATGGATTGAGCTGAAGGGTATAGAGATAGATTTGCATGTCATCAGTGTAGAAATTATATTGAAAGTTTTTTTTAAGTATACAATGACCAGTGAACGTTTTAGAGTGTTGGAGAAGATGCCAGAAGAGAGGGAGAGATTTAGGTTATGAGTTAGAGAGTGTAGATATGAGCCAGAGGGTGACCGTAGCATTTGTGAGGGAACAGGGTCCAGGGGGCAAGTGGTTAGGTAGGTATTACAAAAAAGTTCAAATCAACCTTGTCTATAGTAGCGGGATTGAATGAGGGAAGTATTGAGTGTACCTGTGGACATAAGGTGTTAAATGGGGAGATATCTGTACAGTGGAGATTTCATCCCAAATTACATCAATCTTATTTTTGAAGTGATTAGCAATCTCCTGGACAAATTATAGAGTTGAAGGTAGAGAAGAGTTAACAGGGGCTGGATGAGAAGGTGTTAATAAGAGTGCTAAAATAGGACTGCTTGGCAGTGAGGAGGCACAAATTTTATTTTTTGAGGGCAGATTTTTATTGATTGAAGTCTTTCTGAGACTTATGCCACGTTCACACGATCAGAATTATGGTCGGAAAAAGCTCTGATGGTCTTCTCAACGGAATTCCGCTCAAGCTGTCTTGCCTACACACTGTCACACCAAATTCTGACCGTCAAGAATACAGTGACGTACAACACTACAAAAATCAAGTTCAATGCTTCAGAGCATGCGTCAAATTGTTTCTGAGCATTCGTCTGAATTTTCTACAATTTCCGATTGAAAAATTTTCAGTCAGAAAAATTGAGAACATGCTCTCAAATTTTTGCTGGCGGGAATTCAGTCAGCTAAATTCCAATGGAGCATACACACGGTCGCATTTTACGATGAAAAGCTCTCATCAGTCTTTTGCTGGCCAAAATTCCGAGCGTGTGTACGCGGCATTAGTCTCACACCACAGCTGCTCAAGAGTGAGGCTATGTTTTTGGAGACTTATGGTGTTATCTGTTTGTCAAGGTTGTAGGGATCGGGGCTTGATTATGTATGTAGTGAGGGGGGCAAGCTTTCTTGAAAGAATGACAGTGAACTGTTGTAAACAAAAGTTGCTAGGTTGGGGCAGGACAGGGATGAGATTTTGTCATAGAGGTGATCAGTAGAAATGTAGAGAACAGAAGGGTTGAGGTGGCAAAGGTTTCTATGGGTAACTGTCAGGTGGTTGGAAGGAGAGGAGGTAGAAGACAGGGAGAGACCGAAATTAATAATGTAGTGAACAGAGAGAGGGAAAAGATTGTTGGAGAGATTGCATGGAGTGCATAGGTAGAATACACAGTCAAGGGTGTTGCCATCAGAATGAATAGAAGCATGTGTCCATTGCTTCAGGTCAACAGAGGAGGTTAAACTGAGAGGTTTAGAAGTAGCAGGAGTGTTATTATTAATAGGGATGTTGAAGTCACAGAGAATCATTGTGGGAATATCAGAAGAGAGAAAGTTGGGTAGCCAGGCAGAGAAGTCATCAAGGAAGGTTGATACCTGTACAGGGGGGTGGTGGATCACAGCAATTCTTAGAGAAACTGGAGATGAATATAATGTGCCTCAAAAGAGGTGAGTGTTGGAGAGGGAGGTGGGAAAAGTACGTGATAGGTGCTGTGTGGGGCTAGGTGGATTCCCATTCCACCTCCCTTCCGTCCACTGGGTCTGGTGGAGTGAATCCAGACAAGGCCACCACGGGAAAGGGAAGCAGGAGAAGCAGTGTCGGATTCAGAAAGCTAGGTTTCCGTAACGGCAAGTAAGTTAAAGGAGTTGGTGATAAAGAGGTTGTGGAGGGAGGTGAGAGTGGCGCAGGAGAAGGGGAGGCTGGTTTTGATAAATAAATGGAATGGAAACTAAATTGTGTGGATTGTGGCTGTTCCCAGAGGGTGTGGGGTGATATGAGTGTTGGGTAAAGTTAAATAATGTAGGCACAGGGTTTGGGGTTATATCTCATGAAGTTAGAAGAAGCAGAAGGGTGAGGGAGGTAATATGGGCATGTGATTTATAAGAAGGGATATTCCCCAGCTCCATGGAGGTTTTATTAATATGTGGGTGTAGAATTAGCAGGAGTTGGTGAGTGCCATAATAAGGAGAGGATAGAAGTGAGGGTGATATATATAAGCTATGGAGTGGAGAAGAGGGGTGAAGGAAAGAGAGTTTAAGGATAGAGGACACAGCAGTCAGAAGGAGTGGTAGAAAATGCATGTTACAGAGAGGAAGGAGAGCTGAATGAAGAAACAAGGTCACCTGCTGCATGTTTGGTGTTTTGCAGAGTAGATTGCTATGTATTTTTACTTTGTGCAATCCCTGAAGTGAAGAGCCTGAAGTGCATATCACTTGTATAAAAAATCACTTATGGAAAGAACCCCAGCGATTTTCCCCTCAGCAATGTGCCCTGAGCAATGTGCTCCCCCCATAAAGGTGGTTTAGCATTATACTGTGAAGGGTGGGAGTGGTTGTTTGTCAATTAATTAATCAAGAATTTATAAATGTATACCTGGCTAGCAAAGCAAACTTTTCACATGTGAATCAGGCTTGCAAAAGGGCAGAGATGTAAAGATAAGATCAACCCGTAATTCAGGTAAGACACTACAGAGCAGCATGAACTCATAATCAGAGCCGGTACAAGGGGGGGCAGAAGGGGCGGGTGCCCTGGGCGGGACAAATTTTTGAGGGGTGGGGGGGCGCAGTGAAGTCCTTGTAAAACAGGCAAAGCATACATTAAATGGCAGCCCGTGCACGGACCGAGCGGCGCTCTTGCCTTGACCGCCAGTGTATTAGCAGTCACTGGCTTGCTGGGACTGCGGGTTTCCCAGCAACCAGTGACGCGGCGTGTGTGCGCCCCGCCTCCTGACCGGGGCTCTCACTCCCAATCTTCTGTCACAAGAGCGCCTGGCCGGGTGAAACGTCACATGCATGCTCCGCCCCGCCCCCCTGCTACTCGCGGCTCCCGGTTTTCTGCACAAGAGTGCCCGGCCGGGTGTAAAATCACGCGCGCGCTCCGCCCCATCCCCCTGCTACATGCGGCTCCTGTCCTGACTCACTTGCAAGATATATCTTGCAGCTTTCCGCCCCACTGCAGCTTGTGCCGACTACTCCTGAGCTCAAGGTATGTGGGGCACATGTTTCCTAAGCTGCACACTGATGGCCATATTTTGTTAAGGGGCACTCTGATGGCATTATTTTGTTAAGGGGCACTCTGATGGCCATATTTTCTTAAGGGGCACTCTGATGGCCATATTTTCTTAAGGGGCACTCTGATGGCCATATTTTCTTAAGGGGCACTCTGATGGCCATATTTTCTTAAGGGGCACTCTGATGGCAATATTTTATTAAGGGGCACTCTGATGGCCATATTTTGTTAAGGGGCACTCTGATGGCCATATTTTGTTAAGGGGCACTCTGATGGCCATAATTTGTTAAGGGGCACTCTGATGGCCATAATTTGTTGTGTCCACCAGAGTGTCCCTTAACATAAAATGTGCCCATCAGAGTGTCCCTTAACATAAAATGTGCCTAGCAGAGTGTCCCTTAACATAAAATGTGCCCATGAGAGTGTCCCTTAACATAAAATGTGCCCATCAGAGTGTCCCTTCACATAAAATGTGCCTATCAGCATGCTACTTATTTGCTCTGATGGGCATATTTTATTTTAAGAGCAACACTAATGGGCACATTTTGTTATGCACATCAGAGTGCCCCTTAACATAAAATATGCCCATCATCAGCCTGAACATAAAATAAGTAGCATGCTGATGGGCACATTTTATGTAAAGGGCACTCTGATGGCCATATTTTATTTTAAGAGCAACACTGATGGGCACATTTTATATAAAGGGGCACGCAGATGGGCATATTTTGTTGTGCCCATCGGAGTTCCCCTTAACATAAAATGTGCCCATCAGCATGCAAGCTTATTTTATGTTAAGGATCACCCTGATGGGCATATTTTATGTTAGGGAGCACTCTGATGGGCACAACAAAATATGCCCATCAGTGTTGCTCTTAAAATAAAATATGCCCATCAGACCAGTTCCAGTAAATGAACCCCTTTGTGCTGCATAAATGGCACCAGTGTTTTAAGTATATTCTCGTTTTAAAAACAACCTTGATTCTTCCTCAAAAACGGGGGGGGGGGGGGCGCAGTTTGCCATCTTTGCCCTGGGCACTAAATGGCCTTGTCCCAGCACTGCTCATAATGATGCAAACAGAGCTACCTACAGATAGTGAAAGCAGCAGCATACCATAGCACATAGACAGAGAAAGCAAGCAGTCAGTTTTCAGTTTTGGGTGGATGAAAAAGCAGCAGCTTACCATGGCACATAGACAAAAAAAACTGTCAGTTTTTAGATTTGGGTGGATGAAAAGCAGCGGCATACCTGGGGAGGGACAGAGATGATATGTTCAGACGAGACATGGAGGTGAAGCAAAGCCTGAAGCGCAAGAGAGAAATAATCCCTTATGGAAAGAACTGCAGCAATTTTCCCCTCAGCAATGTGCCCCTAGCAGGTAAGTATATGGAATCAGCCAGCCAAATCAGCTTGCCTAAAGCTTAACTCTCAAACTTTTGTTGAGAAGAAAAACATTCCCCCCTGGGTGATATACTGTATGTACATTGCAAGGATTGTAACATACTTTGTGGCAGATTCCTACCTTTTTTCATTCTGAAGAAATCCCTGTGTGTTTCTCTGTGCCCATGTGGAAAAGTGAATCTAATGGGAGTGGTTTCATAATTATCAATCAGCTGTGCACCTGCAGGGCACTAATGAGGAAAGCTGCTGGGCCTGCATCCCTTTAGACGTGTTCCTATTGGTATCTCACCAAAAATTTAATTTTTGTTGCAGGGGATGCCTGAAATCTGACATGTATCCTAGTGCAGACTTCTGGGAAAATTGGTGAGCCAATCACAAAACCAGGAAATAATGTGTGTACAGAACACCTCCAGGTAGCCATATTGCATTGCATTTTCAGAAAAATAATGGGGCCTACCGATTGAAAAGGAAAGGTCATTTTTAATAACATTCAATTACATAATGACTTGTGTTACAATTGTATACACTATATTATTTTTTCTTTATTTGCTATTTTTTTTACCCACGAAAGTGGAGTTAACCTTTAAATCACTCCTTCATGGTCCTTCTTCAGCTTCAGGGACTGCTCACTCTTTCATACTTTATATAACTATTTATCAAAAGGTGTGAGTATTCATGAAACGGAAAGGAAACCCATAGTGCTCTCTACAAAAACAATTTAATTCCAACCAATAGATTGGTGCTCAACCTGTGGCCCTCCAGCTCTGACGAAACTACGAGTTCCATGAGGCATTGCAAGGCTGACTGTTACAAGCATGACTCGCAAAGGAAAGGTATGATGGGACTTGTAGTTCTGCAACAGCTGGAGGGCCACAGGTTGAGCACCCATGTATTAACTCCTTGGCACTGGCTGCCACCGGCCCTTTAAGGGGTTTGCTATGCCAGGAGGTGGGGCGGGGCTCATGACCATGCGACCGTCAGGATTGGCTGTCACGGTGGTCACATGATCGGAGAAGTCCTCATCACAAACAGTGATTGGGAACTTTCCGTGAGCAGCCGGTCAATGTGCTGGGAGCGTGCAGGGCGAGCACTCTCCGCACAGCACTGTTGTCGCTAATGCACACAAATTTGCATTTTTAAAATGCGCAAAGAGGTTAAAATTTTTTACAGAAAGTAAAATGCAGAAAGGCTAATATTATATGTTCTGAGCTCACCACACAGAAGTCAAAGATGGCCGCTGCTGACATCACAGGCTCAGCTCCATCCCCTTAACCCCTTTATGGGTTACATCCTGTGATTGGACTTCATCACTGATAACGCAGAATAACAAAAGGTAGGGATCTGCAACTTTGTTAAGATCCTTGCAATGTATATAGATCACCCAGAGGGAATGTTTTTTTTTTTTCTCAACAAAAGTGGAGCTACTCTTTAGTTTATAACTAAGGTTTGAGATCCAATCGCTATTCATAGTAGAAATCCTTCTATCATTTCTGTGCATTTTTGGCCCTTTCATTTTCAATAAATATTTTGTGTGTTTTTTCTTCCTTTGTAAGTTTTTGGAATTTTTTGTACATGTGCGCTGCCTGCCTTTTGGTATAATAAATACAAAACAAATAAGCTGTTTATTTATTGCTTTAGCGTAGACATGAATCTGAAGCTTACAGCTGTACATTTTTGTCAACTGAATAATTGAATACATTTATTTTTTGTCTGCCACGATTAGCACTATAAGAGGTTCACACTGTAGAACAGGTGGGACAAAGGTAAAGAGAGGGCGATAGCATCACTTCTGGTGGTATAAATAGTTACATTTATACCAATCTAAGTTTTTGTACTTAATTTATTTATTATAATATTTTTTGGAATCTAACACATTGTTTGACACAGGTGGATATAAGGTTTAAACTAAAGTGATTGGCGCGGTTCTTTTTTGCATATTAACTAGAACTACAGGCATTGTGCCATTAGCACAATTGCTTTCAGACTGCAGCCTATCGCAAACAAAAGTTTGTACAAATTATTTAATTGGCGCCGGTACCTTCACGTACACATATGAATAATTGAACGTGCATAGTTTAGCTAACCTTTTAATTTCTGGAGAAAACAGTGTGTCAGGAGTGGGGATGAGCTTGAGTCTGAACCCATCTAAGCTTTCCCACCAGGAAGCTGTCAAAGAAGATCGTAGGCAGCTGAGAAATTTCCCATACCACAGCCACATATATTCAAACCTCTTGTATAGGTGCAACTGGCACAGTTGCTTTCACCATCTATGATTGGTTGTCCACTTTGGAAGCTTCCTGGTAGGAGAGCTCAGGCAGGTTCAGAATCATGTCTGGACGTGCCTGAGCTCATCCTTAGTCAGGAGTGGTGGATACTCACAAGCCTATATTTTGTAAGCAGTAGTGACTACTTATTGCATTGATACAGGAAATAAGGTTGTGTGTGCTATGGTACAGGTCTGACTGGTCATATAGAGACTACATTGCCTTGAAAAAGTATTCATACCACTTGAAATATTCCACATTTTGTCATGTTACAACCAAAAACTTAAATGTATTTTATTGGAATTTTATGTGATTGACCAACACAAAGTGGCACATAATTGTGAAGTGGAAGGAAAATGATAAATGGTTTTCAAAATGTTTTACAAATAAATATGTGAAAAGTGTGGTGTGCATTTGTATTCAGCTCCCCCCCTCCCCTGAGTCAATACTTTGTAGAACCACCTTTCGCTGCATTACAGCTGCAAGTCTTTGTGGGGATGTCTCTACCAGCTTTGCACATCTAGAGAGGGAAATTTTTGCCCATTTTTTCTTTGCAAAATAGCTCAAGCTCTGTCAGATGGGATGGAGAGCATCTGTGAGCAGCAATTTCCAAGTCTTGCCGCAGATTCTCAATTAGGATTTAGGTCTGGACTTTGACTGGGCCATTCTAACACATGGGTATCAGAGTAAAGGGGGCTGAATACAAATGCACTCCACACTTTTCACCTGTTTATTTGTAAAAAATTTGAAAACCATTTATAATTTTCCTTTCACTTCACAATTATGTGCCACTTTGTGTTGGTCTATCACATAAAATACATTTACGTTTTTTTGTTGTAACACGACAAAATACTTTTTCAAGGCACTGTAAGAATGTCAGGGCTACAATATAATAATATAGAGAAATGGCCCCAATGGGATTGTCACCCCTAACACTCATTTGTTTTATAAATAAAGTATACTCTTAATAGAGGGCTATGATGATTGTTAACTACGTGTCTCTCTATGGCTGCTTTGCTGGTTCTTTCTGTTTTGTGTTTCAGGTGACAAGCTGCCTGCTGTTGCTAGGATGATTTACCTCAGCTGCTGAGCACTGGATTGGTGACAAATCTTTTAGTGGGAAACATCCAGCCAATGAGTGTAATCTTTTGCTTATATCCTCTCCTGTCACTGGGCGGAGTCAGCATTTACCTCAGGTCTGTCAGCTGGACTCACCTCTGGATTCTTCTCAGCCTTCTTTCTGGATCTTTTGACCTGCTTTCCCACCCTTACTCGCCCTTTGTTATTTCCCCTCGTCGCGGTCCACTTTTATGTGGGTAATGTCGCCCACTTAGTGGGTCGACAGTGGTTGGTATGCTGTTATTTGGTTGGTATAAGATAATGCTGCTTGAGTCTTAGTGACTAACCTGTTAATGGTGTGTACACAGGGACTGAACAATCTCACTAGAGACAGCAATACTGGGAAGTGAGCTGTGTACATGGGGGTTGAACAATCTCACTAGAGACAGCAATACTGGGAAGTAAGCTGTGTACACAGGGATTGAACAATCTCACTAGAGACAGCGATACTGGGAAGTGAGCTGTGTACACAGGGATTGAACAATCTTACTAGAGACAGTGATACTGGGAAGTGAGCTGTGTACATGGGGGTTGAACAATCTCACTAGGGACCGCAATACTGGGAAGTGAGCTGTGTTTACCTGTGTAGATCCCACTTGTGGCACGAATACTGGGTAGTACGCTATGTGTACTAGAGTAGAGATTTCACTGGAGACTTGGATACAGGAAAGTGAATTGTGTGTAATGGAGTGTAGGTCACACTGGTGGCAGGGAAAATGGGAAGTGATTTAAGTGCACTGGAGCAGTACTGGGACAAGGTAATCTAGAGCCCAGGGTGAACATGCCAAATTGTGCCCCCCTTAACATGTATGAGCATTATGTGTTAGCAAAATTCCACCCACAAAAACACTGAGCACTAATCTGCATGCTTACCCCCTAAGCATAATTACCCCCTCCTACAAATCCATCCCCCTGCTGAAAACCCCTCCTCAGCACAAATCTTTGCCCCAGCCGGCCCAAATGCCCATCCCCAAACAAAAGTTCACCCCTCCTAGCACAAATCGTCTACCACAGAGATTTCTCCTCCTAGTACACATCTTCTACCCTCTACTTAAAATCCCTCCCTCCCAGCACAAATTCCCCCTCCTAGCACAAATCTTATTCCCTCCTCCCAACACAAATCTCCCTAGATCACTACTTGTAGCACCCCCACCCCAAATTTTCCCTCCTAGAACAATACTTACCCCCTTCCAACACAAATCCCCTCATTCTCCTTGTGGCACCCCCCACCTCACATGATACGCAGTGCCCAGGGCAGCCGCCCTTTCTGCCCACCCCTTGTCCCGGCACTGCCTTGGAGTGTAGATCACATTCATGCCATCGATTCTGGGGAGTAAGCTGTGTGTTCTAGATTGGCGATCTCACTGGAGGCAAAAATCCTGCAAAGTGAGTTGAGTGCAATGAAGTGTAGATCTCACTGGTGGTGTCAATTTTGGGGAGTAAGCTGAGTACTGGAGGTTAGATCTTAATGGTGGCATGGATTCTGGGGAGTAGAATGTGTGTGTACTGTAATGAAGATATCAGTGATGGTACTGGGAAATGAGATGCATGTGGTGGAGTGCACTTTTCAGTAGGGAAATACTGTAGAAACTGCAAAAAGATCTGTTTGTAATGTCGCGTACACACTGTCGGACTCTCCGATGGCAAATGTGCAATTGGAGCTTCCGACCATGTGTAGGCTCCATCGGACAGTTTCCATCGGAATTTCCGTTGCACAAAATATGAGATCTGGTTCTCAAATTTTCAGACAACAAAACCCGTTCTTGTAAATTCCGATTGTGTGTAGACAATTCCGACGCACAAACTGACACGCATGCTCAGAATCAAGCAGAAGAGCAGAACTGGCTTTTGAACTTCATTTTTCTCGGCTCGTCGTACGTGTTGTACGCCACCGTGTTCTTGACGTTCAGAATTTCCGATCAACTTTGTGTGACCGTGTATATGCAAGACAAGTTTGAGCCAACATCCGTCGGAAAAAAAACATGGGATTTTGTTGTCGGAAGGTCTGATCGTGTGTACGTGGCATTAGAGTTTACATATAACAGAGGAGTGAGTAAATTGTGTGTTGAGAGTGGTATCTCTCTGGTACAGCACGCTCTTTCCAGCCAAATGTATTACTGGAGGCAGAAGCCTCCTGCAGTGAAACCAGAATTTAAAAACTCATGATTTCATTTCAATGCTATATCCGAAGCGCAAACTCAAGTACACAAATACTTTCAACAATTTGAATAAATAATAGCATATTTAAAATTCCACATTTCCTTACCGATTCACAATTGAGGTCTGAGTGGTTTAAATACACTCAGCTAAGCAAAGGCATACAGGCTCCTGTTCAGAATATTTACCGCTCATATTTTTAACTGAACAAATGAGAACAAAAAACACTTTCATCAAAGTAAATTTTCCTTTCATGGTTGAAGCAGAGTCTGAATATTTTTCTTAATATTCAGTAAACACTGTGGACATTGGAAGTGCCTCATAAAATATACAAAAAGCTGTAGATGTTTTGTGTACATTGACTGTAACTGCAGATTGCTGTCGGCCAGCTTCACAAATTGCACATTGTAACTCAGAAGATTATTACAATACTATGTTTCCAGTAAAATCGATCTTAATTATGACCTTCATAGATGTAATAAAAAGTCACTTTAGATAATGCTTTGGTGGGACTGGAAATCCATATTATGTTATAGAGAGTAGTCTAATGATTTTATGTCCCATATACGTGATGCAAATATGTCAACTTTTTATACTGAGCACATTCCAATTCCTACAGGACACAAATAGGATGATTTTTATTGCTCCTATGGCAACTCATTTTTAAACTTTAAGCTTGCCGCAAATATATCTATAGATTTATAAAATTAAATAAAAATTAAATACCGTGTTTTGTATACTGGAAAATGTTCAATACCTGGAACACACAGCAGCAGCTGCTGGTTTTGTCCCATGACAGCTTAGCTAAAGAGTAGCTATACACTATATTACCAAAAGTATTGGGACACCTGCCTTTACATGCACATGAACTTTAATGGCATCCCAGTCTTAATCCATAGGGTTCAATATTGAGCTGCCCACCCTTTGCAGCTATAACAGCTTCAACTCTTCTGGGGAGGCTGTCCACAAGGTTAAGGAGTGTATCCATGGGAATTCCTTCACCCAGAAGCGCATTTGTGAGGTCGGGCTCTGATGTGTATGAGAAGGCCTGGCTCGCAGTCTCCGCTCTAATTCATCCCAAAGGAGTTCTCTCAGTTTGAGGTCGGCTATACATATCATGGTTTATCTATAGTAGCTTTGAATTTAGGGCTAGCCATAGATATCAGATATTGGGAAAAGAACATCCATTAAATAATATCTTAAAGCAGAACTTTACTCTCTCAATCAACACTGACTTTATTATTGTTAATCCTTAACAAATGAAATATGAAGTGCAATCTGTTAACGTGGCACCACATCCAGTAGGAAAAATGTACAATACTTCTACAAAGATATTGGGGTTATGAGTCCTTTCTTTCTCTATCTTTATAGAGCTATTGTACATTTATTTAATCCTTACGCTGCTAGCATTAGAAAATAGATAGGAAAGTATATCATATTTACTTGTTTCAAACTTTTTTTTTTCAGGAAAGGAGAAGCAGACT
Organism: Lithobates sylvaticus; assembly: GCA_028564925.1. NCBI lineage: Eukaryota > Metazoa > Chordata > Amphibia > Anura > Ranidae > Lithobates > Lithobates sylvaticus. Next base: position 525,069,692 of record CM053026.1, read on the forward strand.
TTCTCAACTAAGCACACCCTCCTGCCTGCATACCTAAGCCAAGAAGAAAACGCTACATGAATTATCAGCTCTTACTCCAGATGGCCAGCAAACATCCCTTGTAATAGAAAAAAAACATGACAGGACCTCTTAAATCAGTGGTCATCAACCCTGTCCTCAGGGCCCACTAACAGGCCAGGTTTGCAAGATAACTGAAATACATCACAGGTGATATAATTTGCTGTTCAGTGATTGCAGTATTCTAGTCTGCATCTCCCCAAGGTAATACATAAAACCTGGCCTGTTAGTGGGCCCTGAGGACAGGGTTGATGACCACTGTTTTAAATATGAGACCTGGGGTCAAAAAGACCCCAAATCTCATATTTACACTAAAATGCAATAACAAAAAAAAAAATTGTCATTAAAAAAAAAAAGATTTTAAAAAAATATCCCTTTAAGAGCTATGGGCGGAGAGGACCCGATCACCTCCACTGCTGCCGACAGCTCCGGTAAGCGGCAGAGGGCACCAGAGCATGGCAGGAGGGGGGGCCATCTCCCGCTGCTGATAAAAGTGATCTCATGGCAAAGCAGCCACAGAGACCACTTTTATCTTATAGCGGACCACCGGCCGAACACAAGGATACCAGGGTTATGGCAGCTAGCTTCTGCCATAACAACTATTTTCCACATCAAAGTAAGGACGTATATCGGCGTGTGGTGGTCCGGGAGTAGTTAAAGTCCCTAGTATTTCCTTGGGGGGTACTTCGTATGTAATATGTTTAAAGCGGGATGTTGGTAACATATGGGCCTTCTCGGGGGGATTATTATAAATGACTCATTCAGTTTAAAATAGAAATGAAAGGCAAACCATTTGTGTATAAATATATTTCCTTTTTTGATAAATGATCACATTCCCTCTATTCTCAGCTGCATAAGAGCTGGGGGAGGAGAAACAGCAGTACACCAAGCTTTCTAGTGAAAGACTGTGCAGGGTGGGTGTGTCAGGACAAGTCTGATCATTGGAGGAGAAAAGTTCCCAGTATCATGTCTAGTGTGATCAATTTTTAATAGGAAAGCAGAGGATACACAAGGGAAGCAATACAAGGAGAACAGGATACATTTGAGAGCTGCTGGCTGCAGAGACAAGAGGGAAGGGAGCCACAAGTAGTGCTACTGTTTTAGAGACTGTTTGTTATTCTGCTGTTGCAGCATTCTACTGTTTTGGTATCCTGTGGTTCCATCATTGTGCTGCCATGTAAAACCCAAAGTTCCACAGGTTACCAGAGGTAAAGACTGGAGTAGTAGGCCTATGTCCTGATGGGTTTTTTTTTAATCTCAGGAGCTGCAATCCTGCTCCTAACCTTGAGGCCTTGAGGCGATTCAGTTCGCAGTTGCAGCGCTATACAAATCATTCATTCATTCATTCTTAAAGTGGTTCTAAAGGTAGAAGTTTTTTTTAATCATAATGCATTTTAGCAGCTTCCCTCAGCCCCCCCCAATAGTTACCTGAGCCCATCTCTATCCAGCAATGTTGCACAAGAGGCTTGGCTGCCCAGGACTCTCCCTCCTGATTTGCTGAGACACAGCAGGGGCGCCATTGGCACCCGCTGATGTCAATCAAAGTTAGTGAGCCATTAACCTCCCTGGCGGTATGATTCTGGCTGGAATTTTGTGCTGAAAGCGGTACAATTAGGGGGTGGGGCCGGGCCACGGCTCTGTGTCTAAATAAAAAAACAGAGCAGCATCTCAGCTCGAGTGCACCATAGTAAGCTGCTTGCTTTGGGGGCAGGAGGGAGATGCCAGGAGCACCAAAGAGGCACCTGAGAAGAGGCAGATGGGGGCTGCTCTGTGCAAAACCACTGCACAGAGCAGGTGAGTATAATGTTTGTTATTTTTAGACAAAAAAACCTGAGACTTTAGTATCACTTTAAGCCTTGTAGACACGCTGAGAATATAGGACGAATGATCATCCATTTTGTTTTGCACGCTAGTCTTTTTTTGCACGCTAGTCCCATATTGAAAATGAAGAAGGTACTAAAGTTACAAAAATTCTCATATAACAGAATACAACTTCGGAAGTGATGTAATGTGTTGTATCGTATTGTAATATATTCTTTTGTTTCTGAGAATACGTGATCTTGGTCTTCCAAAATTTTTCAGATGAATATTGTACTGATTATATGAAAATTATATTTTTTGTTTGTCACTTCAGGTAATTTTGTATTAACTGTGGTGATCAGCTACCGAAAGCTGTGTACTAATTCTCAGATTATCGCAGGATTGCTTTTAAACCTGTATTTTTCGTAAGATTTTCTGATCGTGTGTACCAGGCATTAATCATACTGAATATGAGAGCTATTCAGAACTGCATAGTGACATGTCAGTCATCACTAGAGTACATGTGCAATGGGATATCTACGGGCCACCTTTATGCATTATTGTTGTCATTATCCACTAACTGCTAATGAGTTCTGCCAGGAAGGCACTGTGTTTTCCCTATTTCTAGGATTACAATTTCTCCTTCGTCATGAAATCTGAGCAAAGCGCATATATCTAAAATCTCCAAAGTTCCATGTGTCCTTTTTCTCTGGTGCTTCGTTCCTCTGTTACCAGCATGGGTCACATCTGAGAGATGGAAAAAAAATATGCAGCAAGTGCAACAGGGGCAGCCCCCTTGGACTTTTAAGGCAGAAAAAGAGGTAGCGGAGTAAATAAAAGGCAACAGGGTGCCACTTTTATTGAGTACACAATGTGATAAAATTTGTGAACATAGCCATAGACAATGATATTAAAATATACAAGGTATACCAATGAACGAATTAATACATATACATACCGTATATACTTGAGTATAAGCCGACCCGAATATAAGCCAAGGCACCTAATTTTACCACAAAAAAATGGGAAAACTTATTGACTCAAGAATAAGCCTAGGGTGAGAAATGCGCAGCTACTGTAAGTGGAAAAGAGGGTCAACAATGCCCATTTGCAGCCTCACTGTGCCCATTTGCATGCCTCACTGTGCCCATTTGCAGCCATAGGTCCCCCGAAAATTCAAACTTGGTAGTTAAGGGTTCCTAGATGCCCCCTAGCTGCAGCCAACCCAAAGGGTCCCGAAATTACATTGCTGAAGATGGACACAGTTGACCAAATTTGGGGCCCTGTATCTCGGGACCACTTAGTGCTAGTGAAAATTTGGATATATTGTAGTGCTAGTTCCACTGGGGTTGCACACCAAATCTGGGGTTCCTAGCACCATGTAGCCCCGTGATACGGGGCTCCAAAGCCGGGTCGGAAAATGTCATTTTCTGTTGCAGAAAAGTGCTTGACTGGAGTATAAGCCGAGGGGGGCATTTTCAGCACAAAAAAATGTGCTGAAAAACTCAGCTTATACTCAAGTATATACAGTATATCAAACCCAAGGCGATTAATCCAGGTACTGCCAGAGTCAAGCTGAGGTCAATCCATGAAGATTTACAGCATGTAACCCAACATGTTTCAGAAATTATTGGTATGTATTTTCCTTTATCAGGGGTGGTTTACATTTGGGTGACTTTATCTTTACCTAAAACATAGATATAGTTACATAGTATTTACACTACAGTGCATGAACATTAATTAAACAGATCATTTTACATAGCGAGCTATATAGTATTTGGCTTTAAGATACTTACATACGGGGTTCACTGGGTGAACATGGGAAAAAGAAGGTAATAAAAACAATGCAAGGGATCCATGTTGGCTTAAAGAGTCCGCATGGAAAACATAGGTGGACAGGCATGCAATCCTGGACTAGCCATTGGCTCACAGCCACAAGAAGCACGCTGATGGCTGCACTAGCAAAAAAGTAATAATATCTAAAAAGCCAAAGAGAAACGAAAGGAGTCTGAACCACCCTGAATCTGGTCTCAGCTGTTTTCTATGCAGCAAATGAAGCCAGACTACCAGCACCACCCCCTGTGAAGATTGGCTCCCTCATCAGGCTGATTCTGATTTATAAACCAATAAATGAAACCTTGTGAGCTGCCACCCTAAACCTAAATATCCTTAAAAAATACCTACCCGCACTACCCACACTTCCCCATACTGTGATATTACAATATATATATATAAACTGTGCAGCGCTAATAATGTAAATAATAAATACAATAAACTATATATAGCAAAGATATCTATAACATATCACCATGCTGGGGGTTAATAGTGCGTTTGCTGACACCAGTGCTGGGGGTTAATTTAAAGGAATATATAAATAAAAAGTGCTCATGATCCATGATATTGCCCTCAGTCCTCAATGAGGTTAATATAAAACTAAACAACAATAGTCCATATAAAAAATAATAAATAATAATAAAGTGCTTGTCCTCCGTGAATATCAATAAACCCTTGATGAAGTATTTAAACTAAACAGCAAAAGTCCATAGTGACATCAATCATGTGATAGATAATTGTCCACCTCCTTTTACATGATGTTCTACAGATACTGTGCTATTTTTTAAGGTTTACTGTACCTATGTAATTTTACATTGACTTAACACTGTACTTCTTTTGTATGCAATGTATGTCTTCCAGTCTTTGATTACAAAAGTTCATGCTTTGACTGACACTTGCTATTTTGTAGAATATCTTTGTATAATAAAATAAAATATATTTTTTATAAACCATCCTGGATTATTTGCTGCAGTACAAACCCCCATAGGGAACCTTCTCACACTTTTTTCTTCCAAAATACATAGTTGACCCCTAGGGCTCTTTATGGCATTTTTTTTAAGAAGCCAGAAATTGACACTGTATAATTTTTTTTCTGTAAATTTGATGTTGTTCATCCTACAGCAAGAATGGAAAAGATTTGCATAGAGTCCCCCCAAAACTCATACCAGACCCTTATGGTCTAGTATGAGTTTTAAAAGGAAATCCCCACAAAAAAAACCCTTAAAAAATAAAAATTAAGTTCCCCTAGAAAACCCAAACCTGGCCCTTGGTCTGAGCATTACAGCTTAGCTGTCCAGAAAAGTGGAAGGGGTGATTCATGCAATAGCTTTCATGGACATGTGGCCAGTGGGGGAGCCAATCAGTGGGTCCGGCGGACTCGATGTCCGCTGGCCACCCGCGATCATTTCCGCAGAGACAGAACGTGGATCTGCCGAAGTAAACAAGGCAAATTCCCATTCTCTCAAGGGATGACACTAAGCAGGAAGATGGATCTGTGTGTTTCCCCAGTCACACAGTGCCATATACAGTTAGTAATCACAAACAGGGAACACAGTTAATCCCTTGATCGCCCCTGATGTTAACCCCTTACCTGCCAGTGTCATTAGTACAATGTCAGTCCATATTTTTAGCACTGATCACTGTAATAATGCCACTGGTTCCCAAAAAAGTGTCAAAAGTGTCAGTTATGTGTTCGATCTGTCTGCTGCAATGTCGCAGTCCTGCTCGAAATCACTGATCGCTGCCATTACTAGTAAAAAAATAAAAAAATAAATAAGAATGCCATAAATTTATCCCCTATTTTGTAGATGCTATAACTTTTGCACAAACCAATTTACCAAAAATATGTAGAAGAATACATATTGACCTAAACTGATGAATAAATTCGTTTTTTTATAAATATTTTTTTTGGATATATATTATAGCAGAAAGTGAAAAATATATACCGTATATATTTTTTTATTTATAGCACAAAAAATAAAAAACGCAGAGGTGATCAAATACCACCAAAAGAAAGCTCTATTTGTGGGAAAAAAAGGATGTAAATTTTGTTTGGGTACAACATCGCACGATCGCGCAATTGTCAGTTAAAATAACGCAGTGCTGTAGCACAAAAAATGGCCTGGTCATTAAGGGGTTAAATCCTACAGGGCTGAAGTGGTTAAAATTAATATCAGACCTGGAGGGCCTGGCATGAATTATAGGGGAACCTCAGTAAAGATTCTCTTCATCTATACCGGACCCTAATCCTAGATGAGAGTTTGATTTAAATGTTAATGGGGGACCTTCACACAAAAAATGGCCATGGGAGTTCATACCAGGCTCTTCATATATGGTATACATTTTAAGGGGCACACCATAATAAAAAACTATGTAAAACAGTGAGAGGTCCCCCTCTGAATCAGTGGTTACCCTGCTGAATCATACCTGGCCACATGCTCCTAATATGGAGGGACCCCCCTGGCAAAGCACCCTGTTCCTATGTTGATGAGTCCAGGGGCATCATCCTCACAATCCTGGCCTTGTGGTTGTGGGGGTCTGCAGGCAGGGGGATTATTAAAAGCTAGAAGCCCCCTTTAACACACTCAGATACTGTACCACGTACAAATGTGAAGGAGTGCGGGATTCATAGTGCCACTACTCATTCACAAAAAAATGTAAAGCGTAAAAAAAACACAGACATTTTTTGGCAAGTCCTTTATTTAAAGTAAGTCTCATGGCATACAATGCTGGCCAAAAAAAAAAAAAAAAACAATGATCCTAACTCCATGACACCACTCACTAAATGATAGTTCCCTGAGCTATCATTGGCAATATAGGGAGAGGACAGAGATAGTGGTCACATCATTCCTCAAGTATGACCGTGTAGATTCCCAGCCATGTAAATGCATGGGTCGGATGATGTCAGGGGATTGCAAGACTGTGGTCGGTGCAAACACCCACTGCATCCTTAGCAACCATTGGCTGCCTAGAAGCTGTCACGTTTGTCCACGCCCTAAGTGTCCAAACAGTCAGTGTTACATTCAGACTGACCACTGCACTCATCCCTAATACTGAGTTTGTTACTACATTAATGGTCATAGACCTGGTTACTGTTGTATTACATTTTTTTGTCTAAATGACCCTTTTTTCCTACAGAGCGTTTCCTGTTAATAAAGTTAATTTAAAAAGTTTCAGATGTGTCAGTTAGATCCAGAAATAGGGTGATGCCAGAATACAGTGAAGCTGTAGCTGAAAAGGGTACTGCTCCATAACAAAATGGAGCTTAAAGGCATCTGCCAAGCATGTAATTGACAAAATCAGTGTTTTTCCCATGTCACCCTTGAAGCCGTATGAAAAGGACCCTTTCCCAACTGTACAGTATTTTATACATTTTTGTTTGCATTTCCCTTGTAATGCTCAGCTCTCCATTGCCTTTTTTTATGTTTTTTTTTTTTTTTAAATACCTTGCCTGTTAGGCCAGAATTTAGTTTCAAATTGATCCCAGGAATAACTGTCTATCCTCTCCTATGGTATACAGCTTCTGAAAGCTGTATACGGCACACACATTGCAACAGTCCCACTCTTTCTTGCACAAATAAACAGCTCAATTTTACAAAGATATTTTCAGACAAGTTGGAAAATCTCTGTGTGATAGAAAAAGTTCTTACTTGCAAGCACACATTATTTTCCTCTAAGGTTTAGATATGAAGACAGTATAATATGTCAATCTCAATGTGAAAAGTTAAGTACCTGGGCCAATAATACCTAACAGATAGACAGATTGGACATGCAAACCTTTTCAGTAAAGTTAAGGTAAAAGAGCAATTATAATGTGAAATATCATCCTTGACAAATAATCACTTTTGGTTTAGTGTGGTAAGATACATTAAGATGATTTTTGATTGCTTGCTATTAGTTATTGCACTATGAAAATGACTGTTTAACTAAATAGGCCAGTTTAACTTTTCTTTGATTTTTTATTACAAGCAACAATGTGAAAAACAATTGTTTTCATCTAGCTAGAAGTTTTATGTTATTTCTTACAGGAAATCACACTGAGAGAGCTGTGGAGGCTACCATTGCTGGCCTCCTTCTGAAAATGTAAGAATGTCAATACTTTCTGAGAAAAGGTTAGAGTCATAACTTTTACTCTATATGCTTAATACAGGTATATGGCTTATTTACATAAGGTCTGCAAAAGGAAAGTTAAGTAATGACGCCGATCTATTCTGTATCAGCCCATTTGAACCCACATGCAAAAACCGGTATTTGCACTGCATAGAAGTAACATAGTGCATAGAAGTGCATTGAAACAACACAATTTAAGACAGAATTAGCTTTACTTTTTCATACCTAAATATGCCAATGATGTTGCTGAATGTCCTTTGTTCTAAGACTGTTTTACTAACGGTGGCACCATTTTTTTGGTTAGTTTAGCCCTGTTATTCAGATCCGTGTCACTTCCTCTTCCTGTTCATCAGAACGAGGCTTGACATGCAAACGGCGGCGCCATCTTGGCTGTACCAGGAAGTTAATTCAGAATTACAGAGAATGATGACAGAGCTGATGATCATTAAGGGGGTATGTATTTTACTATTCAGGCATACCTTACTTTTAATTACACAATGGGGTTTATTTACTAAAGCTGGAAAGTGCAAAATCAGGCTCACTTTTGCATAGAAACCAATGAGCTTCCAACCCCAGCTTGTTCAATTAGGATTTGGTAATAAAACCTGGAAACTCATTGGTTTCTATGCAGAAGTGAGCCTGCTTTTGCACTTTCCAGCTTTAATAAATAAACCCCATTGTGTACTTAAAAGTATACCTGTATAAAGACAGTAAATTCAGTGGAACAGCACCCCAGATGATGCCTGTTGAGGCAAAACGTGTCTGAGAGGTCTAGCTTATTCCGCTGTTACTGTCTTACAGCGCTGTTTTTATCTTTGGAAATGTGAGAGTAACCTTTGTATTTTCTGATTAAATTTAATTTATTCCATACGGAATTACGCCATGTGCCCTCCTTTTTCTTTCCATATCTAATGGTTGGGCTGTCCCTGGAGCCCCCTGGAGATTGAGCCTTTGCTGTGAGCCCGAACCATCCCTGGTACCTCACAAAAGCCTGATTGACTCATTAGGTGTACACCTTTCTGAGTTCAATCGTTCCGGTAAGCGATTGGTGACTTTGGTGGTGGATCTTCTATCAATTTTCATTAATTATGTGACATTCACAGTCTGATATATTATTGTTTCGATACACCTGGATTGTTTTTTTAATTTCACTGGACTACTTTTGGGTTTATCACTATTAGGACCTACATTGGTCCCCATATTTTCACTTATGGACATTCATTTATTTTTGTACATTTTATTCATAAGAATTGTACTCATATTTTTGTGCTGCACTTTACTTTAACCTAAGACGTGGATATAAATATAAACAGATAAACCTTGCTGGTTATCCTTTCTTGTATTAAAAAGGTATAGACTGTAGAGAGAGCAACATCATTTAGCCACTGTACAAATCATTGGTAAGACCTCAACTTGTATGCAGTTCAGTTTTGGGAACCAGTTGTCAAAAAGGATATCGGGGAACTGAAAAAAGTGCAACCAAACTGATAAGAGACATTGAGGAGCTCAGCTATGAGGAAAGACTGTCTAAAAATGCATTTATTCTCTCTTGAAAAGAGAAGATTAAGGGGGATCAACATGTATAAATACTAGACATGTGCATTTGTTTTCGTCCAAATGCATTTCCGTCCAAATTTCGGGTATTTCGTGCAGAATCCGAAAACCGAAAGATCCAACATAAACAAATGCTTTATTTTCGTTTACGTTGCGACAACAGTTGGATATAGATAGGAGATTCAACATCACACTGACAATGGCAATCTGTGTCCATCGAACCTATGGTCAAATGTGCCTAACCTTAGCTCTATTAGTCCAAGATTATTCTACATAGAGAGAAAAGATTCAACATAGAGAGAAAAGACTTGACATTATAGAGATAATAGCAAAAAAGGTTGAATGTGCCTAACCTAACTCTATTAGTCCAAGATTATTCGACATAGAGAGAAAAGATTCAACATGAAGATTCGACGAAGCAGTAGCCGCGAGCGGACATTTATGGTCAAATACTCCGCCCATAGTCTATAGAAGAATTCTAATGTTGGTTGACTAGTAATAATAATTAATAAATATAATTATTACTAGTGTCATACAACATTAGAATTCTACTATAGCTTGTAGGCGGAACATTTGACCAGAAATGTACGATTGCGGCGTCGTGCAGTTTAGCTGCTCCGTTGAATCTTCTTAGAACATTCGACAGACACCATAAGCCTTCAATGACAGATTCAACCTTAATTATTTCAGATTTTTGGACAAATGCATTATTTAATGAAACAAAATAAATAAAAACGAATTTCGGGAGTAACTAAATAAATGTATTTTTCTGACGAAAACTAAATTCCGAAACAAAATATTTCAGTGTGCACATGTCTAATAAATACACAAGTGGTCCATATAGTGAACTTGGTGTAGAGTTATTCACTTTAAGGTCATCTTGAAGGGCACTCTTTTCATCTGGTGGGAAAGAGATATAACCACCAAATATGGAAAGGCTTCTTCACAGTAAGAGCTGTGAAAACTTGGAATATAATCCCTCAAGAGCTGGTTTTGAGCAGCTCAGTAGATTGTTTAAAAAAGGCCTGGGTTATTTCCTAAATGAACAAAATAGAACTGGACACTAATATGTATAGGTAATGTTGATCCAGAGGATAAATGATTCCCTCTTGGGGGATCAGGAAGGACATTTTTTCCCCTAGAGCAAATTGGATCTTGCGTCTAGATAGACTACTACATAAATGTCCAGGTAGTCTCTGAAAACGTCATTAACTAGGTGCTGGAAGGTAGCAGGGGCGTTACATAGTCCGAAGGGCATTACTAGATATTCGTAATGGCCAAACCTGGTACGAAAAGCAGTCTTCCATTCATCCCCTGCACAGATGCGGACCAGGTTATACGCCCCCCCCCCCCCCCGCAGGTCTAACTTGGTGAACACAGAGGAAGTCCTGAGCCTTTGAAAAATTTCAGGTACCAGGGGCAGAGGGTACCGTTTTTTGACCATGATTTTATTTAATTCCCTGTAGTCAACCCAGGGCCGAAGAGAATTATCCTTTTTCTCCACAAAAAAGATTCCTGCCCCTGCTGGAGAAGTGGAAGGACGGATGAATCCCCTCTTGAGATTTTCATCAACAAAGTCTTTCAGGACCCCTAGTTCCCGTTCAGATAAGGGGAAGATCCGTCTGAAAGGAATTTCAGCACCGGGAAGAAGCTCGATCGGACAATCGTATGGACGATGAGGCAGGAGAACTTCAGCCCCTTGTCTGCTGAAGATGTACAAAAACTCATGGTATCGTTTGGGCACAGCAGAGCGTACCTCTGGATCTGGAAGAGACATAATGACCAGCTTCTCCACAATACAGGCATAAGTAATTATGTTGCCGACAAAGTCGTTCTTGGGCAGACAGGGAATGCTTAATCAGTCCAAGTCGCTTCAAATGTGACAGAAACAAAAGTCTGGTTAAGAGGTAAAGTCTTAGCCAAAACTGGACTGGCACTGATGGAGTACCCAGGAGCTGGCAGCCGGGGTAGCATCCGAGCTGGGCGGAGCTGCTGAGTAGACTTTTCGGTTCTACGTTCCCGGAGTCGCCGGTCTATCAGGATAGATAATGTAATTAAAGTCTCTAGGGCATCAGGGACCCCGATCTGGGCTAACTCATCCTTCAAGCTCTCAGAAAGACCGAGACGGAACTGATGTCGGAAGGCTGACTCGTTCCATTGGGTATCTTCACTGCAGCGTCTGAAATTGGTCACATAGTCCTCAACCACTCTGCGGCCTTGCTGGAGCATGTGAGGGCAGCCTCGGCAGTGAAAGTCCGCTGAGGGTCATCATAGAGTCGGGCCATGGCATCAAGGAAGGATGACAGAGAGTCCAGAACTACATGGCGGACATCAAGTAGGTGGTGGGCCCAGGTCTGAGGCTCCCCCTGCAGTAGAGCAATAACAAAACCCACTTTGGTGATGAGAAAGTCTGAGGTAGCAACGAAAAAGTAAAGTTCACATGCGTTGCAAAATACCCGGAATTCTCTTCCGTTCCCAGAGAACCTCTCAGGAACAGGCACCCTAGGCTCAGGTGGTGGTATCATTCCAGAGGAGGATGTTGGGATCGAAGGTAGGTCTGCAGAGATGGCCTGGTCTTGTATCTGTTTATCCATTCAGGTGAGGCTGTCCTGTAGAAACCTCACGACCTGAGTGAGGGCTGTAAGGTGTTGACTGACATTGTCCATAGGCGAGGTCCCTCCTGCAGGCTCAGACATGGCGGTTTGATACTGTAACATACCTTGGATGTGAGCCTGACGTGCGGAGGGAGACCTCCCGTACCACCCTGACTCGGAGACCACTGGAGTGGGGACAGTGGTGGTAAGAGCACAGTGAGGTAAAGGTGCCTGTTTGGTCCTCACTGCTTTGAGCTGTATAGCCAAGTGGAAGATGGAACAGCAGACACGGAGATCAGCGGATGCAGGCCAGCAGGTGTAGCGGATGCAGGTCAGCAGATGCAGGTCTGCAGAGAAGTGGATGCAGGTCAGCAGATGCAGGCTTGCAGACAGAAGCAGAGTCAGACTAGCCGGGTCATACACATCAGGGTAAACAGCATAAACGGCAGGCAGAGAATAGCCAGAGTCCAGGCTGGGTCTTGGGAACAGTAAGCAGGGTCAAACAAGCCGAGGTCAGGATTGGAGACAGAAGCAAGATCAGGAAGCCGGGTCAAACACAGGAGCAGGGTACTGGCACAGAATCAGGAACCAGGTAACAGAAACAGATCAAACCGCAAGGGGCGGCATTCCGGGAGCGTCTTTTATAGACTGTTGGACACATCCGTGAGTGAAGTCCGCAATTCGCGTGTGCGTGCATCTGTGCGTGAAGTCTGTATGCGTGCATCCGTGCGTGAAGTCTGCGATTTGCACGGGCTCATAGGTGCACATCTTTTGGAGTGGGTAGTGCGTCCCTGACAGGCCGAGTGGCGCTGGCCCAAGGAGCAGCCCAAAAATACATTTGGCCCCCGGCCCAGTTCGCCCCTGCCGGCACCGCCCCCAGACTAAAGTGCACTCTAGGTGGACGCCTACCTCACCTATAGGTAGCCCTGCCCATTCACCAACAAAGTTTCAAAAAGTAATAAAAACACAGACACAGTTATGACAATTCCTTTATTAAAAATAAAATAAAAAAATAGTGTCTCCCGATGTAAATCCACAGTCAATCACGCTGCCCGCCGCACCTGAAAAATAATAAAAAAAAGCTCCAGCCGTCCATGAACGCCTACTGCAGGCTCTGCTGCTTGACAGTAATTATATAGATAAGGGGGGGCATCTGGCTAGATCACCTGGTGGCCCCACCCCTACACTATATAAGGACCATCACATGGCTTAGTCTGCAGTAGGCGGTTGGCCTTCATGAACAGTTGGAGCGTTTCTGGGGGGTTTTCGGTTGTAACAGGCGGTGTGATTGACAATGGATTTATATTGGGGACACAGTTTTTTTTTTTGTTCTAATAAAGGAATTGTACAAAAACTGTGTCTGTGTTTTTATTTCCTTTTGACACTTTTTTTGGTGAATGGGTAGGGGTACTATGTACCCCATACTCATTCACATTCACTTGCAGATTCCGATAAGCCCCCTGCCCGCAGACCCTCACAACCACCAATCATGGCTGTGGGGATGTGGCCCTTGTCGCCATCAACATGGGGACAAGGTACTTTGGGGTGGTGAGCCTGACCTGCCAGGCTGCATGTCCAAATAAGGGTCTGGTATGGATTTTGGGGGGGGGACCCCACACCGTTTTTAAAAATGTTGGCGTTTTTTTTCTTTCCTTTTTTTAACAATAGCCGGGTGTCGGCAATTGCAACCGCAAGTCAATTTAAATCTGATTTGACTTGTTTTTTTTTTATGCATGTTCTAAGCATGCTACAGATGCGCCAATTTACAGGCAGGCTAAGGGGACCCCCCCAGGCACTATATTCAAAGGACATTTTCCGTTGCACTTTAAGCATCATTAAAACCACTGCTCCTGAAAAAAACGATTGTTTTTAAAAAACATTTTTGCATTGATACATGTGCCCCTTTTATGGTCAATTACTTGCATATAAGCCTTCAATAAGCCTTTGATTATTTCTGTTCTGCTCCCATACACTCCAATGGAGTTCTCAGTTAGAACCTTTCCCCTGTTTGGGAGTTCTGCTACAAACTGAACAGGGGGGTGTTCGGCCCATCTATAATCCTTACCTATAATCCTTTAATATCTGTAGAAAGTTTTTCAAATTCCTATAATTCTTAACTACTTCTGGTTTCTTTGGATGAGAAGTAGCTCCAGCAATGAGGGAATTCAGTAAAAGAAAACAATCACAGAAACCTTGAAAGCTTTATACTACCTTAGCAAAGTTTGAAGTCAGAACTTGGTAAAGAAAAATGTTAAACATTAACATTAATTTACATTCCTTTGGCATTCACATAGCCTTTGGTATTTCAGCAGTAAATTAGTGGCAACCCTCAGTAAGTTTTATAGATGACTTTCTCCAGATAACAAATATGGAAAATGCAAAGTGATTTGTGACACTGGCAAGTCTTAAATTTAAACTTGTTAGCGCACACTAATGTTATCAAAATCACTTCAGAGCCTGAATTATAATACTTGTTTACCAGCTTTCCAGCTTGCCAATTATTATGTTGACTTTTACATTAAAAATTATTAAATCTCACAGGCCTATTTATAATGGTTGGCAAAATAATTGCTTTTTCTTCCATGACCAAACTCCCTATATTGCCATTAAAACTGATATGGAAAGTAGCAATTTTGAAATGCACTGTGAAAAGTGGTGAAAAGTAGATAGGATAGAGGAAAATGGTGGGAAACTAAGTTAAGGCTAGTAAAGAGCTTGAGGTTTGGTTGATTTTGATTGAATTCAAACATTTGGGACATTTGACTTTATTTGCCAAGCTGAACATCCTATAACGCTTTTGCAAAAAAAACCTCATTGGTCAAAGACTTGCACTTGACTCCTGATTTTGTCACCTGACCAGAAGTCAGGTGAAAAACGTTGGTTGGTAAATTCCCAGTCCACATCTTATAAAAAGCTGCTTTCCCAAAAGCCCTTTGTCAGTATGGTGGAGTTTAGTGAGAGAGAGGGAAAAATGAAAGCAAGAAATAGTGCTACTGCATATCTGTATAGTGTGGTATGTACAATATTTATTTCTGCAGTATTTTCCTACTGATTCTTTAAAGTTAAAGGAGTTGTACACCCTCAGGATTTTTCATGTTAATGCATTATATGCATTAAGGTGAAAAATCTTCTGGGGTGCAGCTGCCCCCCAGAGCCCCCCTTTTTCTTACATGAGCCAGAGCGTTTCAGCGTCGAGGACGAGCTGAGCAGCTCCAGCTGCTGTCTCAGGTCCTTGGATAGATTGATATGGCTCCCGCTGCTGTCAATCGAATCCAGTGACACGGGAGCCAGGGGAGGGGCCGAGTCCTGCTGTCTGTGTCAATGGGCACAGCAGGAGGACTTGGGAGCGTGCCTGCATGAGTGCTCCCATTGAAAGGGGCTCTCCGTGGGGGCACTCGATGAAGAGGAGGAGCCAGGAGCACCACTGTGGGACCCCAGAAAAGGAGGATCAGGGCTTCTCTGTGAAAAACCCTTGCACAGAGCAGGTAAGTATAGACATGTTTGTTATTTATTTAATTTTTTTTTAAAACAAACCTTTACAATCACTTTAATTGCATTTTGTTGGGGCTAGAGACAGTGAAGTGTAGGTGTTTATTCACATTTTTTTCCTATTTTAAAGTGTTAAAAAATAAAACAGCAAATTTTATTTTGCTTTTATTGTTGAGGTTTTTTTTTGTTTTAATTATTTTCATTCATCTTTATTTGTTTTTATGGTCTTCATATTTATCGAGGTCAGCAGCAGCAGCCTGAAGTTATTGGTAATACCACAAAAGCTGCTCTTTGTGCAGTTTGGCCTTCTAAAGCATCACAGTGTTTTTTAGACATGTGCAATACGTTTCGGGACAAATTTTTGGTTATTCAGAGATTCGGATGTATCCAAATTTCCAAATAAAATAGTAATGAATTTCATTGAATAATTACGTTTATTATTTGTCTAACGTATTCCAAAGTTTTGGAACGATTGTCAGAACGAAAAAACACTGTGGTGACCCCCCAATCCATACCAGGCCCTTTAGGTCTAACATGGATTTTAAGGGGAATCCCATGCCATTTTTTTTTTAAATGGTGCGGGGTCTCCCCAAAATCCATACCAGACCCTAATTAAAGCATGCAGGCCAGGAAAACAGGACTGAGCAAGCACCCCCCTGAACTATACCAGGCCACATGCCCTCAATATGGGGGGCAATCCATATTGATGAGGACAATGGCCTCTTCCCCACAACCTATACATTTTACCCCTACACATTTACCAAAACAAGTGTCAAAAAGAGGTAGAAAGGAGGGGGGACTTGGACTTTTTAGGCACCATACAAAGATATATTGTAAACAAATATTTATTAATTAAAAAAGAAGAAATACATATACATCAGTATATACTTAAAAACACATTTTGTCACCAGATCAGTAGAATAAAGAGCCACACATGCAACCTATAGTGTTAGCCTTAGGGACACAGACAAGGACCAGCAGTAAAGATAAGCTATCCAATAGTCGTAGGGTGTCCAGCGATGAGGCAAGGATGCGATGGGGCGGAAATAGTCATAGCAGGAGCTCTACATGTTTCGCGTTCACATTAACGCTTCATCTGGAGCAAGACATTTAGGTGACTGACAAAAGAAATGGAATTTAAAAGACACAATGAGCATATGTACAGATACATTTCTTCTATATATATTCACAGGTACAAAACTATATTTGATAATTTAATAACATGTAAATATGTCAGCCCATGGCAGCCCTAGGGGCATGGCAGCTCACCCAAGTCAGGCCGCAAAAACAGAGGCTAGTGATCCAACACATAGTGGGGGCGTGTATAATATAATAGATTACAGCGATTGATATAGTAGAAAGTATAACTTACTGTGTATATGGTAAAACAGAGTAATGCACTGGGAAGTTATCCCCAATATCCCAAGGGGCCGTATATTGGCAGAACGAGCGCTGGAAGATGTTGAAATATTTATGTTGGACAGACCTCAGATAGAGTCCTAATTAGCGATAAGGGATACGACAAGGTTAGTGTGAGGTTAGTATAGAGCCAGAAGGTGTATGAAAGTGGCATAGGAAGTAAACTCACCTAGAATACCAGTGTATTACTAAATGAACAATAGCCTATAGGGTAATACATATTTGTTCCACGGAACTATTGGTTAAAAAATAATAAATAAGAACGATGGTATAGGCTAGAGGTCCATGGAGTTAGCATACACAGTCTGGGGAGAGCTGATTAGTATAGTCAGACATGGTACCTAAAATGTATAAGAGGATAGATATGAATATCACTGCTTAGGTGGGACAAAATGGATATAGTGACCCCAAGGCCTATTTGCTATGGGCAGGTACTTACCAAAGTAGTCTGGACCAATGACGACCAGCGGCGTCGGAGCGGCACGATGGTGGGGGACGCTGACAAACAGCACACAGCGGTGTGCTTTTATACACGTCCCGTCCGTAGTCAGACGTGCGGCGTGTGCCGACGTGACGTCATCTGGACCGGCCGCAATTACACACTGCGCACGCGCCAGTGGGGACTATCGCGCCTGCGCGAGGAGGCGCGAGGATCCACGGCGATGTGCGCATAGTGATGAGCAGGGGGAACCCGGCCAGCTAGTTACACTGCCCCTGGTGGACCCTGCAGAGCGTCACATAGATAGAGAAAGTGACGCTGGGCGGCTGCACTAAGTGATGGAACCAGCCTAAAGATGCGGCTAGAGAAATGGATAGGGCTGGCAATCCAAAGGGCAGCAACCAGGGGGCGACATATAGTAAAGAGATAATGCGAATATAACAAACATAGATATATAGCAGGTATACAGCTCATATTAATTTATAAAGGAACAAATTGACAAGGTGTTTAGCTTACAAGTAGAGGCAACACCTAGTGTTGATAACATTGTATAAAAATAATTATATATTAATTCATAATGGGACTTCTATTGGCACTGTGAACAGGAAATGGAATAGAGTCTGAATAGAGAACCAGGAATATACGTCTAGATGTTTATATATGTGGACCGAGATGGGGATATGAACAGGAGAAGGACAAGCAGACCAATGAAAATGTACATGTAAATGGAGCATGTAAGGTGATAAATTAGAATCAGACATGTATAGGGTCCCAGTGAAAACTAGGAATATGCTGAAATATTAAGCCTGATTCAGAGATTAAACATTAGCCCGTAGGTGTGGGAGTGGGACTAGATTACACAATGGTATGGGGGATGGATGGATAAGAAAGATTGTAGCCATAATTGGGGCAGTGACTATCAAGGATGTCAAAGTAGTGTAGGCCGGGTTACCTGGAGAACAAAGTCTCCATAGAATGGTAGGTACCGAAAAATAAAAGAAATTATTATATATAAGGAATTTCTACAGGAAGGGCCTATATGATTGTGCCTCATTGATACCCGGAAGTCGGGTAGCATTGAGGCGCTCAATCCAGGTTGTCTCCCTCCTTAGGATTTCTTTGTCCCAGTCACCCCCTCGCGGATCCCTGGGGATCACTGCCAGAACGATGAATGAGGCTGCTGAGGTATCAAATTTGTGATACAGGTCCAAATCAAAAAATGTGATACCTCAGCAGCCTCATTCATCGTTCTGGCAGTGATCCCCAGGGATCCCCAAGGGGGTGACTGGGACAAAGAAATCCTAAGGAGGGAGACAACCTGGATTGAGCGCCTCAATGCTACCCGACTTCCGGGTATCAATGAGGCACAATCATATAGGGACTGGGACCCTATACATGTCTGATTCTAATTTATCACCTTACATGCTCCATTTACATGTACATTTTCATTGGTCTGCTTGTCCTTCTCCTGTTCATATCCCCATCTCGGTCTACATATATAAACATCTAGACGTATATTCCTGGTTCTCTATTCAGACTCTATTCCATTTCCTGTTCACAGTGCCAATAGAAGTCCCATTATGAATTAATATATAATTATTTTTATACAATGTTATCAACACTAGGTGTTGCCTCTACTTGTAAGCTAAACACCTTGTCAATTTGTTCCTTTATAAATTAATACGAGCTGTATACCTGCTATATATCTATGTTTGTTATATTCACATTATCTCTTTACTATATGTCGCCTCTGGTTGCTGCCCTTTGGATTGCCAGCCCTATCCATTTCTCTAGCCGCATCTTTAGGCTGGTTCCAACACTTAGTGCGGCCGCCCAGCGTCACTTTCTCTATCTATGTGACGCTCTGCAGGGTCCACCAGGGGCAGTGTAACTAGCTGCCCGGATTCCCCCTGCTCATCACTATGCGCACATCGCCGTGGATCCTCGCGCCTCCTCGCGCAGGCGCGATAGTCCCCACTGGCGCGTGCGCAGTGTGTAATTGCGGCCGGTCCGGATGACGTCACATCGGCACACGCCGCACATCTGACTACGGACGGGACGTGTATATAAGCACACCGCTGTGTGCTGTTTGTCAGCGTCCCCCACCATCGTGCCGCTCCGACGCCGCTGGTCGTCATTGGTCCAGACTACTTTGGTAAGTACCTGCCCATAGCAAATAGGCCTTGGGGTCACTATATCCATTTTGTCCTACCTAAGCGGTGATATTCATATCTATCCTCTTATACATTTTAGGTACCATGCCTGACTATACTAATCAGCTATCCCCAGACTGTGTATGCTAACTCCATGGACCTCTAGCCTATACCATCGTTCTTATTTATTATTTTTTAACCAATGGTTCCTTGGAACAAATATGTATTACCCTATTGGCTATTGTTCATTTAGTAATACACTGGTATTCTAGGTGAGTTTACTTCCTATGCCACTTTCATACACCTTCTGGCTCTATACTAACCTCACACTAACCTTGTCGTATCCCTTATCGCTAATTAGGACTCTATCTGAGGTCTGTCCAACATAAATATTTCAACATCTTCCAGCGCTCGTTCTGCCAATATACGGCCCCTTGGGATATTGGGGATAACTTCCCAGTGCATTACTCTGTTTTACCATATACACAGTAAGTTATACTTTCTACTATATCAATCGCTGTAATCTATTATATTATACACGCCCCCACTATGTGTTGGATCACTAGCCTCTGTTTTTGCGGCCTGACTTGGGTGAGCTGCCATGCCCCTAGGGCTGCCATGGGCTGACATATTTACATGTTATTAAATTATCAAATCCAGTTTTGTACCTGTGAATATATATAGAAGAAATGTATCTGTACATATGCTCATTGTGTCTTTTAAATTCCATTTCTTTTGTCAGTCACCTAAATGTCTTGCTCCAGATGAAGCGTTAATGTGAACGCGAAACATGTAGAGCTCCTGCTACGACTATTTCCGCCCCATCGCATCCTTGCCTCATCGCTGGACACCCTACGACTATTGGATAGCTTATCTTTACTGCTGGTCCTTGTCTGTGTCCCTAAGGCTAACACTATAGGTTGCATGTGTGGCTCTTTATTCTACTGATCTGGTGACAAAATGTGTTTTTAAGTATATACTGATGTATATGTATTTCTTCTTTTTTAATTAATAAATATTTGTTTACAATATATCTTTGTATGGTGCCTAAAAAGTCCAAGTCCCCCCCCCTCCTTTCTACTACAAGTTTTAGGACGTGGCACTGGATTACTTATTAAGTATCTGCAGCACCACACTGCCAGGATACTATTTCTTTCTTTATTTCAAGTGTCAAAAAGGAAACAGGAATTGCATCATCAGCCTGTGCCAGGTCACCATCCACAGATGTACATGACAGCCATGTTAACTATAGAGGAGAGATTAATTTCCCCAGAAATTAACACAGAGGAAGAGAGAAGAGATGCAGGCAAAGAGAGGGAGGAAACTGACTAAATAGTCAAAAAAAAAGGGTGCTGTTATAGGGTACAGTTTATACCCCACAGATCCTGCATATACAGGTAACCTGCAGTGCTGAAAGATGCAGAACTATGGTCTTAACAGAGCCAGCTCAAATTTCACTCCTCCTTGTTCAGGCTTACCCAAAAGTCCTTTAGGACTGGGATCTGCCTGCAAATCACTCCACACTATTTTCCAAGAATCAAGAGCCTAACAAACAAAATCCAGTGCATAGACAGCAACTTTGGGAAGAACTCTGCCCCTATCCTCATGCAGGGCTCGGGTACAGTTAATCCAACTAATTTGGATTTAAACCACCTTGCCTAAAAGCATAGGTCTATGTGTTTTAAAATAAGTATCTTTGTAATATAGAAAGACTAAACAAGGTCTATTGTCTAAGGGCCAAAAAAAACTGTGAGTCTGCTAGACTGGGCTCTGGGATGTACAATAAAGAATCTATATTTTAATGGTCTGTCCAAAAAGGTTTAATAGACTTAATGGTGCAAATGTGTGATTTTTTTATTTACAATTAAAATAAATAGAAAAACATGATTTATTTTCTTTCTAGATGCAAACATGCATGCTCTCTTACTGTGAAATTGTGGCCTGGACGAAAAGGCCTCTTAGCTGTGTTGAGAAACTGTAACAATTTTTTGAACATTGATTTTTTTAAATTCCAGATTCAATCTGCTTTCTCTCTCCCTCAAAAATGGTGACATATGCAACAAAGATTTAAAAGGTATGTTTCAAATCAGTACAAATTTTCAGTCTTTTAGTCATCATTTATATAAAATAGAAAGTAATGAGGTTTATTACATGATACCCTCCTGCTTTCTCCAAAAAAAAGGTCTGACAAAGTCTAGAAAAACTCAGCTTCAAATTTGTAAATTTTTGTTTTGTCTTAAGTGCTAGACAAAAGATACCGTTAAGCCTGTTTCACATGGGCCTTGGCTTGCAAGAGAGCAGTGTGAATTGCACACTTTTATGAAACTTTCAGCAAGCTTTTGCAAGGCTTTCTGCAAGCTTCAAGCTGATTTTCTAAGCCTTTAACCACTTGCTTACAGGGCACTTAAACACCCTTCCTGCCCAGACCAATTTTCAGCTTTCTGTGCTCTCACACTTTGAATGACAATTACTCAGTCATGCAACACTGTACCCAAATGAATTGTTTTGTCCTTTTTTTTTCCACAAATAGAGCTTTCTTTTGGTGGTATTTGATCAACCCTGGGTTTTTTATATTTTGCGCTACAAATGAAAAAAAGACCGAAAATTTTGAAAAAAAACACATTTTTCTTTGTTTCTGTGACAAAATTTAGGAAATTATTAATTTTTCTTCATAAATTTTGGCCACAATTTATACTGCCACATATCTTTGGTAAAAAATAACCCAAATTAGTGAATACTATTTGGTCTTTGTGAAAGTTAGAGAGTCTACAAACTGTAGTGCAAATTATACAAAATTGATCACACCTGATGTACTGGTGGCCTATCTCATTTCTTGTGACCCGAACAAGCCAGGAAAGTACAAATACCCCCCAAATTACCCCTTTTTTTTGAAAGTAGACATTCCAAGGTATTTAGTAAGAGGCATGGTGAGGTTTTTCATGTTGTAATTTTTTCCCACAATTCTTTGCAAAATTAATTTTTTTTAATTTTTATTTTTTTTCCCCCACAAAATGCAGGGAGCGCCATCACTTGTTCTAGGAGCATAAATTACACATCTAACTTGTTGACTACCTTTTACACTTTTGAAGGCCCTGGAGCAGATGGCACTGATATGTGGCACTGATGACACGTGACACTGATGTGGCACTGATGACAGATGGCACTAATACGGGGCACTAATGACACGTGACACTGATGACAGAGGGCACTAATATGTGGCACTGATGAGAGATGGCACTAATATGTGGCACTGATATCACGTGGCACTAATATGTGGCTCTGATGAGAGATGGCACCAATACGTGGCACTGACAGATGGCAACTAATACGTGGCACTGATGACACGTGACACTGATGACAGATGGCACTGATACGTGGCATTGATGACAGGGGACACTGATAACAGATGGCACGTGACACTGACAGGTGGCACTGATGACAGATGGCACTAATATGTGGCACTGATGACAGATGGCACTAATATGTGGCAATGATGACACGTGACACTGATATGGCACTGATGACACGTGGCACTGATGACACTATGTGGCACTGATGACACGTGGCACTGATGACAGATGGCACTGGGGACAAATGGCACTGGGGACAGGTGGCACTGACAGATGGCACTGGGGACAGGTGGCACTGACAGATGGCACTGGGGACAGGTGGCACTGGCAGATGGCACACTGGGGACAGGTGGCACTGGCAGATGGCACTGGGGACAGATGGCACTGGCAGATGGCAGGGGTGTCAGTGGGGACAGATGGCATTGGTGTCCGTGGGGACAGATGGCAGTGGTGCCAGTGGGAACAGATGGCACTTTTAGTTTTTTTTTTTTTGTTCTACTTACAGCCGCTGCAGCCGTTCATCTCTCCCTCCTCACACGCTGTCTGTGTGTGAGGAGGGAGAGCGGCGCTTAGAGATGATCTCATATGTTTACATATGAGATCATCTCCCATTGGACACGCCGATCGCGCTGTAAACGGCCGCTGTGATTGGCCGTTTACAGCGGTCTGTGACTGGCTGTGTCCGAGGGACACGGCCAGCACAGAACTTCCCCGATGCGCCCTCTCAGGAGTGCGCATTGTGGAAGTAAACAGGAGGACGTCCAGGGACGTCCTCCTGGCAGGGAGCGTCCGTGCTGTAGCCGTCTTTTGGCTATAGCCCGGGCGCGAAGTGGTTAAAGTGCTCTTCAGCCCCTGTTTGGAAATGGTATACACAGATCCTTATGGGAGTGCTGATTGTTACTTTAAACAAGCTGCTAGCAGCCTTCAACAGGATTTCAACAAGCTTCAAGTAGTGCTGAAGTCGTAGAGCAGCTTATTTAAAGTGCCAGTCAGCGCTCCCATTAGGATCTGTATTCAAAATTTTATAATTGAAGCGGAATAGTACTTTAAAAGCTTCAGCAAAGCTTGCTAAAAGCTCTGCAAATGCATTGTAAAAGCTTGCTATTCACGCTGCTTTTATAAGAACAGAAACTTGTTTGAAACAGGCCAAAAAAGTACACTCTAATTTGTATTTCATGGTATCCTGCCTAGTATGTCAATCTTTCATTGGTAAACATGCTTATATTGTGTCCAGCTACCAATGAAATCTTTTTGGCTCTTGACTGTGACATAATAAACTAACATAGTGCCCAAATATAATAATATCATTACAAGACACCTCTCTATTTTACACAGTGATGACCTCTACAAAACAATCTTAAAATGTGGGATCAGATATGTTGCAAGAAAAACACGAACAATAGATAACATAATCTCCCCTAGTATGTACACCTCCAACACAACCACTAATACTTGGTTGAGCACCACTGGATTGTTTAGATGCAATGCTACCAGGTGTGCCACCTGAAATCTTTTAGGTGATCCCCAAACTATAAAGTCACACTCCAATGGCCTTTCTATAACCATCAAACAGTTAGTCAATTGCCACACTAAATACATAATTTACATTATCACCTGCACCGCATGTAAAATCCAATACTTAGGCAGAACTACCAGACATGTCAGTGACAGAATTACAACTCACCTGTCAGATATTAGAACCAACAAAAATATGAACATAGTGAAACACCGATTTCATCAACAAAATATACAGACCTTCAAAGTCCAAATCATTGAAAAAGTCAACTGTTCGATCTGTGGTGGAGACCGCTTCTCCCTTTTTTGTAATAGGGAGATCTTTTGGATCTTTAGGATGGATACAAGTATTTTCTAGAACAAGCAACTATGAGTGGGACATCACCCACTATGAGTGTCTCATCAAAAAATAATAATAAAAATGCCATAAATCTATCCCCTATTTTGTAGACGCTATAACTTTTGTGCAGACGAATCAATATATGCTTATTGCAATTTTTTTAACCAAAATTATCTAGAAGAATACATATCAGCCTAAACTGAGGAAAAAAATATATATTTTTTTAAAGTGTGGGATATTTATTATAGCAAAAAGTAAAAGATATTGTGTTTTTTTCAAAATTGCCGCTCTTCTTTTGTTTATACCACAAAAAATAAAAACCACAGAGGTGATCAAATGCAACCAAAAGAAAGCTCTATTTGTGGGAAAAAAGATGTCAATTTTGTTTGGGTACATCGTCGCACGACTGCGCAATTGTCAGTTAAAGCGACGCAGTGCCGTATCACAAAAAATGGCCTGGTCACTGTGCAGCCAAATATTCCGGGGCTATCCCCATGACTAAGCTTCGGGGGGGGGGGGGGTGGAGTGGCCTGGTCGGAGTCCAGGCTGAGGTTGCTACTCCGTTCATTGCAGCAGGACACCATAGATGTGCGACTTCAAGGGGACACCCTTCCTTTCTTGAATTGTGCCCAAGTACATAGTGCTTCCATAATGTGCAGTGTGTCTATACACTATTAGTGGTTGTTGTATTTAAAATAACATACTCTGTTATTTCTTGAAAAAAAAAGGCTTATCTTTCCTTCTTACATTGCTGCCATGGGAGCTAATCAAACTGTATAAATACTTTTTAGCCAATGTCTCTACTGTATTTTCTTTTAGTTTGGCTTAGCAACCTAACAACTAACTCTGCCTCATCTCTGGAATGTGGGTTTATGGTTTTGAGGTGCTTTGGTGCTGATATCTTGCTAAACATTTTACAAAATACTGTGTAATGAAAACAAGAATACAATCTATACTATATGACTTGTTTTGTTGTTGTTTTTGGATTAACCACTTGACCTCCGGAAGATTTACCCCTCCTTCATGACCAGTCCATTTTTTGCGATACTGCACTGCGTTACTTCCACTGACAATTGTGCAGTCATGTGACACTGTGCCTGAACACAATTTATGTCCTTTTTCCCCACAAAAATAGCTTTCTTTTGGTGGTATTTGATCACCACTGCATTTTTATTTTTTGTGCTATTAACAAAAAAAAACAATTTTGAAAAAAAACAAATATTTTTCACTTTCTGCTATAAAACATATCCAATAAAAAAAGTGTAGAAAAATCGAATTTATTGATACATTGATGGTACAGTATGTATTCTGTTTCATGTTCTAGGTAAAAAAAAAAAACATTAAGCATATATTGGCATATATACTGGCATTTTTATTTGACACTTTTTGGGAACCAGTGACAGTGATCTGTGCTCAAAATATGCACAGCCACTGGCTGGGAAGGGGTTAAACATCTAGGGCAATCAAAGGGTTAAATGTGTGCCTAGCCAGTATTTTGGTGTACTATTTGAGGTGCTTTTACTAAGGCTCCTCCTGACGCATTGGGTCACAGATCACGTGATTTTATCACGTGATCTGTGACCCAACGCGTCGGGAGGGGCTGGGGGATGTCACTTCCGGTCGTGGCCGAGACCGGAAGTCCTTATTATATGTGAAGCTGATGATCCTGTTTTTATATGTAATGTGAGTCACTTTTTAATAAATATTTGTATTGGAATGCTACACATGGAGACTAATTTCTATTACATGTGAGCCTATATTGGAGGGAAGTGGAGGAGATTTATATGCTCAGTGGAATTTCCTGCCTGTGTCTGAGAGTACCGTTGGTCTGATCTGACAGATGATTACAAAGAAAGAGTTTGCTGCTGTGGATACCTATGAGATATGCATCACAAATGTGACTAGACCTGTAGAGCTCTTTTTTTGAGGTGAGAGGCTGGGGCACACTATTTACATGGGTGGTGGAAGCACTACTTAACCGCTTCAGCACCGGGCCATTTTACACCCTTCCTTACCAGAGCACTTTTTGCGATTCGGCACTGCGGCGCTTTAACTGACAATTGCGCGGCCTGCAACGTTACACCCAAACAAAATTTACATCCTTTTTTTTTCCCACAAATAGAGCTTTCTTTTGGTGGTATTTGATCACCCCTGCGTTTTTAATTTTTTGCGCTATAAACAAAAGAATAGCGATAATTTTGAAAAAAAAACACAATATTTTTTACTTTTTGCTATAATAAATATCCCATTTAAAAAAAAAAAAACAATTTTTTTACTCAGTTTAGGCCGATACGTATTCTTCTACATATTTTTGGTAAAAAAAATCGCAATAAGCGTATATTGATCGGTTTGCGCAAAAGTTATAGCGTCTACTAAATAGGGGATAGATTTATTGCATTTTTTTTTTACTATTAATGGCGGCGATCTGCGATTTTTTTTTTTGTGACTGCGACATTGCGGCGGACACTTCAGACACTTTTGACACATTTTTGGGACCATTCACATTTACACAGCGATTGTTGCTATAAAATTGCATTGATTACTGTGTAAATGTGACTGGCAGGGAAGGGGTTAACACTAGGGTTAACACTAGGGGGCGCTGCAGGGGTTAATGTATTCCCTACATGTGTGATTCTAACTGTGGGGGGAGGGGACTCAAGGGGAGGAGACCGATCATGTGTTCCTCTGTACTGGGATCACATGATCGGTCTCCTCTCCGTTGACAGGACGTGGAGCTGTGTGTTTACACACACACACACACACAGCTCCACGGTCCAGCACAGTCCCGTTGTTTTAACGGGCAAGCGCGGGTGCCCGATGGACATCGTGGCCGCCGGGCACTCGAACCGGGTCCCGAGGGTCGCGGCGGGCGCGCGCGCCCCCCGGCAGCGCGCCGCCCCCCAGGGCGGCCGGGATAGGGAGGACGTCATATGACGCCCACCCACGATGGGAGATCCACCTTGTGGGCGTCATATAACTATGGGCGGGTACTGAAGTGGTTAAGAATTGGATATATTGTTTTGCACTGTGATCAGTGACACTACTTATGAACTGTTTTTACACTGAAGATGTTTTTGCACCAAGCACTTTATGGACTTTGTAATTAATGATTTTTATTATTGCACTTTATCATATTGAACATATTTTATGAATTGATTTGCATATTTCTATTCACAATATTATTGCATTAGCACTTTAGGATATTGAGAAAGTGCCACTTTAATTTACTCTAGATTATCACTGTGTGGGAACATATTTCATGTTGGCAGCTACTCATGGGGGTTGATTTACTAAAGGCAAATCCACTATGCATTCCAAGTGCACTGCAAGTGCACTTGGAAGTGCAGTCGCTTTAGATCCGAGAGGAAGATCTGAAATGAGGGGAAGCGCTGCTGATTTTATCATCCAATCATGTACAAGCAAAAATGCTGTTTTTTTATTTTCCTTGCATGTCCCCCTCAGATCTACAGTGACTGCACTTCCAAGTGCACTTGCAGTGCACTTGTAATGCAAAGTGGATTTGCCTTTAGTAAATAAACCCCATGGTGTTAGTTTTTGTGGTTTGCGCATTAGTACATCCACATTACCAATAGTATAGTGTAATACCGCTTTAAATATCACTTGCTTAGGTAAAAAAAAACACTCACATTTAAGCATGCAGCAACGTGCGTATCACTTAACCACTGTAACATTCACACCAAATCCTCATGTCCAGCAAAAAGTCACTCCATACACCTTACCAAACCTTTGTAAACACCTTTCTCTCCACTTTGTTCAAAAAGGGTCAAAATATTCCACTCCAGTCTTGGTCTAGCTCCCCCCTGTAACAATGTCTTAAAAGCTAAATAGTGTAATAATTTCCCATAAAACATAAAACTATTTATTACGTCACAAATACACTTACTAAAAAACGATGGTAGAAGAAGAATTCTATTGGACGAGATGCATCGAAAGTGACATCATCACACACGCTGGAAGTGCAGCAGCCATCTTGAGAGTGGTTTGCAAACTAATTTTACTAAAGTTTGTTTGTAAGTGCATTTGTGACTTAATAAACAGTTGTTTTAAAGGAACTTACTGCAGTATGTGAGTAGTTCGGTATTTTTCATTTTTAAATTATTTAAAGCACTATATAGTTTCTTTTGTTTGTTTTTTTGGAGAGTATCACTTGGAGAAGAACGGATTAACATGTGAATTGGAACCCCATCTTATGAATAAAAATCAAGAGAAGTTCGAGATCTGGATATATGTACTTTATTGAACACAAAGGTTACTAAGGGATGTATTGAGGGAACACTTATTGGGGGGTTATGAGACTAGAAAGATAGAAAAATATAAATGTGACGGCAGAAAAAGACAAAGTAGTCCATCGAGTCCATGATTTTTTTTTTTTTCATTAACCTTGTGTTCTGACTATAGATATATGTTTATCCCAAGCATGTTTGAAGCCATTTACTGTTCACTGTCTCACTCACTCTTTTAATAGTTTATTCCAATCATCAACTACGCTTTCAGTAAACCAATACTTTCTAAGGTTTTTTTTTCAACTTTCCTCCAGTTAGTTAGAGGTCATGTCCCCGTGTTCTTGATTTTGGTTTCGTATTGAAAAGACTGCCTTCCTGAACACTTTTCCATAAACGCTGGTTTGAACCTACGGTTTCTAAGACACCAATGCCTGAAATTTTTCTTTAAAGTGAACAACTTTTGACTAAGCTTATTATATAAACCACTTACAGTAAGTATTTTGGGTTATCATATCCATCCTCAACCCTCTCACTGCCAGCACTATTGCCAGCTGGATTTTTGCATTTTTTGCAAGTAATAAAATGCACATTATTTTGCAAATGACTTAAAGTGTTTGTAATGCAACATTGTGACTTTAATGGTATCCCCTCTAGAGTATGCTGGCATTAACTATAGTGTGTGTTTTTTTTTTAATGAAAAGGCTAAATATATTTTCTCACGCTGCAGCTGTGCAGTCACATGATCCCCCTTGGCTCTTCTTTCCCGATCTATGGAGAGAAGAAGGAGGGGCCGAGATTTCCTTGTGACGTCAGCGGTCCAGCAGAGGAGTATCACGTGACTGCACAGTGGCGGTGTATAGCGGTATTTAGGCTTTTCATAAAATAAACACACACTATAGTTAAGTCCAGCATAATCCAGGGGATATACATGCATTTTTGCTCCATATTGCAGCTGAATAGCAGTGGGAGGGGCAGGGAGGAGAGCCGCTCTCATGCTGGCAGACAGAGAGGGAGGGGGAGAGATTCAAAGCAGAGAGCAGGCTGACCGAGGCACGTAACCTGACCATGATATCATGGCTCGACAACCATGATTATCATGGTAAGTACAGACAAGGGGACACAGGAACAGGCAGGATCAGCCAGGTATATTACAACATAGGAAGGGACAAATTACAAAGCACAAGCACTGTGCTATAAATCATGGCTTAAAGGAACAGAATCTTCTTTTTTTTAGGGTTACAAGTCCATAACATTATATATTTTGTGAAAGCAGAGACCATGTAGAATAAAGCTGCAGTAGTTGCAATTTTTATGTCACACAATATGAGCTATATGAAACACATATTTTTAGTTTAGTAATGGATATTTTAAAATTTATTTTTGTACACACAAACACAATATAATACCAATTTTCTAAAAGATGAGGTTGCATTGAGTAAAATGCAAAAATAAAATAAAAAATGTCAAGCCTTAAAATGGCATGTGTCTGTGATATGGCAAAACAAATACAGTGCTAAAAACTGTTCATAGGTGACGTTTTAAATGTCCTTACAGCTCATCAGTTTAGATTCATTTATGAATAATGACCTGTGAATCATTGCTCTCACTCTAACATGCAAAATGTGTATGCAATTGCTGTTTTGGTATATGGGGCTTCTGATGTGCGCATATATGTATACATGGGTGTGTATGTGGGGGCAGGAGGCTTTTACATTTTTATTTTGATGTTTTCTCTTTTCTTTTAACTTAACTTTATTGCTATTACAAAGGTGCTGATCAGTCCCCTGTGTGATTGCCTAGTGCAGGTGATTTTTTGAAGAAGACAGTTCTTCAACAGTTTATTAGACCCCAAATGTCACCACTGAACTTTGATGAAGCTAATGAAGTACATACCATGCTCCTTTAGTTTCTTCACTGGCCACAGCAACTGGGGAATGACAGATTTTAAATCAGAAGTGATGAGAGCTATTTTTTTAGAATTCATTCTAGCTTGGGGAAATTAGAATCAATGTATTAGCCTGGGCTACATGGCAGGGAAGGGTGGGTCCACAGGAGAGGGTTGTATGTTACCACACACATGGAATTGATCAGGCAGCTGTCAATTCCTCTAGTAATTTGACAATTGACTGAACAAATGTAAGCAAAATCCCAGCTGCTACATGAACTGGTAATCTGTACATGTCTGTGCTGCTGCTGATGTATGACATACAGTTGTGCTCATAAGTTTACATGCCCTGGCAGATTTTATCATTTCTTGGACATTTTTTAGAGAATATGAATGATAACCCAAAAACTTTTCTTTCACTCATGGTTAGTGTTTGGATGAAGCCATTTATTATCAATCAACTGTGTTTACTCTTTTTAAATCATAATGACAACAGAGACTACCCAAATGACCCTGATCAAAAGTTTACATACCCTGTTGACACAAAGGGGTTTGAATAGCTATTAAAGGTAACCATCCTGACCTGTGATCTGTTTGCTTGAAATTAGTGTGTGTGTATAAAAGGTCAATGAGTTTCTGGACTCCTGATAGACCCTTGCATCTTTCATCCAGTGCTTCACTGACGTTTCTGGATTCTGAGTCATGGGGAAAGCAAAAGAATTGTCAAAGGATCTGCTGGAAAAGGTAGTTGAACTGTATAAAACAGGAAAGGGATATAAAAATATATCCAAGGAACTGAGACTGTCAATCAGCAGTGTTCAAACTCTAATCAAGAAGTGGAAAATTATTACTATTATTATTATTATTACATGATTTATATAGCGCCAACAGTTTATGCAGCACTTTGAAAAATTAGGGGTTCTGTGGAAACCAAAAATGAGGAAAATTAGTGGTTCTTTTGAAACCAAACCACGGTCAGGTAGAATAACTAAAATTTCAGCCGCAACTGTCAGGAAAGTTGTTCGGGATGCAAAGAAAAACCTACAAATATCTTCAGATGAAACACAGGACTCTCTAAAAACATGTGGTGTGGCTGTTTCAAGATGTATACATTTTTTTTTTTTGTCATTTTTTAATCACTTGTGACAGAAAAATAAAATATTCAATGGACTCAACATGCCTCTCAGCAAATACCTTGGGGTGTCTACTTACCAAAAAGGGGTCATTTGGAAGGGTTTTATACTGCCCTGCCATTTTAGCACCTCAAGAAATGAGATAGGCAGTCATAAACTAAAAGCTGCATAAATTCCAGTAAATGTACCATAGTTTGTAGACGCTATAACTTTTGCGCAAACCAATAAATATACGCTTATTGAATTTATTTTTACCCAAGACATGTGGCTGAATACATATAAGCCTAAATGTATGACTAAAATTTTGTTTATTTGATTTTTTTATCACAAAAACTATAAAATATTTTTTTTCAAAATGTGCAGTATTTTTTTGTTTATATAGCAAAAAATAAAAATCTCAGCCGTGATCAAATACCACCAAAGAAAGCTCTATGTGTGGGAAAAAAAAGGATTCACATTTCGTTTGTGTATAGTATTGCCTGACTGCACAATTACCAGTTAAATCAGCGCAGTGCCAAATTGTAAAAAGTGCTCTGGTCATTAAGGGGGTAAAACCTTTCGGGGCTGAAGTGGTTAATACCCTAAAGTGGTTGTAAACCAAAAGGCATGATATATAAACAAAGTATATCCCTCTATATTGTGTTAATGTCCCAATTAAGAGCACTAAGTACCATTTCTGTCTGCTGCTTCATTCCTCTGCTATCAGCACAAATTACTTCTGACAAGTTTTCCTGACACCAACACATCTCCAGCTGGTTGACAGTCTCAGGCTCTGTTCCTGTGTGCTGTGTGAAGAGGGGTGTGTCCCTTCCCTCCTATCTGCTCCACTGAGCTCTGACCAGTATAAGTTCAGCTCACCGTCCCCTTTTTTTCTGACTGCTCAGACAGGCTTTATAAATTCTGGACTTTGAATGGCTGTAGAGGAGAGTAGACTGCAGATAAACAGGTACAACTGATGTAGAAGACTTTGTTCCATCTCCATGTATTACCTGAGACTAGTCATGTCACTGGGTATATGGAATAGTTTACAACCACTTTAAGTTAGCCAATCAAGGGTATTACTTAAGCTCCAAACTTTCTGCATTAATTGATCGCTAACCCAGTATTGTACTGTACTACTGCCAACTTTTAAGCCTAGGGTGTTAGCAGTTTTGGGATGTCAGAGCAGCTAGATCAGGAAATATTAATCTAATGTTTATGAAAATCTTTGGTGAGCCTCTTCAGAGAGCAGTTATGTAGTTTCAACTTTGTTATGTGATGCCTACAGCAGCATATATAAACCTGAATGAATAAAGTGGATTATTCTGTGATCCCATTAGCTGAATAGACAGCTTTTATTCTTAATGTTAGGAATGCTTTGCTTTGTCTCCATAGTTTAAAGAAGGGAAAGGACAAGCCTATGCAGTCTGTTCCTTAAACTAAAGCCTTCAGGCTGCTCTACTCTATTGGTTTTACTTCTTTCTTTATTACATTTTAGGCATTATTTATGAGAGTAAAGTATTTAATAACTGTTTGTCTATAGCTATTCTTATATTATGGCTGTTTAGTTTAGTACATATTGGATACTCTGTTTAACATCACATAATCATATTTTAAAGAATTTGTTGTTCAATTCTAAAATAAAAAAAATAAGCACAATTTAACATGACAAATGAACATAAAAGAAAGTTGTGCGTAAATCAACTAGAAATAAAAGGATAAAAACTAGACACCATTTTACAATTAGATTTGATAAACTTGTTGTGATAGATGCATAACATAAAATAGTAAAATACAGTTGCAGAGGATACCACAAACTCTCTTTGGAGGATATACCGAGATGGGGAGCTACCATAGTGTTTGGGGGGGTCCCCTTAATCTGCCTGTAATGTAGTGCATCTGTAGCATGTATAGATGAAATTTCCCCCAAAAAATGAGTCAAATCCCATTTAAAATGACTCGTGGTTACAATTGCCGGGAGCCGGCTATTAAAAAAAATGACGTGGGGTCCCCCCAGTCCATACCAAGCCCTTTGGAACTCATGCTCGGGCCAAACCATTCGCCCGTCCCTATTTCTCAATAAAGATGTGTCATCCATGTACCAAAATGAGCTTAAAGTGGAAGTAAACCCCCCTATCGTTT
Organism: Lithobates sylvaticus; assembly: GCA_028564925.1. Classification (NCBI taxonomy): domain Eukaryota; kingdom Metazoa; phylum Chordata; class Amphibia; order Anura; family Ranidae; genus Lithobates; species Lithobates sylvaticus. Next base: position 525,103,728 of record CM053026.1, read on the forward strand.
TCAGCCAAGGAAGCTGCCATCTTTGCCTCTGTTAAATCTTCAACTGCCACAGTGCTGCACATGTGATCCGTTATGACTCCAGCCATTGGATGGTTTGACTGTTTGGTTGAGAGCACAGCCAATGTGCAGTTAGCATTCACGGCATGCCTTTTTTTTTTGTTAAATCGATGGGTTTACTTCCGCTTTAAATAATACTTGCTTTTATTGCATTACAATGACACAATAAAATGGGCTTGATAGAATACTGGCACGGAAAAAGGTTTTAGTTTTGCATTAAGGGGGGTATAAGTAAAAAGGCTCTGCCCTAAATGTATATAATAACGAGTAATTGCAGTTATTACATTCATGTACTGGAGACAGTTACTGTATGTCTCCAGTAGGTGGCAAAAAACTTCCCAGTTTCACTGTCATGTCTTTTACCTGCTGCATACATTCTCATGTTGTAATTTTTGTAGCTTAAAGCCCCATACACACTATTAGATTTTCTGAAGAATTCTGTCTTCAGATTTACCAAAACCATATAATATGAGGTCAAACCTTAAGAGTTTCAATGTGTATGCAATCTGGCAGGCCCTTTCACTATATGGTTTTGGTAAATCTGAAGACAAAAATCTGCAGAAAATCTAATGGTGTGTATGGGGCTTTATTCCCTCTGATGTGTGATGTTTTTTTGTGCCCATATCCTCCTAGTGTCTCTAATAACAAAAATGTGTCTGTTATAGTATATAATGTATTGAGTTGGGGGTTAACAAAGTCTGTTTCTGAATGTTCACACTTATGCTAAAACAGTAAAAGGAGTGAAGTATGTTTCCAAGTTCATATACACCAAGTGCCTTAAGACAGAATTAGTTGATAATTGAGAGAAGTAACAACATAAACTAATCACAATGTCGGGGGGGGGGTGTTGGCAGATCAGGAGAGAGTAGACATAAATATGATAGTTAAAAAGAAAGAAAAATGGAAGCAGTTGTTCATGTTGTTAAATTGGGAAGGAAAATATTACTGGATAATATATATGGAAGGATAGAAGAGAAGGAAGAGGGCCTGGATAGTGAAGGAATAGGGTAGGAGACAGTAGAACAGAATATTGAAGGTTGAAAGAGATAAAGGAGTGGGACTGGACTGTGGTAGAAGTGCAAAGCGGTTGCATCCCCTCTTGTATCCACACCAAATTTGTTAATCAAACTAAATTGTGGTGCTTGATCTTTGACTCACTCCTCAGGTGCAATCCTTGAATGCCTTTTTTACGGATGCCCCATAGTTTGCTCTACTTAGGTAACAACCTTACCAAGACTTTTGATGCCCTTTGAGATATTAGTGCAATAGGGGCGCTAATTGAATAATAATTAGTAAAACAAATTCTTCTACCATTAAACAATCTTGCGGGTGTATTCCATATACCCGCAATTTTTGTGCATATATCCTTAATAACAAATAAACCGTATTTGCTCAAGTGAAAAATATATTTTAGTGCGACCTTAGTGCTCCGTATACCTATGCGTGTAACCATACAATTGCTCACTAGTGACCCGTTAAATAACCTTGCTTAATAATAAATCACTCATAAAGCTAGGTTGCGATTCAGCTGTGACTCGAATTAATCAAGCATTTGGTGATGATTATATAACGCTCCACTGCAAAAATAGTGCAACCTTAACGGGTTAATCTAGACACTTCTACATGCTACCACATACATTGCTCAATGGTATCACATTTGGTATAAATGTTTCACACCATATATACATTGATTGATCATTAATTGGCACAACCGTATCACAGCTATGCACCGCATACAAAGTCCAAGGGGATATGTGACTCCCTTCAAAACCTTATTAACCACTTGCCTACCAGGCACGAACACCTCCTTCCTGACCAGGCCATTTTTCAGCGCTGTCGCATTTTGAATGACAATTGCGCGGTCAGGCAACGCTGTACCTAAATACATTTTTTATCATTTTTTCCCCACAGATAGAGCTTTATTTTGGTGGTATTTGATCACCTCTGCGTTTTTTATTTCTTGCGCTATAAACAAAATAAGAGCAACAAGTTTGAAAAAACATAATATTTTTTACTTTTTATTATAATAAATATCCAATTTTTTTTTTTTTTTAAACAATTTTTTCCTCAGTTTAGGCCGATACGTATTCTTCTACATATTTCTGGTAAAAAAAATCGCAATTAGCGTATATTGATTGGTTTGCGCAAAAGTTATAGCGTCTACAAAATAGGGGATAGATTTATAGCATTTTTATTATTTTCTTTTTTACTAGTAATGGCGGCGATCTGCGATTTTTATCATGACTGCGACATTGCGGCGGACATATCGGACACTTTTGACACATTTTTGGGACCATTCACATTTATACAGCGATCCGTGCTATAAAAATGCATTGATTACTGTATAAATGTGATTGACAAGGAAGGGGTTAACACTAGGGGGCGCTGCAGGGGTTAATGTGTTCCCTATATTAGTGATTCTAACTGTGGGGGGAGGGGACCGATCGGTGTCCCTATGTACAAGGGACACACCATTGGTCTCCTCTCCAGTGACAGGACGTGGATCTGTGTGTTTACATACACAGATCCACGTCCTGCTCGATTACCGGGCAATCGCGGGTGCCCAGCGGACATCGCGGCCGCCGGGCACGCGCATTGGCTCCCCAGCTACGCGGCGCGCGCGCGCCCCCCTAGTGGCCAAAGTGTAGACGACATCATATGACGGCGTCCCGCCACAAGAGCCGCACCGTCCCGCGGTCGACTAGTGGTTAAAAAATAATAACGAGTGAATAATAAAAAAATGTTCGTGACAACAATTCTTTTGCTGATAAGTGAAATTTCACTCCTTCCAGAGTAGCGTGACACCCTTCACCATAGTAGTCTTCTTTCACCCAAAGTGAAAAGATAAATTAAGCTGGCCGCTTACCAGATGGAGTTGATTGTTTTTTAGCTAAAAAACAATCAATTGCGCTTATACAGGATTAACCTGTTCACAGATACACCAAAGCTTTAACCAGGTCCTCCTCCTCACAGATAGGCTCAGGTCAGGATGAGTACAAAGATTGGAGCAGAAAGACACACCTCATAGTGTAATCTTGCTTTATTTAAAGATTTGGTAAAAACATATAGCCAAATGGCCACTTACATTGTTCGGTGCCCACCCGGCACTGGGGCTGCTAGCCTTGGATAAATATAGATGATGGAGGATCTTTTTCAGATTTTCAAATTTCCCTCTGCTGCTCAGCGTGCGTTCCAGCCACCGGCGCTGACAACCAGACAGACAGGAAGCTTGGGGATAGTTACGTTCAGATAGTGATCAGGTACCGCCTCCGACGCACGTTTCGTGCTGACACGTCTTCAGGGGGGCGTACAGGGTTCACTTGGGTGAAAGAAGACTACTATGGTGAAGGGTGTCACGCTACTCTGGAAGGAGTGAAATTTCACTTAACAGCAAAAGAATTGTAGTCACGAACATTTTTTTATTATTCACTCGTTATTATTTTTTAATAAGGTTTTGAAGGGAGTCACATATCCCCTTGGACTTTGATACGTGTGATACGGTTGTGCCAATTAATGATCAATCAATGTATATATGGTGTGAAACATTTATACCAAATGTGATACCATTGAGCAATGTATGTGGTAGCACATAGAAGTGTCTAGATTAACCCGTTAAGGTTGCACTATTTTTGCAGTGGAGCGTTATATAATCATCACCAAATGCTTGATTAATTCGAGTCGCAGCTGAATCGCAACCTAGCTTTATGAGTGATTTATTATTAAGCAAGGTTATTTAACGTGTCACTAGTGAGCAATTGTATGGTTACACGCATAGGTATACGGAGCACTAAGGTCGCACTAAAATATATTTTTCACTTGAGCAAATACGGTTTATTTGTTATTAAGGATATATGCACAAAAATTGTGAGTATATGGAATACACCCGCGAGATTGTTTAATGGTAGAAGAATTTGTTTTACTAATTATTATTCAATTAGCGCCCCTATTGCACTAATATCTCACTATCACAAATCTCACAATTTCAAAGGGTGCAGCTTACATTATTAAATAATCTAATAGATTTCATTGTAGAATTCTATATTTTATAATTTTTTGTAGTATCACATTATTTCCTGGCGTGGGGTTGAAATAACTAATATACGGTTGTTTATATCCCAATTTTGATGCCCTTTACCAGGTCAATTAGCAGTCTATGCTACAGAAGTTAACATTGCTCCTGACTCAATGCCCCCCCTTACTTACCTCTTGGCTTGGAAGAGTAGCTGCAGTTAAGATGACATTGGTACCGACAATTTTAAATCTCTTCTTGTAGCCACTCCAGGTAATTATTTTCAGATACTTGGTCCCTACATGGATCAATAAATATGTACTAATATACTCACCCACTTGTTTTAGAGGTTGTAGGGAGCCAGACACTCACGTCCATATATGGTGGACTTGCCCCTTGTACAGTAAGTGATTTTTTGCACTGAAATGTTCAGGATCCTTTCCAAACTATTTGATAGACCCTTTTCCCTTGAGCCCACTTTGGCACTCTGTAACAGGAATAATTTTAGCCTGGAATACTCCTAGACTGTATCTCACTGAAACTAAGAACAGGGTTATAAAAAGATAGAAGACACTTTCAAGACAGGATATCCACTTACACTGACTTATGATGCTCCTGTGGGACCCCCCCCCCCCTTCTCTTTTCTTATTTCTGTATTTGTTCATAATCTGTAATAAGTGCAAAGCAATTGTGAAAAGAGAATATAATATAGGCAACAAGATAATACTGTCAAGGGGGGTGGGGGAGTCAGACTTGTTAATGGGGGATAGGGAGGGTGGCACTCGGGCTGGATGGAGGAGGAGGGATAATTAGAAGGTAGCAGGTTTGTATTTTGGATAAGTGGGAGAAAGGAAACAGCAAGACCAAATTTTGGAGAAGAGCCAGCAAACTACTGGAATATTTAGAGAAGAGGAGGTAGGGAAATCAAATTGTGTAGGAAGTCTTATTATGAATATACTGTATATGTACAGTAAATACTGTAAATATATATCAAGAGTGTGCGTTTAAACATGCTCCCATATTCATACTTACATCAAAGTGTTGTATAGTAGCCTGCTCCTTTTTCAGACCTGTGTTCAATGTGGAATATGGCAGAGAGGAATGTTCTTTTTTTTCTCAATAAAAAATTGTTTGAAATCAAAGATACAATACAGTACAGTGAGTCGACCATTATAACATTACACACAAACTGTATCGTACAATGAGTCATTAAACAATAGAAGAACAAAGTATACTGTACATATACGTATCCAGTATATATAGTGAACATTCCAATGTGAATTCAAGCTGTTGAATCGTGACTCGCGTTAAGTAACACAACAAAGCATTGCAATCCAATGGAAAGCTGAAAACAAAATGGACAATCAGCCACAGCATAAACCATTCTATACCAAAATCTATCAATTAACCTAAAAAACAGATAGATACATAACAAAAAGTGTAAGACATGAACCTCTAGAAACAAGATCCTGACATATATAAACAGACAACAAAACAACCGTATACTGTATACCTCCATGAGGGATATAAGACAAAGTCATTAAGAACATTTATATCATAACTATATTTGGTCATCTAATGGAAAGTTAACTCACTTTTCTAACTCTTTCCCTAGCATAGTAATAATTAAAGGTTAGGAGAGCAGAGTGTTGTCCTGGCAAAATAATGTACTAATCAACCCTTCATTATTGTAGAGTAGTCATCAGAGAATAGAAACATGCAGCATGGTGTCCAAGTTTTGTGAATTTTTGGAGTCATGTGCAATAGCTAATAACCTCTCCATTTCATAAGTATTGTTTATTCTCAAAAGCCAGTCTTTAATGGTTGGTACTGAGGTGGTGTTCCAATGTAGGGGATTAAGTGATTTTACTGCATTTAGCACGTGTTTAGTGAGAGAGTGCTTGTACTTTTTGAGCAGACGGGAATTAGTATGTAAGAGGCAACATTCAGGTGTAAGATGAATGCTCGCTTCTGTGATGTGAAAAATGAGGTCTTTGATTCGTCTCCAATAGTGTGTAATATGAGGGCAATCCCACCATACGTGCAGCATTGTGCCTTGAGCTTGTCCACACCTCCAGCAAATGTCTGAAGCTTGAGGGTACCAGTGTTTAAGTTTAACATGGGTCACGTACTATTGGGTTAAAATCTTGTAGGACGTTTTGTGAGTCCTCAAACTCAGCGAACATTTGTGGGCTTCAACCATTGTTGATCTGTGATGTCCATACGTAGCATGGATGCCCATTGCTCCTTAACCACTTGACCACTGGGCAGTTAAACCCCCTTCCTAACCAGACCAATTTTCAGCTTTCGGTGCTCTCACACTTTGAATGACAATTACTCCGTCATGCAACACTGTACCCAAATGAATTTTGTGTCCTTTTTTTTCACACAAATAGAGCTTTCTTTTGGTGGTATTTAATCACCGCTGGGTTTTTTATTTTTTGCGCTATAAATCAAAAAATACTGAAAGTTCGGTAAAAAAAAAAAAAAAAATTCTTTGTTTCTATTAAAAATTATTGCAGAGTATTGGCAGAGTATTGGCAGAGTATTGGCAGAGTATTGGCGAGTATTGGCGAGTATTGGCAGAGTATTGGCAGAGTATTGGCAAGTATTGGCAGAGTATTACAGTGTTGCACAGTGTTGGTAGAGTATTGCACAGTGGTTGCAGAGCATTGCACAGTGGTGGCAGAGCATTGCACAGTGGTGGCAGAGCATTGCACAGTGGTGGAAGAGCATTGCACAGTGGTTGGTTGCAGAGCATTGCACAGTGGTTGGTTGCAGAGCATTGCACAGTGGTGGCAGAGCATTGCACAGTGGTGGCAGAGCATTGCACAGTGGTTGGTTGCAGAGCATTGCACAGTGGTTGGTTGCAGAGCATTGCACAGTGGTGGCAGAGAATTGCACAGTGGTGGCAGAGCATTGCACAGTGGTTGGTTGCAGAGCATTGCACAGTGGTGGCAGAGCATGGCAGAGCATTGCACAGCGGTGGCAGTGTATTGACCAGCGCTGTGGGCACTACACATCCAGCCCACAGCGCTGGTCCCGTCTCTCCCCCTCTCCGCTTCTCTCCTCTCTGTACCGATCGGTACAGAGAGGGGAGGGAGGAACCGGCGTCATGACGTGACGCCGGTTCGTGTACATGTGATCGCTCCGTCATTTGACGGAGCGATCACGTGGTAAATGGTGGTAAACGTGGTAAATGGCCGCTATCAGCGGCTGTTTACCGTGATCCGTGATGCGCCGGGTCCTCGGGACCCGGCGGTCACGAATGTTCCCGAGTGCGCGCCCCAGGGGGCGTGCTGGAGCAAGTTTCTGGGAGGACGTCTGTAGGACATCCACTCAGGGAAACCCGACCGCGCTGTAGCCGTCTTTCGACTATAGCGCGGTCGGCATGTGGTTAAATCTACTCCTTCATCCGTTCCCTGCTGTTACCAGGAGTATGATAAAGAGGTGACTTTTTCAACTTTTTCACCTTTGAGACATAATGATTCAAAGGTCTGCTAACTAACTTCTTAGTCTGGTGGGTTGTAAGATAACTGGGTATCTGTAAATGCTAAAGAAATTTTCAAGCTTAACTTATCGACCAGCTTGCAACTAACCCAATTGACTTGTCAGTATGCGTTAAAAACAGGGGTTTAGTTCCATACATTTGCAATTAAATGCGTAAGCCACAGAGCCCTGGCAAGACAACCACCTTTGCTGTCATAGTGCTATGGACTGGGTGTTCAGTGTGCCCCTTGGAAATGTCTTTGTTTTTTTGTTTTTTTTTTATCCAAATTTTTTATTGATTTTCACAATGTATAGTACAAGGTAGGTTACAGTCAATGTAACAAGGTAGATATACAAAGTAATAACAAAAAAGAGAGGAGCTCAATGTTTAAACTATGTCATAAGCTTGCAGGTTTCGCATGGTATAGGAGAGCATGGCCTCAAAAAGAGGTAGAACCTGTCACCCCATCTGGGTACACGCTGTGAGCAGGTTCTTGGTGGAACTCTAGTGAGCGGCCTGCCTTCGACCCTAGTAAGGGTCTGAGGAGCACCATATCAAAAGTATAGTTGTACAACAGTGTGAACTAGCGAGCAAAAGAAAGAAAAGAATAAAACTTTTGCCATGGGTGTATCGCAATACACATAGTATAGCTATGGGTTATAATAGTTAACAGTAATCAAAACCAGCGTAAACAGGTAAACAGGGTGAGAAGATTTAAACGTTGATGGGAGAGGGGCATCAGTTATGTGGGGGTTCATTCATAGGGGGTTTGCATTGAGGGTGTTTAAGCCAGAGGTCCCAGTTTGTTCGGAAGGTATGAATTTGGAGGTGGGCCTTGGCGTGCATAAATTCCATTAGGCAGTGGTTATTTAGAAGTGTGAGTATTTCCACAATGGAGGGGGATGCAGGGGATTTCCAGTTTTTGGCAATGGCTAGGCTTGTAGCAATGAGAACATGAGAGATAATATTTTGTGAGGGTCGGGGCCAGGATTCTAGGTCAAGGCCTAATAGCGCCATTTGTGGAGTCAGGGATACAGGAACTGATAAGATGGAGAGGAGGAGTGTGGATAGCGTAGTCCATAGTGTGGCCAGGTTTGGGCATTCCCACCATATGTGAAGTGAGGTACCCGGGGATCCACAGTTTCTCCAGCACAGATTGCTTGCAGCCGGGTATATGTGGGCAAGTTTGGTTGGCGTGAGGTACCAATTATGGTATATTTTTTGGGCTGTTTCCCAATGAAGTAGGCATTTGGAGAATTTCAAGGGTAGTTGGAGTGAGCGGTACCATTGTTGGGGAGTATATGTGCAATGTAGTAAGTGCTCCCATTTCAACATTGTGGGAGTTTTGAATTTTGGGTGGGTTTCAGTAAGGAGTTTGTAGCAGTCTGAAATGCCACGTCTGTGGGGCGAGGTGAGATTGAAAAATGTCAGTATGTGCCATGTAAGTAAGTCTTTCGACCAATGTACTTTAGATAGAATTGATCGTGCTCTCAGGTATTTAAAGAAATCTTTATGGTCTAGGTGAAAGGTGGATTGGAGAGTGAGGAATGATTTGAGATTGGGACCTTGATAGAGGGTGTCGATAGTGGGGATGCCTCTGGCTGTCCAGTCAGAGACGTTGATGTCAGGAGTGAGAATGTGGAGGGCTGTCAGTGGTATATGCTGGAGCAGGTTTAACGGAATACCTTTAGATGTTTGTATGATGGTTTTCCATACTCGTACGGTGGCATTGATTGTGTCTAGGAACGAGTGCGTCGCGTGATGTTGCAGTAAGAGGGCGCAGAGGATCAGTTTGGGTTGGAAGGTGAGGGCCGTTTGCTCTATTTGTAGCCATGTGGTACGTTGAGTATTGGTCCACCAGGCTTTGGTCTGGTCAAGGATAATCGCTTTATAGTAGGCCGCTAAATTTGGCGCTCCCATCCCACCAGCAGTAACTGGTTGGCAGAGAGTGGTGCATTTAAGTCGGGATCGTTTGCCGTTCCATATGAAGGTGTTAAGTATATTTTGTAATTGCATTATCTGTTGTCGGAGGAAGGGTATGGGGATGGTTCGGAAGATGTACAGGACATTAGGTAGAAGGAACATTTTAGTAAGGGCGATCCTGCCTGCCCAAGAGGCCGTTTTGTATTTGAGGTCTTGTATTGTTTTGTATAGTTTGTTTATGAGGCTGTTAAAATTTAGAGAGCGAAGGCGTGATGAGGGTGTGGTTAGTTGAATGCCCAGGTATGTAAGGGTGGAGTTAGGCATCCACGAAAAAGAGGTGCAACTGGTGATAGCATGTTTGACTCGGTGATCCAGTCCGATGCCCAGCATGCTAGATTTTGAAAAATTGATTTTATAGAGAGAGATTTTGCTGAATAATTCCAGGGTATTGTGTAGTGCGGGGAGCGAGGTGACAGGATCAGTTAATGAGACGATAACATCATCTGCATATAGGCCTATTTTATGTGTTTCTTGTGCTATTGCTATTCCTGATATTAGCGAGTTGTCTCTAATTGATTGGGCCAGGGGTTCCATGATAAGGGCGAATATCAGGGGTGAGAGTGGGCACCCCTGACGCGTCCCGTTAGTGATACGGAAAGGGTCTGACAGTAGTCCGGAGGTCATTACTCTGGCACTGGGAGAGGAGTAGAGGGCGAGTATTGCCTGAAGGATGAGTCCCTGAAAGCCAAATTTGCGGAGGACAGCGTGTAAGTAGGACCAATCCACTCTGTCAAACGCTTTCTCTGCATCAAGGGAGATGAGCAGAGAAGGCGTTTGATGGTGTTCCACCCATTGAATCAAATCGATGAATCTGCGGGTGCCATCCGAGGTCTGCCTGCCAGCCACAAAACCCACCTGGTCTATATGAATTAGTCGTGGTATGATATCAGATAGTCGCGTGGCCAGAAGCTTGGCAAATAGCTTAGTATCAGTGTTAAGTAGGGAGATGGGTCTGTAGCTGGCAGGCTGGTCGGTCGGTTTACCTGGTTTCGGGATAGTGACAATGGTAGCTTGGAGGGATTCCGGTGGAATTGAGCCCGTGTTAGCAATAAAATTAAAAGATTGGCATAAGTAGGGGGTCAGGAGTTCAGAGAACGTTTTATAGTATTCGTTATTAAATCCGTCAGGGCCTGGAGCCTTATGTAATGGTAGAGCTTTGATGGCCGTTTCAACTTCCGACGGCGTAAACTGAGAGGAAAGGTGGAGGATTTGATCTTGTGAGAGTGTGGGAAGGTGAAGGCTAGAGAGGAAGTTATCTATATCGGAGGGTGAGGGTGGTACAGCTGAGCCAGTGTCGGTAAGATTGTATAATTTGGAATAATAGGAGCTAAATTGGTCCGCTATGTGTTTAGGGTTGGTATGTTTTGTACCCCGGTGGTCTGTAAGGAATGGAATTTTGGATTGCATTATTTTGCGTTTGAGTTGTTTAGCTAGGTACGCCCCGGGTTTGTTGTGATGTGAATAAGATTGTAGGCGGAGGCGTTTGAGATGGTAGTCGAAATTAGAGTGAAGGTGGTCACTCAGGGCTTGTCTAGCCGTTTGCAGATCAGAGGCAAGCAGGGGGGAAGGTTGGGGTTTATTGGCACGTTCAAGAGTACGTATGCGTTCTAGAAGTGTATTCGTGGTGGAGTTACGGGTTTTCTTCTCGTGGGCGCCTAACTTGATTAGGAGGCCTCTGATGTAGGCCTTGTGGGCATTCCAAAGTATGGTGTGGTTATCTACCGAACTTTCGTTTGTGGTAAAATATTGTTGTAATTCGGATATAATCTGCTTTTGAGTCCGTGATGAGTCCAATTTTGGTGTCTTGGACCAGTTGTAGGGTGTGTTTGTCAGTCAGAAAAAGATCTATCCGGGAATAAGTTTGTTGGAAAAGAATGTGTAATCCCTTTCGGTGCCATGAAGGCATCTCCAGGGATCATAAAGGTCTTCTGAGTGGAGCAGGGGGGCGAGAGAGGAGGAGCGCTTGCGGGCAGGGTTAGAGGTATCTAAAGTGGCATCAACAATTTGGTTGAAGTCGCCGCAAATGATTAGGGGTCCTTGTTTAAAGGGTTCGAGCTTTTTTAATAGTAGTTTGTAGAAACGGTGTTGATTTGTATTGGGGGAGTAGATGTTGGCAATAGTGATGGTTTGGTTATTGATAGTGGCATTTAAGATTATGAATCTGCCATCCGGGTCTATGTCCGTGTGGAGTGGTTGGAATGAGACTGTGGAACGGATAGCAAGCATAACACCCGCTTTCTTCTTGGTGGCGTTGGCGAAGTCGGAATGAGGGTAATGTTTGTGAGAACAGGAAGGGGGTTTGTTGGATGTAAAATGGGTTTCCTGTACACATAGTATGTCAGAAGAGTGAGCTAAAGCTTCTTTCCACAGCATATTTCTTTTATAGGGGGAGTTCAGGCCTTTGGCGTTGATGGAAGTGAAGGTGATTGACATCTTGGGAGATGGGAATTCAGCGGGGTAGGAGGGGATACGGGGTGCAGCCTAGTGATAGGTATGTGTGGGGGAGGTTATGAGGGGGTAGGCCTGTGGTAAAGAGTTGCAGTGGGAAACTCAGTCAATAGAGCAGCAAGAATCAGAAATTTATATAAAACAGTGTACACAACCTGTAATAAACAATGGCAGTTTAGCAAGAATCAGGAATTTCTATAAGACAGTGTACACAACCTGTAATAAACAATGGCAGTTTATAGAGTTAGTTTGGTACAAAAAAAAATGAAAAAAAATGCAGCAAGGCGTCTGTCAAGTGCTTGGCACTTTTCTCACTCTGGGGGAAAAAGAGTACGGAGTGTACACAGTGGTACGCTCATCAAGGACAAATATGGGTCAAAATAGTGCAGGGTCAATGGCACAAAATTTTTCCAAGGGGCACTTGATGAAGTATAGCTGTATTAGGTAGCCTTCATCTGTGAATGAGAGCAGGGTTATGGCGTTTGGGAGCTGAGGAGGATGATGATGGTGGGGGTCGCTGAGGCAGAGGGTCTGGAGGCGGAGTGGTGATCAGTCCCCAATTGATCATGCGCTTGACGCCATCCTTGGGAGTAAAGATGGTGGTGCTTTGGTTCTGGTGCGTGACTATCAGCTTGGTAGGAAAGCCCCATTTGTATGGGATGTTGTTTTTCCTGAGGGTTGCAGTGGTTTGTGAGAATTCTTTTCTCTTTTGAGCAGTGGCAGCTGATATGTCAGCGTAGAGGGACACAGAGGAGTAGGGATCAGGAAGCGGAGAGGCGGATCTGGCAGCCGCCATGATCTTCTCTTTTACCTGGAAGAAATGGATGCGTGCTAGGACATCTCTGGGCACAGAAGCAGGGAGATGAGGGGGCTTGACAAGTTGGTGAGCTCGATCGATGGTCATGTCATTTTGTCGCAGTTGAGGTATAAGTGTGAGGAATAGCTGTTGTATGTATGGGATCAAGTCTGGGGGCTTAATCGATTCTGGTAGCCCTCTAAATTTGATGTTATTCCTCCTCGATCGATCTTCCAAATCTGCGACTTTGGCTTGCAGATAGTGAATGTCCTCAGTGTGGTGATCATGGGCATCCGCCATTTCGTTATAGGCCGCCGTGTGGTCAGTAAGTTGTCGTTCAATAGTGTCTGTGCGGTCCTCTATTTGATCGATTCTGGTATGGAGTACAGAGATCGAAGATCTCAATTCATTACGTATGTCATGTTGTAATGACAGTAGCATGAGCTTGAGTGTATGCTCAGAGGCTGGTTGGTCAGATGCAGGCAGTGCAGCAAGGGAGTCAGGGTGAGATATTTCAGGGCCTGCAGTGGCTGGTGTGTCCCAGTGCTGCTTCTTAAGCAGAGGAGCTTTGGTGGGTGAGAGGATTTGAGAATGTGCAGCTCTCTTACCTCTGTCGGCTGATGAGTGCTGAGGGGATTCTGCTGCTGGGGCTGAGCTGTCCATCTCCTCAGGGAAGTGCGGTGGAGGGCTCCCTGGTTCAGTCAGGGGGATGTGTGGCGGCGCGCCGGCGCCATTTTGGGCTGTCAGCATGTCAGCTCTTTGAAAGTAATACGTGAGGCGGCGGGGCTGATGGGGGCTGATATGTCCGCTCCTCTCTGGTGAGTCAGAGAGGGGGGATGAGCTGCTTGGGAGTGCAGGGAGTTGCTGTGTGTCCTTCGGCTGAGCGGAGCTGAGGGATCAGGCGGCCATCTCAGTCCGCGGCTAGCCACGCCCCCCCATCTTTGTTTTTTTTTATATGCGTTGCCTTTCCAATGCTCCTTGCTACAGTGACCAGTTATAAATGGGGGGAGTAACCACTTGTTTGTATCTGTAAATACATCCAATATGGAAGCACCTCGGCATGACACTTCTCCATAATTGGGGTTCTGGTTTTAAATACCTCTTCCTTAAACAATGAGTGGGCAAAAGAGGACTGTTGGTTGTTTTGACATGAATGAGTTTGTTACCTATCCCAGGTGGAAAATCTGTATTATTTGCTAAGGGAGTAAGTGGACTAGGGGCAGATAATATGTCATCCCTTATAGTAATTTGATGAAAAGCCTGTAGAGTGGGGTCTATTAACAGGTGGTGAAGAAATGACTTAGGGCACCTCACCCATGGAATTCATGGTGCCAATTCTAAAGGGGTAGTGGATAAAGAATGTTCCAAGGCAACCCAGTCTTTAATATTCGCATGACAATTCCAGTCTACGATTCTGGTAATATGTATGGTATGGTGTGTGATAATATTGTTTAAAGTTTTGGAGGCCCATGCCTCCCTTATATTTTGATTTTGTCATAAGATGGTAGCTTATAGGTGTTTTTTTATGTGCCCAAACAAATCGAGTTTGGATCATGCTTAGAGAATTAAAGAACCTAGATGAAATAGCAATGGAAAAATCGTAATTTTAGTAATAGGGTACTCTACCAAACAATATTTTGCCATCCATTGTTTAAATTCACATTCTATGGCTAATAACAACAGTGGAAAATTGCATTCAAATAGATTACTAGCACTGCATGTAATCCATACTCCCAAGTATTTTAGGGCCTTGGATTCCCATTTAAATGGGCAGGATTGTTGTATCTCTATTAGTTCATTGGGGAGAGAGATATATTTGGGGCTTCAGCTTTGTGGTAATTTAATTTTAAGTTAGACACATAGCCAAAATCTTTGAAGGCTGGGTCAATACAGGTAGCTTACTCTGAATCAATTACTCCTTGCAAATATGTTTCCTGTTTCTCTGTAAAGTGGCAGGTTTGTGCTGTAGAGTGAAATTGTACAACTTTGTATAGAAATTGTGGAATTGTTTTGCGATGAGATCAGTGGTACACATAGTTGTACACTCCAACTTGCCAGCTCTATTAAATGTTCCAGGTATGTTAGTAGCTAATTGGAAGTCTTTTAAAACCTCTAGGACCAAGATTTTATTTGCAGAATTTAAAATCTCCTGCTCTATTTCACATTTACGTCTAGCACTTAATTTTATAAATTCACAGCTCAGTGTACATTTATGTGCTTTCCAAATTGTCAATGGAGCTAGGTCATCAGTAGAGTTAGAGGAGAAGAAATGTGAGATTTCACTCTATATGTGTTATTAAATTTCAGAGTCTGTCAGTAAGGAAGCATTTAGGTGCCAATTAAATACATTTCTTAATTGTAAAGTTGGAGAGACAAGGAGCATGGAGATGGGAGCATGGTCTGATACAGATTGTATCCCAATACTAGCATCACATAAATCAGTCAGGTCTTGCTGGGGCATAAATAAATAGTCTATGCAGGAATATTTATTATTTGAATAGCAAGTGAAGTCTTTGTTTTCTGGGTGAACCGTCCTTTCAACATCAACCAACATCAGTGAATGTAAAAGATCTTTAAGTTTCCCCAAACCTTACACATGAGGTCCCCATAGAGGTGCCCATTAGTGGGTTCAGAGGCACATTGAAATTGCTCCCTAAAATAATGCATCCAGAGTAGAACCATTTTAGCTCATCAACAATACCTTTACAAAAAAGAGATATGGGAAGTGTTTGGAAAGTTAGCTAGCATGACCAGACGTCCTGCTTGAGGGCCTTTAAGAAACAAATATCTGACATCTGGATCAGCCAATTGTTGATCAAGGACACACTGTGTCTCTTTACTCACCAGGATGGACACTCCTTTGGTTTTGGAAGATGGGTTAGTGGCATGGAATGCCCTAACAAAATATTTATTTGTCAGAGTAGGATATATGTTGTGCGCAAAAGTGAGTTTCTTATAAGAAAACCAGCTGTGGTCCAGTTTTTTTGAGTTCACACAATAGAGTGACTCTCTTTTCAGGGGTGTTAAGCCCCCTGTAATTGAAAAATACCAATTGTAATTGTGATTCATGACAAACACGCGTCGGGACTAGCTGCCACTAGAAGTGACGTTAATCGAGCTCGCCGCTCGTTTGTACACCGCTCATTTACCTTTTTCCAATGTGAGTGCCTGTCTTTATACTTTTATTTAATAAATATGTTGAAATATTACACTATGGGGCATACTTCCTTTTTTTAAATCCCCACATATATGGTACTGTTGAGACCCTCCACCCTGGATACCCTATAAACCACCCTTAAAGGGAACGCTCAAACACTGGGAATATGCAGGATAGGAACGCCAGCAAGGACCTGGGCTGCCATAATAGGATCCACAAAGGGGACGGTCACCAAGGACCACAAAGATACACAAGTTTATGCTGTTACCTTACAGCAGTAAGGTAAGGGGATACCCATACAATTACCACAAAGGATTGCACAGGATATCCACCTTCTGCAGCACTCTATACTGAATTTCGTTTACCAGCACCGGCACTTTAATCTTTGGATTCAAAGCATTACCACACTGTGCACTCTATGATTTATATGGATTAAAACACCTATGGACACTTTTAATCAATTGTATGCTTTCACTTTTGTGATAGTATATTGATTTCTACTCGTTTTATGTATTTGCATTTATTTATTTATTATTGTCTCTAACACGTGGTTCCACCACCGCTATTATTCACAGCTACACTTGCGTCTTTATATAATACACATCACGTGTATGGATACATAATTTCTGGATCGGTTTTATATGCTTTTTTTTAACAAACATTTTACCACTTATTAGCTATGATATGCCATTTTCTGAATATTGTCTTTGAACTATTGACCTGCTGAACTGCCAACACTCATTACCTTTAATTTAAACCAGTAGGGACATTGCCACTGGCTATTTCATTCTCTTTAGTTAATCTGATCTCTGTATAGCGCACCACTATCTTCTTATTCATTTACCTTTTGGGTTCAGACATTTCCCTCAGTGTGTGCAGCAGTAAGCTAGTTAGCCTTCTTTGAGCTGGCGCAGGACTACCTTCTTTTACTAAGTAGCCTAAAGTTGTTGAGCATCCATTGAGACTCCAATGGAGCAAAACTACATGGAGCCCAAGTATATAACAAGTGTATACCATAATAAACAAGACTCTTATATATAGCCCAACTTAACGGGGGAGTCCTGAGTCTTGGGTGATCCACCTTGGAAATAAGATGATCATTTATTATTTATGAAAATAAGCAAAAATCTATGATTAAGGAGATTTCCACTTGTTTCCACAAATCAACAAATAACTCAAATTTGTTTTTTGCGCTAATTTGAAGACGAAAGGAATACAAAAAGATGTGCAAAAATATATATCTTTATTTACTAAAAATACAGTGCAAAATAATATCAAAATATAACTGGTGATAAACACAGAATATGGATAAACTTTTCAATAATATGGATAATATCATTGCGAATATAACCAAAAGCTCTTGTTACAAAAATATCAATATATCAACACTTTTAACTGTTTTGTAAATAGCTTCTCAGTGGTTCAACAGACTGTGAAAATAACAAGGTGTTGATTTGAACGTGTGACCTCTCTCTCAGATAACAGACCTTGCAAGCTCAGAATATTCTTTAACCACTTGCCTACAGGGCACTTAAACCCCCTTCCTGCCACGGCCATTTTTCAGCTTTCAGCGCTGTCACACTTTGAATGACAATTGTGCGGTCATGCTATACTGTACCCAGATGAAATTTGTATAATTTTCTTCACACAAATATAGCTTTATTATGGTGGTATTTAATCCCTGCTGTGTTTTTTATTTTTTACTTAGTTTCTGTTAGTAAATTTTGTAACTAATTTTTCTCCTTCACTGATGTGCGCTGATGTGGCGGCACTGATGGGCACTGATAGGCTGAACTGGTGTGCATTGATGAGGTGGCACTTATGGGCACTGATGAAGCGGCACTTATGGGCACTGATTAGGTGGCACTGATGAGGAGGCACTAATATGCCGCACTTATGGGTACTGATAGGTGCCACTGATATGTGGCACTGATGAGCACAGATAGGCAGCACTGATGGGCACTGTTAGGTGGCACTGATGGGCACTAATATGTGGCACTAATTGGCACTGAAAGGCAGCATTGGTGGGCACTGATAGGTGGCACTGATGGGCATTGATGGGTGACACTGATGGGCATTGATGGAAAGCAGTGATGGGCATTGATCGGCAGCACTGAAAGGTGGCACTGATAGCCAGCACTGACTGGCATCACTAATGTCACTGGTGGGCTATGGTGGGCACTGATTGGTGACACTGTTGGTGGTATATTGTAATCAGGGCATCAGTGCCCTGATTACCTGTGTAGATGTCCCCCTGCGAGGAGATGCTGCTGATCGGCTCTCCTTGCCACACACTCTGTCAGTGTGAAGCAAGGAGCACCGATTACCAGCATCTCCATGTTTACATGTGACCAGCTGTCACTGGACACAGCCGATCACATGGTTAAAGAGCCTTGTCTGCGGCACAGATTGGGGTCGTGCCATGTCCTAGCAACACAACAGTGTTGTATTAAAAATGATTTTGGAATGATACTTAACATGTCAACATCACTTTAAATAACCTTTGACTTAAGCTTTGAAGAAAACTATAAAATATGATAAGGAATGTATTCCATATATTTCAGACTGCCAGACTTTGAGTCTAATTCTCAGATATGTGGCTTTGAGAAAGTCTAACCAACACAATTAACTTAAAGTGGAGGGCCCATCAAAATTTTTATTTTAAAAGTCAGCAGCTATAAATACTGCAGCTGCTGACTTTTAAGAATCGGACACTTACCTGTCCCATGGTCCAGCGATGCGAGGGAACTATGCCCCCCCTCGTTCCCCGCTTCGCTCGCAGCGCCGGCATCCTTACTGTGGGCACCCGGCTGTGGCTTCACAGCCGGGCACCCACTGCGCATGCGCGAGCCGCGCCTCACGACGTGATACGCCACACCGTCATCTGGGACCTGTCACGTGTCCCAGATGACTGACTGCCGAGGGGAGTGACGTTTCTAGCCCGGGCTGAGGAAGAGGCAGATTTCGTGGGACCACCTAGCAACAGGGAGAAATAGGTAAGTGAATTTTTTTTTTTATCCAATTTTTTTTTTTTTGTCAGATTTTAGGTAAATACAGATAATGTTGTCATTGTGGTGGAAACACCACTTTAACTGTCAAATACCTTGAGAATGAGGTAATTGGAGCTCAAAACCCCAAGTATTATTTCACATGTATTATCACCCTTAGAATTCCTATATATTTAAATCTTTCAATCATACTACTCTCATATTGATAATAGATATACTGATATATTTTAATGGGTATAAACACACAATAATATAATGAATATTATAAAAAAAACTTATATATAAAAAAAATATATAAACAAAAGTAGATGTCATTGTTTCATTAAACATGCATATAACTGCTTCAATATAATGTAATAATAATATAACAAACATTATTGCTAATATAATAATATAATTTATAATTTTTGTTCATAAAACAGCTTTTGAATAAGCTACTTTTCTTTTCTCAGTCATGAAAAGAAAAGATCTCTGTTCATTGTTCCCTTGAAACATGAGTCATCAGTCGCCCTATAACATAAACACTGGCCCCATGGTCAGTTCCTTATCTGTCTGGAATTCACAATTACAACCTGAAAAAATAGGTGATAAGGCTTTAAAAGTTTTCTATAAGGAACCTTGTTTAAAATATATGAACTTAAACTCACCCTTTTTACAGATGAACAAGATGGCTTCTAAGATGTTCGTGAATCCATATATATATGATATGCATAGGCCTTAGAAATGTATTCTTTTTAAGCCAATTAGTTCTGACAAAACATTCTTGCCAGCGTTTTTGATACACTATAAATTACCCAGCATGGGGCATAATTGGAATCTGTTGGATACTGTAAAGTTATTTTAGTTAAATTATGAAAATTAGTGTGTACTTTGTGTCCATAAGTGTGTGTGTGTATTAAAATTAAAGTGGTAAGGCAGTCCAAAGGACCCTGAAAAACACCTTACTTGAGAGTATGTGATGCATTACCCTACTTGCCAGCTACCTCTCCATTCCAGTCAGTGTTTATCAAAGAGCATCAACATCTGCCCTATTTTTTGGGATTCCTTTCAAAGACACTCCAAAGCTAAAGGGCACACAGGCAGTATCACTAAGATTCCATATGATTGTTGTTTCCTTGCCATGGGGATGCCAGCCCAGATTCTTGGTGTTGTGGGCTTGTAGCAATTCAAATTGGTTTAGTATTAAACATAAAAAATGCTAAAAAATTACCCTCTATGTGATTAAGCTGTTTCAAAAACACAGGTTGGGCACTATGGGTCTCCATAGACAATGCAGCAATTCCATATCTCAGCTATATATTGTAATGTAAATACTTAGACTTGAATTTGATAAATAATTGAAGAATGTTGTCAAATCTGAAATGTAAGGACACTGAAATGATAGTAGTGGCCATATACCATCCCCTTGGTAAATGGGCAGTGCAGTAGCTAAGTGATTGGCACTTCCACCTTGCAGCACTAGGGTTTTTGGTTTGAATCCCAACCACAGCACTACCTGCCTGAAGTTTGCATGTTCTACCTGTGTGGGTTTCCTCCCACATTCCAAAGACATGCTGGTAGGTTAATTGGCCCTAGTATGTCTATGTATGGATGTGAGTTAGGCACTTTACATTGTAAGCTCCTTGAGGACTGATGCAAATGTATAATATACTGTATATGTATAGTGCTGTGTAAATTTTCAACGCTATACAAGTACCTGTAATAAATATTGAATACAATTCAAATCAAACATATTATTATTGGAATATCCTGTGGTTAGCTATTATTGTGGCTTCACAATAAAATGCCTGTAAAAAAAAAATACATATTAGTGTGTGTTTGTGTGTGTGTGTAAATGTGTGTTTGGGTAAGAGAAAAAATTTCAGTGCTTTGATCTCTGCCTAATATCTATTCTGTCTGGCCCAAAAACGCCAAAATCTCACAATCCTCCTTTTGTATCCTTGAACAAACCACTTTATCACATATTAAGGTTAAAAGATTGGGAAATGATTGCATAGTTGCCCACATAACATTGTTAACAAGGATAACATCATATATCAAGCTCCACAATAAATCCTCATCTAAATCTCTGCATAAGCAGAAGAGACCCCAGCCTGAATGGCAACATATGTGCAGGTAACAAATTAAATAGCTGCTTTAAAGTAAAATTTGGTAAGATAAAAAAAAAAAAGCAGTCACCCTGACTAAGAGAATTCTTTACAGTCCTGTGTAGTTTGTGTGAATAGAAAATATCTAATGTTTACACATACGCAAAATGTCATAACCACAAGCCTTGCAGCTTTCTACTTTAATATTTGTAAAGAATCCTGTTGTGAGTTAGGCATCTTTTAATGTTTTATGAAAGCTTGCTGTAAAAACATAGAATTTTTTTTTCATTAACAATATTTATTACAAGCTATTTATACCCTTGAGCCCAACAAATATTTACCCAAATCTATTGGCGATGAAGGAATTGTTTGCATTTTCAAATATGCTAATATGTTAATAATGTGGTTGTGCGTAATAAGATTTCTGTCCCACTCACAACAGTTAAACAACTGCAAAATTAACATTCTCAGCAATGTAAAAGGGCAGTTGAGGTTGGTATATTTCAAAAGTCTGACTAGATTTAAACTGTATTCCTTTTGTGTTTAGTTTCCCTGATCCTGGTCTATTTTGTAAGTCTATATGCCTCTCTCCTCCATAACGTCACTGGTTTACTTGTATCTAGCTTAATTTGTGCATGTGTTCCATTTTCACATATGTGTCTTATTTGCCCCTTGCTTTTGGCTATGCAGGGGCTCTGCCATTGCCAGACAGCACAGGATTGTGTGCTTAGTCTGACTGCTTATGTTTTTTCTACTGACTCCCAGCCTTTTTCTTTGCATTAGCTTGCATTAGCTTGCCCTTTAGACCTTGTGTGATTGTTAAAATGACCTGTATTCTGATCCACTAATAGCTGTACCCAGTATCTGTATCAAGATGCCCTAGTCTAAGGCTTCATCTCATCTTCACAACTAATACTCCTAATCAGCTTTTGACAAATATTAGAGGTTTCACTATATAAGCTCTACTCCAGCAAACTGATCTCCACCATCAGAAGCTATGGTAAGGTACAGGCATTTTGGATCCCATCCTTAGCGAGACCATCTGCTACACCTGTCTTTATTTGTCTGCAATAATCATGAACCTGCACCCAATTCCCTACTTAACTGCATTTATCCTGAGCCTCCACTTCAATCCCTGTTTATTGTACACCTAAGCTACACAAGTCATTTTGCATTTGTTTCTGTACTCTGAACGTTAGTATTCCTGTTCTGTCCTGGATATCCATTTTGGTCCTGTTATTGGGCCTCTATGATTCAGGAAACCCTAAAAAAAACTACAGTTGGGGGTGACCTGTTGCCAATGACACATGCTAATTTATAGTACTTAATTTCTTCATCTAAATTTATATTCCTAAAAGACAGTGCAACAAAGTGGTTGCATCAGTAGATAAGTAGATGTTGCACAGCTTAGTGAGTAATATGCTGAGCATCAGTTGTCATATCTGGAGCTACAGTAGTGGCTTGCAATCAACAGCATCCAGGACAGGAACATTTTAGAGAAACAATACATTTTTTTTTAAGGAGACGGGTATACATTTAGAGGAACGTGGTGGTAGATGAGAAAAAGGACATATTTGACAATAATAAATTAGTAGTCAAAATGTAATTGGAGTTTGACTATATTGGAAAGTAGGGTATAGAATCTTAAGAAAGGAGTTTATGTTTTAAACGTTTCAAACCTAACCAGTTTTACTTACACACCCTCTGAAAATAATTTTTCAAGTTCCAAATAAAGCTCATGCATGGTGTACTTGACCACAAACCTACTTGCTATTGTACAGTTTAAAAAAAGCTAGAGCTGTACATACAATGTAAAAATTTGCAACCAAACTTTAGATTTTTTTTTTTTTGTCAAAATGGCAAGGGTTCGAAGGGTTTAACCTGCCAGACAAATCTGATTGCTTTCAATGAAATTAAAATAGTTTTTTCCATTTGTAATTAGATTTTTCCATTAATGTACTGAACTGTCAAGTTATTTCGCAATTTGAGATATTTCAGATTTTAACCCAAACTTGTTTAAAATTATCTATAGGGAAGTTTTCTCCCAGTGGTGGCAAGTAATTGTTTGCCTCAGGTTGAGTTCTGGTAACTACAGAGAACCTGCTGTGACTATCCTTATAGCCCAACTTAAGACAACACTTTTTTTTTTTTTTTTTTTTTAGCTTTGAATAGCATGAGTAAAGGTTAATATTAGTATTAAACAATAATACATTATTTTTTAAGTGTTTTCTTACTGATATTATAATATGATGTAATGTAATAGCTTGTCAAGTCTAAACCAGCAAGAGATTTACTTCCACCATATTGGAAGTCCCCCCAACTATGTTGCTGTTAGGTATGAGGTTTGGATTTGCAGTGACTTTATGACTTTGCAGACTTTTTTTGTGCAAATTTACCGTGCCCTTTTTCTTTATAATGCACTGCATGAACCATCGCTAGCAGGCTTATTATGGTCAATAGGGGGCTTTTAAAGCCAGCACCCTCATCATTAACAAACACAACATGACTTACAAAATGCTAAAAAGGCCTATTTTACATGGGGTCTACTGAAGTGTATGCCCATTTAGGGCCATGTTTACCTGCACGGCGATGCACAGGTGTTCCGTGCATCCTCACATAGGCAGTCCCATTTATGTCAATTGGGATGCAACAGCTGCACAGGCATAGCCACTGCTCCTAATCTGACATCCGTGTGGGAGTGGATGCACAACCATGAACATAGACAGTGTGAGTTCAGGGACATGCACCCACACCCACATGGATGTCAAATAGGGAGCAACGGCTGTGTTTGTGCAGTTGCTACATCCCAAATGACATCAAGGAGACTACCTGCACAGGGATGCACAGAACACTGGTGCATCCCTGTACAAGTAAACACCACTTTGCAGGGGTGTAAGCTGTGTATGCGAGTGTATGTTTGAACAAGGCCTTACTATGTTTTTAAAAAATATATATTTATTTCTTCTTTTTTTTACAATTTTATGTTTTAATATTTTATATCTTTTTGAGGGGGGGGGGGGCTTTAGTGAGATATTAGAGGTCTAAACAGACCCCTGATTGAAGACAGTACCTTTCTCTGCAGCCTAAGCTGCACATTACTGCATTACTAGCTGTTTGCCTAGAGACTCCTATTCATTCATAAACTGACATATAATAAACAGTTTACTATGCTCAGTTATCAATAGACACAGGAGCGATCAGTAGTGTTTGTTGACTATTTTCATTGTAAGAAAGGGAGGGGGCTGGTAAACACAAGCCCCCCATCCCCAACCTCACCCCCATACCCTCGCTCCAAATCCTAAAAGCTTCCTCAAGTGCCAGAGCAGCAGCTGCAGGTGACAGAAGTAGAAAGAGTGAATGCTGGACAGCAGCCTAGGATTGGTGAGGTGGGGGCCATTGGGAGGGTGGGTCGGAGTGGGGGGGCATATTTTTGTGTCTTGTAAGCCCCTGCAACACCTGAAGCCAGCGAGAGAGGCATAGGAGGGAAGCTGGAGGCTGCAGGGTAAAATGAAAAAAGAATGGGGGGGTATTTAAAAGAAGAGGAGCAGCAGGAGGTGGAGAGGCTGGAGACAGGAAAGTGGCAGCATTTGGGGGTGGTCACACTTGAGGTGAGTAGCACTGATCAGCAGCTTGTTAGCAGATAATCATTATTTGTTTTACTATAAGCTCATGGTCACTGAAATGACCATGCACCGGTTAGTGATATCACAAGGGGGCGGTGCCACCAGGTGGCGTCGCCAGTCGGCCCTGCCCCTTACCTACATAAGACCTGTCAAACGGCCGAGCTTGCAGTAGGCGGTTAGCCTTCATTGATGGTGGAGCGTATTTTTTTCTTTTTTGGGTCGTCGATGGTGACAGCATCATGATTGATGATGGATTTACATTGGGGGACATTTTTTTTTATTTTTAATCAAAGAATTGTCAAACTCTTGTACTGTCTTTATTCACTTTTGCACTTATTTGTTGAATGGGTAGGGGTACTATGTATTCCGTAATCCTTCACATGGGGGGCAGGATCTGGGCACCCCCTTATTAAAGGGAGCTTCCAGATTTCGATGAGCCCTCAACCAACGCCCAGGGTTGTCGGGAAGAGACCCTTATCCCCATCAACATCAAAGTGGCAATCTGTACCATGTATAGAACCTGCTGCAGCAAAATAGAAATTTCTAAAGAGAAAAAAATAGTCAAATCACAGTTAAATTGACTCGTTGAAATTGCTGGTCGGCAATATAAAAAAAAAAAACAGCGTGGGGTCCCTCTCCCGTCCATACCAGGCCCTTTGGGTGTGGAATGGGTTTTAAGGTAAACCCCTTGCCAAAAACAAAAATGGCATGGGTGCTCCCCCAAAATTCATACCAGACCCGACCATACCAGACCCGACCATACCAAACCATACCCTTATGTCTGGTAGGGATTTTAAAGGGAACTCCATGTCAAATCTAAAAAAAAAAACTGGCGTGGGCTCCTCCCTCAAAATCCATACCAGACTCTTATCCAAGTATGCAGCCTGGCAGGCCAGGAAAGGGGAGGGCGAGCAAGCAGCCCCCTCCTGAACCATACCAGGCCATATACCTTCAACATGAGGGGTGGGTGCTTTAACAAAGAACAAAGGGGCCACCAGATCCCACCACCCCCTATGTGAATGAGTAGGGGTACATTGTACCCCTACTCATTCACCAAAAAACTGTCAAAAATAAATGAAAACACTAGACATGTTTTTGATAAGTCCTTTATTTAAAAAATAAAAAAATAAATAAAAAAAAACAATGTCCCACGATGTAGATCTATCGTCAATCATGACACCTGCTGCACTGCTGGACCTGAAAAAAAAATGTTCCGCACTCAATGGCTGACCGCCGAATGCCTCCTCCGCTGGGTGACACCTGCTGACCCCACCCCTTGTGACGTGACTGACCCAGTGCCCCATCAAGTCTTCTTCTTTTTAGGCATTTGTGGCCCTGAGGCAGTATAGAATGGATGGATCCTGAGGGGATGTATGCACATTTTTTCCTATTGGGTCCACTCATGAGCTGAGTGACAGCGGGTTGCTGTGCCACTGTTTGTTGACATTGTAGAGAGTAGACAGAGCCTGAAAGATGTGTGTACAATAATCCCCATCAGTTCTGCTCTGGAATTGAGTGACAGTGGATTTTTTTCTATGCTGTTTGTGGGTAAGTGTTTTAATTGACAGAGCCTGTGGGGTGTTTGAATTTTAGCGATTCTCCATTAATTCTACTTTTGTTGTCCTTTACAGCTTTGTAGGGTTTTGAAAATGTGCTCATCCTACTTTTCCTCCTCCTTTTGATTAACACCCCATATGTGGTGATAAATGAAGGGAAATCTAAAATGCTGGCATTTGTGATATATTGTGTAGTTGCTCCCAGCTTGATAAAGAGATGGACAGAGCTTGAAATATCACTTTTAAATAGCAGGAGCTATCATATTTTGCACTACCACCTATATGTAGTAAAGTGAAGTAGCTGATACTTTTTATACAAAATATCTGGATACGGATGTTGAATGCTTCTACATATTATTTAGTTCAATACATAACCGTGTCCATCGAGTTCAGGCACTCAACAAACTATTCAGTTAAGCTGTTAAATCAGATTGCAACAGCTAAAATCACAACTTTTGTGCCATGACACAAATGTATATATGTTTTCTGTTCAAATGTCAAACCCGTTTGACCCCATGATAGCTAGCATGTAGTTATTGCAGCAGAGATATTAAAAACGTTGATGGAGTTATCCTCTTCTATGGGCTCAGTCTTCTCATCCATGTGCTACACCCAGTGAGTAAGTATGCCAACAGTGAAATATATCCTTCACTTTGGAAAACACTGATCTAAGCAATCATTGAGCATTGGATGCTGTCAAGACATTTTGTTCCAACTAGTCTAATATATTAAATCATGTATGAATGCAGAGGCAGCTCTAGTCTTTGTGAGGCCTTAGGCAAAACTTAGAAATGAAGCCCCACTCACGCCCATAATGGGAAAAAAATGTAAGCAATAAAAATGGCTGCAGAAAGATGCATGGATCTAGCACACAGTTCATCAGCACCACTGCCGGGGCACCCTCCTCATCCGTCAGACATATGCAGCCAATAAAACATCTGGGACCCAGCAAGGTGACAACCCCTCTAGGAATTTTCCCTGTGCCTTGGGAGAATGAGGAGGAGTGTCGCTGAGTCATTCTACATCCACAGGGGAAGGAGAGTGGAAGGATCCCAGCACAGCGCAGGGAGAGAAGAGGGAGAGAGGGAGGGAGAGAGAGGGAGGGTTTGTGGAGAGAGTTTTCCTAGAAAGGGAGAGAGAAAGAGAGTTTGGAGAGAGAGAGGGGGGTTGCGAGAGAGGGAGTTTAGAGAGTTAGAGAGAGAGAGAGAGAGAGAGTTGAGAGAGAAAGATAGAGAGAGAGAGTTGAGAGAGAGCGGGAGTTGAGGGTGAGAGAGAGTTGAGGGTGAGAGAGAGAGAGTTGAGAGAAAGCAAGAGGGGGGAGAGTTGAGAGAGAGAGTTGAGAGAGAGAGAGAGTTGAGAGAGAGAGGGAGTTGAGAGAGAGAGGGAGTTGAGAGAGAGAGGGAGTTGAGAGAGAGAGAGAGTTGAGAGAGAGAGAGAGTTGGGAGAGAGAGTTTAGAGAGAGAGAGAAGGGAGGGTTAGAGAGAGAGAGAGGAGGGAAAGAGGGAGGGTTGAGAGAGAGAGAGAGAGAGAGGGAGGGTTTGGAGGGAGAGAGAGAGAGGGGAGGAAGAGAGGGAGGGGGAGAGAGAGAGAGTAGGAAGAGAAAGAGGGGAGAGAGAGGGGGTGAGGGAGAGAGAGGTGGAGAGAGAGGGGTGAGGGAGAGGGGTGAGGGAGAGAGAGATCCCTAGCTCTGTCCCTGTCTGCAGTCCCTCCTGTGCCCCATGTCCCTGTCTGCAGTCCCTGTCAGTGGGAAGGTGTGTGTGTGGTGCTCACTACGGTACCTTCCATGGCAGTGCCAGCAGTAGGGATGAGCCGAACACCCCCCGTTCGGCTCGCACCAGAACCCGCGAACGGACCTAAAGTCCGTGCGAGCTTTCGAACCCTATTAGTTATAATAAATGCGAACGTTCGAAATCAAAAGTGCTAATTTTAAAGGCTAATATGCATGTTATTGTCATAAAAAGTGTTTGGGGACCTGGGTCCTGCCCCAGGGGATATGTATCAATGCAAAAAAATGTTTTAAAATCGGCCGTTTTTTCAGGAGCAGTGATTTTAATAATGCTTAAATTGAAACAATAAAAGTGTAAAATTCCTTTAAATTTTGTACCTGGGGGGTGTCTATAGTATGCATGTAAATGGGCGCATGTTTCCTGTGCTTAGAACTGTCTCTGCAAAAAGTGTCATTTTTGCAGAAAAGAAAGCTATTTAAAATCACTTGCGGCTAATGTGTATTGTCGGCTCCCGTAATACAGAGAACAGTCATTCATTGAAAGTCATTCATAAAAAAAAAGTCATTGATAAAAAAAAAAAGCGTGGGGGCCCCAAATTCAATAACCAGGCCCTTCAGGTCTGGGATGGATATTAAGGGGGACCCCAGCCAAAAAAAAATAAAAAAATGGCGTAGGGTCCCCCTCAAAATCCATACCAGACCCTTGAGGTCTGGGATGGATTTTAAGGGGAATCCCAGCCAAAAAAAATGGCGTGGGGTCCCCCTCAAAATCCATACCAGACCCTTATCCGAGCACGCAACCTGGCAGGCCGCAGGAAAAGAGGGGGGACGAGAGCGCCCCCCCTCCCACCTGAACCGTACCAGGCCACATGCCCTCAACATCGGGAGGATGCACCTTGTCCCCATGTTGATGAGGACAAGGGCCTCTTCCCCACAACCCTGGCCGTTGGTTGTGGGGGTCTGCGGGCAGGGGGCTTATCGGAATCTGGAAGCCCCCTTTAACAAGGGGACCCCCAGATCCCGCCCCCCCCGTGTGAAATGGTAAGGGGGTACAAAAGTACCCCTACCATTTCACCAAAAAAGTGTCAAAATTGTAAAAATGACATGAGACGGTCTTTGACAATTCCTTTATTAAAATCTTCTTTCTTTTTTCTTCATCCTTCGGTTTCTTCATCTTCTCCTTCCGTCATCTTCTTCCATCTTCTTCCATTTTCTTCTTCCTCCGATCCGCTTCTTCTTGCGCTGGTCTTCTCGTCCTTCTCGTCCAGCATCTTCTTCCATGGCGTCGGCATCTGTTCTTCTGTCGGGCTGCTCCTCGCAAAGGGGAGGCTCCCGCTGTGATAGGCTTTGCTCCGTCTGACAGGTCTTTTATAACGGAGAGCACCTGGTGACCCTGCCCCCCTCTGACGTCTTGGGGAAAGCCATAGGGAATTCCCCATGACGTCCCTGTGCGTCAGAGGGGGCGGGGTCACCAGGTGCCCTCCATTATAAAAGACCTGTCAGAGGCAGCGAAGCCTCACACAGCGGGAGCCTCCCATTGCGAGGAGTGGCCCAAGAAGAGACACGACACCGACGCCATGGAAGAAGATGCTGGACGAGAAGGACGAGAAGGCCAGCGCAAGAAGAAGCGGATCGGAGGAAGAAGAAAATGGAAGGAGATGGAAGAAGATGACGGAAGGAGAAGATGAAGAAACTGAAGGATGAAGAAAGAAGAAAGAAGATTTTAATAAAGGAATTGTCAAAGACCGTCTCCTGTCATTTTTACAATTTTTGACACTTTTTTGGTGAAATGGTAGGGGTACTTTTGTACCCCCTTACCATTTCACACGGGGGGGGCGGGATTTGGGGGTCCCCTTGTTAAAGGGGGCTTCCAGATTCCGATAAGCCCCCCGCCCGCAGACCCCCACAACCAATGGCCAGGGTTGTGGGGAAGAGGCCCTTGTCCTCATCAACATGGGGACAAGGTGCTTTGGCGCCAGTGGCCCTATTTAAAGGGGACAGCTGCCTGCATGCGGCGCTGTCCGTCTCAGCACCCCACCTGTACCCCACCTGAACCTGCCTGCTGACTTATCTGTGACCCGGCCTGTCTGACCTCCGCTGCCTTCTCCGTCCCTTGACCACGGCTTGTTTGACCCTGCTTCTGGACTGTCTATTATTGCTGAACCTCTGGCTTGCCTTCTGACCATCCCTCTGCCTGCCGTCTCTGCCTGATTAACCTGCCTGTTGTGACCCGGCTTGCCTGACCATCCCTGCTTCCAAGTGTTCCTGCACAGGTCCTGCTGCTGCTGCTGTTTGCTGTTGTTCCTGTTACCGGTCTTCCTCCTGCGTTCCTGTTTGCCTGCCGGACCATCACCTGCAGTCCAACCATCCGGACAGACCAGCACCTACCCAGCATCAGTCATCATCACCTACACGGACACTCCTACCCGCTGTGTTCACGGCTCCGCTGTTCCCAGTCCAGCAAGCCCTGAACCAGAGTTGTAAGAGAGGTCTCCAACCATCAAGCCAGGCTCATCACTACCAGGTACCTAACACAAACTAAGCGAGTGCGAGGCCTTAAGCGACCCCCTAGTTAGCCTAATTAGAGAGCTGCCTCTGTATACTGGCAATGGTGCTATTATTTTAATTAGAGTATTTGAAAATTAATTTAACCACTTCCATACCAGGCACTTTCCCCCCTTCCTGCCCATGACAGTTTTTAGCTTTCAACGCTGTTGCACTTTGAATGACAATTGTGCGGTCATGGAACACTGTACCCAAACTAAATTTTTATAATTTTTTTCCCACAAATAGAGCTTTTCTTTTGGTGGCAGTGGCGTAACTAGAGCCCTCAGGGCCCCCGATGCAAGAAACCATGGAGGGCCCCCCCCCCTGACCTCCGGACAAAGCTCTTTACTCCGAGCCCGATGTTGGAACACCAGGGCCCAGTCACAAGTGGGTGGCTGCATGTAAAGGAACCGATTTCTTCATTTTTATATAAAAACACACACACACTAAGGATGAGCCCGGTGTTCGATTCAAACCCATGTTCGAATCGAGCACCGGGTGTTCGCTCGCTCGGCGAGCCCAGAACTATTGGGACCGCTCGCATCAAATTCGTGTGATGCGAGCGGCCCCGCAATGCATTGCGGCCCGCGCAGTGCAATGCTGGCTGATGATTGGCCAAGCATGCACTGTGACCCCGCATGCTTGGCCAATCACAGCGCCGGCAGCGAGGAGAGCCATAATTGGCTACAGGCAGGATGCCTGTAGCCAATTATAGCTCAGGGGCTTTAATACACGCCCCACGGTATAAGAGGCCGCCGCGGCGGCGGCCTCGCATATTATGTTTCACTCACAGTGTCAGCGTGTCAGTGTGCTGCTGACTGCTGACAACAATATGTTCTTTATTTCTGGGGATATGTGTGTGCATGCTGTTAGAACAGCATTGCAGTATCACATCTGGGGGGTGTCTATAGGTAGCCTGTGAAGGAGGGCAGGTTTCCTGTGCTTAGAACTTTCCCTGCAAAAAAGTGTCATTTTTGCAGGAAGAAAGCTATTTAAATCACTCGCGGCTAATGAATTGATGGCTCCTGTAACACAGAGAGCTGTCATTCATTAATAAAAAACAAAAAAAAAAAAGCGTAGGGGTCCCCCCAAATTCAATAACCAGGCCCTTCAGGTCTGGGATGGATATTAAGGGGGATCCCAGCCAAAAAAAAAAAAAAAAAAAAAAAAAATGGCGTAGGGTCCCCCTCAAAATCCATACCAGACCCTTGAGGTCTGGTATGGATTTTAAGGGGAACCCTAGCCAAAAAAAAATGGCGTGGGGTCCCCCTCAAAATCCATACCAGACCCTTATCCGAGCACGCAACCTGGCAGGCCGCAGGAAAAGAGGGGGGGACGAGAGCGGCCCCCCCTCTCGCCTGAACCGTACCAGGCCACATGCCCTCAACATTGGGAGGATGCTTTGGGGGTCTAAGACCCCAAAAGCACCTTGTCCCCATGTTGATTAGGACAAGGGCCTCTTCCCCACAACCCTGGCCGGTGGTTGTGGGGGTCTGCGGGCGGGGGGCTTATCGGAATCTGGAAGCCCCCTTTAACAAGGGGACCCCCAGATCCCGCCCCCCCCCCTGTGTGAAATGGTAAGGGGGTACAAAAGTACCCCTACCATTTCACCAAAAAAGTGGCAAAAATGGTAAAAAGGACAGGAGACAGTCTTTGACAATTCCTTTATTAAAATCTTCTTTCTTCTTTCTTCATCCTTCGGTTTCTTCATCTTCTCCTTCCTTCATCTTCTTCCATCTTCTTCTTCCATTTTCTTCTTCCTCCGATCCGCTTCTTCTTGCGCTGGTCTTCTCGTCCTTCTCGTCCGGCATCTTCTTCCGTCGGCGTCGGCGTCGGTGTCTCTGTCTCTTCTTGGGCCGCTCCGCGCAATGGGAGGCTCCCGCTGTGTGAGGCTCCGCTCCGTCTGACAGGTCTTTTATAATGGAGGGCACCTGGTGACCCCGCCCCCTCTGACGCACAGGGACGTCATGGGGAATTCCATGATGGCTTTCCCCATGATGTCAGAGGGGGGCGGGGTCACCAGGTGCCCTCCGTTTTAAAAGACCTGTCAGATGGAGTGGAGCCTCACACAGCGGGAGCCTCCCATTGCGCGGAGCGGCCCAAGAAGACACCGACACCGACGCCGACGCCGACGGAAGAAGATGCCGGACGAGAAGGACGAGAAGACCAGCGCAAGAAGAAGCGGATCGGAGGAAGAAGAAAATGGAAGAAGAAGATGGAAGAAGATGAAGGAAGGAGAAGATGAAGAATCCGAAGGATGAAGAAAGAAGAAAGAAGATTTTAATAAAGGAATTGTCAAAGACTGTCTCCTGTCCTTTTTACCATTTTTGCCACTTTTTTGGTGAAATGGTAGGGTACCCCCTTACCATTTCACACAGGGGGGGGGCCGGGATCTGGGGGTCCCCTTGTTAAAGGGGGCTTCCAGATTCCGATAAGCCCCCCGCCCGCAGACCCCCACAACCACCGGCCAGGGTTGTGGGGAAGAGGCCCTTGTCCTAATCAACATGGGGACAAGGTGCTTTTGGGGTCTTAGACCCCCAAAGCATCCTCCCAATGTTGAGGGCATGTGGCCTGGTACGGTTCAGGCGAGAGGGGGGGCCGCTCTCGTCCCCCCCTCTTTTCCTGCGGCCTGCCAGGTTGCGTGCTCGGATAAGGGTCTGGTATGGATTTTGAGGGGGACCCCACGCCATTTTTTTTGGCTAGGGTTCCCCTTAAAATCCATACCAGACCTCAAGGGTCTGGTATGGATTTTGAGGGGGACCCTACGCCATTTTTTTTTTTTTTTTTTTTGGCTGGGATCCCCCTTAATATCCATCCCAGACCTGAAGGGCCTGGTTATTGAATTTGGGGGGACCCCTACGCTTTTTTTTTTTCATTTTTTTTTTTTTTTATCAATGACTTTTTTTTATGAATGAGTTTCAATGAATCACTGTTCTCTGTGTTACGGGAGCCGTGAATTAACATTAGCCGTGAGTGATTTTAAATAGCTTTTTTACTTTCAAAAATGACACTTTGCGCAGAGACAGTTCTAAACACGGGAAACATGCGCCCCTTTACAGGCATACTATAGACACCCCCCAGGTATGAAATTTAAAGGAATATTACACTTTTATTGTTTCAATTTAAGCATTATTAAAATCACTGCTCCTGAAAAAACGGCCGTTTTTAAAAAAAATTTTGCATTGATACATGTCCCCTGGGGCAGGACCCAGGTCCCCAAACACTTTTTATGACATTAACATGCATATTAGCCTTTAAAATGAGCACTTTTAATTTCGAACGTTCGCATCCATTATAACTAATAGGGTTCTAAAGCTCGCACGGACTTTAGGTCCGTTCGCGGGTTCTGGTGCGAGCCGAACGGGGGGGTGTTCGGCTCATCCCTAACACACACTATATATATATATATATAAATGCACATATAAACCAGTGACAGCTGGTGCTCAAAATTGCAGCCACTGTACCATCAAACGCCACCACTGTACCATCAAATGTCGCCACTGTGCCCATCAAATGCTGCCACTGTGCCCATCAAACTCTGCCGCTGTGCCATCAAATGCTGCCGGTGTGCCCATTAAATGCTGCCGGTGTGCCAAATGCTGCCACTGTGAATCCCTACCGCCCGCTCGCACACCCACGCGCATGCATGCACACCCACACACATATGCATGCACCCTCCCTCCCACACACATGCATGCACCCCCCCACACACACACATGCATGCACCCCCCCACACACATGCAGCACACCCACAAACATATGCATGCACACCCACACACATATGCATGCACCACACACATGCATGCACCCCCCCACACACACATGCATGCACCCCCCCCCCCCACACACACATGCATGCACCCCCCACACACACACATGCATGCACCACCTCCCCCACACACACATGCATGCACACCCCACACACACACACATGCATGCACCGCCCCACACACACACATGCATGCACCCCCCCCCACACATGCATGCACACCCCACACACATGCATGCACCCCCCCACACACATGCTTGCACCCCCCCACACACACACACATGCATGCACACCTCCACACACACATGCATGCACTCCCCCACACACACATGCACCCCCCCACACACACACACACACACATGCATGCACACACATATAAACACACATACAGTAGATAGTCTTATAAAAAAAACGGCAGACATTTACCTTCTTCCTGCCAGGTACTGCACTGTAGGGGGAGACAAAGAGCACAGCACACACTGCTTTCACTTTAGGTATGTGAAGAGCTCCCTGCACAGTCCGATTACAGTTCGGCTGACGATCGGGGAGCTCCTCTCAGCCTCCCCTCCTATCAAAGAGCCCTTGAGGGTCCCCTGCAGCAAGGGGCCCGGTCGCCATGGCAATCTCGGTGACCCCTATAATTTCGCCATTGTTTGGTGGTATCTGATCACCTCTGCGGTTTTAAATTGTTGTGCTATAAACAAAAAAAGACTGACAATTTAAAAAAAAAATGATAGGCGGCACTGATAAGCAGCACTGGCGGCATTGATAGAAAGCACCAACGGCACTGATAGGTGGCACTGGATAGGCAGCACTTATGAGGAGCTACTGACAGGCATTACTGAGTGACACTGATTGTCACTTTGGGGCACTGACAGGCATTACTGATGGGGCACTGATTGGCAATTTTTTGGGCACTGATTGGCACTGTTGTGGGCACTGATCGACACTGTGGTGGGCACTGACAGGCGTTTATTATGGGGACAGGCTAGCAAGTGTTGGGTACTGATTGGCAGCTGATGGGCACCTTTTGATGGGGGCTGTGCTGATCATCTAAGACAATTCAAATTCAGTTGTATGCTATCTGAGGATAAGAGGGTAGTGAGACTTTAATTTTATTTACATGCCCCTTTAGAAGTTTCTGTTCCAGGAATGTCACTTCCAGTGGTGTTGTATCAGCTAGCCACCATTCCCTGTTGCCTGGTAATGGTATAGCTGTTTTAACGTGGGATTGTTTGAAGGGTTGCTGTGTTGCAGATGAAAATTCACCAAGGCTAATTACATAATTATATGTTATCTGTGCACGGTAGGCCTTCAAGATGTAAAACGTGTTTCAGCACTGCATATGTTCAGAGATTTCATGAGTACTAATGTTGAAAAATAATGCATATTTAATGCGCATACCATAATTCTTGTTCGAATACCATGTTTACCTAAATGGGCCTGAGGTGTACAGACAATGCACAACAACCATAAGAGATTCTGTTTCTCAATCCAGTAATAAACCACTTTAAATACCTTGTACTAAAATGTAAGATCTACTCATTACTTACTGTACCCTCACCCCATCTAAAATCACTGCATTATACCTGTAATAAAAAACCTGTGGAAAAAAGTTAGTTAATATATTCACCTTATACCCAGCTTCTGCACTGTTTAGGATGAGATCAAGAATCTTAAAACATTCTCGCAGTACTGTTGAGAATCCTAAATCTAGCAAGAAAAATAAGTGGCCAATAATAGCAGCCTCTGTCTTTTTTCACAACCAAATTATTGCATTATGACTATAATAATATTAATTTTGGAAAATGAAAGATCACATGTTATGTCTGTTACTTTGTATGCTGCTTTGCATTGAACTCAGTAACACAATATTATTTTTTATAATTATTAGTACATCCTATTTACTATTTTTGACAACATAGTTTAGATATATTCAACCTAAGTCAGCAAAAGTGAATCATATGTCAACATTTTTACACAGAAGTCAACTGTAACAGTCTGGAACTTTTAACTAGTTATGCATTGTGTTTCCCTCCTTTAGTATGGCAAAATTGCCACAGCTGTCTACATTTTTGCATCTGTAATAAATGTTTTTCTGAGATGACACAATTCTTACTGCAGTACTTCTATAACGGAGCTCCAAATGTAGTCTTTAGTTAAAAAGTATAAACTATTTTCCTATTAGATTCAAACATTGCAAATACTTTTAGCACAGACCACATCCATTATTTGTTCTGTAAAATGTTCAGATTGTCATTTCATTAAACATGTATAAAGGATTAGCCTTTCTTTGTTATGAAAATCTTTATAATTCACTGAAAGCTTTTGTATTTGTTTGACTAAATTATAAGGAGAACGTCTTGTTTTGTTTTGTTTGTTTTTTTTTTTGTATTATATTGGCACACAAATACATTTGGACATGCATTGTGTTGAATTTGCTACCACAAAACTGCAGAGATTTTTTTAAGCCATTATTTGAAAGGATTTATTTTATAATACATGAACTATCAATGGTAAAATAATGTTCTACTTTTATTACCCACATTTTTTTTTTTTATTTTAGCACAATGTGCCCTCTACAATGGTATACAGTATTTATGTTTGCATGCTGTAAATTTTCTTAGGGGTTTCTTTGTTCAAGTTTTAAAGACAAGCTGAGATTTGACAAAGGATTTCATTTTCATAGGAACAAAATCATATCCAGTTACAACTGTTCTATGTTTCAAGTTATACTTTTGTTGTTTAAAGACATTCAGACCAGTTTAGCAAAAAAATTACAAAATAATTTCTACCACCAACATGATATTATGGTCATGTTCAAGATTTAGAAATGTGACTATAAAGTGCAGTTATTCCTCATTTGTTTTATTTTTTTACACTTGACTTAGCAAAAAAATACTTATACAAAATGTCTAGTGTCCTAGAAAAATTAGCTGCACACCAATATCCATCCAACAGGTTTATTGAAAGATTGCAGGACTAAAACAACGGACCAAGGGGTGACAACTGTTTAACACGTACATTGTGCTGCTTCAAAACAAAACAAAAAAGAGGTTTTGAAGAAGCACAATGTATGTGTGAAATGTTACAAGCCAGAGATAGCACCCAGCCCTTCCTTTTTGGTGGATTATTATACTCAACTGGAGCAGCGATCTGTCTCATTTCTAGTGTCCTAGAAGATTGAGCA
The DNA here is from genome assembly GCA_028564925.1 of Lithobates sylvaticus. NCBI lineage: Eukaryota > Metazoa > Chordata > Amphibia > Anura > Ranidae > Lithobates > Lithobates sylvaticus. The sequence goes on from CM053026.1 coordinate 525,141,174, forward strand.
CCTTTTTCCTCAGACCCATTGTGAAAAACCCTAATAAATTTTTTCTATGTGTTTTTCTCTTTAACCAAGTGTGACAGGCAGCCCCTGTCAGTGATAGAATGGGTGTATCTGCCACGCAGGATCTCGAGGTTCTTAAGATAAATGAGTGACAGTGAAAGGTCTGTAGGCAGCAATGGGTTAAAGACTGGCCACACCTTGCTCCCCTACCTGGGGTATAATTTTGACTTACCTGAGTAGAATCAGTGGTGGTGCTGAGAGAGAAGAAAGAAGGCTGTGAGGGAACATGCCTACAGGACTGAAGCAGACTCAGTGAGGTCTATTTATTAGCCAGGAGGCTTACATTTTGTTTGATGGACTTTTGCTTTGAGACTATGTTTTCTACCCCTGCATGGGAATCCTTGTCTGTTGCTGTTTTGCTGACCAAATAAACATGGGCAGGAAGCCCTTAACCTTGTACATGGCTGGATTACCTCTCTGAGAACTCTCTACCTGAAGCTAATTGCCCACAATTGGTAGAAACAGATGCAGGCAAACCCTCTACTTATCCACACTGAAAGGCAAGTTTGCTGGCTACACTGTGTATCTGTTAAAATACTGCATTGAATTAGGCTGTGTGAACGTTGTGTCGGCTGTGTTAAAGGGACAGCAGTGTGTGTGTGTGTGTGTGTCTAAACAATCTAAAAGCACAGAGTACTGCAGAGTAATTGTGAATCTGCAGCATGGAGAACTTGATAAGGGCCTTGGTCCAAAGTAATGCTGCACAGCCAGAAACTAATCAAATGTTGGCTGCTCAGTAGCAGCTGGTGACTACTCAGCAGCAGCAAGTGGCTGCACAGCAACAAGAAACCAGTAAAATGCTGGCTACTCAGCAGCACCAAACCAATAAATTGGTGGCTGCTTTGGCTCAGGCAGCTGAGAAAGTCTGACAGGCCTTAGCAGAAGTACTCCAGTGGATGCCAGCCCAGACTGCAAATGTCTCCACAGGGTCCCCTGGTGATACCCTGCCAGGCACCAAAAGTCACCTTCTACAAAAGATAACATTCCAGGATGATGTGGAAGCCTTCCTATGTACTTTTGAGAGAACTTCTGACGGGCAGGCCTGGCCTAAAGACCACTGAGCTGTGCTTGTGGCTGTTAGCAGGGGTCTCCCAAAAGGCATACATTGACTTGTCTGCTGAGGATGCCCAAGATTATGACAAACTAAAAGCTGAGATCTTGTGGCAGCTCGGCGTCACTGTGGTAGTGAGAGCACAGCGAGTACACAGCTGGAGTTTTTAAGGCAGATGGATCCCCTGCTCCCAATTGTATGATCTAATCAACCTGGTCAAACAGTGGCTGCAGCCTGAGATACTCACAGGGCCCCAAATAGTGAAAAGAGTTGCAATGGACTGGTTTCTGAGAGCTCTACCTCCTCAGTTGCAGAGGTGGGTTAGGCAATCTGATCCAAATTCAAAGGGTGTTCTGATTGAGCTGGTGGAATGCTACTTTGCGGCAGAGGACCTGGTCACAGGGTCTACAGTTTCAAGATCCCGGATGGTCAAAGGACCCCCTTCTGTGGCCTTCCAGTCAACCCCAATAACACTGTCAGTAAAGCCAAAAAGACAAAGTCCTGAAAGACTGGCGAGAATGGTTGAAGCATCACCTCCTGTTGAAAGACCCGGTCTGGGAAGCCACAGAGGAACCCGCGGGCATCCCCATTGTTGGCAGTGCAGTGAGTGGGGTCACATTGCTGCTAACTGGCCCTTGAACCCTAATGCCGCGTACACACGATCGGAAATGCCAGCAAAAGTCAGATGAGAGCTTTTAGTCGGAAAATGCGACCGTGTGTATTCTCCATTGGACTTTTGCTGGCGGAATTCCAGCCAGCAAAAGATTGAGAGCAGGTTCTCAATTTTTCGGTCTGAAAAAATTTTGATCGGAAATTCCGATCGTCTGTACCAATTCCGACGTGCAAAATTCAGCATTGAACTTAATTTTCTCGTCTCATCGTAGTGTTGTACATTACCGCATTCTTGGCGGTCGAAAGTTTAGCAAATTTTTGTGTGACCGCGTGTATGCAAGCCAAGCTTGAGCGGATTTCCGATGGAAAATACGCTCGTGTGTATGCGGCATAAGCCTATGAAATGTGACGTAGTTCGACGCATGTCCCCGTTTGCTTGCCTGGGCATAGTCGCTGACCTGGACATGCCGAGCTCTCTTGTAACGATAAGGGGGAAAAGTGTGGGTGCCCTCCTGGACTCTGTAAGCCTGGTCCACACCCGACTGGTGGACCCTGAACAGCTGACCTGGCATCAGGTAGGAGTGGTATGTGTGCATTGTGACTGTAAGAAGTACCCCACAGTGCTGGTGACCTTTGAAACCAGCTCAGGTTCTGTTTGCCATGAAGATGCTGTGTCCCCTATCTTATTGCACAGTGTAATATTGGGGAGAGACAGTGGGAAGGAGAAGAGTCTTGAGCCTGGAATTCCTAGTGGAAATGCAGGGGGGAATCCCAACCCCTTTGAACCAAAGGTTGATAAAAATGCTGTAGGGGTGACCTGAAAATGTGTCTTTTCCCCTAGCAGTCTGTGTGGGTGAACCGGAGGTGACCCCTGAGATCCTGGAGTTGCCCAGGCTGCCAGAGCTAGAGGTTTCTCGGGACAACTTCGGGACTGCCCAGTTACAAGATCCTACTCTCATACAAGCCTGGAAAAATGTTAAGGTAAAAAAATGGGACCCCGGTAGCCCCAGGGCTGGAGAATGTGTTTCCTCATATGGCGGTTAACCATGACATGTTGTATCGGGTTGACAAAATTCAGGGTGAGGTTGTGGAACTCTTTGTGGTGCCTGGCCCCTATAGGAGGACAGTGCTGAACCTGGCCCATACACATCCCCTGTGTGGTCCTCTGGCCTATAAAAATACCAAAGAACATGTTGTACAGCGTTTCTTTTGGCCTGGGATACATGCCGATGTGAAAAACTATTGTGAGTCATGCCCTGAGTGTCAAAAGGCAGCTCCTATGCCCCATTACTGTAGCCCACTGGTGCCTTTGACTGTGATTGAGATTCCTTTTGACTGAATTGCCATGGATCTGATAGGGCCAGTAGTTAAGTCTGCCAGAAGCTATCAGTACATCCTAGTGGTCATGGACTATGCCACTCGGTATCCTGAGGCTGTTCCCTTAAGAAACACTTCCTCCTTCCTATCGCCAAAGAGTTGTTCTACATATTTACCCATACTGGGATCCCAAAGGAGGTTCTAACCGACCAAGGGACTCCCTTCATGTCAAAGGTAGTGAATGAATTGTGCAAATTGTTCCGTATTAAGCATTTGCATACTTTGGTTTACTACCCTCAGACAGATGGTTTAGTAGAATGGTTTAACAAAACCCTCAAGAGTATACTAAAGAAGATGGTGGCTAAAGATGGAAGAGACTGGGATAGTCTATTGCCATATCTGTTGTTTGCAATTAGAGAGGCCCCTCAGTCTTCCACTGTGTTTTCACCCTTTGAACTTTTGTATGGGAGGCATCCCAGAGGGTTGCTGGATCTTGCTAAAAAAAGCTGGAAAACATAAACAACTCCCTACCGGGGTGTCATAGAGCATATCTCAGCCATCCAGGATAGAATTGCTTCAGTAATGCCCCTTGTTCGAGAGCACATGCAGCAAACCCAGGAAGCACAGAGCTGAGTGTACAATAGGTCGGCCAGGAGATCATGTACTTGTTTTGGTCCCCACGGTGGAAAGTAAGTTCCTAGCCAAGTGGCAAGGACCCTATGAAATACTGGAAAAGGTTGGAGAGGTAAACTATAAGGTATTCCAACCAGACAGGTGGAAGAAAGAACAGATCTATCATGTAAATTTATTTAAAGAATGGAGAGACAGGGTGATCAGCCACTTAAAAAAGAGGAAGGCATAAGTGAGGTGTCCCAACAGCAGGAGGTGAGGGATTTTCTACAGTGCAATGAAGACTTCTTCTTAGACTTGCCCGACTGCACAAATGTAATTAAACATGACATTGTCACTAGACATGTGCACAACAAAAAAATTTGTTTATTTTCGTTTCGTTTTTTTCGGTTCCGAAAAAAAATCGTTTATTTTAGTTTTGTTTGTTTTGTTTCCGTTGATTCGTAACGATTCGTAAGTCATCGGTGTTCGTATTCGTAACGATTCGTACATTCGTAAGTCGTCGGTGTTCGTATTCGTAACGATTCGTACATTCGTAAGAGTTATTTTTTCGTTGATTCGTTTTTCTGTTAGTTTAATTTTCGTTCATTTGTTTATTCGAAATTTGGACGCATTCGTAGTTATTCGTACATTCGTAACATTCGTAGATTCGTAATCGGAGCATAATTCATAATTTTTCAATCCATTCGAAACACGTTAAGCAACGCCATTGTAAGAGACACGGAAAATTACGAATCGAAAAAAAAAAAAAAAGTTACGAATGTACAAATTTTTTCGTTCAATCTATTCGAAGCACGTTAAGCAGCACCATTGTAAGGGACACAAAAAATTACCAATTCAACAAAAAAAAGTTATGAATGTACGAATTTTTTCGTTCATTTTCATTTTCGTTGTTCCAGTTTTCGTTTTTCGGATTTTTTTCATTCGTACATTCATTGTTTCTAGTTTTGTTTTTTCGGATTTTTGTTATTTTCAGATTCGTTCGATTTGAACAATTCGTTATTCGTTAAAATTTTTAGCGAATCGTTCGTTCATTCGTACGAAAACGAATGAACGAAAATAACGAAAAAAAACGAAACGAATGCGCCTTAAGCCTTGTCGTATTCCAGAGGCCTGCAGACAGGCAGTAACCTAGGATGTTCAGAGGATGTTCGAGCTCGGGGTGATAGAGAAGTTCAAAAGTGAGTGGTGTAGTCCTATAGCCTTGGTTCCCAAACCAGATGGGTCCTTAAGATTTTGCAATGACTTTTGGAAGCTGAATGAGGTGTCAAAGTTTGATACATATCCCATGCCCCGGGTTGATGAATTAGTGGAGAAGTTGGGTCCCGCCAGGTACATATCTACTCTTGATCTTACTAGAGGGTATTGGCAGGTTGGGTATGATACAAGAAAAGCGGTTTTCCATTATAAAAATACCCTAGCCCCATATCTCCTAAATGCAGCTAAAAGTCTGATCCCAAGTCTATGGAGAACCCAAGAAGCTCCGAAGATGAAGGTGTGGGCAGCAAGGGTGGAATGGGTGAGGTCCATGAAGGAAACAATACACATTAGAGGACTCACTGCAGATATACTATAAGACTTGGCAAAATGTTATTGAGTTTAAGAAATCAAATGGATATATGACAATGATGGAGGTATAGAGAGAGGGGAGAGGGTAGAGGGGTAGAGGAGGAGGGTTTGGGGGTGGGAAGAACAGGAGGGCGTGTAGCAAGGGATCCAAATAAGGAATGTGATATAGATGTTGATTTTTATTCTTGCTAATATCCCTTTCTCTTTGAAATATTTATAATAAAATAAAGAGTATAAAAAATAAATAAAATCACCCCCGAAGTCGGACTGCATTGCGGGTTTGAAATCGTGCAAGTTCAGCTGAACGCCCACAATTTCTAACACGCATCAGTGTGATAATGGGCTAAATGACAGTTTTTTCCTTGCCTGCTTATGTTTGCAAATAAAGCAGGTGGGGGATTGCAGGTGATGGCCATTAAAGGCTAATTGAGGTGACCATATGTGGTTAATAGAAAAACAATATAGGTTGTGCTAATCAATCCTTTTAAACAAATAAAAAAGATTCAAATTGATTTGAAAACAGTCCATAAGTGATGTGATATGTTAATCCTGATGTCATTCTGCACCGTCCACCACCATAGTGATCATTAAAACATCAGTGCCTCCACCAACAGCTGAATGGCTTGCTTACCAGCTCCAATTGATCCCTCATTACAAGGGATCATATGCGCTTGTGGCTTTAGCCCAGTCAAGGCCTTTATCCTGGTCCTGATGGTCTCCTGCACAGGATCATCCCTTTGGCACCGTATTAGATAAAAGGATTTCTCAAAACAAAATGCTCCACACATAGTTTAAAATCCTTATAACATTTATTTGAATGTAAAAAATGCACTTACAGCTGCCGCTGATAACATGTGCCTTATGTTTCTAATGTATCGGCCGCTACACAAAACAAACCCGTCCTTCTAGAGCACGTGGGATTGGGGACATCAGCACATCGCTCTGTCCTACGCGTTACATCATAAGATGACATTGTCCAGGGGCAAGTAAATTGCAAGTAATTTTATCAACAGGGGGGTGGGAACTGACATGAGCTGGCAGGCAGGGAGGGAGGGGAGAGAGGAGAAACAGCAGATAATGGAGGCATGTAAACTGACCACAGTATCAGGGGCTCAGCAGCCATGATAAATGTGGTCAGTTTACAGAGGGGAGAGCAGCACCAGGCAGGCTCAGCCAGGTATTTTAAATGATACAAAGGGCCAAATTACACAGCACAAGCACTGTGCTGTTATTCATACTTTAACCACATCCTTGTTTTTTATTAGAAATTGACGGTCTATTTTTGTTTACAGCACAAAAAAAAAAAAAACAACCCAGAGGTGATCAAATACCACCAAAAGAAAGCTAGATGGGGGCGTGTCCAAGATGGCGGAGTGAACAGACGTGCATTGCAGAGCTCTGCCACTCCATCGATCCGTACACTAATTTAAAGCAGGCAAGCCGTGTCACTGACCGACCCTTTAGGCAGTGAATGCCTTCCAGAACACCCGGACGCGGTAAAGGGGCAAAGAAACTGAAGTTCCCGCCTGAGATCCCGCCGGAGACCAGTCCCTTGCCGCTGAGGCCTAGCAAGCAGCAGACGCCCTGCGCGGACATGGCGTCGCAGACAGAAACACCGGAGGGAGCGGCTCCATCCGCCCCAGGCATCCCGGAGGTCATGGCAGCGATCGCAACATGTCAGTCGGCGATCGCTGCATGCCAGACAGCCCTGACCGGCAAGATAGAGGAGGCCCAGATGGACGTAGGCCTCCTCAGGCAGGACCTGGACAAGGTCCACTCCCGGATGACGGAGGCCGAACACCGCGTGGGCCTGGTGGAGGACGTGGCGCATGAAAACACAGGCGCCATCCGCTCCCTGCAGTCGAGAGTTAAGATCCTGGAACATAGGGCCGAGGACTCCGAAAACAGGTGCCGCAGGAACAATATCAGGATCGTCGGCCTGGCGGAGGGAGCGGAGGGAGCGGAGGGTAAGAACCCCACGGTGTTTGCGGAAGACATGCTCAAAGCCCTGCTACCGGCTGCTCACCTATCCCCTTATTTTGCGGTGGAAAGGGCACACAGACTCCCGCCACAGCCCGGCCCGCAGGGCTCCCCTCCCCGTACCTTCATAATGCGGCTCCTGAACTTTAGGGATCGGGATGAGCTACTCAGAGCTGCCAGAGCGGCGGGGGACCTGAAGTACCAGAACAACCGCCTAATGCTGTTTCCGGATTTCTCTATTGAGACACAGAAACTGCGACGCTCATTCGATGCTGTGAAAGCGGGTCTCAGAGCCAAGGGCATAAAGTACAGCGTTCTTTTCCCCGCAAAACTTCGGGTCATCGACGGAGAAACAACAAGATTCTTCACATCCCCCAAGGAGGCTGCAAGATGGCTGGAGACTCTCCCTCCCCTGGGATGAGACAACGTTGGCCCCTGGGAAAGAACTAGTACCCCTGAGAGGACTGCGCGGTTGGGCTTGTAGGCCTGGAACCCCGGTTCATCTAACTGTTTACCTCTGACTTGTCTGGGGTGGGTTCGGCCGAGCCCACTCATACGCGGAAGACCTGCTGGATGGAGGTAAGGGGGCGGCGGGCTTAGGAAGACTGGACATAACGCTCTCTGTCCCCCTTCCTCCCAGGAAGAATACATCCATGTCCAGGACACCCTATGTCCTTTTTTTCTTTTTTGATACCCCTGCCTGGAGGCTCCCCCCCCCCGGCCGGCGGGCAGTGGGGGGACTGGGCCTTTCCTTCCCTGATAGACAGTCCCGGGTCACATGGATACGACCGGGGACATCCGTGCCTTCCATTTACTTTCAACTTTATCTGTTTGAAGTTATACTACTTGGCCTCTTATGCGGTACCTACTTTCTACCACGATATGCTTAAGTGAAGAGCCCCTGGCCCTGCCCAGGAGAACAACAAAGATTGGTTTGCCTGTCTCAATTTATGTTTCAAGTGGCATCTCTCTGTATGGATGCTCTCCTAGCACGTACAGAGGAAAAAGACCGATTGGTGTTAACTGCTGTGAGTGACCGGACGGTCCTGACACAGTGAACTGCCGTTCTTGTTGGTATACACGTCCCCCAGACGTTGTTTGCTTTCGGGCGAGTTTTTGGGATTGATGCTGTCTTACTTTGGGTGGGACATGCGGGGTGGGGGAAAGGGGGTGGGGAAGGAATCGGCCGTTGCCGATAGAGTTCTGACCATTAGTTCGGTCATGGTTCAAAATGTTTTTTTAAAAAAGAGTCAAGATTATACCTGTCTAATGATTAATACATTGCATGTGCTAAGATGTACCATATTTACTGAAACGGTGGGAAAGGTATTGGGGCACTGGTTGGGCCGGCAGGTCCCCTGGGGTAGCGGGGAGGTCACATCCATAGTGTATGCCCTGGTACCAATCATTATCTACCAAATCCCATGGCTCAAGTCTCTATAATCTCCTGGAATGTGCGCGGGCTTAACTCAGCGCACAAAAGATCGTTGGTATTCAATTTTTTGAAAAAATACGCGCCGCACATCTGTGTCTTTCAGGAGACACATTTGGTCGGCTCCCGTATTTTGGGTCTTAAAAAGGCGTGGGTGGGCAGCCACTACCATACAACGTATTCCACCTACTCCAGGGGGGTCAGCATTCTCGTCCACAAACAGCTACCATTCCAGCTTATAGGGGTGAAAATTGATCCCGGGGGTAGGTATGTGATTATCCACGCATTGATCGCAAATAACCCATGTGTGTTGGTGGGCCTGTACCTCCCTCCCCCGGCGGATGTTTCCCTACTTTACAAGATTATGCAGACGGTGGTTGAGTATGGGGTGGACGATGTCCTGGTAATGGGAGATTTTAATTTGACCCCCACCTCAGGCCTGGATAGACTACACTCCACCTCCAGGTGGGTCCGGGGCTGACTGAATGGGCTAACGATTTTGCTCTCACAGATGTATGGCGTAACTCTAACCCTCTGAATAAACAATACACGTGTCACTCCACGACATTCAAAACTCTATCTCGCATTGATTTGATGTTCGCATCCCGCTCCATGCTTACTAAAACTGTGGATAGTAGCATTCTGCCCCGGGGTATATCTGACCATACACCGCTTCTCCTGAAGTTGTCCTTTGGAACGCCGGGGGAGAGGTTGTGGAGGCTGTCTAGGTACTGGGTGGAGGATGAGGAGATTCAGGAGTTAGTGCAAGAGGGGGTTTGCCACTTTTGGTTGGAGAACACTGAAGGCACTGATCCCCTGATTGCTTGGGACGCATTTAAGGCCTGGACCAGGGGAGAATACATTGCCCGAATAGCGAATGCTCGAAGGAAGGCCAGGCGCTCTTTGGAGGATCTAGAGGAGAAGGCCGGGAGGGGAGAGGAGGCGTATGTGGCTAATCCGACCCGGGAGGCGTACGGAGAATGGCAGTTTGCCTTACACCAACTGTCCCTTTGCAGGATAGATGGTATGCATAAGTCCCTTCTCGGTACGGCACACAGAGTCTTCGAGTACGGCAATAAGAGCGGTCGCCTATTGGCGTGGCTCGCAAAGGGGCAGTTCGCTGCCACCTATATTGCCGCGGTCAGAGACTCAGACGGGTTGCTACTGAGGGCCCCACAGGACATTAATAATAGATTTGCCCAATATTATAAACAACTATACTCCACCAGGGTGGAGTACTCTCCCCGGGAACTGACCGACTACTTGGCTGGGATCCCCCTACCGACTATTAGCGACCAGACTTGCGAGGCCCTGGAGGCAGACATCACCCTGGAGGAGGTACAGACGGCAATTTCCCAGCTTCAGGCAGGGAAGACCCCCGGGGCGGACGGCCTACCCAGGGAGTTTTACTCACAACATTTAGACCTGCTGGCGCCCCGGCTCGTGTCCCTGTTTGCCCAGTTCTTTCAGAGGGGGGCCCTCCCCGAGTCAATGTCTGAGGCGGTGGTGATCCTGATACCCAAGCCCGGCAAGGATCCGGAGGACTGCGCCTCCTACCGACCGATATCCCTCCTCAATGTTGATGCCAAGGTATTGGCAAAAATCCTGGCCAACAGGGTGTCGTCGGTCCTGGGGGAGGTAGTCCATCCGGATCAAACCGGGTTTATGCCTGGGAAGGGTACTGACATCAACCTCCGCCGCCTCTTTCTTAACATGTCCACCACGCATACCAACAGTGGTAGGAGAGTCATAGCCTCCCTGGACGCTGAGAAGGCATTTGACTCGGTGGAGTGGGTATTCCTGTGGGAGACCTTGGGTCGGTTTGGGTTCGGGCCCAGGTTCATTAAATGGATTCATATGCTCTACCAGACGCCCAGGGCCCGCATTAGGACGAATGACAGGATATCGGCCTCATTTCCCCTACAGAGGGGTACGCGTCAGGGGTGCCCGCTGTCCCCTGCCCTATTTGCCCTTGCGCTTGAACCCCTGGCAACCCTAATTAGGAACTCGGATAGAGTGGAGGGTCTAAAGGTGGGAGCACTGGTTGAAAAAATCTCATTATACGCGGACGACGCGCTACTTTACCTCCAGGACCCAGGGAACTCACTGAAGGCTGCCCTGGATATTTTCAACACGTTTGGAAAGTTCTCAGGGGTACGTATTAACTGGACCAAGTCCAACATTTTCCCCCTAGATCCACGGGCACGGGAGGGGACCACCGGAATCCCACTCATATGGGTCGATCAATTCAGGTATCTGGGTATCCAGGTCAGGAGAGAGCTGACAAGCTTTCAGGATCTTAACCTTCGGCCAATTATGACACAACTGCGGAATAAGTGCACCACATGGGCATCTCTGCCCCTTAATCTTATGGGCCGCATAAATTTGTTAAAGATGATTTTCCTTCCCAAGTTCCTATATGTTTTTCGAAATAGTCCCACCTGGATACCCAGATCCTTTTTTGCGGAGGTCGACAAATGTATTGGTTCGTTTATCTGGGGGGGAGCCGCCCCGAGGTTGGCAAGGTCCACCCTGACTCTCCCGGTACAATGTGGCGGCCTGGCAATGCCAGACTACAGGACATATTTTTGGGCGGCGGTCTTGGTCATGGTCAGGTGGTGGTATGTCCTCTCCAGGGGTAACGCAGCGGTGTGCCTGGAGGCGGCGATCATAGGATCATTACAAGAGCTAGGTAACTTAGTGTATAGGGGTGGCAGGGCCTATTCAGATCTCCCGCTACCCACTCGAACTACCCTTAGGGTATGGACCGCCTCAAGGAAGGGACTCCAGGGAGCACGATGTTGGTCTCCCCGATGTCCACTATGGGGAAATCCCAACCTCCCCCACATCAGGACTGTACCGGATCCGGTGATCTGGGCCAGATTTGGGGTAAAGACCGTTAGTGACATTATGGTGGCTGGAAGGTTGGCTCCATTCCCGATCCTCCAGGATAAACATCAACTGCCAGGCTGGATGCACTTTCGATACATGCAGCTGAATCATGCCACCAGAGCCCAATTCCCCGCTCCCATCAGGATGGAGATGGACCCCATTGAGAAAGTGTTAGCACAGGACGAACTTGAAAAACCCCTCTCGGCCCTATATATCAACCTCCTGAAGACTGACTCAACTAAGATAGATAGATTATATGACCAATGGAAGGCAGATATTCCAGATCTAGACCTGGAGGATTGGACTGATTGTCTGGCCGACAGTGCTGCATTACTAATATCCTCCAGAGAGCGCCTTATTCAGGTCAAGTTTCTGCATAGGGTATACTACACCCCCCAGAGGCTCCACAGGGTCTATCCGCAGCGGTCGCCTAACTGCCCCCGCTGCTTGGGCAATGAAGGAACGTATATCCACATGTTCTGGAGCTGCCCTAAAATAGTGGTCTACTGGAGGGAGGTGGTGGGTTCTGTCAATGGTCGCCTTCAACTGAGCCTTCCGGTGTCTCCCGAGCTGGCGCTACTGGGCATCCAGGATGATGATCAAAGACCTGGATACACCAAATTGTTATTGACTTATCTATTCTTCTATGCCAAAAGGGAGATTGTGCTGCAATGGAATGCGTCCTCCCCTCCCACAATAAGCGCCTGGGAAAAGTCCATTAACACCGTACTCCCATTGTACAAACTAACATATATGAATAGGAACTGCCCCCAAAAGTTTGATAGGGTATGGAAACCCTGGACAGGATGAGGATGTGACCTGGGTTGGCTATGAGAGGTCAGGGCTCGGGGGGTGGAACGGGGATTTAATGGTCACCAGCAAAAGATGTTATTAAATAGATCCGTTCTGACTAATGCTGCTTTGATGATAAACCTGCTGTTGAATACTAGTGTATTGAATTGAATGTAATAATTACTTGATTCGTCCATGTTGGACACATGTTGTAACCTGTATAATAATCTGCTTCAATAAAGGAACAGTTTTGACTCTTAAAAAAAAAAAAAAGAAAGCTAGATTTGTGGGGAGAAAAAGACATTAATTTTATTTGGGTACAGCGCCGCATGACCGCACAATTGTCACTTAAAGCAACGCAGTGCCGTATTGCAAAATATGTCAACCACTTTAAGGAATTAACATACAAAATGGACATTCAAATAAATCAGAAAAAAATAAAGCTTAGCATCTTGAAAACATTGCCAGGTTTTGGAAAGACAGCAGATCACTGATGGTGACCATCCCACAGTTCTTGGAGAAAAAAAAGTGTATGTTGCTATGTCTGTGTTAAGATCTTTTAAAATTTTAAAATTGCTTTCACTTTTATTTATTAAAGTGAAATTAAACCTTAACAAACAAACCATACTTACCTGCTCTGTGTAAATGGTTCCTCTTCGGTGAGTGCATTCAGGGTAAGCCACCTTCCCTGGAGGCACCCATTCGTGCTTGCTCCCAAGCCACCCAGTCTATGTCTATTGACACAGACTGGGCAACTCGATCCTGCCCCCGCTCCCACGTCACAGCATTTGTTTGACAGCAGCAGGAACCAATGCCTGCTAGATTAAGCTTTCATTTTTTATTAACTAAAATAACAAACATGTCATACTTGCCTGCTCGGCGCAATGGTTCCTCTTCCCTGGAGGCACCTGTTCATGCTTGATCCCAAGCCACCCAGTCTGCATCTATTGACACAGACCGGGTCACCATATATCCAGTATCCCATAGGAGACAAGAGGAGTGGGGGCAACTGCAGGACTTGTTCAATGTTGGCACTTGTCAAGTGTTTGCCATCACCTTCCCTTTTCTATGCATTTTTCCAGCAAATCCTCCAGAGTTCAGCATGGTGGAGTCCACTAGTGAGGAGAAAACTTTTCTCTTGAAGTGGAGAGGGTTATCTGTCCAAAATATCTACCCATTACCTCCCCATCAGAATCAGATAAGTTGACCTTTCACTTTTATCTTTAAATACACTTTTAAGTGTATCCTTATGTTGGCTAAGCATGTTTGTGTCAAATCTGATTGCAAAGTTATGTGCAGAAGTAGTAATGTATATTTTTTAATTTTTTTCATCCACAGTTTCCTTCCAACCCAGAGCACTGGCAGGACGTTGCAGCACAGTTTCATCGCCAATGGGATTTTCCCAACTGTGGTGGTGCTATTGATGGGAAGCACATCCGGATTTTACCACCAGCCAACTCTGGCTCCTATTACTTTAATTATAAGGGCTTTTGCAGCATAGTGCTCCAAGGCCATGAATTTTATCATATTAGAGTTAAAGTGATGGTAAGTTCCTACATGCCTACTGGTGGCTGTTGCCATCTTACATTTAAGAATGGGTTTGATATGATCTCTAATACGTTTGAAAAATTGTTTAGTTTTTCCTATATAGAACCCACCACACAAACATTTAGCCAGGTAGACTACCCCCTGGTGTTTGATAAGTAACTCTGTGTTTAACAGAATGGATACGACCATCAGAAAGCATAAACTCGGTGCTATTAAGTATAAATGACCAGATATCACAATGTCCACATGAAAATGTACCTGGGTTCCTGGTCTCAACTGGGTTAGAAATGTCAAAATGACTGTGGACAAGGGGACCTTTCAAGGAAGGTGCTCGTCTACAGAGGCGGCTCTCTAATTAGGCAAATTAGGTGGTCGCCTTAGGCCCAGCGATCAGAGGGGCCTCGCAGCCGCCTAGTTTGCCTTATAGCAGAGTCGCCTCTTCGAGTAACAGAGATCGCTGCCCCCAGCACAGCGCTGATTTCCCCAGTGACACCGAGAAAACTGGCCGCGAGAGTGACAGATCAGCAGGGGGATCGAAGCTCACTGAGAGCTCCAGATAGAGAGAGATGCCAGCCAGCTCTGACACTTCTCCCCTCCCCCTGCTGCCCGCACAGCCAGACAGAGGAGAGTAGCTGCTTCTACTCCGCCCCCTCCTCCCGTCCTCTCCTCCTGTGTATGCCCCGCCCACTCTCCCCGACAGACACTGTTCTGCTGCCTAAGGGATGTGGTCGGGAAGATTGAAGCCCAGCAAACAGAAAGGAAAGATGGAGTCTGATCCATCCATCCAGTCCCTCCTGCCTCTGAGTGAGTACACTTTACACTGATGTAGGGGTCTCCTTCCTTCCCTTCTCTCTCTCTCTTTCTCTCTTCACCCTTCTTTCTTTATTTCTCTCTCCCTTCTATCTATCTATCTATCTATCTATCTATCTATCTATCTATCTATCTATCTATCTATCTATCTATTTATCTATCTATTTATCTGTCTTTCTCCCTCTATCTATCTTTCTCCTATCTATCTTTCTCCTATCTATCTATCTATCTATCTATCTATCTATCTGTCTTTCTCCCTGCAGCAAAATCTCCATCATTAACAGCTTACTAACTCATACTACAAATACAGGACAACACTGGGACAACATTAGGATAAGAGCAAACACATTATAAATAAATAAAAAAGAGAAAGAAACGTAAAATATGCTATGTGGAATATACTACACAGTATACAATATATGCAATATACCGCTAGCTATAGAAGAAAGAAGATGAAAGAAGATTTTAATAAAGGAATTGTCAAAACCGTCTCCTGTCATTTTTACCATTTTTGTCACTTTTTTGGTGAAATGGTAGGGGTACTTTTGTACCCCCTTACCATTTCACACGGGGGGGCGGGATCTGGGGGTCCCCTTGTTAAAGGGGGCTTCCAGATTCTGATAAGCCCCCCGCTCGCAGACCCCCACAACCAATGGCCAGGGTTGTGGGGAAGAGGCCCTTGTCCTCATCAACATGGGGACAAGGTGCTTTGAGGAGTCACAGACCCCCAAAGCACCCTCCCAATGTTGAGGGCATGTGGCCTGGTACGGTTTAGGAGGGAGGGGGGCCGCTCCTGTCCCCCCTCTTTTCCTGCGGCCTGCCAGGTTGCGTGCTGGGATAAGGGTCTGGTATGGATTTTGAGGGGGACCCCACACCATTTTTTTTTTTTTTTGGCCAGGGTTCCCCTTAACATCCATAGCAGACCTGAAGGGCCTGGTAATTAAATTTGGGGGGACCCCCACGCTTTTTTTTTTGTCAATTACTTTTTTTTTATCAATGACTTTCAATGAATGACTGTTCTCTGTGTTACGGGAACCGGCAATTCATTAGCCGCAGATGGCTGCTTTAGATGACACAACAGGCCAGAAGGGTAGAGGTGGTTTAATGTGATACTGCAATGCTGTACTAACAGCACGCACATACTAATCCCCAGAATCACAGCAGATAATGTCAGCAGTCAGCAGCACTCAGCAGAATAATCACAGCACAGATAATGTCAGACTCAGCAGCACTGCAGAATGGATCACAGCAGATAATGTCACTGACACGCTGGAACACACTAAATGAGGCCGCCGGCGTGGCGGCCTTATATAGTGTGGGGCGTGTACTAAACCCCTGAGCTATAATTGGCCACAGGCATCCTGCCCTAGCAAAAAGGCCCTAGCAGGAAGTATCTCTTTGTAAATTACATGAAGTCTATGCTTTATTATAATGTGTTGCATATTGTTAAAAGTCTATGATTTATTATAATCTGCTGGATGCCTATAAATAAAAAAAATAAATAAAATGCACCCCCCTCAAAAAAAATGTAATCCTGAGCCCTGAAACACTAAAAAATAAAAAAATAAAAAACGATTCCAACCCAATCTATCAGAAAATAACAAAATATATGGATAAACGTGATATAAATATAAAACAAAATAACAAATAAAAAATAAAAAAGACTGCAAGGGGAGCCCAGTAGCTAACCAGCAGCTACAGTTGTTGCTGACACATGACAAATGTAGTTTGAAAAAGGATTGTTGGGTCTCTGACTTTCAACACAAGGGGTTATATTTATGTATAAGGTAAAATGTAGCCCATCATACTGCAATACATAATGCACAATTAAGCATAATATAGCAAAGAAAAACTCTTTATGGTAACTAATTCTTCCTACATAAACTGTCAGCTCTCTAAACTTTCCAACACACAAACCGACAAATGGCTGCTGGAAACCTAACCTTTTATAGTCAGCAGGGCTGGCAGATCACAAAACCCTCATTATTGGTCCTTTTAGGCAAGCTGATCTAAGTTTTAAGGCCAAACAGTGCATTATGGTTACAAAAAATACAGTCTGACAAATTTCCACAAGAATGCCATTAAGACCATACATTTTGAACACATTGCATTTTCTGTGAAATCATAGAACAAGTGAACCTGAACCTCATCTCTAGCTATGGAATACTAACTGCACAGCTGCTTATGCTAATATTAACCGAACAGTTTTAATATGCCTTGGAAAGCTCTTGTCCAAGCTTAAAGTAAACTGTGATTTTTTTTCTTGCTACGTCATCTAATGATACCTCTTGTAAGATCAGCATTGCTCCCTCTCTAATATCACAGCATTCTAGCAATTAATATACAGCTGCTGTAGAAACTGTGGAAAAATAACCTTTACCTTCAAAAGTACCTGCTGAACTTTCCTACTCCAGACAAATGCAGGGCTGTTATGACAGGCAAAGCTATGACACTGGTTAATGAACAAATGGATGCAACCACCTAGTACTCCAAGGCACATGGGGTGACTTATTCACTTATTCTCCCAGGCTCTACCTGCAACTGAAATGCAATCTTTGAATGGACTGAGCTTTCAACACCTACTTTACAGAAACATAAAGGATGATTTATAACGGTGATTTCACCAGATAATGTACGTATTCTTACATAAGTTTCTTTTTGGCTCCATTCTAAATTCATTAGACCAGAAATCTAATGTTCATTTCTGAGTTTTTTTTTTTTAATTCTGTGATTTGTGTCAATCTGCTTCTATAGTGTGTAACATGTTGAGTGTTTTTAGCACAATCTGAAATTGTAGATAATTGACAGCATACAGTATAATATCGAAATGCTTATTAAACTGTAAAGTGCTCTTTAATTTCTTGTTTTATTATTTAGATTTGTTGACTATAAATGGCAATGAGGTCTACATAATGTTGTCTATTTGTATGTGATGTTTGTGGCTTAATTACGTTTTATTTTCCTCATATAACTAAATTGCATACTGCCAATTACTGAGCTACATATATTATCCCCATAAAAAACATAACAAAAAAACAACAAAAACCTTAAGATGTGCTATGTTTATTAACAATGAATTAATAATAAAATGACCATAAAAGGGAATAATTGTTTGAGCCCCAGTTGTTTACTTGTCTGCAATCACAGAGACTGTAAGACACTTGCAACTTTTAGGACTGGCAGACATACATCTACAGTATGTTTTACTGGAACTAACAAAAACCTGCCCAACAACCCCCTGACAATGACATTGCACTGTGTCCCCCAAAACTCACACACAGATGATTGTTATCTCATCAGGACTAACAGATGCCTGCCTCTACTACTCCCAGAACTGATGATTGCACTTCCCAACAGAAAAATAAACACACTTGTGTCTGCAATGTCAGTTACTAATCTTATATTATGTTAATTCTTCACTTCCCTGGGTCTTACTTCCAACAGGAGACCTTGCTAGATTTATCACTCTGTCCTCCTTTCTTACTGTTAAGGGACTTAGGAAATACTCAAGCCATTTTTGTCCAATCCCTCACCCCAGAGCAGCACAGAAACACCTTAGCTTGTTATTAACTTTACAGCATTGGTATGCCAATCTGTTTGCCTATAAAACAAAAATTGTCAGTTAAAGCGATGCAGTGCCTACTTTGCAAAAAAAAGGCCTGGTCAAGAAGTGGGTAAATCCTTCTGGGCCTGAAGTGGTTAATAAGAGGTCTTTACTCCCACACTTCCATAGATCTGGCCCTTTCTATTAAGCAAGCATGTATGAAGTGTTGTACTGTACCTCACCACTATGACAGCATCTGGCTTTTTTATTGTGCTTCAGACACATTGTAAGATTTTACATACATGTAGCAAGAATCAACTTCTCAACGATCTAACAGTTTCTTCCTCCATGATTATTCTGCAACTGCACCTATCCAACATTCATAAAAGGGAAATGTAATAATTACTGTATTTCCACATTTTGACAGGACATTCATCTGCTCCAAAGTTGTCTGGATGAAAAATGAAAAAGCAACAGTGACTGATACAAGGCATGGTTTGCTTTCTGTAAGTACACACCTTCTGTCACTTCATGTTTCATGGGTTAGACACTAGTACCGAGATGAGATTGGGTACCGAGAGGAAAAAAGTGTAAAAAACTGCAAAAAATTTCCTTATAAAATGATCTTCTTTGGCTCTTTTTTGCTTTGTTAAATACGCCATTAAAAAAAAATCTATTGAATAAGTACAAAAAAAATTATCATTGATCCTCCAAGAAAATATATCAGCTGATAAATTGCTGTGCCGTCTGCCTGTGCTGAGTGTAATCAGTTACATTGTTTCCAGGTTTCTCTGAGAACTACAGTGCCATCCTCTCTATGTTACAGAGAAGAAAGAAGTTTTCTGTAATCATCTCCATAGATACCATAAGTGGAGCAAGCATTGTCACCCTAGGACAGGATGTATATTACTGGCAGGATCACCAGGTAAAAAAAAATAATAATAGTAATTAAAAAAAGATTGAAAAATGAAATCTAATTCAGTCACCACATTTACTTGTGAGCTACCATACATTCCATTTTTGTTCTTGGGTTTAGATACACTTAAAGCGTAACTCCACTTTTGTTGATAAAAAAACATTCCCCTCTGGGTGATCTATGTACAATGTGCAAGGATTATAACAACCTTTGTTGCAGATTCTTAGGCTGGTTTCACACTGGGGCGGTGCGGCCGGCGACGGTAAAGCAGCGCTATATTTAGCGCTGCTTTACCGTTGTTTTAGCCGCGGTATGCAGCCGCTAGCGGGTGGTTTTAACCTCTGCTAGTGGCCGACAAAGGGTTAAAACCCACCTGCAAAGCGCTGCTGCCCCGCGGTGTCCCATTGATTTCAATGGGTAGGAGCGGTATAGGAGCGGTGAATACACCACCCCTTCACCGCTCCAAATATACTGCTAGCAGGACTTTTTTTTACCATCCTGCTAGCGCACCGCTCCAGTGTGAAAGCCCTCTGGCTTTCACACTGGAGTGAAAGGACCCTCTTTTATCAGGAGCTATACAGGCGCTATTTTTAGCGCTGTAGCTCCTGAAAAATGCTTCAGTGTGAAAGGGGCTTTACCTTTAGTTATTCTGAAGGAATCCATGTGTGTTTGTCTGTGCCTCTGTGCTAAGTGGGTCTAATGGGAGTGGTTTCATAATTATCAGTCAGCTGTGGCAGCTGCAGGACACTAATGAGGAAATCTGCTGGGCCTGCATCCCTTTAGAAGTATACCTATTGGAAATATCTCACCAAAAATGACACTTTTGTTGCAGGGGATGGGAAAATTGGTGAGCCAATCACACAAGCAGGAAATTATGTTTGTGGGGGAGTGGTCAGTACACATTCTGTGTACAGAACAACTCCATGTAGCCATATAGCTTTGCATTTATAGAAAATTACAGCGGCTGTAGATTGAAAAGGAAAGGTCATTTTTTATTAGCATTCAATTACAATATAACTTGTATCGCAATTGTACACGCTATATTATTTTTCCTTTATTTGCTATTTTTTTCCCCCACCAAAGTGGAGTAACCCTTTAAATTGTATGCATTGGACAATATTATGATACCAATTAAATACATTAAAATACCTTAAATATCCCCACCAAACACTCTCTAAATAAAGAAAACTAAAGCATTTATTTTTAGGAAAATCACCTAAGCATCTCAGTGAATGAAACTGAGAGTTCATTCTTAAAGTTGATGTAAACCCGAAAATATTTTTTTTTTTTTTTTTTGTCTGGCACAATATAGAGTATGGGATTTCAGATCAGCTGTGCCCAGTCTTGCCACAAAGAGTTAATCCAGCTCTGAGCAATCCTCATATCTTTTTTAGTGAAATAAAACGGACAAACTGTGAAAACTTTGCCTGTTCTTCCCCCTTGCTGTGATTGACAGGTGATTTACATATCTTGTGCACTAGCCTAAGACATGCATTATTCCCACCCCACTCGTTTCTTCAGCAGCTCTGCAAGGATTGGCTGTTCCACACCTCAGCATGATTTGGCATGCTGAAGTCATGTGGGGACTTTTCTGGGTTTTGATTGGATGTTAGTGATCATAGCAGAAGTTCAGTGTAAGAAATACACAGGAGAAAATGCATGTTGATAAGGGGAGTGTAGAGGTGGGCGGGGAGTCTACTGACATCACAACTCCACCCACTGAGCCCAGGAAAACATACCCACCCACAAAATCTGCAGTTTTTTGGGTCTCATAGCAGACAGAGGGGAGACATTTGACAGATAGGTATACATGCAGATCAGTGTTTCTCAACTCCAGTCCTCAAGGCGCCCCAACAGGTCATGTTTTCAGGCTTTCCATTATTTTGCACAGGTGATTTGATCAGTTTCACTGCCTTAGTAGTTACCACAGCCGTTTCATCTGAGGGAAATCCTGAAAACATGACCTGTTGGGGCGCCTTGAGGACTGGAGTTGAGAAACACTGTTCTAGATAACCAATATTGCAGTAGTTTAGAAAGGATGAGAGTGGGTTTACATCCACTTTAAAAAGAAATTTAACAGAAATCACCCTGCATTTCCACAATTATAATCAAATGAGTGTTTCCAATTTGAAATGCCAAATACATTTTTGGTATGCAATAAAAGTAGCCAAATGTACCAAGTCAAACTCTGCAAAATAGCAAACACATGCAGCACAACTGAAATAAAACATTTGCAAATACTATAGAAAACTATGATCATATTTGAATAAAATGATGTGTGTGGCTACAATTACAGGCTGGAATTTGTAAATGTATTATTTTTTGACTGCTTTGTATTATGTATTTGGTGTATTGCAAGAATGACAATAATGCTATTTTGTTTTTGCACAGTTTAAGGATTATCTAAAAAAATACTTTAAGTATTTAAATAAATTTGCAGGGAAGTTTTAAAATGGCAAAGGAGTTTGAGAACCCCTTTCTTTAATGAAATATAGTTTACTCGGGCATATTTGAATACTAATTGACAAAGAACTCTAGAAGGATTGGGAAAGTAAATGCTCAGGTTTTGTAAATAGTGCCATATGGTGCCATTTTGCAGATGCTATTTCTCATTGGCATATCCCAGAGCTAGAATGAATATCTTAACCTCCAATCAATACAATATGACTCTGCTTAAATGCATTTAATTCTACACCTACTGCATATGTTTCAGTATGAAGCAGATGATAAATGTGCATTTACTACTTTGTGCTATAACAATGGTCATTATAGCATTTACCTAATGGAAGCAGCTGCTCGGTTACAGAGTGTGTCTCTAATATTAGGATTCAATTAAGAAGCACGGGAAATGACCTGGACAACATAACTATGTTAAAATTAAATGCATTTGGGGCCTGATTTAGTAAGTGATTTCTGTAAAATGTTTAGTACAAGCATTTAAGAAAAAAAAAAAATCAAAGGTCATTTTTTAAAAAGTCAATCAATTTCCTTATTTGAACAGTACCCAATAAAAAATAATTGGACATGTTTTTAGAGAAGAAAAATGTACTCATGCAAAATGACCTGTTTTCAATTTAATTATTGTAATCTTTATGTTAATCAATTGAGATGCAGCAATGTAATTGAAACCAGAAGATAAATAAGCAGCCAAGCAGCAGAATAATCTATGAATTAAGGTAGATGGGTTAGTTAAATGGGATTAATATCTATAACCAAAAAGAATATACCTCTATTATCAGCTCTTAAAGTTTATGACAAACAGCCAGAATATTACCTAGGTGTTTTTATTGCTTTTGCTTTGTGTATCATTTTATTAACCACTTCAGTCCCGGAAGAATTTACCCCCTTCCTGACCAGAGCACTTTTTGCGATTCGGCACTGCGTCGCTTTAACTGACAATTGCGCTGTCATGCGACGTTGCACACAAACAAAATTGACATCCTTTTTTTCCCACAAATAGAGATTTCTTTTGGTGGTAATTGATCGCCTCTGCGGTTTTTATTTTTTGCTCTGTAAACAAAAAAGGAGCAACAATTTTGAAAAAAACATATTATTTTGTACTTTTTGCTATAATAAATATCCCCGTTTTTTTTTAAAAAAAAGCTATTTTTTTTCTCAGTTTAGGCCGATATGTATTCTTCTACATATTTTTGGTAAAAGCTATAGCGTCTACAAAACAGGGCATAGATTTATAGCATTTTTATTATTTTTTTTTACTAGTAATGGCAGCGATCTGCAATTTTTATCGTGACTGTGATATTATGGCGGACACATCTGACAATTTTGACCAATTTTTGGGACCATTGGCATTAGACATGTGCACAACAAAAAAATTTGTTTATTTTCGTTTTGTATTTTTCATTTCCGAAAAAAATTAGTTTATTTTCGTTTCCTTTTTTTTCGTTTCCGTTGATTCGTTACGATTCGTAAATTCGTAAGTCGTCGGTGTTCGTATTCGTAACGATTCGTACATTCGTAAGTCGTCGGTGTTCATATTCGTAACGATTCGTACATTCGTAAGAGTTATTTTTCGTTGATTTGTTTTTTCGTTAGTTTAATTTTCGTTTATTCGAAATTCAGACGCATTTGTATTTATTCGTACATTCGTAACATTCGTAGATTCGTAATCGGAGCATAATTCATAATTTTATGTAATGTGTATGCTATTATTACATTTTAAGAGACACAGAAAATTACGAATCGAAAAAAAAAAGTTACGAATGTACGAATTTTTTCGCTCAATCCATTCGAAGCACGTTAAGCAGCACCATTGTAAGGGACACGGAAAATTACCAATTCAACAAAAAAAAAAGTTACGAATGTACAAATTTTTTCGTTCATTTTCGTTGTTCCTGTTTTCGTTTTTCGGATTTTCTTCATTCGTACATTCGTTGTTTCTAATTATTTTTTTTCGGATTTTTGTTGTTTTTCGGATTCGTTCGATTCGAACCATTCGTTAATCGGATTCGTTCGATTCGAACAATTTGTTATTCCGTAGAAGTTTTAGCGAATCATTCGTTCATTCGTACGAAAACGAACGAACGAAAATAACGAAAAACAAAAAAAAACAAAACTAATTGCACATGTCTAATTGGCATTATTACAACGATCAATGCTATAAAAATGCACTGATTACTGTAAACATATCACTGGCAGTGAAGGGGTTAACACTAGGGGGCGATCTAGGGGTTAACTGTGTTCCCTGGGAGGTGATTCTAACTGAAGGGGGAGGGGACTGACTAGAGAAAGTGATGACAGAACAGAACAGGGAAGTGTGTGTTTGCACACACTCGTCCCTGTTCTGTGTCTCCTGGTCACGATCGCTTGTGGCCGGCAGTCATCACGACCATCGGCCACAAGCATCGGCACCCCCGCTGTGCAGCGAGCATGCGCGATATCCCGACCCCGCAAACCGATGTATAGCTACGACGGTTCACGCAGGGGAGCCAACCTGCCGCAGTATAAGTTTGGGGTAGAGGAACTTGACAGAGTCCTGACCTCAACACAACAGAATACCTTGGGGATGAATTATAGCGGAGACTGTAAGCCAGGCCTTCTCGTCCAACATCAGTGCCTGAGCTCACAAATGCACTTATGGAAGAATGGTCAAACATTCCCATAGACACACTCCTAAACCCTGTGGACAGCATTCCCAGAAGAGTTGAAGCTGTTATAGCTGCAAAGGGTGTAGGCCAAATACATTTTGGACCCCTATGGACTAAGACTGGGATGCCATTACAGTTCATGTGCGTATAAAGACAGGTGCCCCAATACTTTGGACAATATATTGTATATTGCTTGTGACACTGAGCATGGCTATGGACTTAGGGCTGGTTCACACCACAGAGATGCAGAGAATGTGCATAAGGCTGTCTGCTGGCTAAATGGGTAGCAATTCAATCTAGCAGCACTGGGGTTGCTGGTTCAGTTCCCCAACATCCTAATGCTTGTGTTGTTGTTTATATGTTCTCCCTGTGTGGGTTTCTCCCCACAATCTAAAAACATGCAGCCATTTTATTTGTCTCCTGTCTAAATAGTCTCTAATGTAAGAAAGTTAGTTTTGGACTTTAGATTGGAAGCTCATTACAATCAGGGACTGATGTTAATGTTTGTTAGCACTAATCATGCCCAGGGACGTTGACACTTAAAATTGTAGGGTTTACACTACACAGGTACATATGCTTATAAAACTGTTGCTTTGTTTATGTGCATGCAAATAGACTTCACTCTTTGGCCTATATTTGGAGATTTGATGCACATAGTCAAGGGCTCATCAGGTGCAGTCACTTTAGACATACATGAAGAGACAGATTAAAAAATACTGGTGGGCGTGTACTTCTATTGGGCGTGTGTCAGGGTGCTAACAATACAACCTATCTTATATAAAGGGCTGCAGTGGGGGGGGGGGGGGGGCGTTTGGCCTGAGAAGGCCAAGGTTTTTTGCTGTGATTTGTGGGGAAGAAGGAATGATATTGTGCATATTGACAAGCGCCCAACTAGGACTGAAATTCTTGGGCATTTTTTCCATCAAAAGTGGGTTTATGTGGCCATGCTGTCAATGTTGTGTGTGTATTGTTCCTGTCTGATCATGCAAACATGGTTTGGGAGCATGTGCTGACCTTCTACCCTGATCTCATTGCTTAATCATGTACACAGAAATGCAGCTTCCAGCAGAACATGGTCACCTATGTACCGGTATGTGTGTGTTTTTAAGGTGTAATCCCTCACGCTACTAAATAAGTGAAAATAAACTACCGTATTTATCGGCGTATAACACGCACCGGCGTATAACACGCACCCCAAGTTTAGGAGGGAATTTTAAGGAAAAAAAGTTTTAGAAGGAAAGTTTAGGGAAAAAAAAACTTACATTTAAGCGTCATTTGCAGCCTGCCCAGCGTCATTTGCAGCTTGCCCAGCATCATTTGCAGCTTGCCCAGCGTCATTTGCAGCTTGCCCAGCGTCATTTGCAGCTTGCCCAGCGTCCTTTGCAGCCTTGCCCAGCGTCATTTGCAACCTGCTCAGCGTCATTTGCAGCTTGCCCAGCGTCATTTGCAGCTTGCCCAGCGTCATTTGCAGCTTGCCCAGCGTCATTTGCAGCCTTGCCCAGCATCATTTGCAACCTGCCCAGAGTCATTTGCAACCTGCCCAGCGTCATTTGCAACCTGCCCAGCGTCATTTGCAGCCTGCCCAGCGTTATTTGTAGCTTGCCCAGTGTCATCTGCAGCTTGCCAGAGTCATTTGTAGCTTGCCAGCGTCATTTGCAGCTTGCCCAGCGTCATTTGCAGCTTGCCCAGAGTCATTTGCAGCTTGCCCAGCGTCATTTGCAGCTTGCCCAGCGTCATTTGCAGCCTTGCCCAGCATCATTTGCAACCTGCCCAGCGTCATTTGCAGCCTGCCAAGCGTCATTTGTAGCTTGCCAAGTGTCATCTGCAGCTTGCCAGTGTCATTTGTAGCTTGCCAGAGTCATTTGCAGTTTGCCAGCGTCATTTGCAGTCTTCCCGACATTTAAATTTCCCGCTGCGAGACAAACCGCGCATGCGCGGCCGAAAAAGACCGAACCGCCGCCAAAAAAGGCTGACGCGTGCCCGAAAAAGACCGAGCCGACTGTTCGGCTCCACTCGGAGTCCCGCCTCCCTGCTGTTTCGGGAGCGAGCGCAGGGAGGCGGGACTACGAGCGGAGCTGAACAGTCGGCTCGGTCTTTTTCGGCCTTTTTCGGCCGCGGTTCGGTCTTTTTCGGCAGCGGTCGCCATTTTTCGGCGCCGCAGCCAATTTTTGTAATTTTTTTGGGGGTATCGGCGTATAACACGCACCCACAACTTTCCCCCGATTTTTAGGGGGAAAAAGTGCGTGTTATACGCCGATAAATACGGTAATAATGCTAATAATGTAAGATACGTGAAACTGCTGCAAGATCTACAGTGTGCACTAAACACCAAAAAACAGTAAATAATAATAAAAGTGATCCGCGCAGGTTAATAATAGGTGAATGATACAGTGAAATAATCCACAATAATTTGCAAAAGTAAACACAATGAATGAAATACAAATGATAATATGTGTACATCAAAAAGTCCAAATCGTGGTGATTGGTTAGTGACAATAATCATAAAAGTTCATAGTAGTGATGAATCTTGTAAATAAATATCTATATTGTGAAAATGATGTTGATCTTCGTGACTAAACTGTCACGTAATGCTCACAGAGCTCTTACCTCCAAGTGGAGAAAGATAGGCCTCAAATCAATATCCTGTGGTGGGATGAAATATCTGCCTCCGTATTCCCAAACGATATCCATATGGACGATTATTGATATGGTCCACGGTCTACTGAGCGGGTCTCCTCTCTGTTATAAGCTGGGTTAACCTCCAAGTCTCGTGGTTCCGTGGTAAACGTTTAGGCCACTTTCACACTGAAGCGCTTCTAAACTGCCAGGAAAAACACTGAGCGCTTTTGAAGAGCTTTTCAGGCGCTTTTGAAGAGCTTTCCATTCATTTCAATGGGAAGGGAAGTTTTTCACAGTCCTGCCAGCACACTGCCCCAGTGTGAAAGCGTTCATTGATTTTAATGGAAATACGTTTTTGTGAGCTTTTTAGGCGCTGTTTTTTGAAGTGGTCTTAGTGTTCTTTGTAGTGTTTCAGGTTACTCACTGGCCTCGAAACTGTCTCCCAGGAGACATTTTCTAATATCTTATATAATCTCTATAATGTTTCTATAATCTTGCAGATAAAAATGATGCGGGCTGGTGGGTGAGTTGTAGTATGAAATGTTACCCATTATACACTGAAAGTAAATCTGTGTCCACTCTAAGGTTTAGACAAATTTTAGAGTGTAAGCTCCTATGAGCAGGGCCCCTAAACCCAATTGCTAAGACCACTTTCACACTGAGGCGCTTTTCAGGCGCTTTCACGCTAAAAACAGCGCCTAAAAAGCTCACGAAAACTTATTTCCATTAAAATCAATAAACGCTTTCACACTGGGGCAGAGTGCTGGCAGGGCTGTGAAAAACTCCCCTCCCCATTGAAATGAATGGAAAGCTCTTTAAAAGCGCTCAGTGTTTTTACTGGCAGTTTAGAAGCACTTTAGTGTGAAAGTGGCCTAAGGCCCCTTTCACACTGGGGCGGGGAGCCGCGGTGACGGTAAAGCAGCGCTATATTTAGAGCTGCTTTACCGTCGTTTTAACCGCGGTATTCAGCCGCTCGCGGTGCGGTTTTACCCCCCAAATCAATGGGAAGGAGCGGTATAGGAGCGGTGAACACCATATGTGTTCTCTGCTTCCATGACCAGGGCACTATACAAGCAGATCTTGCGGTTCATGCGCTTCAACGGCAATGAGCTCTGTCGTCCTCGGGGTGACCCTGAATTTGATCGGCTCTACAAAATTCGGCCCCTCGTAAACCACTTCAACCAATGTTTTGCAGTCTTGTTTACTCCCCATCAAGTTGTCTGCATTGATGAGTTTCTGATTAAGTTTTCTGTCCGCTTGTCTTTCAAACTGTATCTTCCCAGCAAGCGTACCAGATATGGGGTCAAGATGTATAAGCTCTGTGACAGGGCCACAGGCTATACATATAGTTTTATGGTTTACAAGGGAAGTGATAGTTACGTAGAGCCGGAGAACTGCCCAGATTACAGGGAGTGCTGGTAAGATTTTGTGGGACTTGGTGTCACCCTTATTTGGAAAGGGGTATAACTTGTATGTGGACAATTATTACACGAACGTGACACTTTTTAGTCACTTGTTTGATCATTAAATTGGCGCATGTGGCACTGTGCGATCTAATCGCCGGGACTTTCCCCAGAGGCTTGCAGATTCCTGCCTTAGGCTGGGGGAGAGAGCCTGCTTGAAGTGTAATAACTTGCTCGCTGTGAAGTGGAGGGATAGTAAGAATGTTTTCGTTCTTTCCTCCCTTCACGCAGACACGACAGTCCAAATTCCTACGGCAACTGGTGTTGTGGAGAAACCCCTCTGTGTCCATGAATATAACTTTAATATGGGAGGGGTGGACCTCAACGACCAGTTGTTGGCGCTGTACCTAATTGTTCGTAAAGGCCAGACACTGGTACAAAAAAGTGTCTGTATATTTATTTAAATTGGCTCTGCTGAATGCTTATGTGCTATACAAAGCTTCAGGAAGAACTGGATCCTTCCTTAAGTTCCAGGAAGAGATCATCACAGCCCTTCTGTTTCCAGACGGTGCTGTGGCCCAACCTCCCAACGCAAATACAGTAAGCCGGCTGCATGGGAGGCATTTCCCCTATGTCCTCCCTGGTACCCCTACCCAACAATCCCCCAAAAGAAAATGTTGTGTTTGTAGAAAGCGCGGATATAGGCATGATACCCGCTATTATTGTCCCTCCTGTCATGACCATCCTGGTCTTTGTATTGGTGAATTTTTTGAACGCTACCACACACTAGTGGAGTTTTAGTGTAGGGTACAGCACTGCACAGACTAGGACACACATTCACAGGATCTCCAAAGATGCCATCGTATTTTGGGAGATCGAAACCTGGAACCGAACCGTTACAACTGTTACAGTTAAAAAAAAGTGTAAAAAATAAAAATAAAAAAAATTGTCGTTTTATTGTTCTCTCTCTATTCTCTCTCTATTGTTCTGCTCTTTTTTACTGTATTCTACAATGCAATGTTTTATTGTTACTATATTTAATCATGTTTGCTTTTCAGGTATGTAATTCTTTTATACTTTACTGTTTACTGTGTTTTATTGTTAACCATTTTTTTGTTTTTCAGGTACGCCATTCAGCTGCAGCACTAGTTTATTTATCTTGACAGCAACAGCTTTTGCTCCCACGATATGTAAAGCCGTGACTCCAGCGCTATCGGAGGTGATTTCACCACCACAGTTA
The DNA here is from genome assembly GCA_028564925.1 of Lithobates sylvaticus. Taxonomy (NCBI): domain Eukaryota; kingdom Metazoa; phylum Chordata; class Amphibia; order Anura; family Ranidae; genus Lithobates; species Lithobates sylvaticus. The sequence goes on from CM053026.1 coordinate 525,170,691, forward strand.
AAAAAAAGAGCATATATGCCGAAGCATGGGGGCAGGGGTGGAGCAGCAATTTGCTCCTAACTTTAGGGGCTGATTGCCCCCATGCTTTGGCATATATTTTTAGGCACAGATCGCATTAAAAAAATATATATATTTTTACTATGTTTTATTGCATTTTCTTTGCAGGTATGGTAAGTCTTACTGTTATATTGTAATGGTACTTTGTTTTATTGTTAACCATCATTTACTTAACAGGTACGCCATTCAGCTGCAGCAGTGATTTATTTATCTTGACAGCAACAGCATTTGCTTCCACTATACGTAAATCAGCGACTCCATCGCTGTAGGAGGTGATTTCACCACCACAGTTAAAAGAAAATGGTGCATGTATGCCCATCATTAGAAGTGGGTGGATGAAGGGCGGTAATCTAATGGTAGACATACCCACCGATCAATCTCTTTTTTTTGTTCAGCCCACAGGCTGCATGAAAAAAGAACATTAAAATGTATGCCCAACAAGGACCAGCAATGTACCTGAATGTTGCTGGACTTTGAGTGGTTTTACCAGAATGATGCCTGCAGGTGTAGGTATCATCTTGGTATCATTCTTTTCAGGCAGCGGTCGGCTTTCAAGAAAAAGCAAACCTAGCGACTAATTAGCCTCTAGATTGCTTTTATAAGCAGTGGGAGGGAACGTCCCCCCCCTCCGTCTTCCATGGTTTTCTCAGGCTCTCCTCTCCCAACAGGGAACCCGAGAATGCAGCCGGTGTTTCCGCCAGCTAACCATAGAGCTTATCAGAGACCAGAATGGCTCCAATCATCTCTATGGCCTAAGAAACTGGAAGCTACGAGCATTTCATGACTTAGTTTTCGCCAGTTATAAACAGCGCCATTGGGAAATTGGCAAAGCATTTTATCACACCGATCTTGGTGTGGTCAGATGCTTTGAGGGCAGAGGAGAGATATAGGGTCTAATAGACCCCATTTTTTTCAAAAAAGAGTAGTACCTGTCACTACCTATTGCTGTCATAGGGGATATTTACATTCCCTGAGATAACAAAAAAAATTATTAAAAACATGAAAAGAGCAGTTTAAAAATATAATAAAAAAGCAAAATAAATAATAATAATAATAAAAAAAAGAACCTCTATCCCCCCATGCTCACAAGCAAATGCGAACACAAGGGCGGTCTGGTGTCATATGTAAACAGCAATTGCACAATGCATGTGAGGTATCACCACGGAGGTCAGATCGAGGGCAGTCATTTTAGCAGTAGAGCTCCTCTGTAAATCTGAAATGGTAGCCTGTAAAGGCTTTTAAAGGCTTTTAAAATGTATGTAGTTCGTCGCTGCTGCACGCTTGTGCGCAATTTTAAAGCATGTCGCGTTTGGTATCCATGAACTCGGCATAAGATCATCTTTTTTATTTCATCAAACTTTTGGGCAATATAGTGTGTTTTAGTGCATTAAAATTTAAAAAAGTGCGTTTTTTCCCAAAAAATTTTTTGAAAAAAATCGCTGCGCAAATACTGTGTTAAAAAAAAATTGCAACACTCACCATTTTAATCTGTAGGGCCTTTGCTTTAAAAAATATATATAATATTTGGGGGTTCAAAGTAACTTTCTTGCAAAAAAATAATATTTTTTCATGTAAACTGAAAGTGTCAAAAAGGGCTTTGTCTTCAAGTGGTTAGAAGAGTGGGTGATGTGTGACATAAGTTTCTAAATGTTGTGCATAAAATGCCAGGACAGTTCAACCCCCCCCCCCCCCCATGACCCCTTTTTGGAAAGTAGACACCCCAAGCTATTTACTGATAGGCATGTTGAGTCCATGGAGCATTTTATATTTTTCCACAAGTTTCGGGAAAATTACACTTTTTTTTGCACAAAGTTGTCACTAAATGATATATTGTTCAAACATGGCATGTTTATATGTGGAATTACACGCCCAAAATACATTCTGCTGCTTCTCCTGAGTACGGGGATACCTCATGTGTGAGACTTTTTTGGGAGCCTAGCCGCGTACAGGACCCCGAAAACCAATCACTATTTTTTTAATTCCAGGTGAAATATGCCTACTCAGAAGCAAAAAGATTGTGGCCTGTTTGGAATAGCTGTGGTGCTATAATCTAATACCTCATCCCCCCATTGGTGTGACAAATAAAACACCTGTTTATTTATTTACAGATGCAAAATGCTAACTTATTCGCTTAGAATTTGTAGCCTGTCCCTATAGGCTTAACATGTGTAGTGAAACTGTGTAACATTTGCTTTCTTTAGTGTCCTAACAAATGCATTTTTTATTTTAGGATGCAATATGCCTGCAGAATCCATAAGAATTTGCAGCCTGTCCAAAAAGATATATTGGCTGTGCTTAATAGATGTGGTGCTAAACTGTAATATTTTTCCATTGCCATTCTCTGAGTCAAGAATTTTTTTTTTTTATTTCCAGATTTCTTTTAACTACTCAAATTGCAGCATGTCTATACTGGCTTAGATTCAGTGGTGCAATTGTGTAACATTTTTCAATCTCCAGTCACCTAAAAATACTTTTTTTTTTTATTCCAGATGCAATGTGCTTGCTCTAGCCTTTAAAAATTGTAGCCTATCCAAAGGCTTAATGTGTGTTTTCTTTAAAATTTGAAACAAATAGACAATCTTTATTTATTTTCAGATGTAATATTCCTGCTTAACCCAGAAGAAATCGTATCCTGTCTAAAAAAGGCTAAATAGCTGTGGTGCTAAACTGTATTTTTTTCCATTTTCATTCACTAAATCAAGAGACCATTTTTTTTCAGATGCAATATGTCTGCTCAGTTGCTCAGAAATTGCAGCATGTCCATACAGGCTTAAAATCAGTGGTGCAAATCTGTAATATTTTTCCATCTATAGTCTCCTAAAAATACATTCATTTTTTATTTCCATTTGCAATTCACTTGCTCTCTCCCTCAGAGCATGGGGTCTATCCAAGAAAGACTTAAAATGTGTGCTGCTAATCTAAACAATTCTTTGGCATTTAGCTCTAGGAAATAGTCTTTTTGGGGCATTAAAAGTGTATGCTATTTCCATCTGAAAAAGCAAGCTGTTAAAATGGCTTAAAAAATGCAATAATGCACATTTTTCAGTTTTCAGTCTCCAAAAAATACACTGTTAATTGTTTAACCACTTGACATTCTCAGGCCATTTTAAAATGCCTTGGACATCAAGTGGTTAAAGCTTAAAGTTCATGGTTGCAGCTGCAGCTAAAAAGCTTGAGATTTTTTTTAAGCTGATGATCAGCTGTATAGCAAAAGATATTTGGGCAGCTCTACAGCCAGCAGATCACTTTTACAGTAGTCTCAAAGGCAAAGGCAGCACCCCTCCTATTGACCCCCTGGCGGTATTCCCGATTCTGGCTCGGGGTGGAACTTCAGTACCATAAGCGGTAACCCCGAGCCAGTCTCGGGCTTGCATTGCAGGATACAGGGAGACTTACTTACCTTGTCCCCTGGACCTGCGATGTCTCCCTGCTGTGTGTGCGAGCTCCTCTGCTCAAATTAACACAGTACCGAGTGCCGCTGACCTCCGTTCCCTGCGACGTTACGACGCACGGGAGCGGAGATCGGCGCGAAATTCAAAAAAGTTAAAACACACAGTACACATACAGTACTGTATAAAAAAATTACACATCCCCTTTGTCCCTAGTGGTCTGTCCAGTGCCCTGCATGTAGTTTTATATAATAAATACATTTTTTTCTGCCTGGAAACTGGAGATTGTCCATAGCAACCAAAAAGTGTCCCTTTATGTCAAAGTGGTTTTAGACCAGCTAGAAAACAGCGATAATAAATTATAATCACAATTCATCATCAAACACTAAATCTAATGACAGCGACAATTCTGCAACTGAGCAAATTTCAGTGTTTTTGGTTTGATTACATTATTGAATATTTTTTATAATTATTTATTATATTATAATTTATGATTTTGTGTTTCAAACTTTATCATACCTGGGATGTCTACTAGACTCTGGTTTGGATAGTTATTCATATGAATTGCATGCCTACAATATAAAACGCCAAATTTCCATGCAAAAAAATTGTACCGCTTTTGGTACAAAATTCCAGACATAATCATACCGCCAGGAAGGTTAAGCAGATGGAGATAAAGGCACATCCATTCACTGATATCCCCTGTGAGAAATGACGCGATGATGATTTTGTCACTTCCATTTTCAGATCTATCATTACCTGGCTAATGTAGTTAGGGAAGCAGCTGATCAAACATTTTCTGTGCTTGATTAGCTGCAGTGGAGAGAACGGGAGACATTGGGAGTCTAATAGATTCCTGATGTAGCCATAAAGAGAACCTGTCATCTGCCCATTCTATCACATAAAAGGCGTGTTAGCCCCATTGTGATAGCAATAAGGTTAAATGTGAAAAGGATATGCTTATAAAATGAATGAATAAAATAATGTAAAAAACCTAAAGCACACCCATCCCATCTGTGCATACATTTGAATGTAAAAGCATGCCTGCACATAGCCAGCAATGCCAACATATGTGAGTTATCACTGCAAATGTCAGGGTGAGAGCAATAATTCTCAGGGTCATAATTCATAGTTTAACTCTAAACTAATAACCTGTAAGGCTTTTAAAAGTCTCAGCTATGAACGATTTTTAGTACTGTAGTTTCACTTATCTCTTGACAAATTGCATACACCTTCTCCAGACATTAGGGGTTATTTACGAAAGGCAAATCCACTTTGCACTACAAGTGCACTTTCAAGTGCACTTGGAAGTGCAGTCAGTCTAAATCTAAGGGGTAGATCTGAAATGAGTGGAAGCGCTGCTGATTTATCATCCAATCATGTGCAAGCTAAAATGCTGTTTTATTTTTTTCCTTGCATGTCCCCCTCAGATCTACAGCGACTTTACTTCCATGTTCACTTTCAGTGCAAAGTGGATTTTCCTTTAGTAAATAACCCCCATTGTGTCATATGCTTGGCTGTTATCTCTGAAACATGGTACTGTAATTTTTTTGTTTCCCTTGACAACTGCCTTGTCTCTGGAGTGTAGGTTTGTGGTTTAAGGGTTTTTTATGCACTCTTGACTGACATTTTGTTAAACTTTGCATACACTACAGTGTGGTACTGAAAGGAAGATAATACGCTATGCCATAGGATTTGTTTTGACACTTTGTGTGAAGCTAATAGTATCATTTTTATTTTTTCCAAGCTATATACTTTGTAGTAGATGTTAGTAATATTGTCCCTGATACTTCAGTTCTGCTGCTACACTAAACAATAGTCATCAAAATCTACCTAAAAAGCTTTTTTCTTTTTAGAAATAAACCATATTGGGTCACTGCTGCTTTATGTACTGTACACCAATAAATAATGTAAAAGTAAACCCATTTATTACACATGAAATTTATGTGATGTCCTAATATGGTGTCACTAGTGCTGTTCCTGAGAATCATAATGTTATGTGGAATTTCATACAGCTTTAAGACATTTTCTAAACATGTTATTTGAAGAATTTTTACAGTTTCAATGTTTTGCTTTAAGTGCCTGCAAAGATCTTCTCGCCGCTGAATTATAAATGTAAAGAATAACTCCACATTTATTGTGTCTTTATGTAGCTCATTTGGGCCAAGCTGGCCCAATCAATTTCCTTCACCAACAGGTGTGCCTGCTGGTTGAACATCAGTACTGGAACTTCCCACCCAGCTTCTGGAACAAAACCAAGTAAGGCTGAGCCCTGTGCAGTCATTCACAGGAAGCTTTGTATCATATGAAGGAATACAAAGCTTTCTGTGATTGGCTGATTTTGTTGCAGAAGCTTGGTAGAATAGAGATCTGTACACTGTATGTAGCATCAGCTACATACAGTTTATACAGGGCATCCAGCAGGCACATCTGTTAGTTTAGGAAATAGTTTGTTTGGGACAGTTTTACCCAAACAAGCTATTTTAAAACACAGTAAACATGTGGTTAGGCTTTAAAAAGCTTCCATTGGCTTTCATACTGTTTAAATTTAGGATCTGAACTTTGGTCATGTTGCTCAAACCTGAATTGAACCAAACCTAAGTGTGTGTAGCTCATCTCTAGTTCTAACTCTTCTCTACGCTTTCCATAACCAAAAAAAAAAAAAAGTTTTCTTTATAGATACACTTGAATTGTGTCTAAGCAGCGCCATTAAAAGTTGTTGTTTTTCTTGATCTTAAATCTGCAATGTGAGGGGTTGATTTACTAAAGGAGTAGAGCATTTTCACCTTGCAATGTGAATTTGTTCTTAGTGAATGTGGTGCAAATTGCAGCACAGGAAATTAAAAAAATATATATTTTTGCTTGCACATAATTAGGTGATGGAAGCCAGCAGAGTTTCACCACATTTACTAAGTTAAAGTGATTGTAAACCTCAGACATTAAAAGTAAACAAAGCACATCCCTCTATAGCATGTACTTGTCTGAATGCAAAGCACCAAGTCGGGTTCTACTTTAATCTCTGATCCCTCTACGTTCTGCATAAGCACCAAAAGACTCTAAACTGACACCTCTGCCTCCCAAGAGACAGCCCACCCGCTCCATCACCAGAGCCTCTGATAGGGCATTACAGCCAGCCCTGATGTACCGGACCTGCCCAGATCAGCTACACAGTAGGGCCCAGGCATCATGACAATTCGTTACTGAATTTAAAAAATATATATTTTCTAAACTCTTCCCCACTTCCACTTGCTTACAGAGTGGGTATATTATTTTCCTGGGCCTCATCTGGTCAACACAGGGGCTCAGGAGGGGAGCACAGCAGAGGGACTATTTCTTTATTTTCGGGGCACATGTACATCATGATACTGTGATTCTCCGAAGATTTTATCATTTCTGGTTTCGGTCTCATGTAAAGAAGCCATTACTGACTTGAACAAGCATCTGATCAAACGGATCTTAGTTTGATCAGATGCTTTGGAGGCCAGAGAACTGATATGGGGTCTAAAAGACCTCATTTCTCCCTATAAAGAGGACCTGTCATGGCCCATGCTATCACACAGTGACGTCATCATCCTCCGACTGCACTCCATCCCTCGCTCTGTCTCCACGATCAGCGCTTCTCTCTAAGCAGCTCCCTGGACACAACAGCATCTCTGCCGACTGGATGTATAGACCGATCTGATGATCCCCACTCTCTGGACTACTTTAACCCATGCCTACCTCTAACTACTTAAATGTGAGTTGCCTGCATTCTCCTGTTTTATATGAATACATTTGCTTTTAAAACTACATCCAGAGGCGCCTCTTCTTTTGTATTTTCTTGCAGTTCTGAAACATGGTTCCTGTTTCCCCTGAGGCTGCCCTGTGTGTGTGAACCCCTTGCTATTGGATCCCCAATCCTTTTTTTATATGGACTACATATATGGACTATATATGGACACCATACACTATATATAATATGGTCTTTTGCCTGTATCAACAGTTTATTTATATAATTTCATTTTTATCCTGCATTTTATGTGTGAAAAAAATTATTTGACCCTACTGCGCATTTACTTGTATACCATGCTATCACAAGGAATGTTGTCCATCCCTTGTGAAAGCAAAAATGACAAAGAAAATGTAAAGATACAGTGTAAGATTATTTTTTATTTATTTATAATAAATAAAATACAATTTAAAAGAAATGTAAACTGCCCCCTGCTCCTTCATGCTTACTAATTGCAAACACATGCGTTGGCTCCACATGCATATGTAAATGGCAACAAACCTGCATTTCGCTTCAAGTCGGGGTTTAGGGGTGGGGCCAGGGGTGGGGGCAAGGGAGTGGTTGAAGGGGGCCCTGTCAGGTAGGCTGTACGGGGCCCCATGATTTCTAACAGCAGCCCTGTCTATCACACAGCAGGTGACCCACAGCCTCAGCTCTCTATGTTTTATCAATGAACCTTGGAGCCTATTAGAGAGGAGCAATCAGACTTTATGGAGCTCTGTGTTTTAGCTCTACAGTGTGCCTGACACCAAATCCCCACCCCCTGATTTCTGCTGCTGAGAGATGCTGTCTAAATGTGTTGGAGGACTCTAGAGGGTAGGAGGCTGCAGATAAACAGGTACAACTTACGTGGTAGGATTTTTTTTTTTCATCTCTGTGTATCACCTGAGGCTAATCACTTTAATGGGTATATGTAAGGGTTCACAACCACTTTTATATAAACAGCCTATTTGCATTCACTAAATTAACCACCTTCCCTCTGAATGCTAGTCTCATGAGATTTGGGTGTGAGATTTGTTGATGTCACTGCCGTACTGTTTCCTGGAAAGGAAGCTTTGCTCAAGGACCTGCAGTACAAGGTTCTTTCTACTTCTCCTTCATCCATTCTTTTGCTTTGGGCTTTCTGAATCTCTTCTGCTGCTTTTTAAATATTTCTCTACCATTCTTCAAAGAGCAGATAAGAGGAAGCAAATTCTTTCCTACCAAGTTGGCCAAACCACAATATGGTAATCCAATAATGGGAAAATACAGGCTAGTCTTTTGTCCTTTGCTTGCCATTTTGGCACAACTTTCGCAGTTCAGATCTGCATTATAAAATACATATTTAATTTGATGACGCTTTAGGTGTTGGAATATAAATATTTTTTACACAGGTGACAAGTTTCAGCTGGAACCATTATAGAGATAAAAGTAGGTTTATACAGTATATTTTCTAATATGAGCAAAATTGTGTGTTCTGGATGAATTTGGAATGTGTGCGACCTTTTAAGCACAAAAGTCATTCTCAACAGGGCTGTGGAAAATCTCTTGTGTGACTTTTGAAACATACCTTTTGAAAGACATAGAGAGCATGCATCAAATACATTCTTTAAAAAAAAAAAAAAATTGTAAGCAGATCAATGGAATACCATTTGTTCCTGGAGGCCCTACAATAGCAATGTGCAGGTTGGAAAGGGCAAAGCTCTTACGCACAAAAGAAGACAAGAAACTTGTCAAGCTGAACCAACTATTCTGTTTATGGATGAAACTATACAGTTTTACTTGACATACACCACAGATCTCAATATCTGGAAACATTAAAGATGATTAAATATAGACCTTTACTGCAGTACAAAATTAGGTGGCTGTATTTTATTATGTAACACATATAATAAGGAGCATGGTGGAAATATATACAGTATGTATTACTTATAAATCAGATACAGATTTAAAAACAAACACATACCGTATATACTCGAGTATAAGCCAAGTTTTTCAGCACATTTTTTGTGTGCTGAAAATGCCCCCCCTCGGCTTATACTCGAGTCAAGCACTTTTCTGCAGCAGAGAATGACATTTTCCGAACCAACTTTGGGGCCCCATATTTCTGGACCACTTGGTGCTAGGAACCCCAAATCTGGTGTGCAAACCCAATGGAACTAGCACTACATATAGGGGGCCCCAAAGTCGGTTCGGAAAATGTCATTCTCTGCTGCAGAAAAGTGCTTGACATTTTCCGAACCGACTTTGGGGCCCCATATCTCTGGGCCACTTGGTGCTAGGAATCCCAGCTTTGGCTATGTTGTAGTGCTAGTTCCACTGGGTTTGCACACCAAATTTGGGGTTCTGAGATACGGGGCCCCAAAGTCAGTCAACTGTGTCCATCTGCAGCAATGTCATTTCGGGACCCTTTGGGTGCAGCTAGGGAACATCTAGGAACCCTTAACTACCGAGTTTGAAGTTCGGGGGACCTATGGCTGCAAATGGGAACAATGAGGCATGCAAATGGGCATTGTTGACCCTCTTTTCCAATTACAGTAATTGCGCATTTCTCACCCTAGGCTTATACTCGAGTCAATAAGTTTTCCCATTTCTTTGTGGTAAAATTACGTGCCTCGGCTTATATTCGGTTTGGCTTATACTCGAGTATATACGGTATGCCTTAACATAATGACTTAATTTTACTATATTCACTCTTCTAGGATCATCTTTTCTGGATGAGAATTCAGGCTTAAAGAGGATTCACAAGCAGACTTCAGACAACTGGTGGATAGCAAAATAAATAAAATAACCAGAAAATAAATCCTAACACTCAGTCACTAACTACACATTACTCAGGTACCTCTGTTAGTGCGCCAGTCACAGACAACTTTAACCACCTGAGACCCAGGCCAATTCTGACATTTTTCTCCTACAGTGGTGTGAAAAAGTGTTTGCCCCCTTCCTCATTTCCTGTTCCTTTGCATGTTTGTCACACTTAAGTGTTTCGGAATATCAAACCAATTTAAACAATAGTCAAGGACAACACAAGTAAACACAAAATGCAATTTGTAAATGAAGGCGTTTATTATTAAAGGTGAAAAAAAATCCAAACCATCATGGCCCTGTGTGAAAAAGTGATTGCCCCCTAAACCTAATAACTGGTTGGGCCACCCTTAGCAGCAACAACTGCAACCAAGCGTTTGCGATAACGTGCAATGAGGCTTTTACAGCGTCCTGGAGGAATTTTGGCCCACTCATCTTTGCAGAATTGTCCTAATTCAGTTACATTAGAGGGTTTTCGAGCATGAACGGCCTTTTTAAGGTCATACCACAACATCTCAATAGGATTCAGGTCAGGACTTTGGCTAGGCCACTCCAAAGTCTTAATTTTGTTTTTCTTCAGCCATTCGGTGGTGGACTTGCTGGTGTGTTTAGGATCATTGTCCTGCTGCAGAACCCAAGTTCGTTTCAGCTTGAGTACACGAACAGATGGTCGGACATTCTCCTTCAGGATCTCTTGGTAGACAGCAGAATTCATAGTTCCTTTTATCACGGCAAGTCTTCCAGGTCCTGAAGCAGCAAAACAGCCCCAGAACATCACACTACCACCACCATATTTTACTGTTGGTATAATGTTCTTTTTCTGAAATGCAGTGTTCCTTCTACGCCAGATATACTTGGACACACACCTTCCAAAGAGTTCCACTTTTGTCTCATCGGTCCACAGAATGTTGTCCCAAAAGTCTTGGGGATCATCAAGATGTGTTGTGGAGAAATTGAGATGAGCTTTGATGTTCTTTTTGCTCAGCAGTGGTTTTCTCCTTGGAACTCTGCCATGCAGGCCATTTTTGCCCAGTCTTTTCCTGATGGTGGAGGCATGAACGCTGACCTTAACTGAGGCAAGTGAGGCCTGCAGTTCCTTGGACGTTGTTGTGGGGTCTTTTGTGACCTCTTGGATGAGTCGTCGCTGCGCTCTTGGGGTAATTTTGGGCGGCCGGCCACTCCTGGGAAGGTTCACCACTGTTCCATGTCTTCGCCATTTGTGGATAATGGCTCTCACTGTGGTTCTCTGGATTCCCAAAGCTTTGGAAATGGCTTTATAACCCTTTCCAGACTGATAGATCTCAATTACTTTCTTTCTCAATTGTTCCTGAATTTCTTTGGGTCTCGGCATGATGTGTAGCTTTTAAGGATCTTCTGGTGGACCTTACTGTGTCAAGCAGCTCCTATTTAAGTGATGCCTTGATTGTGAACAGGTGTGGCAATAATCAGGCCTGGGTGTGGCTAGAGAAATTGAACTCAGGTGTGGACAACCACAGTTATAGTATGTTTTAACAAGGGGGGCAATCACTTTTTCACACAGGGCCATGATGGTTTGGATTTTTTTTCACCTTTAATAATAAACACCTTCATTTACAAATTGCATTTTGTGTTTACTTGTGTTGTCCTTGACTATTGTTTAAATTGGTTTGATGTTCCGAAACACTTAAGTGTGACAAACATGCAAAGGAACAGGAAATGAGGAAGGGGCAAACACTTTTTCACACCACTGTACATGTAAAATTCCAAATTTTTTTGCTAGAAAATTACATAGAACCCCCAAACATTATATATGTTTTTTTTAGCAAAGACCCTAAAGAATACAGAGATATGGGGCCCCAAAGTCGGTTCGGAAAATGTCATTCTCTGCTGCAGAAAAGTGCTTGACATTTTCCGAACCGACTTTGGGGCCCCATATCTCTGGGCCACTTGGTGCTAGGAATCCCAGCTTTGGCTATGTTGTAGTGCTAGTTCCACTGGGTTTGCACACCAAATTTGGGGTTCTGAGATACGGGGCCCCAAAGTCAGTCAACTGTGTCCATCTGCAGCAATGTCATTTCCGGACCCTTTGGGTGCAGCTAGGGAGCATCTAGGAACCCTTAACTACCGAGTTTGAAGTTCGGGGGACCTATGGCTGCAAATGGGAACAATGAGGCATGCAAATGGGCATTGTTGACCCTCTTTTCCAATTACAGTAATTGCGCATTTCTCACCCTAGGCTTATACTCGAGTCAATAAGTTTTCCCATTTCTTTGTGGTAAAATTACTTGCCTCGGCTTATATTCGGTTTGGCTTATACTCGAGTATATACGGTATGCCTTAACATAATGACTTAATTTTACTATATTCACTCTTCTAGGATCATCTTTTCTGGATGAGAATTCAGGCTTAAAGAGGATTCACAAGCAGACTTCAGACAACTGGTGGATAGCAAAATAAATAAAATAACCAGAAAATAAATCCACTCAGTCACTAACTACACATTACTCAGGTACCTCTGTTAGTGCGCCAGTCACAGACAACTTTAAAAACACACATTTTCCAGCAACCTTATAAACACAGGCTTTTTGTAGCTTCCAAAGGTTAGCTTCCTTGTGCCTTAGGAGAGGGAGAGCTCTTCTACAAGCCTTCTTTATATCTCTGCTCACAAGTGTAGCAATTACAGAATAATAGAAATAAAGCTTGGCCTGGATGAAAGCTTAATATAAACGACAAAATAATGTAAATCAGGTATACATATACAAGCTTTAATGTCTCACATATGACAGGAAGCAAATACAAATATTCCTCCTCTCAATGATCTCTTCCTTTGCAATGTCACTCCCCCCAACTTTAAACAACTGTTAATAAATAGCAATGAATCCATGATAGGGCATACCAATAAACTTAAAGGCATAAAATGTCAAGAGCCACCCAGTTATCCTTCTATTTTTATGATCATGATTATGTGCATGATCGGTAGACATATGCACTGACAAAAAATTTGTTTGTTTTCGTTTCTTTCTTTTTTTGCTTTTTTCCGAAATTCTGAAATTCAGAAATTCGAAAATTTTCGGAATTCAGAAATTTGGAAATTCGAAAATTGAGAAATTCGGAAATGTGAAATATTTGGATTTTCAAATTTCCAAATTTCCGAATTATCGAATTGCAATTTTTTGAATTTCTGAATTCTGAAAATTTGAAAATCCGAAAATTTGAATTTACGAATTTTCTAATTTAGAATTTTAAAATTTTAAAATTTTAAAATCTGAAAAAAAGAAAGAAAATCAGTAAAATTTTAAATAATAACTAACTAATAGTAACTAACTATTAAATTATAGGTATTGGAATTTCCTTTCAAATTTGTCTGTTTGTGAATGTAACGAATACAAATTTATCTGAAGTTAAGAATTATCCAAAATAACAAATCTAAACAAATGGAATGGAGAAAATTAATAATAAATAATAATAATAAAAAGGTTTTATTATTATTATTGTTGTTTATTATAATTAGATTGTTACGTTCTATTTATTTACATACGGCACTCGTTATTTTAGATAATTCGTAACTTTGGATAAATTCGTACTCATCATTACGTTCACTAACAGACAAATTTGAAAGGAAACTCCAATACCTATAATTTAATAGTTATTATTAGTTAGTTATTATTTCAGATTTTTAGGTTTTCGCATTTTCGGATTTTCATTCTTTTTAATTTTCAGATTTTCATTCTTATTTCCGGATTTTCAAATTTCCTAATTTTTTAATTTTCAAATTTCCAAAATTTCTAATTTTCAAATTTCCGAAATTTCGAATTTCCTAATTTCGAATTCTTGAATTTCCGAAATTTAGAATTTCTGAATTTCCAAAATCCTGAATTTCCAAAGTTCCGAAATTCTAATTTTCATAAATTGAAATTTTTGGAAGTTCAAAAATTCGGAAATTCTAAATTTCGGAAATTGAAAAATTTGGAAATTTCGGAATTTACTAATTTTTCTAAATTTGTTAAAAAGCGAATTTGGAACTAAACGAATTGCACATGTCTAATGATTGTAACCAGCATAAATTGTCTTCCCAAAAGGTAATACCTGCGAGCTTCCAGTGGCATAGTTTGGATTTACTATAGTGTGTGACTTTTTTGGGCTTCTTTTCGTTTTTTAAAATGACTTCTCCCTACTCATTCATGTGGTGGGTGCAGTATTTGGGGGCTTCTTATGTTTAAGATTATGATAAGCTCCCAGCCTCCTACAACCATGGCCAGGGTTGTGAGGAAGCTGAAGCTTTTACCCTCAGCAATGTAAAGTCAATGTGCTTTGCCAGTGGGTTTTTCCCTGCCAATTCCCCCCCCCCCCCCCCCCCCCCCATATCGAGGACATATGGCTTGTTATGGTTCAGGAGGGGGGTACATCATAATGATATGAAATTTGGGGACCCCCATTTTTTGTTTTGGCATGCCTCCATTAGTCACAAAAAGCTTTGATTTCGTTTTAGGAAGAGCATTATAGTCCTGGCTCCTATCAGAAGTTCTGTTTTCCCTTAACTTCCAAAAATGTTGAAAATCCCTTCCGACCATAGTTTCAAGAAGCAATTCGAGAACTAGGTCCACCAAATGTGTTGCAACCACACTACAGCAGTCTGGTAGTCATGACTATCACCATGTACGCAAATTACCCTCATAGCATTAGTTTGTTAGGTAGAGGGAAGGATAAAATCAGCTTTTATGAAAATTACAATGCTACCTAGTCAGGCATAGCCGTACCTGGCTTTTCAACAACGGAAAACAATTTTGTTTCTTAAGACTTCATTGACATGCTGCAGTACATACAACCTGAGCAAACAATTCATTTTTTCCAGCAAAGCACAATCACACTAAATTAGCTCATAAGCTATTGGACAGTTAGCAGTAATATGTGCTAATTCAAGGAATAGGAACATTTTATGGGTTCAGTGCCAGCCCTTTATAAGGCACCAGGAACCTTTCAGGCCAGTCTCCAGGCACTGGGCCTATAGTCTCTTCACTTTTTGCAACAGTCTTATAATTTCTCCTCAAGCCTATATCCCTTAAAAGTGGTAGTCTTGTGCAGTACTTAGCAGGTCTTCGACCGCAACATATCTTTTCACCATTTCCACAATGATGGCATTGCAGATACTGCTAGCAGAGTGCAGTCCATGATAACAGGCTCCACCACCACAGGAGCTAACAAGGCATCTGACTGAGATCATGCATTTAAGACCTTTTACACTAAGTAGTACACTCACTAAGCCCAGATCATGAAGTCTTTTGGGGCTCGCCAGGTAGAGATGGTGCAGTCAAATCTCCCTGCTGTGCTCTCCGCCAACCTTCTCAGTTTAGTTGAATTTACATAATTCTCAAAAGAAGCAGCCTATAATTAATTTACTCTTCTTATCCAATAAAAAACATAACCGTGACTTGACCTCAGCCCAGATCTCTAACACCTTCACACCATTGTATGAGTTCTCCATGTTTTAGAGACCTTGCTCTTGTAAAAATTGACATTCATAAACAAGTAACTTAGGCGTTCCCAGAAAAATTGCAGAGCATTACAATAAATATACAACTACAACTAAGCACACAATTTGCCACAGAGAAGTACTTGGTGGCTGGTCATAGATATAAGATGATTAACTCTCAATCCAGCCATTTTCTTCACTATGATGTCCACTACGCCTGGGGCGAAAGAGCTGTTGAAGACTTCTGAATACCCTGCATCCAAGTTAAGAAAATAGTCAGCTCCTGACTCACTCAGCTGTATTCTGTAAAGCTTTAGCCCCATAAGCTGGAAAGCCCTCTTTCTCTCGCCTGCACCTCGGACTATTAATTGATGTCCATCAAAAAAACAAAAAAACAAATAAAAATATAAAAAATAATAAATACGTGCGCAAGAGGAGACATTCTGTCACCTTATAATATGTGAATAATATATAAGCGAATCATACATTAATTTATTTTCCGACATAACATTTTTGTTATGTGTGGTCATTTTGAAATATATTTTTCCTTTTCTTCTATTTTTTGAATCAGAGCTAGACTGATAATAGTAAAACTTTTCTAAACTTTGCCTGTGAGATACTCTTTTCTGTATGAAATCTGGGAAATGTAGAATTAAATAGAGATAATGTCTTTGTAAGATGTCAGTGACATACAGGTCCTCAGTGAATGTGCCTTATATCTGGCTTCAAACTCCTTGTCCTACTCAACTGGGATTTCATCTACTGTAGATATTTTATTTAAAAAAAAGTCAAAAGTTATAATATGAATACAATTATTATTTATATAGTAAAATAGGTAAATAAATGAATATCTTCAGTTTATGTGTGTGTATGTGGAGGGGAGGGGTCACATGGGGAGGAATTACTGTGATTTGAAACTCCAGTTTTCTTGAATAGCACTGAACAATGATTTGACAGCATCTAGCAGTACTGACAGTTACTAGACGTGATTTAGAAGGGGAGAGATTCAGCAATGTAGGGATGGTGCAAGTAAGGGAATTAAGGACTGTGGGGTTATTATTCTCTTTATTCTAGGGAGTGTCCCACTAAGGCTATACCACTGCACTGCATTTACTGCTAGTTTGGAAACAAAAATTAGCACACAACAACACTGGCCTATATTTATGTAAATGATCTTACAGTATGTGCAAAGGAATAAAGGCCTGCTCATGTGTTGGCATTACCCAGAAACTGTCAACTATGGTGAGAATGTGTCCAAACTATGGTATATTCTGTTATATTAGAAAGAACTGAGTAGCCCACAGAAATTTTCCTGAACCCACCAATTCTTTGAGAACTGTAAGCCCTTCGGGTAAATATCATATTCCCCAGGTGACTAGTCTAGGCTTAGCATTAAAAAATGATCTATTCCTATATAAAATATGCAAAAAAAGTCTAACTTTATTATTGCTGCATTATTAAAATATGCCACAAGACTTTAATAGTCCATTCACACAGGGGCAACACGACTTCCAGAGTGACTTTGGGAGGCAACTTGGACACGACTTGAGTATGAATCACAGCACGAATTGAGGCAACTTAAAAGGCAACTTGCAGTTGCCTCCAGGACAGGGGACTTTGCCAGTGGCCAATCACATAATAATCAACTCTGTGGGAGGGAGGGGTTTGCCTAGAAAACTATTTTTACTTCCTGGAATGTTGCTTCAGTTAAGACAGGGGATCCGACTTGGAGGCAACTTCCATTGAAATCAATGGGTACAAGTTGCCTAGAAGTGGGATTGAAGTAGTACAGGAACCTTTTCTGAAGTCGGAGCGACTTCAGTAGTGTGCATTAAGACGGCTCTCATTCACTTACATTGATTTTATCATGTTGCGCGACTTGAGGCAACTTGGGGCGACTTCAAGTTGGATCCAAAGTTGCCCCTGTGTGAATGGACTCTTAAGATAGTGTTGATGTAAAGAAGGGGGAAAAGAGACACACTCACTGCTGATCTGGGTTTGTAAATCCTCCTATGACCTGAACCTAAGCAGATTTGTTCATCCCTACTCAGACCTGTATTACATGGACAAGCGAGAACGTGGGGGAATACAGTTCTGGCATCTTCAGAACTGAATGTATGTAATGACAAGGTGTGCTGGGGTATGCTGGAGAGTTTATTTATACTGGCTCCTGGGGGATCTATTGTCACTGGAGGTGATTTTTTTTGCTGGGGGCTCTATTGTTGCTGGGGAGTTTTATTGTTTCCTGGCGAGGTGTTACTGTTGCTGTGGGGGATCCTCTGTTGTCTGGGATTTTATGTTGCTGGGGGATCTATTGCTGCTGAGAGATATCTACTGTTGAGGTAGAGGTCTATTGTTGTTGGCTGCTGAAGGGTCTATTAATGATGGCTGCTAAGAGTTTTATTGTTGCCGGTGGGGGTCGATATATTTTGCGGTGGGGGTCTATTGTTCCTGGGGGATCTATTTTTGTTGGAAAGATCTATTTGTTTTTCACAATAAGATTTTATTGAGTTTTGTTTACAATACAATAACGAAGGCCAACATAACCATACAACTGCAGTACAAGTAATATGAAGCAAAAAGTGTACAACAATGCAATAGTACCGGTAACCAATTTTGCAGACTGTCCATAAACGTATGTTCAATGCTTCAGGTAGGTCAATAGCTTCCTGCAGGTCAAAGAAGAGCAAATATGAAGAAGACCGTAAAAAAGGCAGTGAGGACAATTCAGTATCCCTGAGGTTCTGATGAAGTAGGGGATAGCTTGAAGTTTTTAAGAATCGAAGGAGCATTGTATGCAACATCATATAGAAACTAACCGTGATACATCACTGCATCACCCGTGCACCCCTTTAGGGAACTAGCTGTGCACGGGTGGGGGACAAAAAAGAGGTAGGGGGTATGTAGCGTATATGCGGTTTGTCAGTGGGTTGAAACTGTATTGCCCCAGTGAACAAAACTGCGACCCAAGTCTGGGGAGTCGCTGGTATTACCTGAGTTGGTCAGGATGGCAGGTGTAGTGGCCCTAAGATTTGCAAATGCGGTGTGGTATACCTGGTGTGACATTGGGGGATGTCTAGCTCAGTGGTAGATGCCTTTTCAGTAACTTCACAGCAAACAGGAACTTTAGTTTAAGGGCATGGTAGCCCACTTTTATTGAAAAGGAACAAAATAAAAGGAAAGTTCATGCACTTGGATGCCCACACAGGGGTTCTTCTCCCGAATAACAAATGGAAAATGCCAAGCCACCTGGCTCTCTTCAGAAGTATTGCCACTTAGGCTTTACACTTCAGCCCTCTTGGCCATATAACAGGGTTCCCGTACAACTACTGTACCTCTTTTCAGCTTCCTTGCTGCTCAGGCCTTCCACTTCAGGCTCTCATATGTTTCCTTAGATGCACACAGCTTCAATGCACACAGCGTCTATCTAGAAAGCAGCCCCTCACTGCTCTGATCCTCAGACTTGGGTCTTTGGCTTTCACTAGTGCACACCTGCACTCTCTGTAGACCTCCTGTCTCTCTGGGTGGAGCCCAGAACCCTAATCCTGACTCTGCTATAAGCCCAGAATCCACCTGCTCAATCAACCAGCCAGACTCCTGGCTGTTCCCAAAACCCGGTCCCAGGATTGGAGATTCCGTCCCACCCATAACGCTATGGAATCTCCAGGCTCCAGGTCCCCAACTGGATTTTACAAACTTTGGAGGAAACTGATAAAACAGATTCCTCCATATTAAATACCCCTGGAGCCCCTCAACCTGCATATTTGAGAACCCTGGGCGACATTTACTAGGACAGGGAACTGTACTGTCACACTGGATAGTGAGACAAAAGTGATTATATGTACATTTGATGAGAGAAATTGAGGGAAGAGGGGGGAGGGGGGCGGATTTGATATGTGACCCAATGGGGTATCAAATAGCCTTCCAGAGGTGAATGTTTAAGTGACGGTGTTAGTGTGAGAGATTCCAACTCCCGCGGGATTTCTAAATTGTGTCCAACAGGCCCATGTATTATGGTATTTGTCTGGGTTTTCTTTGGCTTGGTGAATGAGGTTTTCCATATCGGCTATTCTGTCTACTCGAGCAATCCATTCGGCGACGGTAGGAGTCATAGTGGTTCGCCAGTGAACTGGAATACACATGGTGGCAGCATTGATGAGGTGCAGGGTAAGGGGCTTTTTATATGAGGACAGTGGCAGGGTTGTGTGGTGAAGTAAATATTGAGCTGGAGAGAAGTCAGGGGTGTAAGTCGTGATGTCAGTGATCAATTTGTGTATGGCCGTCCAGAGTCGTATTAAGGAGCATTCCCACCAGATGTGGAGTAGTGAGCCAGTGGCATTGTTACACCTCCAACACAGGGAGGGGGTGCCTGGAAAGCACTTGTGTAATTTGTCAGGAGTCCTATACCATTTGGAGTAGAGTTTGTACCTATTTTCCTGTGCTGAGATGTTAATGGATCCTTTGTGCATATGTTCAAATATTCGGTCCCATTCATGTACTGAAATATCTACGGCTAGTTCGGTTTCCCATTGTTGTTTTATCTGCAAGTTTGGGTTTACGTTAGAAAAGAGTAGCCGTATATCTCTGATATTAGGTGTTTCTTGGGTTCCGAACTGTTGCAGATACTTTCGAAGGGGGTAAGTTCTCTACACCAGAGGGTAAGCGGTTGTGTGTGTTGGATAAAATGTCTGAGCTGAAGATAGGTAAAAAAGGGTATGCGAAGCTCCGGTAGTGTTAATGGGAGGTCTGAGTATGAGCGGAGAGACCCATTGTGGAGGAGTTGTTGAGCTCTGATCGGTGGGGTGGAGAGGGATTCCTGTGGGTTAAGAATAGAAAGGCCCGGTTGAAAGTCAGGGTTCTGAGTCAGGGGGGTCATGGGTCCAGGGGAGGGGTTTATAGCAAGTGTTTTGCTGGCCAATTTAAAGTTCAGTATTGTGGGACCTATCAGTGGATGTGCAGAGTAGTCTTTAGGTATGGACTTTTGGGAGATCCAGGGCAGGTGAGAGATTGGGATCTGATTAAAGGAATTTTCAAGTTGGACCCAGTCTTTTTTTTTTTTTTTTTTTAAACATGTTTTATTAAAGATTTCAAGCAATACAAGTAAAATTGGCAGGAAACATATGCCAAACAACAATGCAATGGTAAGGAACAATAAATTGAGCATTGTTCAAATAGACAACCTGCAATAAGCCAAAATAGCAAGACGTTGGAACATGGAAAGGTGAAATATGACAAAAACCTAACATTGAGGTATAGCAATATCAATATATTGAGATATGAGTATGCAAAGCACATGGAAGGGGAAAAAGCATACCTTCTAACATGTATTAATAGCAGGGCGACAGATCACTCATCAGAAGGAGGGGCGTATAAGTGCAAGAGTGGATGTGGATATGTTGGGCATCAGAAGCTAATCCAACCCCATTCACCCCGATAAGGGGACTTGCTGTGAATGGGGAAGGACATATGAAGAAAGGGCTAATTAGAGTGCGTAAGAGGTGCCCAATAGAGAGGAGAATACAACAGAAAGTATAGAGATTCATATCAGTATGACATAAATACATTCAGTAATCAAGAGGGAATCGCCGCAATGGCGTTCAGCGCTGGTAGAGGAGATGATCTAAAGTGTTTCCAGCAGGCCCAAGTATGTTCATGACTGGTGACAGTGTCTCTGGCCTGGTGGATGAGGCTTTCCATTTCTTCTACTCTGTCGACCCTGCGGATCCATTCAGGGATAGTGGGAGGTGAGGGACTCTTCCAATGGACCGGGATGCATTGATTAGCGGCATTAATTAGATGAATTGTGAGAGAGTTTTTGTATGTATGAACAGAGGAAGGGGAGTGGTGTAGAAGAAATCAGGCGGGGGTGAGCGGTATATCGTAAGTGGTGATGTGCTGTATGAGGGATCGTATTTCCGACCAAAAAGTTTGGATGAGTGGGCATTCCCACCAGATATGCAAGAGGGAACCAGGATGAGCGTTGCAACGCCAGCAGAGAGGGGCTATATTCGGGTAAATTTTATGAAGGAGTATGGGCGTCCTATACCACTTGGAAAACAGTTTGTAACGATTCTCTTGTATAGAGACATTGAGAGAGCCCTTGGGCATAAGTGTATAGATCTTTTCCCATTCATGGGGGGTAAAGGTCACACCGAGGTCGGATTCCCATTTGCGAGCCAGAGCATCAGATGTGTCATCATGGGTAGGGAATAGGAATGAGAAGGATGTGGATATTACGTGTGTTTGGGGTTCCTCCTGAAGACAAAGGTTTTCAAATGGCGTGAATGTATGGTGCCAAGGCACAACGGGCCTACAAGTCTGGATGAAATGACTGAGTGGAGGTAGGTAAAAAAAGGAATTAGGTAGTCCGGGAGGGCCAGGGATAAAGATTGATATGAGGAAAGTTCACCATTGGTAAAAAAAAATTGGGCTCTAGGAGGGCCAATCGTGCATGGGAGTGTGGAACTTATTCTGGTAAGATCAGCAGGGAAGTCAGGATTATTGGTTAATGGGGTCATGGGACCCGTGGCGTGTAGGAATGAGGAATGTTTGTTAGCCAGGCGGGAGTACATGATAGTGGCCCCAATCAAGGGATGGAATGTCAGCTGTTTGGGAACGTGGGATGTGTGTAACCACGGGAAATGTGTTAAGGGAGTGTCAGTGAAGGACTGTTCAAGGTGGATCCAAGCTTTGCAGGAACCGTGGACATGCCAGTACACAATTCTGGCCATATGACAGGCCCATTGGTATTTTTGCAGGTCTGGTAGACCCACTCCGCCTTGTACTTTGGGGAGAGTCAGTCTAGTCCAATTAAGTCTCGGAGGTTTGGTAGCCCATATGAAGGTTCTGCACATACGTTTATATGAGAGATGAAAGGACTGTGGGAGTTTTATTGGGATAGTTTGCAACAGGTAAAGGATTCGGGGTAGCACGTTCATTTTTAAAATAGCTATTCTTCCAAACCAGGAGAATGTACCATGGTTCCAGCGTAAAAGATCGGATTGTATAGCTTTCAATGTGGGCAAAAAATTAAGCGAATATAATTCGGCAAGGTTGGTAGGGATCCGGGTACCCAGATATGTAATGGCTTTGGGTTCCCACTGGAAAGGAAAGACAGCTTTACAGTGCTCGACCAAGGTACTAGGAAGCGATATATTAAGAGCATGGGATTTCTTAAAGTTGATCAGGAGGTTGGACAGATCATGAAATAGGGAGAATTCCTTGAGGAGATTCGGGATGGTGATTAAAGGGTTTGAAAGAAATAAGAGGATATCGTCAGCATATGCTGCCACCTTGTATGTTTTGTGACGGATTGAAATGCCAACGATATCCGGGTTAGATCTCAGTTTGCGTAGAAAGGGTTCTAACGTGAGAAGGAATAGTAAGGGTGAAAGGGGACAACCCTGACGGGTGCCATTGGAAACAGAGAAGGCGCTCGATAGCTGGCCATTGATTCTCACTCTCGCTGTAGGGGATGAGTATAGAGCCATTATCATTTTAAGCAGGGATTGTGGGAGGCCTTTCTTGCATAGTGTCGCTTCCATAAAGTCCCATGCCACCCTATCGAACGCCTTCCCTGCATCCAAGGATAGGAAGAAACCCTCGGTAGAGGTAGAGGTCATCCAATGGTGTATGTTTATAGCTTTGATAGTGTTGTCTCTGGCTTCCCTGCCAGAGATAAAACCCACTTGGTCCAGATCAATCAGTTTGGGGAGAAGGGGTTGTAGGCGATTCGCTATGATCTTGGCGTACAGTTTGATATCCACATTAAGTAACGAGATGGGTCTGTAGTTAGAGACTAGTGTGGTGTCTTTGTTTGGTTTGGGTATGAGGGTAATGTGGGCTTCTAATAGGTCTCTGGTGGTTGTAGGGTTAGAGGAGAAATTGTTGTATGCTCTGACAAAATGTGGTAGCAAGGTTTCGTTAAATGATTTAAAATAGCAGGTGGTGAGACCGTCCGGGCCCGGGCATTTCCTGGGTTTAAGTTGCTTTAAAGCAGATAAAGCCTCCGCTACCAAGATAGGGGAGTCTAGACCAACAGCGTCATCCGTAGAGAGGGGGGTTGGGGAGTGTTGTTGTAAGAAGTCGTGAATTAGGTTGAGTCTGTTCGTTTGGTGTGATGTAGGCAATGGTTTCTGAAGGTTGTATAATTTTGTGAAGTATTGAACAAACTGACGGGCAATCTCTTCAGTTTTGTTGACGGTGGCTCCTTGATCAGTTTGCACCATTCGAATTGTGTGAGCAGCCTTCTTGGTTTGTAGAGCCCTGGCTAACATCTTCCCGGATTTATTACTAAATTCGTAGAAGATCTTTTGTGTTAAAGCATATTTTCTTCGCAAGGTCTTGTGTAGAATTTCTAAGAGGTCTGCTCTGGCTTGGGTTAGGTCAGTCAGGGTGTCCGCTGCTCGAGAGGCCTTATGAGTCCTTTCAAGGATACGTATACGTTGGGTAAGTGATACGACTTGCGCTTTCCGTTGTTTAGCCCGAGCCAATGCTAAAGAAATAAGGCGTCCCCTCAAGACACATTTATGTGCAGCCCATAGTGTTGCAGGGTCTATGTCAGACGTTGTGTTGTCAGCAAAGTACTAAGAAATGCAAGTCGAAAGTTGATGTAGCGTGTCGGGGTCGGAGAGTAGCGAATCATCCAATCGCCATATACGAGAGGAGGTCTGTGTAGTAGTCGGCATCGAGAGGAGCAAAGTAATTGGATTATGATCAGACAATATCATGGGTTCAATGGTGGCTTTAGTGAGGTAAGAAAGATCTGGTTGCGAGATAAAGAAATAATCTAATCTAGAATGTTTGTTGTGAGGAGCAGAAAAGAAAGTAAAGTCCTTGTCATTGGTGTGAAGGGTGCGCCAAGTATCGTGGAGTAGAAGATCGTGAAGTTCCATATTGATTGCTCTAAGAGCTGTGTATGGTAGGGTAGAGGTACCATTGGAAGAGTCCAGGGTGGGATTAAGGGTCACATTAAAATCTCCGCCTACGATAAGGGTGCCAGTTTGAAATGCTGTCAATGACCTGAGTGTATTCTGGAAAAAGGGCACTTGGTGCTTGTTTGGTGCATATATATTTGCAATAGTGATGGGTCTACCGTGGAGCGTGCCCTTGAGAAAAAGGAATCTCCCTTGTGTGTCTTATTGTGTTGTTATGTCTTGAATAGGGAAATGTTTGGAGACGAGAATCGATACCCCTTTGGATTTAGCGGCATCGTTAGAAGCATGAAAAACCAAGGGAAAGTGGTAATTATGTAATTTTGGAATGTTATCAGACCTAAAATGAGTTTCTTGTACCAATGCTATATGTGCTTTAGCTTTATGTAGGGTGGAAAGCAGAAGAGAACGTTTCTCAGGCGTATTAAGGCCTTGTATATTTATAGAATAAAGCTTGAGTTGGTTGCGGAATTGCGCAGGCGAGAGTGGGGTGGGCGTGGGGGTCCTAACATCCGCCATCAGAGAGTATCGGAGATACAGCCCCCAATATAGGAATCGATGGAATGAAAAAAATAAAAAGGAGCTAACAGAGTTAGTGAGGCGAGTGGAGGGTGGGAATAACCACCTAAAAAACACCGAAGAGGGGGAGAGTGTAAAAACTCCCGCGAACCTCAAATAAAAAAAGAAAAAAAGAAAAAAAGAAAATTCGGTAGTGGTCAGGGCGACAGGGGACAGTCTACGTAAAGTTACGTAAACGTATCACCTGGCACCTCTGTGTGGGGGTCGGAACCGACTGGATGAAGATGTGAGTGAAAGGGTTATAAATCAGGTGAGGTTATCCTGATTCCCGACTAAGGTATTATATTGGAGAGGATGGCTGAACAAATGGGGATTGGGGGGCAATGGAGAGATACAGTGGGTCAGGGTATCGGAGAATGGAAAAGTGGATTGCCAGGAAATGATAAGTACTACACAGGTAATAGGCCAAGGTAAGCGTGTAGTGTAAAGGTAAGCGTACAATAACACCTGGAGATGCTAGTATTTTAACCGCGTGTATTGTGGTAGGAAGTACATAGTTAAAATATGAGAAAGACACATATCTCCTAGAGCAACCAGTGTTAGAAGTACTGTAAATAATATATATATAACAAGGGGAAACATGCATACATGTAGCATAAAATCAAAAATAGTTAGGATTAATACAACCTGTAAAGAATTGTTAGAGTGAAAAAAATGCGGAACGGCAGTTCAGTAGATTGGCACGGTGAGGAGATGAGAGAGCGGTGTCCCAAGGCGTTGGTGGCGGCTGGGTCCGAAGGAACGTGCACTATCAGGTAAGTGGGTGACCTGTTTATAGGTGAGCAGTAGGCAGACCTGGTTGGATACCCGGCAGATCAGGTTGAAATGATCGGCAGTAGAATGGGGCAATGTCTAATTAGGAGGCAGGTTATCAATCTGGGGAAGCAGCAAGAGGAACCATAAGGTGAGTCCACCTGGTGAGCAAGGTATATGGTACCTTATTGACCGGCGATACAGTAAGTGCGCCATAGAGATCGAGCATCGAGGAGGAAAGTGCGTGACGCTGTGGGAGCAGAGTAAGGGCGGTGGTTACGTAACCGCAAGGCATTCTGGGGATTGTAGGCAAACAGGGAGGTTGCTGTGGCGCCAAAACCAGTGTGTGGCGATAGTGAGGGAAAAAGAGGCGAGCAGTAAGCGGAGATGAGGGAACCCGTACAGTCAACATGCTCACAGTAAAAAGTGAAGCATCACAGTCACGACCTCAAACATACAGGCGATAAACAATAATAAAAAAAAAACTGAAAACTAGTGACGTCCAGTACGAAGTGCAGTATATCAGCCCATGAGGGAAAACTCACTTAGGGAGACCCAGGTTAATGGTCCCTTCTAGCCCTCTGCGAGCTCGGTGGAGAGAAGGGGCTGCGGCCGGAGCGGGTATTACGGGTTCCATCTACAGCAGGGCGGGATGAGGGCGATCCGTTGTAGCGTGAACCGGCATCTTGAGCTTCCATAGCTTCTGATGGTGGCACTTCCCTCCTGACCGCCGAGCGGCGAAAATCCGCATACTAGTCAGGTACTTCAGTCAGCGGTATGTCCAGCACACGGCAAAAGTGTGGTAGGTCTTCCGGCACGTTCAGGAATGCTGTACGGCCGTGTGCGGTGGCTGCCAGACAAAACGGGAATTTCCATTTGTAGGTCACTCCGTTAGAACGGAGGACTTCCAGTAAAGGTCGCAGGTCCCTGCGATGTTGCAATGTGATACCGGACAGGTCCTGGTATATTTGGACAGGATTGCCGTCATGGACGATTTGTTGTCTCCCTCTGGCTTGTTTAAGGACATCCTCTTTGAGCCTGAAATCAGGCAGGCAGCAGATTATATCCCGCGGAGGATCAGTATCCTTCCCCTTGGGACGCAGAGCACGGTGGATCCTATCCATAGTGATGGGAGTCAACGGAGGCCTATTCAGCAGGTTGTTGAACAGGGCCGTCACCGCTGGCTGGATTTGAAAGCCCTCTATGGCCTCTGGAAGACCTCTCACCCTCAGATTGTGGCGTCTGCCCCTGTTGTCGAGGTCTTCCAGGTGCCTCTGCATGTCCCGAAGCTGGAGGGTATGGGTATCTACATGGTGGGTAGTCTTTTTTAGTTGTGAATACTGCCGGTCCACGGCTTCCTCCACCGTTAGAACCCTGTCATTAAGGGTGCGAATGTCCAGACGGAGCTCCGATATGGCGGCCGACAGGGTATCTTTTATATCTGCTGCGATGGTCCGTAGGTCATGAATACTGAGGTGGGGTTGGGAATTCGGTGGTCCGGTGTCCTGGTCAGTAAGGTTGGGAGAGGGCGGTATGCCGATCGGCGCTGGAGTCGGGTTCTGAGAGACTCCGTGAGGAGCGGGCGCCCTGTTAGCCCTGTTGGAGCGGAACATGTCCGGGATGTTACCGGCTGTACCGCCGGTATTTTTGCGGGGAGAGCGGGAGCGGGAAGCCGATGAGTTCCTAGAGGCAGTCCCCATCAACACCGGAGTTTTTAGGCGAGTATACCTCGGTTAGGCAGATGAGCAGTCGTGAGGCAGCAGGAGCTCTGGAATTAAGCGTCCATCTTCAAGCAAGGTCAGGCCACGCCCCCCGGACCCAGTCTTTGGTATGAGCGTGCACATGCCAGTCCACTATTCCTGTGAGTTGGCACGCCCAGTAGTACTTGTGAATATCCGGGAGGCCTATCCCGCCCCTCCATTTCGGGAAGGTCAGTCTGTTCCAACTCAGTCTAGGGGTATTGGAGCACCAGAGGAAGGTTCTGCACATTTTCTTATAAGCGGTGAAAAAAGAGGGGGGGGGTTGTGGGAATGGCTTGGGAAGATCTATTTGTGCTGAGTGGATCTATTGTTGCTGGGCAGATCTATTGTTGCTGGGCAGATTTATTGGTTCTGGGAAAGTCTAGTGTTGCTGGCTGCAAGGGATCTATTTTACTGCTTTTCTTTTTATCATTAACAAATTTCATACAAATTACTGAACACAACAAAATTACAACAAAATTACACTTGGTTATGTAATCTCTAAAATGTGCGGTACTGGAAAGTGGGTAGGGGGTGGAACCAAGGGACAGAGCTCGAAGGTGGGTATGGGTGGAGACAAGGGGTGATTTAGAAGGGGGGAGTACCTGTACATATTCTGTGAGGAAAAAAAGCCCTGCCAAACTCCCACTGCTAAAAAACGACCAAAATCTTTTGGGGTATATGAGGAAATAGTAGGGTAGTTTGTAGTGCACATGAGGTGAGGGTATGAGGTGTTTTGAGTGCACAGCGTTTTTCTTTTTTTTTAAAAGATGCAGTGAGTTGCATTGAAAAAATCCAGCTCTTGAACAAACTATCAGCAACAATTGCCTGACATGCTCTAATTACCCCAAGCTGAAAGCCATAATCTAAAAGAATGGAAACAACTCTAAATAATTGGGATCTTTTAAAAATTCATAAAATTCTGAAATTCAGAACTTACAATCAGGAATATGAACTAGGCTTCTACAAATATGTATTTCAAAACATCAAATGATTTAACTTTTTGCAGAATGATTTGCAAAGCTCTTTGCTTCCCTGTCTGACAAGGTGATGTGGAAAAACATGTAAAATTTGTATCTGGCTCATCTGAATCCATGAATTATGACCTGAAAATAACATCAGCCAAACTATAGGATCAGCTTTTCAGACATATAATATTTGACAATATTCTGTCTTGTTGTTCATCTTTTGTCATTCGCCACTTTGTTATTTGTTTTTTTGAAATTCACCACCACTCAACATTTGCCCTCATTATTTTTTCTTCCCACAGCTGATTCTTCTAACCACTGCAAGTCCCCAGTGCTACCATCTTGGATTTGGGAGCCAACTTCAACTTCCTAAGGAATGACACCAGGCTCCCCACTACACATGCATGAAATCACATGGTGCAGTGAGACAGATCCAGCAACCTCTTAGGACATGTGACATATCCCAGGAGGCTGTGGGCAGGGTAAGGAGCTAAGCAAGTGACATTGTTCTTGTCCAGTTAAGAACCAAAGAAGTGGGAGTGGGTACCTGTGAAAAAAATACCCTCTCCCTGTAAAGAAAAAAAAAAAAAACTGCAAATGTGTTGGGCAGGGGTGACAATTTAGCTATACACTTAACTTGCATTTGATAGCCAACGTTTGACATTCCTGCTAATCACAAAGGTAAAATGTGTTACTGCATGTAGCAGTTAAAAACATATGGGGAAATATAAGATGTGAACATCCTTTCATTTTCCAATTACAAATGCCTGAAAAAAATATTTTAGTTAACATACATTGCTAAACGTCTTCATAGCTTTTCTATTATTTAGTTTGATTTAGTATACAGTATACTTTTAAAACTTTTCAAGGTAATATTGTAGGCACTGTACAGAACAGTACAGATAGTATAAATGGAAATGTTATCTAATACCAGAATGATATATATTCATAGAATGTTTAAGTGTTCATAAAATAATAGATGCTGAGTGCAACATGTAGTGATTTATCTATATTGTCATCTATGTGTCAAGAAATAAACCACTTTATCAACATCTCAGGGCAGAATTGTCAGTTATTCATACAAAAACTCTGAACATTGGTATATCTCTTAATATAGATGAGGTCCTCACTGGCCAGCACATACATGCCAGTGTGAATTGAATCTTAATTTAAGATTATGTTGTAGAGTATTGATTCAAAACCGTTAAACTTTACAGATAATAACAGATGAATCCAAACTGACACTATTCTTAAAGACACAGCAGTGAAGCACTGATATACTTATTTTAAACTTGAGAAAGTTTAATATATCCTTGCCTGTTTTTTGTAGGACTTGTCTGTACCAATCTATGAACATTTTGATATATTTTTTTAATGTGAACTGCATTAATAATATATACATTTTCAATTTACAATTGGTGGGGGCTGCACCAACATGAACCCTATAAATACACTGTAAAGAATACCCTAAGGAGAGGTAGGCTTATTCAAAACGTTTAGGCCAACAGCTAGTTCACAGTAAACCGGAGCACCATAGGGAAGATCAGACCAGGCAGTTAGATCTGCAAGGTTGTAAGCATGCTTGAGCACTCTGGAAGAGGATGGTCCTAGAAACAAGATTAGGATCGTTCTTGAATATTTAAGACTGGAAGTAGGATCAGGACTCACAGAAGAAGGCAGATGGTCCCCAGGTTAGAACACGTAACAAGGAATTCTCCAGAGTGAGGAGTTTAAGAGCCACTAGGTATTCAGAAGTGGATTTTTCTTTGTACTTATCCCATATTGCCATGTCCAAATTTATCCTACTAAAGAAAAAGGACTTAGAGACAAGGAGCTACCAGAAAGTAGGTCTATAGCAGGATGGTACACTCCAAAGGATGGAGCAGGTAACGGACTCAGATAGTCAGTAATGAAGCCAAATGTCAGGACCAGCAGAAGACTTGCATAATCAAGAAACAAAGCCAGAGGTCAGCACACAGGAATCAATGGAGGAAAGCAGGCAGGATAACAAGCAGGTAGAGGGCATAACAGCTAGCTTGCAAGCTGAGAGCTGCACTGAGATTAAATAGACAAGAAAAGAGGAGGAAGACATTCTGATTGGTCGAAGTCCAACAGGAGGGGAAGGATGCCAGTCAGATTGGCTACAGAATGACTGAGAAACAGATTGCCAGTCTGGGCAGAGACTAGCTATGTAGCTGATTTTAGAACCCAGCCCTCTGCAACAACAGGGTAAGAACAGAGTACATGTTTGTGGAATTACAAGAACCAAAACAGCTTTGCATTTTAGAGCTGTGGAACTACAAGTAACATATTGGCTTGGCATGCCTTCTGGTCCGTGTAACCAAAAGTAACAGATCAGCAGTAGGGATGAGCCGAACACCCCCGGGTTCGGTTCGCACCAGAACCCGCAAACAGACCTAAAGTTCGTGCGAACATTAGAAACCTATTAATTACAATGGATGCAAACGTTCAAAATCAAAAGTGCTAATTTTAAAGGCTAATATGCATGTTATTGTCATAAAAAGTGTTGGGGACCTGGGTCCTGCCCCAGGGGACATGTATCAATGCAATTTATTTTTTTTAAAACGGACGTTTTTTCAGGAGCAGTGATTTTAATAATGCTTAATGTGAAACAATAAAAGCGTAATATTCCTTTAAATTTCGTACCTGGGGGGTGTTTATAGTATGCCTGTGAAGGGGCGCATGTTTCCCGTGCTTAGAACTGTCCCTGCACAAAGTGTCATTTTTGCAGGGAAAAAAGCTATTTAAAATCACTTGCGGCTAATGAATTGCCGGCTCCCGTAACACAGAGAACAGTCATTCATTGAATGTCATTGATAAAAAGAAAGTCATTGATAAAAAAAACAAAAACAAAAAAAATGCGGGGGTCCCCCCAAATTCAATTACCAAGTCCTTCAGGTCTGCTATGGATATTAAGGGGAACCCCGGCCAAAATAAAAATAAAAAAATGGCGTGGGGTCCCCCTCAAAATGTATTTTTTTTTGTTTTTTATCAATGACTTTCAATGAATGACTGTTCTCTGTGTTACGGGATCCGGCAATTCATTAGCCGCAGATGGCTGCCTTAGATGACACAACAGGCCAGAAGGGTAAAGGTGTTTCAATGTGATACTGCAATGCTGTACTAATAGCACGCACACACTAATCCCCAGAATCACAGCAGATAATGTCAGCAGTCAAAAGCACTCAGCAGAATAATCACAGCACAGATAATGTCAGACTCAGTAGCACTGCAGAATGGATCACAGCAGATAATGTCACTGACACGCTGGAACACATTACACGAGGCCGCCGGCGCAGCGGCCTTTTATAGTGTGGGGCATGTACTAAACCCCCTGAGCTATAATTGGACACAGGCATTCTGCCTGTGGCCAATTATTGCGCTCCTCGCCGCTGGCTCTATGATTGGCCAAGCATGCGGGGTCACAGTGCATGCTTGGCCAATCATCAGCCAGCAATGCACTGCGACTGGCGCAGTGCATTGTGGGCCGTTCGCATTACACGAATTTGATGCGAGCGGCCCAAATAGTTCTGGGCTCGACGAGCGGTTGAACGCCCGATGTTCGATTCAAACATGGGTTCGAATCGAACACCGGGTCCATCCCTAATCAGCAGCAGTCTTATTGTTGATCTGCAACAAATGTTTGGTGTGCTATGTAGTTTGTATCATACAACAAAACCCCACATATAGTGTTTGGTTTTTACATATGTCTTATCTTAAAATGTCCATGGGGGGGGTTAAATAAATGCTGGAACGCATTTCTGCTTCTTCATGGGGACATATCAAGTCTGATGATAATCAACATTGCTATTATATGGCTGCATCTGTGTACTGCACTATGAACCAGCAGAAAGATGTCTTTCAAAGGGTCATTGGTGTTATATAGGTGGTGGAGACCTAGGTGTACCTTTTTTCAAAAACAAGTTCAAAACATTCTTAATGGCAAAAAATTGTCCCAGAAACATTATATCTAAAATGGCAGTGATGTTAACAGGAACTTTTAAAGTGACGATCAATCTCCTATCCCATGTAGGATATACAGTATATACTTGTGTGCATGCAAAATTAAAGGTGTATTATAAACATTAGGCAGATAGATGACTAATGGAATGCTGTGCTTCCAGACTCTCACTATCAGAGAACAATGAGAAACAATTTTTCAACTTTAGCTGCATTAAAATGTATGCAAATATAACTTGCGATATATAAGTCACATATGTGATATGTTACAGTTCATATTTTAACTCCAGGTATCTCTGCACTTCCGCTTCCCAGTATGAGACCAGTGCTTCCACCACTGTGCACAACCAAATCAAGGGACCTCATACCAGATGGATTTGATCACCTTGTAAAACAACACATTCAGTTAAAAATAGAAATGGAAGGCAAAAAATGTTTGTATAGATATAAAAAAAACATTATAAATACCTCTTTTCACTTTTTTCTTTTACAGAGTTTTATTAATATTCATTCTAACATAACAGATCGATATATTGATGGTTACACCGCAAATAAATGTATAGTAGTACAAAAAGAGAAAACAAAATAAAGTAAATAGATATACTCAAGTCCTTGAGATTCCAAGAATGGTTGGTTATACATAACATTTGAAGGATTAATATCACAGTCCAGAACCTCAGGTACTCTGGGAAATGTGCACAAAATATAGACTGAAAACGTCCATACATATACATATATATATTCAATAAGTATATAAACAAGGATATACTATATAGTAATGCTAGAAAGTTAGCCGTGTAACTATCCCACCCAGGCGTTGTGGTGGCCTGATAAACTAAAAACCTTTTTTTTTTATAAGTGATCACATACCCTCTGTTCTCAGCTGCATAAGAGCTGGGAGGAGGAGAAGCAGCAGCACATGTAGCTTCCCAGTAAATGGCTGTGCAGGATGTGTCAGGATAAGTCTGAACATTGGAGAAGAGTATACTGAGTTCCCAGCTTAGCTAGAGAATTGACCATGCTGTGCTCTCCTACTTAGTCTAGTCAGTTTTTATTAGGAAAGCAAGGGGACTAGCAAGAACACCAGGGATTTCACAAAAAGGAAGCAATACAAAGAAAACAGAATACTTTTTCATACAAGTACATGGTACAGTAGGCACATCAGGAATATGAAGCGTGGGGTAACAAACACTTTAAATTATAAGTGATCAATAGTGCTCAAACTTATTTCCACATCACAAGGCTTTGTGGTATGAATCACATCTTTAACTTAGATCTCTTCCGCCACTAAAAGTGTCACCATTAGAAGAAAAAACAGTATGGACACATCATGAAGCAATGACTTACCCTTTATTAAAACACACCAATGTGCCAATCAAATAAAACATCAAATTCAGTATTACCAACTAGGTATTCCGATGTAGCAGGCTGTTTTTCCACGCTGGACTCAGGCTGGCAGGCGTGCATGATGATTTCACATGGGGCATGTTAGCACAAGTTTGCACAAGTTTGATCATTGAAGGACTGACAGGATGATGTGCTTTCACGCTGGGATGGATGTGCTACTATGCCTAGCATGGTCAGTTTGAAATAGAAAAGCAGGGGGACTGGCAGGATCCCCCTATTTCACACAAAGGAAGCAATACAAAGAGAACAGTGTGCGTTTTAACACAAGTACCCGGTACAGGAATATGAAATATTGGGGTAACATACAGTACTCTTTAATGGCTGACAAATCAGCTACAGGAATCGGACTTGATTCCCCCAGTAACAGGCAGGTGACAATGCAGGAAGAATCAACAAGTGTTTCTATAGGTTTATGAAAGCAATATAAGAAAGAATTTACATTGACAACTGTCAGCACAAGTATTTTAAAGACAATCAGATTGTTGGTTCTCCAACATCTCATCTTGAAAGTTCAAACTATGTGTGTTTTGATTGTCCAAAGGTTTATGTCAATACTGATTTTGCATTTGGGCTTCATTTATACATATCAAATCTTTCAGATTCAGTTATTTGCATATACAGCCAGTGTCTTTAATACTAAGCTCAAGACCACCATGTTTTAGTAAATCAGCACTTTAACACAGTAAAAAGGTTTAAAAAGATTTCAGATTCAGCAATTGTTTTGTGCCATCCATTTCATACTTGGCTAGAATCTACACAGTTCATTACAACTAACCCACACTAAATTGAAATTACCATTATAAAATGTACTGTACTTGAAAATGTTACTATATTCTACTGAGCATTGATATTAGTGAGTACTGTTCCTTACAGACTCAACATTTTGCTCTTATTTTGTGACAAGCTATAGAAAAGGTTCTTTCTATTATAACTACATTATCAACTGTTATGTTATTCCAGTCTGTGACATTTTGAGAACTCTAGACCTACTAATATGCATTTCTTTTTTTT
Source organism: Lithobates sylvaticus (assembly GCA_028564925.1). Lineage (NCBI taxonomy): Eukaryota > Metazoa > Chordata > Amphibia > Anura > Ranidae > Lithobates > Lithobates sylvaticus. The sequence continues at coordinate 525,205,510 of CM053026.1, forward strand.
TTTTCGCACTAATATGCATTTATATGTATTCTTTTAATGTCTCTACTTTTGGCATTTGTAACAGTTTGATAAGTGGTGAAAATTAGACTGTCGTGTTCTTTTGATACGTTTATTGTAAGTTAGGTCCTATAATTGCAAGCTGTACTGCAAAGCTCAAGTTCTTACCATTCAAACTATGAAAACTTTTGATATTGTGTTAGAGCAAGCCAACCAACATTATGTTATAAGAATACATTTTAAGGCCAATGATAAGAGACAGAAGCTATTAGAGGCAAACTATAATGGTTTTTGATCCGTTTTATGTCAAACAATTTTAAATGCAATAAAATATACATTTGCACAAGATTTTTATTTTACAATTGAACATTTAATACAGTAAGTTTCCATGACACTTTGCTTGAAGAGCAGGCTAGGCTTTCTATTAAGGATCCCAGATATGCTGTTCAATTGTTGACTGCTTCTGTAATAGTCCCTCTTTTGACTCATCTTTTGTAATTATAATTTGATCTCCTGTTATTCAAGTCTAATATGAGAGCTATTCAGGGTTTTCATAGCATCATTATAACAAGCATGGTTAAATGTTATGAACCTGTAAGCATTGAAAAGTGGAAGTGGTTGAACGCAACTACTTGGGGTAAAACATAGGTGTTCTGGTTCAAAGCTTTTGATTTCCCCTCACTTTCAGTCCTGGTGACAGTGGTCACCAGGACAAAAACAAATGGTGAATCTCCCCATTGCAGACAAAGACAGCAATAAAAACCTATTCAAATCTCTTATTAGTCCAAATACAACTATAGAAAAATGTTTTTCCTTTAGTTTCACTTTAGTTTCCCTTTAATTAATAAAAAGTGTAGAATAATAATAATATGAATACATTAATAATCCCTTACCCAAAGAGTATCCTATAAATATAGACATGCAAATATATTAGAGACTACCTGGGAATTTTTATGGTAGTAAAAAATAATTTCTTGTTGCGCTAGGGGAAGCGGAAGAGGATGTAATACTTACCTTACCCCTTGTTCCAGAGTTGATCTTCTCTCTGGCATTCTGGGCTGTAGGTCATCCCTCTGCATCATCAATGCAAAACTATTAATCCAGCATTGTATGTGTGGGAGTAAGGTGTAAGGCTGCAGCCAAAGTGCATTAAAGAGGATGCTTCTTAGAAGCAGTCTCGCGGATAGTGGAACCTACAAAAAAGAGGATTATGGTAAGTCTTACACCTTATAAGCAGTTAACACTTACATTGTGGGGCCTCCCCGCAAGGGAAATCTTTTACATGTGCCTAGAGTTGGGCCCTTAAAACATTTAGTACATTGTAAATGTTATTTACCAAGCATGAATTTTGCTAAAAAAATATCAATTTACATTACTTAATTAACCATCATTTCTACCCATGAGATGTAACATTTCTTTAGTACATTGTATCAGTATCACAGATGTAACAGTATTCAATCAGGAATTGATGGGGAGATTATTTTTACACATTCTTAGATCAATGGTGTATGTCTGCAATATAGGTCAGTGGTTCTCAACCTCAGTCCTCAAGTACCCCCAACAGGCCAAGGTGCTTTAAATCAGAGTCAATGGCTTGGTATTTTGGACAGCTATTTTATCTAAGAGAAATTCCCAAAACATGGCCTGTTGGGGTACTTGAGGACTGAGGTTGAGAACCGCTGATAAAGGTAACAGTCATACCATAGTCACTAAATGATAAATATATCAAAATCTCCAGGAAAATAAAATAAAACAACTTACTAGAATAGCATGACATAGATCAAACATCTCAATAAAATAATGATGAATGCTTATGTGTACAGCCAACATGGTGTCCCAGAGCAGAAAGCCATAAAGGGTAACACAGCTATCAAATTATCGCTGGTTATCTAAAAAGAATTGTATAAATTCCATCAATAAGGTCCACCTCATAAAAGGACTATATCAGAAAAATATACATTATACTAACTGATAAAGATCACACATCATCAGTCACATACTGCAATACATATGGAGCTTAAAGTTGACTTTATCAAACCCCTTCCTTTTCTTGTTATCTACCATCCAGGTCACTCATGTACACTTGGTATGCTTTATAAATATTATTGCCCATTAGGGTACATTGTGCTCTATGATAACTGTGTTTAGGAGGTTGGTCTTATATGTATGGCTTCATTTCCTTCTGACCTAATTCATTCTGGATCAGTGTGGTGAGTATGGCATGCAATTCACTTTGGATTGATTAGATATCTTTCTTCCAAGGTTAGCAATTTTATTAATGACCTTTTGTGCCTACCTCTATATATGTGTGTTAGTAATAACTAGGCGACCCCTCAAGTTTAATATCATTGAATTCATATATTGTTTTTTGTTTTTTTAATTATACTTTTATTCATTTTAAAGGAAAAAAAAAACAACAACAAATAAAACAAATAAAGCAATCACTTTCCATAATAACACAGTCAGCTATGGTATTGATAACAGAACAGTATTATCCTGACCAAAAACAATTATAACCCATTTATTCATTACATATCATCCTGTTATTCAAGCTAATTTTCTCACCCTGGTCATGCATCCAGTAAACCCCAGCCCCAGATTCAAGGTCCCTCGGGTGCATAGGTGTATATAGAACTTCCCATAAAATAGGTATTATTCACTGACCATCTCCCATGGAGGGGAGAAGAAAGAAAACAAAGAGAAAGCGAAAGAAAAAAACAAAACATACACCACCTTATAATAGCTCTCCATTCCATCCCGAGATCTGACTATTTAAAGGGATATAATTCCCTCATTCTTTCAGCCTTCCAGATAGATAAGATTCTTTCCCCCCTCTGAGTTTATATAAAAGTTCCAGGGAGACCACATTTCCTTATATTTCTCTCATTCCTGCCTTCCTGTCCAAACCAATTTTTCCAATTAATTCAACTCTTCCTAAGCCACTTTCCCACTGAGGGTGGTTGTGTCTTTTTCCATATAATGCCTTGTACACACGGTCGGAAATTCCGACGGAAAAAGGCTGATCGGATTATGTTGTCGGAAAATCAGATCATGTGTGGGCTCAAGTTTGAGAGCTGGATCTAAAATTTTCCGACAACAAATTCAGATCGGACTTTTTTACGATCGTGTGTCGAGACTTCCAAAAGTGCCACGCATGCTCAGAAAAAATTTGGAGACGAAAGCTATTGGCTACTGGCCTCTATGAAGTCCCGTCGTATGCGTTGTATGTCACCTTGTTCCGAATGATCACATTTTCTGACAACTTTGTGCGACCGTGTGTATGCAAGAAAAGTTTCGGCCAAAATCCGTCTGGAAAAATCCCACAAATTTTGTGGTCGGAATGTCCGACCGTGTGTACAAGGCATTAGAGGAATACAGGATCTCGCTGCATTCAAAAGATGGCACAAAATAGAACTTTTGTATGTCTTAGCTGGTATTTTAAGGTCATGCAAAAAAAAAAAGGCTGGGTCCACAGGGGCCTCGTACTCACAACATTTTTGAATGATCCTTCGGACCTCCCTCCAGTAACGATTAATTCTATGGCATGTCCAAAAAATATGTAATAACGTCCCATATTCCTCTTGACATCGCCAAAACTCCTGGGAAGGAGGGCCAGAGTTTGATACCATTGAGATAGAATCTTGTAATTTATATATATTATATTGTTACGCTGTTCCTTAGAAAAAGTTCTATCCAAGTCCACCTCCCATTTTTGAAAAAACGTCAGCTGTTTTTTTACCTCGATATTTGCATTTTTTGCCTCTCAAATTGAGGAAGTTATTATCGGCAGAATAAAGCGCATGAAAGCTTTTGTGTCCTTTCTCTTTCTTCCTCTTACTTTTGGTAGGTAAGTCTTTAAGTGTTTTTCATTTTTATTTATCTCATTTGAGGATTATATATGTGACTATACTCTATTACTGCATTACTAGGAAGAGCGCTCTATTGTTGTCATACATCTGGTCTTTTTTTATGCTCCAGTGGGGGACCCTTCATGCCCCTCGCACACACATAAGACAAGATGCCTTTGTATAACCTAAATCTTCTAGGAATACATGTTGAAAATATTATATGTGACTTATTGGTTTTATATATATATATATATATATATATATATATATATATATATATATATATATATATATATATATATATATATATATATATATATATATATATATATATATGTGTGTGTGTGTGTGTGTGTATGCATAACACTTAAAAAGTAAAGTGCAAGTGCTTTGTTCCAAAGTCCATAAAATTTCCCTAGATACAAGTGATGATATGTAACAGTTCATATATCAACTTGAGGTATCTCTGCACTTCCGCTTCACAATATGAGACCAGTGCTTCCACCACCATGCACAGCCAAATCAAGGGACCTCTTACCAGACGGGGTGAACCATTAACCACTTTCCAACCGCTTTAGCCAAATGACTGCTGTCATCTAGTTCTGGGACACAGTTAAATGAAGGCTTCCGGTGATCAGAATCCTCCGGGACTGTGACATCACAAGGGGGCGGGGTCACCATGTGACATGAGCATGTGACTCTTTCCCCTTGTCCCTATATAAGTCCCAGCACAGCGCGGCTCTGGCATTCCGGCCAGAGAGAGGAAGAACATCGGAATAAGAAGAAGAAGAAGAAGAAGGTGGCGCCGGCGGCGCGGAAAACAACGACCGCGGCAAGAACAGAAGAGACCCCGGAAGACCCCAAAGGCGGATCGAGACCCCCAGACGACGGTGTCGACGACGAAGAAGGTAGCCGTCCTCCTCCGCTCGTGAAAGAGCTAGGTAAAAGAGCAGAAGAGAGCGGAGGAGTCCGGCGAGAAGACCCCTAAGACGGAAGAAGACTCCCGGAGCAGTGCAATAAAATATTTTTTCAAAATTGTGTGTTTTTTTACTTTACATTTTACACCTTAGGTGAATGGGTAGGGGTCGTCCCATACTCATTCACATAGGGTGGGGGGCCGGGATCTGAGGGCCCCCTTATAAAAGGGGCTCCCTGATTCCGATAAGCCCCCGCCCGCAGACCCCGACAACCAACGGCCAGGGTTGTCGGGAAGAGGCCCTTGTCCTCATCAACATGGGGACAAGGTGCTTTGGGGTGGGGGGGCCGCACGGCCCCCCTTTTCCCAGGGCACCCCTCATGTTGAGGGCACGCGGCCTGGTATGGCTCAGGAGGGGGGGGGGGGGCGCTCGCTCGTCCCCACCCCTTTCCTGGCCTGCCGGGCTGCGTGCTCGGATAAGGGTCTGAGATGGATTTGGGGGGACCCCCACGCTGTTTTTTTCGGTGTGGGGATTCCCTTTAAATCCATGCCAGGTGACGGGGCTAGCGCGGCAGCATTCACTGCCTTCGCTAGCTCCGTCTACCTGAAGTCACGTGCTAAATGAACGGACTTTCCGATGAGCGGCAAGTCCGTTCATTTCAAAAGTCCGGCGGACTAGCCTACTGACGGCAGGATTGTCCGCCGGACTGCCAAGTCCAGCGGACAATTTTAAAACAAAACTTAAAACCTAGTCCGCCGGACTTTTGGCACCAAAAAGTCCGCCGGCGCCCACACACGAGGGGATTGTCCGGTGGACTTGAGTCCAGCGGACAATCCCGCGGGATAGTCCGCTCGTGTGTACGCGGCATAAGTCCTACCCCACCACTGGGGCTCTTATGACCCATGGTTCTGGAGATATGGGGCTACATGCGCAGCCTGTCAGAAGCTACATATGTGGCCAGTTTAAATACAAGCTGGCACACTATTTGCAGCAGACTGACAGTGCTTCTCAGTGACATTGAGCTCAATGGACAGCTTGGAGTGTTGGACCAATAGAAAAGTACCATTAGCCCCAGCTGTCCAATAAAAATTCTGCAATGGAGGCACGCCTCTCACTGCCAGCCCAACCCTCTTAACTACAAGGAAAAACATGGGTTTATGGGTATAAGATTTACCCACAATCCCATGTTTTTCTCACACAGTTAAGAGGGAGAATGAGAATCTTCTGCTGTTGAAAAGGTATTGTTATAATCAGGCTAAATCATTTAATACTATGCTATATTTTTTATAAGGGAATAATTTATTATTTATCTATTTACTGTGAAATTACTGGTTTGAAGTTATAACTTCAAACTTCAGTAATGTGTCTGTTAAGCCACCTGCTTGAGTACAGTTTTTTGAAAATATAGTAAATTACCTTAAAAATAATATATAATAATTATTTGTATATTACTTATGGTAATTAACCCCTTGCCACCCAGGCCAATTCTGACACTTCTCTCCTACATGTAATAATCATAATTTTTTTGCTAGAAAATTATTCAGAACCCCCAAACCTTATATTTATTGTTTTAGCAGACACCCTAGGGAAAAAAATGGTGGTCGTTGGAACTTTTTATGTTACATAGTATTTGCACAGCAGTTTTTCATGAAAATGAAAAAAAACACTTAAGATAACCCGATTTTTTGTATAAAGTGAAAGATGATGTTACGCCAAGTAAATAGATACCTTTACATGTCACGCTTTAAAATTGCGCACACTCATTGAATGGGCCTAAACTTCAGTACATAAAAATCTCCATAGGCGACGCTTTAAATCTTTTTACAGATTACATGTTTAGAGTTACAGAGGAGGTCTAGGAGGACACTTGTCGGTGGCAACAGCTGTGGCTGCTCCTGTAGAGGGCGAGGCAGTGGAGACACAATAGGGGCAGCTTCCTGTAGCCATGACGTTGAAAAGCCTGGAGTCTGCTGCTGGTCCATCAAAGGGGTCAGCTCTGGCTCATCCCGGAGCTCAATAGGTCTCGGTGAGCGATGCGGGCTGCACTGCGCTCTCCCGTCTGACAGGTCTTGTTGATATGAAATAGATGAGATAGCCAATGTTGATGATAGCATTCAAAGAAATTTATTTCTAGAGATTAGAATAAAAATATTTTTTTTTACTTTTTATTTTGACATAGTCCTTTAAAAAATAAATACATTTTGTGTCACATATATTCCTATTACAAGGAATGTAAACATCCCTTGTAATAGAAAAAAGAATGACAGGTCCGCTTTAATGTGAAATCTGGGGTCAAAAAGACGTCAGATCTCATATTTACACTAAAATGCAATAAAAAATTAATATAAAAAGAAATGTCATATTCTCCACCCCCCCCACCCAAAAAAAAGCGGCTGCTTAGCCACATTGGTTGTTAAAAAACGGTACCGGCCGGGTGATGTCTGCCGCTGCAAGCATCACCCGAGTACAACACCTTGAAGCACTATATTGGTAAGTTTGTCAACGATAATGATTATTACAAAAAAGTGGCCACCAATAATCGGTCGACCCCTAGTTTGAGGTGTGTGTGTGTGTATGAACTTAAAAATAGATGGTTGTTAAATAGCTTTTTATGTGTTTATAATGCCTGTTTGTAAAGTGTGGATGATGGTGCCTTGTGTCCTGTTTCTTTATATTGGCAGCTTGCGTATTCTAGTACTTACGTTGAGGAGTAATGGGCCGCTGCTTCCTGTCAGAAGGAGCTGATGCTGGAGGCGGGTCCAGGATATGGCGGCTCAGGCTTTCTGTTAACCACTTGACCACTGGGCACTTAAACACCCTTAATAACCAGACCAATTTTCAGCTTTCGGTGCTCTCACATTTTGAATGACAATTACTCAGTCATACAACACTGTACCCATATGAAATTTTTGTCCTTTTTTTCACACAAATAGAGCTTTCTTTTGGTGGTATTTAATCACCGTTGGGTTTTTTATTTTTTGAGCTATAAAAGAAAAAAGACTGAAAATTCGGTAAAAAAATGATTTTTTCTTCGTTTCTGTTATAAAATTTAGCAAATTTTGTCATTTTTCTTGATAAATTTTGGCCAAAATTTATACTGCTACATATCCTTGGTAAAAATAAGTACAAATTGGGGTATATTATTTGGTCTTTGTGAACGTTATAGAGTCCACAAGCTATGGTGCCAATATCTGAAAATTGATCACACCTGAAGTACTGACGGCCTATCTCATTTCTTGAGACCCTAACATGCCAGAAAAGTACAAATACCCCCCAAATGACCCCTTTTTGGAAAGAAGACATTCCAAGGTATTTGGAAAGAGGCATGGTGAGTTTTTTAAAGTTGTAATTTTTTCCCACAATTCTTTGCAAAATCAAGATTTTTTTTTCTTTTTTTTTTTTTTTTCACAAAATTGTCATATTAGCAGGTTATTTCTCACACACAGCATATGCATAGCACAAATTACACCCCAAAACACATTCTGCTATTACTCCCGAGTATGGCGATACCACATGTGTGAGACTTTTACACAGCGTGGCCACATACAGAGGCCCAACATGCAGGGAGCACCATCAGGTGTTCTGGAGCACCCAGGACAATTCTGACATTTCTCTCCTACATGTAAAAATCATCATTTATTTGCTAGAAAATTACATAGAACCCCAAAACATTATATATGTTTTTTTAGAAAAGACCCTAGAGAATACAATGGCGGTCGTTGCAACTTTTTATCTAGCACGGTACTTGCGCAGCAATTTTTCGAACGCGTTTTTTTGGGGAAAAAAAAGTTTTGTGCTTTACAAAAAACAAAACTGTAAATATAGCCCAATGTTTTTGCATAATGTGAAAGATGAAGTTACGCCGAGTAAATAGATACCCAACATGTCGCCCTTCAAAATTGCACACGCTCGTGGAATGGCGCCAAACTTCGCTACTTAAAAATCCCCATAGGTGGCGCTTTAAAACTTTTTACTGGTTACATGTTTTGAGTTACAGAGGGGGTCTAGGGCCAAAATTATTGTTCTCACTATAACGTTCGCAGCGATACCTCACATGTGTGGTTTGAACATCGTTTTCATATGTGGGCGGGACTTACGTATGCATTCGCTTCTGCATGCGAGCGCACGGGGACAGGGGCGCTTTAAATTATTTTATTTTTTTTATTGTTCATTTTACTTTATTTATTTTAGTTTGACACTTTTTTTCCCCCAAAATTTTTTTTGATCACTTTTATTCCTATTACAAGGAATGTAAACATCCCTTGTAATAGGAATATGGCATGACAGGTCCTCTTTACAGTGAGATATGGGGTCAATAAGACCCCACATCTCACCTCTAGGCTGGAAAGCCTGAAATAAAATAAAAAAACGATCCTGGCTTTGATCGTAGCGAGCACTGCAGGGTATCGCAGAATATCGCAGGGTATGGCAGAGTATGGCAGAGTATGGCAAGGTATGGCAGGGTATTGCATGGCAGAGTATGGCAGGGTATGGCAGAGTATGGCAGGGTATGGCAGGGTATGGCAGGGTATGGCAGAGTATCGCAGGGTATGGCAGGGTATGGCAGAGTATCGCTGGGTATGGCAGAGTATCGCTGGGTATGGCAGGGTATCGCAGGGTATCGCAGGGTATGGCAGAGTATCGCAGGGTATGGCAGAGTATCGCAGGGTATCACAGGGTATGGCAGAGTATCGCAGGGTATGGCAGAGTATCGCAGGGTATGGCAGAGTATCGCAGGGTATGGCAGAGTATCGCAGGGTATTGCAGGTAATGGCAGAGTATGGCAGAGTATCGCAGGGTATGGCATGGCAGAGTATCACAGGGTATGGCATGGCAGAGTATCGCAGGGTATGGCAGAGTATCGCAGGGTATGGCAGAGTATCGCAGGGTATGGCAGAGTATGGCAGAGTATCGCAGGGTATGGCAGAGTATCGCAGGGTATGGCAGAGTATCGCAGGGTATGGCAGGGTATGGCAGAGTATCGCAGGGTATGGCAGGGTATGGCAGAGTATCGCAGGGTATGGCAGGGTATGGCAGAGTATCGCAGGGTATGGCAGGGTATGGCAGAGTATCGCAGGGTATGGCAGGGTATGGCAGAGTATCGCAGGGTATGGCAGAGTATCGCAGGGTATGGCAGAGTATAGCAGGGTATGGCAGAGTATCGCAGGGTATGGCAGGGTATGGCAGAGTATCGCAGGGTATGGCAGAGTATCGGCAGGGTATGGCAGAGTATCGGCAGGGTATGGCAGAGTATCGCAGGGTATCGCAGGTAATGGCAGAGTATCGCAGGTAATGGCAGAGTATCGCAGGTAATGGCAGAGTATGGCAGGTAATGGCAGAGTATCGCTGGGTATCGCAGGTAATGGCAGAGTATCGCAGGTAATGGCAGAGTATCGCAGGTAATGGCAGAGTATCGCAGGGTATCGCAGGTAATGGCAGAGTATCGCAGGTAATGGCAGAGTATCGCAGGTAATGGCAGAGTATCGCAGAGTATCGCAGGGAATGGCAGAGTATCGCAGGGAATGGCAGAGTATCGCAGGGAATGGCAGAGTATCGCAGAGTATCGCAGGGAATGGCAGAGTATCGCAGGGAATGGCAGAGTATCGCAGGGAATGGCAGAGTATCGCAGGGAATGGCAGATTACTGCTGGGTATCCATCCATCCATGCTCAGCCATCCCTCCATACCCTGCAATACCCAGCAATACACTGCAGGCTATTGCTGTGTATTGCAGGGTAAGGAGGGATGGCTGAGCATGGATGGATGGATCGGTGGTGGCAGAGCAGGCTGTGGGCACTACAGATCCCGCCCACAGCACTGCTGCCACCGATCCCTCCCCCTCTCCTCTCACACTGTACCGATCGGTACAGAGAGAGGAGGGGAGAGGAACCGGCGTCATCAAATGACGCCGGTTTGCTTACATGTGATCGCTCCGTCATTTGACGGAGCGATCACGTGGTAAAGGGCCGTGATGAGCGGCCGTTTACCGTGATCCGTGATCCGCCGGGTCCTCTGGACCCGGCGATCACGAATGTTCTCGAGTGCGCGCCCCAGGGGGCGCGCAAGAGGGGAATTCCGGGAGGACGTCATATGACGCCCTCCCAGAGTTAAGCAACCGCCCTGTAGCCGTCATTCGGCTATGGGCCGGTTGTAAAGTGGTTAAAGGTAGAATAAAAGAGTTATGGTAACCACTTCTGGACCAAGCCTATTTCTGACAGTTATTGTTTACAATTTAAAATCAACATTTTTTTCTAGAAAATTACTGAGAACCACAAACATTATATATATATATACAGTGCCTTGCGAAAGTATTCGGCCCCCTTGAACTTTTCAACCTTTTGCCACATTTCAGGCTTCAAACATAAAGATATAAAATTTTTATTTTTTGTGAAGAATCACCAACAAGTGGGACACAATTGTGAAGTGGAACGAAATCTATTGGATTTTTGAAACTTTTTTAACTAATAAAAAAATGAAAAGTGGGGCGTGCAAAAATTATTCGGCCCCCTTGCTTTAATACTTTGTAGAGCCACCTTTTGCTGCGATTACAGCTGCAAGTCGCTTGGGGTATGTCTCTATCAGTTTTGCACATCGAGAGACTGAAATTCTTGCCCATTCTTCCTTGCAAAACAGCTCGAGCTCAGTGAGGTTGGATGGAGAGCGTTTGTGAACAGCAGTTTTCAGCTCTTTCCACAGATTCTCGATTGGATTCAGGTCTGGACTTTGACTTGGCCATTCTAAGACCTGGATACGTTTATTTGTGAACCATTACTTTGTAGATTTTGCTGTATGTTTGGGATCATTGTCTTGTTGGAAGATAAATCTCCGTCCCAATTTCAGGTCTTTTGCAGACTCCAACAGGTTTTCATCCAGAATGGTCCTGTATTTGGCTGCATCCATCTTTCCCTCAATTTTAACCATCTTCCCTGTCCCTGCTGAAGAAAAGCAGGCCCAAACCATGATGCTGCCACCACCATGTTTGACAGTGGGGATGGTGTGTTGAGGGTGATGAGCTGTGTTGCTTTTACGCCAAACATATCGTTTTGCATTGTGGCCAAAAAGTTCGATTTTGGTTTCATCGGACCAGAGCACCTTCTTCCACATGTTTGGTGTGTCTCCCAGGTGGCTTGTGGCAAACTTTAGACGAGACTTTTTATGGATATCTTTGAGAAATGGCTTTCTTCTTGCCACTCTTCCATAAAGGCCAGATTTGTGCAGTGTACGACTGATTGTTGTCCTATGGACAGACTCTCCCACCTCAGCTGTAGTTCTCTGCAGTTCATCCAGAGTGATCATGGGCCTCTTGGCTGCATCTCTGATCAGTCTTCTCCTTGTCTGAGCAGGGACAGCCAGGTCTTGGTAGATTTGCAGTGGTCTGATACTCCTTCCATTTCAAAATGATCGCTTGCACAGTGCTCCTTGGGATGTTTAAAGCTTGGGAAATCTTTTTGTATCCAAATCCGGCTTTAAACTTCTCCACAACAGTATTACGGACCTGCCTGGTGTGTTCCTTGGTCTTCATGATGCTCTCTGTATAAATGCACCTGCTCTGTGATAGTCTCAGGGTTCTGTTGAAAGCGCAGAGACTTGATTACACACAGGTGGATTCTATTTATCACCATCAGTCATTTAGGACAACATTGGATCATTCAGAGATCCTCGCTGAACTTCTGGAGTGAGTTTGCTGCACTGAAAGTAAAGGGCCCGAATAATTTTGCACGCACCACTTTTCAGTTTTTTATTTGCTAAAAAAGTTTAAAATATCCAATAGATTTCGTTCCACTTCACAATTGTGTCCCACTTGTTGGTGATTCTTCACAAAAAATTTAAACTTTATATCTTTATGTTTGAAGCCTGAAATGTGGCAAAAGGTTGAAAAGTTCAAGGGGGCCGAATACTTTCGCAAGGCACTGTATATATATATGTATTTGCACAGCGGCCTTTTAAAAGCAATTTTAGGTGAAAAATTTACTGAATTAAAAAAATTAATTTACAGTAAATTTATTTAGCCCAATTTTTGGGGATATTGCGATAGACGATGTTACTCCAAGTAAATAGATATCGAACATGTTATGGTTTAAAATTGCAAACGCTCATGGAATGGTGAGAAACTACGGTACTTAAGAATCACTATAGATGAGTATGGAATTTTTGTTTTACGATTACCAGTTTAGAGTTACAGAGGATATCTTTTGCTATAATTATTTCTCTCGATGTGAGGATCGCGGCAATACCTCACAAGTGTGATTTGAACAACATTTACATTTGCGAGCGCCACGTATGTGTTTTCTTTGGTCAGCGAGCATGCGGGCCACTTGCAAATAATTTTTTTTGTTCTTATTTGTTTATTTTTTCCAGTTTTACTTTAAAAAAAATACCAATCCCCAAATCCCTCCTTTGCATGTACAAGTTTTCAAAAAGCAAAAATCTGCATATTTGAATACTGTGGATTTTTTCATATCGGCGCCATTGGCAGCCAAGTAAATGAGTATGTAACTTCTGAGTTACTGTGTTGGAGACTCGATTGAAGCCGATTCCAGCTTTGTTTGCGACTCTGCCATGCCGGCAGACGTGCCGGCTGGACACTCCGGACTGGAGACTCAGGCGAAGCGGTGGAAGGCGGCGGGCGGGGAGCTTGTCGTGTCCTCCTCACCCACTCCTTATGATGACAGCTGAGCAGCTTCTGAGCCGCTTCGGTTGTTATCATAACAATGCCGACCACCAGATCTAAAAAGCGGTACCGAGGTGACGGCTGCAGCTGCTTATCACCCCGGTGCAACCAACCACTTCCTCAAAGCGCTGTACAGATACATTGTTTTGCAGGAAGTGGTATGCTACAGGACTTATTTCAGCTTTATTTTTATTTTTTTATTTCCTTGCACAGTGTGCCAGGTATTGGCTGAAAACAATCAGCTAATCTCTCAGCCATAGAATGGACGGCAGAGGATTGTCACCCGGCTTCGGCAGCACAGCAGAAGCCAGATGTCGTAAATCTGACTTCATAACAAAAAAGGATCCTAGTAAGTCCCAGGTAAGAGGACAAATCATTGCTAATGCTATATGGTTTGTGCTTTGACAGCCCCTCCTCTTTTATTTCTCAATCCCATTCTTACATCAGTTTCCTCAGTCCCCTGGCATATCACAATCCCCCTTCACATCACAGTTTACAGTAGTGTTCTGAACCTCCATTCACAATGGTATCTTAACCGCTTAAGGACCGCCTCCTGCACATATACGTCGGCAGACTGGCAGGGCTGGGCACATTAATGTACAGGTACGTTGTCCTTTAACAGCCCAGCCGTGGGTCGTGACCCAGTCCTGAGCTCCGTGACCGCAGCCATGGGACCAGTGGACCCGATCGCCGCTGGTGTCCCGTGATCGGGTCACAGAGCTGAAGAACGGGGAGAGGTATGTGTAAACAAACCTCCCCCCGTGCTTCCTAGTGACACTGTCATAGGGAAAGACGATCAGTGATGTCACATGCCAAGCCACGCCCCCAGACAGTTAGAAAACACACACAGGGCTCACTTAACCCCTCCCCGTTCCTAGTGGTTAACTCCTTCACTTCCAGTGTCATTTACACAGAATTCAGTGCATTTAAATAGCACTGATTGCTGTATAAATGACAATGGACCCAAAAATGTGTCAAAAGTCTCAGATTTGTCCATCACAATGTCACAGTACTGCTAAAAATCGCAAGTTTACCACCATTACTAGTAAAAAAAAAAATAAGAAGAATGCCATAAAAATGCCATAAATCTTTCCCATAGTTTGCAGACGCTATAACTTTTCCAAAAATCAATCAATATATGTCGCAGTCACAATAAAAATCGCTGATCGCTGGCCATTACAAGTAAAAAAAAAAAATTTATAAAAATGCTATAAAACTATCCCCTACTTTGTAAACGCTATAACTTTTGTGCAAACCAATCAATAATAATCGCTAAGTACGATTTTTTTTTACAAAAAATACGTATCGGCCTAAACTGAGGGAAAAAATATATTTTTTTTATATTTTTTGGGGATATTTATTATAACAAAGTAAAAAATATAGAATTTTTTTAAAAATTGGTGCTCTTTTTTTGTTTATAGCACATAAAATAAAAACCGCAGAGGTGATCAAATACCACCAAAATAAAGCTCTATTTGTGGGAAAAAAAGGACACCAATTTTGTTTGGGAGCCACGTAGCATGACCGCGCAATTGTCAGTTAAAGCGACGCAGTGCCGAATCGCAAAAAGTGCTCTGGTATGGAAGGGGGTAAAATCGTCGGGGGCTGAAGTGGTTAAATAGATGTTTGTTATTATGTTTGATTTGCGTTTGTTAGGTAGGTACTCACCACTGCCAGAATATTGAGGGCAGGAAGCAGCACCCTCCACTGATGAGGTTGCTCGATCTGGAAAACATGAATGTAAAGCAAAACGTAAGTCTCACATGCCGTAGTCATAAAAAATATAGTGAGTTGGAAACAACCATATAACTGCAATATATAATGATATATTTTATTTTACTCACCAGCTCTCTGGTGCTCGGCGGCTGGACCCTTTCTCACTCCAGGGGGCCGGGCATCTTCATCTTCGTGAAGCAGGCCATCCCCAAGCTCTTCCTCCCACTGCCTGAACACGACAGCCTTGTTTCCAGTGGCCTGCTTCTCCAGCTTCTTATGGACAGCCGCCCGACAATCATAAAACCTGCAAATGAAAAAAAGATAGAGTATAGTTAATACACGTGACATTACAACAATATTATTTTTATTTTACATCTTACTTTTCTGTGTCTGTGCCAAATAAATATATTTGTCTTACGTTCAAATCAGTTTATTGACTAGACTACTATACTGTGTGTGTTTTTTCACATATATGGGGTGTGTTCTAGGAGTGATATAATATTTGAATAATTACCTGTGCCTGACACCAGCGGTGGCCCTGCGAACCTTCGACATGGCATTAACAGAGTCCCGGACTCGATCCCAGGCTGCTGTCTTCAGGTTAGTAGGGACATTCAGGCTGAAGAGTGTGGCCTTGTCCCTCTTCACAGCAGACACCAAAGCAGCATTCTCCTGCGGGGAAAATACTGGCCCCCTTGATGTCTTTTGTCACTTGGTTCGCTGGTCGCCGGTGTCAGACATCTCTTCTGATGTGGGGGGTGGGCACAGGCCTCTTTTTTTGGCCATGCTCCCCCTCCACTCCACTTCCATGGGCATGATCCCTTCCATGCCTCCGTTCACCTCCACTCTTTCTCTCATCTTCACGCCTCCTCTCCCCTCCGTGCCTCCTCTCCTTGTCCCCTCTACGCTTCCTCTTCTCTACTCTCCCCTCCACACCTCCTCTTCCCTCCTCTCTCCTCAACTCCCCACTGATCCTCCTCTCACCCCCACTCCTCTCCACTCCTCCGCTCCCCTCCACGCCTCTCCTCCCCTCCACTCCTCCGCTCCCCTCCACTCCTCCGCTCCCCTCCATGCCTCTCCCCTGAGTCCCCTCCACTCCTCCGCTCCCCTGAGTCCTCTCCACTCTCACTCACAACAACAACTCTCAAACCAACATTCTCACTCACACATCCATTCTCACTCCCAGACATTCTAATTTCACCAAAATCACCAAACCACACAAAAACAACCAAACAACCAAACTCCAACAATACCACTCTCTGCTCTGCTCTGCTCTCTGCTCTCTGTTCCTCCCTCACCACACCACAGTCACATGGCCTCTCAAAATTACATACAGGGGCGGAGACTATAGCCACATGTCAAAAAAGAAAGTAAAAAAAAAACGAGATTTCGAATAGTTACGAATAACAGCGATGTATTAGAAAAGTACGAATCCATTCGAAGCACGCAGCGCCGCAGTGCCACTGTCAGACATGTAAATTTATGAATCAACGACCAAAAAGAAAAAAAAGTTACGAATGTACAAATCCATTCGAAGCACGTTAGACAGCGCTAATGCGCCATTGTGAGAGAGACACGTAAAATGACGAATCAACAAACAAACAAAAAAAGTTACGAATGTACGAATCCATTCGAAGCACGTTAGACAGCGCCATTGTGAGAGAGAGAGACACGTAAAATGACAAATCAACTAACAAATAAAGTAACAAATTTACGAATCCATTCGAAGCACGTTAGGCAGCGCCATGATTGTCTACACTGGACTCTGGATGGAATATTTCAGAATCATAACTAATATTCGTTCTTTCGAATTCTCGATCAGCAGACTTTTTGTTATTTCGTATTTTCATTGTTTTTATTTCCTTTTTGCGAATATTCGTAATTTCGATTTTTTTTCGTTCATTTTGATTTTCTTTATTTTTGAATCTTTGTTCTGTATTTTCGTTGTTTCTGTTTTTGTTTTTCGGATTTTCATTCTTTCGTAGTTTCGTTGTTTCTAATTTAATTATTTCCTATTTTCGTTGTTTTTCATATTCGTTCTTTTCGATAGTTGGTTATTCGTTAGAATTTTTAGTCAACCATTCGTTCATTTGTACGATAACGAATGAACGAATATAACGAATTTGAACGGAAAACGAATTCGTAACTAAATGAATTGCACATGTCTAAAAGGGTTAGCGCATGGAACTTGTCCTTGCAAAAGCTAGGACATTATAGCATCTAATATAGGATCGCTTACCTGGATCATGGGTTTTCTGATCCTGGGGGCTATCTAAAACCTCTGTGTAAATGGTCAGCCATGCTGTGCCAAAACTAAATGAGGATGTATATTTATACAGAGACCATTTGATCCACCTGGCTGGAGTAGGGTAACGGAATCTCTGAGGTCTGGACTGGCCTTAAGGATCTGGAGGGGCGGGAGCGGGCTCAACTTTCTTACTGAGATACAAAGTGTGGGTTGTGAACTGAATCCATGGTACACATCCCAGTGAGAGATCCACACACAAATACACTGTGTTTTTACGTGTGTGGGGGTGCCATTCAGAATGTGTGAAAACCCCCTGGGTTTTTACACAGCAGCACATTTTCACTGTGTGTGGTTGTGGGTGCAGGAATCACTGCAATTCCTGCACCTGCAGCCACACGCATTGGTGCAAACCAAGCCTCAAACTATAAATATATCTGCAACGGTGGCTGATGATACTTCTAGTTTATTCGTTCACAGGAAACTGAATGAATGACGTGTCTGTGTGGGCAGAGTGCACATCTGTGCTGCTTTTAAAAATTGCCTGCTGTCATGGGTGGGGCAAATCGAGGGGGGGCAGCTGAAGAAGTTTTTTTACATCTTGAAATTTGTGTGTGGAGCTTGTCTGAAACCATCTAGTAACAAGCAGAGTTGGGCTGAACCCCTCCGGTTCTGTTTACACCAGAAGTCTCGAACATCGCAGAACCACTAACCCTATTAAAGTCTATGGGACCCGAACTTGAAAAATCAAAAGTGCCCATTATAAAGGCTTACATGCAAGGTATTGGTCATAAAGAGGGTATGGGGGGCAGAGTACTGCCCTGGGGGACATGTATCAATGTACAAAAAAAAAAAGGATTTTAATGATTCTTTAATGATTTAAAAATGGAAAATAGATACCACAATTTTTGGAAATAAAGAAATATGTTGGTATTGAAGTTAATGGAGCTTGGTAAAGTTGTACTAGAGACAATGCATACAGATCATATACAGAGGGAGGAGGTAACAAAGGGGTAAACATATAGGTCACATACAGTAGGTGGATGTAGATAAGGGGGTTTTGTGAAAATGTGCAATATAAGGGAGATTAAGGGCTAATACACCAAGGAGACTGTATTAAGATCAGTTGTATAGGATAGGAGGAAGGTTGAAAAGGTTAAAAAAAAAACTTTACTTGCATCTGCTGCTGCTATGATCTGGACATCGGTTGATAGTTCCTCGGTTGTGGGAGGAAAGGTAGGGACACAGAATAACCACTACATTGTTTACAGCTGTCATCACTGTGATACAGAGCTACTTAAAGAGGAGGTCCAGCCGAAAAAAAAAAATGTAAAAGTCAGCAGCTACAAATACTGTAGCTGCTGACTTTTATTATTAGGGCACTTACAGTGCCTTGAAAAAGTATTCATACCCCTTGGAATTTTCCCCATTTTGTCATGTTACAACCAAAAACTTAAATTTATTTTACTGGAATTTTATGTGATAGACCAACACGAAGTTTCACATAATTGTGAAGTGGAAGGAAAATGATAAATGATTTTCCAAATGTTTTACAAACAAATATGTGAAAAGTGTGGTGTGCATTTGTATTCAGCCCCCTTTACTCTGACTCCCCTAACTGAAATCTAGTGGAACCAATGACCTCCAGAGGTCATCTAATTAGTAAATAGAGTCCATATGTGAATAATTTACTCTCAGTATAAATACAGCTGTTCTGTGAAGCCCTCAGAGAGTTGATAGAGAACCTTAGTGAACAAACAGCATCACAAAGGCCAAAGAACACACCAGGCAGGTCAGGGATAAAGTTGTGGAGAAGTGTAAAGCAGGGTTAGGTTATTAAAAAAATCCCAAGCTTTAAACAGCTCATGGAGTACTGTTCAATTCATCATCCGAAAATGGAAATAGTATGGCACAACTGCAAATCTACTAAGACATAGCTGTTCACCTAAACTGACAGGCCAGGCAAGGAGAGCATTAATCAGAGAAGCAGCCAAGAGGCCAGTGGCGGCTGGTGCTCAAAATTTTTTGGGGGGCGCAAATAAACTGAAAAATTCTGAAAAAAAAGCCCATCAAATGCAGCCACTGTACCAAACGCAGCCACTGTGCCCATTAAAATGCAGCCACTGTGCCCATCAAAACGCAGCCACTGTGCCCATCAAAACGCAGCCACTGTGCCCATCAAAATGCAGCCACTGTGCCCATCAAAACGCAGCCACTGTGCCCATTAAAACGCAGCCACTGTGCCCATCAAAACGCAGCCACTGTGCCCATTAAAACGCAGCCACTGTGCCCATCAAAACGCAGCCACTGTGCCCATCAAAATGCAGCCACTGTGCCCATCAAAACGTAGCCACTGTGCCCATCAAAACGCAGCCACTGTGCCCATCAAAACGCAGCCACTGTGCCCATCAAAACGCAGCCACTGTGCCCATCAAAACGCAGCCACTGTGCCCATCAAAACGTAGCCACTGTGCCCATCAAAACGCAGCCACTGTGCCCATCAAAACGCAGCCACCGTGCCCATCAAAACGCAGCCACTTTGCCCCTTTAAAACACAGTCACCTTGCCCCTTTAAAACACAGCCACCTTGCCCCTTTAAAACACAGCCACATTGCCCCTTTAAAACACAGCCACCTTGCTCCTTTAAAAAACACAGTCACATTGCCCCTTTAAAACACAGCCACATTGCCCCTTTAAAACACAGCCACATTGCCCATCTAAAACACAGCCACTTTGCCATCAAAGCTGTCCCTGTAAAGAAGCTGCCACTGTGCCCCCCCCCCCCTCTGTGCCCCCCCCCCCTCGCCCTGCACTTACCTTGTGTTGGGTGATGGCGGCATCGTGTCCTCCATTCCCTCTCCTGCCCGCTCCTCCTCTCATCCTCTGCTATGATTGGACGCCTGATAGGCGCCCAATCACAGCGCCTGTCGTTTCAGCCAATCAGGGCACAGGTAACACAGACCTGTGCTCCTGATTGGCTAAGGGGCCGTACAATGTTAGCAAACCGAATTCCTTCGGTTTGTTAACACTGCTGCTGAGTGACAAGGAACGCACAGCGTTGCGCCCGCTTGTCACCTTTTTGGACGCCTATTAGCGCCTACAGCGCTAATCAGGTGTTTCCAAAAAACACCCCCACCGCTGTTATTCAGGCGCCCGGTGACCGAAAAGGGGCCGGACACCTGAATAGGGGGTGTCAGCAGCGACCATAGATAGATTCATGCAATGCATGAATCTATCTATGGAGTATAGAGAGTGACAGGAGAGGGGGGGCGGCGCTCCTGCGCCCTTTATGGACGCACCGCCCCTGCAAGAGGCCCATAGTAACTTCTGAGGAGCTGCAGAGATCCACAGCTCAGGTGGGAGAATCTGTCCACAGGACAACTATTAGTCATACACTCCACAAATCTGGCCTTTATGGAAGAGTGGCAAGAAAAAAGCCATTGTTGAAAGAAACCAACAAGAAGTCCAGTTTGCAGTTTGCGAGGCATATAAGTGGAAGTTCCACTTTAGGGTGGAAACTCCACTTTAAATCATCTTTATACAATGAACTAAGCCATGCATTAGCAGTCCAGCAGTCTTATCTGCAGTGACAAATATAAAATACCCCACAAAAATAAGTGTCTACCACATTGTCGTTTAAAAACATACAGTGATAGTAAAGTGGTTAAATTTGATTATTTTAGTTCGTAAAATGTGTCTTGATGTTGTCACTGTAAGCAAAGAAAAATTGAGCGCTCAGTAAATTTTCCAGGTTTTGTCAGTAAAATAGGGTGTGGGGGTTGGCAACCCTTTCTCTCTGCTCTTTAAACCATTATCACATTGCAAGTCAACCTCAATCACCATAGATTGCTACCTTGTCACCAACACGATGCCAACCTTCCACAGGTTTCCTTTGAATTTATATAATATGCTGTGTCTTCATATGTCAGGCAGCTGCTAATCTTGTCTTGATTGAGAGAATTTTACCTGGTTGAGCCAGAAGTAGAGAGAGTTTTACAAAGTCTACTTCTCTTCCTTTGAGTAGGTAGTTAAAATATGGTACTTCAAGGGATCATGTGGTTAGTCAGTATTAATAAAGAGATGTTTTAGATATATGGAGTATATCATATTAAAATAATGGTGATGCAGATTAAGTTTATGACTTATAGGAGAGGTTACAAAGGTTGCACGTACCATTATCACTGCCACTGGAAATCCAATCAGTGATTTTTACAATTTCATCTTATTAGGTATGTTTATTCTTTTTATTACAAATATATCATCCAAAGGATTTGCATGGGTATGTCTATAACAACTTTAGCTTATAACATTTATTTTAAATGAACACATTTCAAGAATTTCCATATTTCATAGTAATTTGTGTTTTCCTTTGCACATGCATCACAAAATAAAACATTTTTTTTTTTTACCATTGCAGACTGCAATCTAGCGTTTGCATTCACCTATAGATGTATAGTGTTGCTGTTTCATTTGAGCTTTTCCTGTATCTTTCAACTTTTCACATCCTTCTATTTGCTCATCAAGTCAAAGTCATAGAGCTAGCCAGTGGAAATATTCTGTTGCTGCCAATCACTTGGTGAAAATGGAAATTTCTCAATCAGTAGGTGCTATTGCTGAAATTATGTGCATAGAAAGAATGTCAAAGTATGGTTTTAAAGCAGACTTTTTCATGCTAGAAGTAACAGACCATATCTTGGTCTTTTTATTAGCCTCAGCACAACATTCACAGGATTTTGCATTTCTTTCTCTTATTTATCTTACCTTTGTAATAGAAAAAAAAAAACAATGTATTTGGCTTTTTTAAAAGTCCATCTTAAGTAGGATGGAAAGGTAAATGAATTACTATTAAATTACTATATTTTCCAAATGTGGGTGTGTATAGTCAATGTTAATTAATTTGTATTACGTAGACATAATCATATCCTATTATGTATAATATTTCTAAAATGTATAATATTCTATGTATGTATATCAATATATATTTTAGCTTAGAGCCACTTGGCATTAGTTGAGAAAAAATGTGAATTACACAAATGCTGTACTGAATAACAACTTTGTAAACAATTACATATTAATGGCTAAATAGAACATAAAAACATTAATTGGCTTCCTGCTGGTTTTCCTGACAAATTATATCAGGAGTTTAAAAATGGCAACAGTAATATGATTGTCATCATATAAGTAAGATGGCTGTCTATGCATGATAGTGTACATTAACTGCATCAGTATTAAGTGACTGAACAGAACTTCCAGTTGTGAAGCCTGTGCTACTAACAAGGGCTTCGTAATTAGAAAGTACATTGAGGTCACCATAATAACAGTAAAGGCAAATCCCTGTTGAAGTCATGGTCAGGCTTTAACATAATGTGACTGAAAACAGCCCTCTCATCTTTTACCTATCTCCCAACTTGTGTGGGTGGGCACCTCTGAGCAGGGTTGTCAAAAAATGACACAATACTGCAGTATCTTTGAAGTAACCTTCTACAAAGGAAATGAAAAACACAGTAGCACAATAAGTTTTATTTAACAGCAGACAACAACTTAGACCTTAAGTATGCCTTCCTTAAGCTCTGAAGTATACTGGTTACTCTTGGTTTCAACTATTGGAGAGTTCTAACCCACCCTGCAGACAAGTTATTACTTTGGGAGAATGGTACCTAGGTTTCTTAATTTTCCTGGTCTCCCACCTGTTCCCAACTGGCAAGACATTTTCCAGAGGCTACCTGTCCCTGTGCAGGGTTTTATTCATATCTACACTCCCCAATTCAGGGACTTTTTGATGCAGAGTACTATTTACAAATTTACAAAAGCATGTGATATTTATAATATTTGACTGTGGAAAAAATGAACTAGATCTAGAAGAGGATGCGCTACCCTACGCATCAAAAGGCCACTTATCTAAAACATAACCTTTATTATAAATCATAAATGTATGTAAATTACCATAACAGGTATATCTATAGGGTGAGGTCAATGCCACTATATACAGTGTAACGCCATAACCCCTGAGGGTGGCTATGAATTTGCTGGGCTTACCAATTACCTCCTCCTTGTAGCTCATTATTCATTGTCTAGGGGTTCCCAGGGTTAGTACCCAGTAACTTCAGAAGCTGACATGCAAAAGTCCTTTTAAGTATTTTTATTTGCAAGGGTAACCGGCCTACTTAGCATCCTCACGCTCCTGGATCCTCTTCTGCACCCTCAGTGGTAATGTTACCACCCGAGCCCCGGGTACCTATACCTGAGAGATTCTCTGGAGACCGCAGCAAATTCCGATCATTCCACAGTGCCTGCGAACTCTACTTTGCTCTGCAGCCCCGTACTTTTTCCTTGGAAGCAACTAAGGTGGGCTTTGTGATCTCTCTCCTATCCGGCGAACCACAGACCTGGGCCCACCGTCTCATGAGGCAGAAATCTGCTTTCCTGGACAATCTGGACACCTTCTTTACTGCCATGTCTCAGCTGTATGAAGATCCCCAGCTGAAAGCGACCGCTGAGGCCGCCTTACATGCCCTACAACAGAGACGTAGAGCAGTGGAGGATTATGTGACAGAGTTCAGAAGGTGGAGTGCCGACACCGAGTGGAATG
Source organism: Lithobates sylvaticus (assembly GCA_028564925.1). Classification (NCBI taxonomy): domain Eukaryota; kingdom Metazoa; phylum Chordata; class Amphibia; order Anura; family Ranidae; genus Lithobates; species Lithobates sylvaticus. The sequence continues at coordinate 525,229,492 of CM053026.1, forward strand.
ACGCGGCCTTGCTTCACCAATTCCGTTTGGGACTATCTGACTCCCTTAAGGACGAGCTGGCACGGGTCGGAATTCCTCAATCCCTGGAGGAGCTTATCAATCTGTCAATCCAAATTGACCGGCGCCTTAGGGAACGCCACTCGGAGAGGTCCACCAGTCAGTTTCGCCCCACCTGGATGCTTCCCAAGGTCCCTAGTGCCACCAGCTCTTTCGGACAGACCCCCCATGCACCTCCTTCTCCGGTTGTTGATTCCTCTAAACCTATGCAGCTTGGTCTCCTCCGACCATCCCTTACCCTGGAAGAACGGCAGCGCCGAAGAAACAATAACCTATGTATGTACTGTGGTGAACCCGGTCACTACGTGAGATCTTGTCCCAACAAGACACGTAAGTCTCGCTCAACATTTTCACAGCTTGCATCTGCTTTACATAAACCTGCTTCTCATCTCGCTCTCTCTGTCATCCTACAGCTTCCCGAAAAGGACATTCAAGTCCCAGCTATAATTGACTCCGGAGCATGCAGCTGTTTTATTGACATCACGTTTGCTGCCAACCACCGCATTCCCCTGCAACCCAAGCCACAGGAACTTGCTGTACACCTTGCTGATGGCTCTGCTCTCAGTTCCGGACCGGTCACGCAGGAGACCGCCCCCTTATTGGCCACCTTGGGCACTCACCACCAAGAAATTTTACGTTTGGATGCCATTTCCTCTCCCCTTTTTCCCATTATCCTGGGAATACCGTGGCTGCAGGCCCATAACCCCAGTATCAATTGGTCAACAGGGGAAGTCAAGTTCCTTTCCGGATATTGCCGGCAGCATTGCCTTCATGGAATCCCTGTAAAACGGGCTCAGCTCCTCTGTCTGGACATTGACCTGGAATCACAGCAGGCAATTCCGGCACCCTACCGGGACTTCCAGGATGTCTTCAGTAAGAAGGGAGCAGAGGTTCTCCCTCCTCACAGGTCTTACGACTGCCCGATAGAGCTTCTACCAGGAACTGAGGTACCTTTCGGGAGGATCTTCCCATTAATAGGGCAGGAACTTGAAACCCTAAAGGCCTACATAGATGAAAATCTACAGAAAGGTTTCATCCGCCCATCAACCTCCCCAGCCGGGGCTGGAATTTTCTTTGTCGAGAAGAAGGATCACTCCCTACGGCCCTGTATCGATTATAGGGAGTTGAATAAAATAACAATTAAGAATCGCTACCCCTTGCCCCTTGTGCCGGAACTCTTCCAAAGGTTGGGATCTGCCGTCATTTTCACCAAATTGGATCTTCGCGGGGCCTATAACTTGATCTGTGTCCGAGAGGGTGACGAATGGAAGACGGCCTTTCGTACCCGATTTGGGCACTTTGAATATTTGGTCATGCCCTTCGGACTGTGCAACGCACCGGCTACATTTCAACACTTCGTCAATGATATCTTCCGTGATCTCCTGGACCTGTACGTCATAGTGTACCTGGACGACATCTTAATCTTTTCCGCCTCAGTCAGCGATCACCGCAGGCACGTTCGGAACGTCTTAACCCGGCTCAGGCAACATGGGCTCTACGCCAAATTGGACAAATGTGAATTCGAGCTTCAGTGCATTCAATTCCTCGGCCTAATCATCTCTGTCAACGGCATTAAAATGGACGCCCAGAAGATGTCCGCCATCCTGGATTGGCCCGCTCCCTCCGATAAGAAAGGGGTCCAACGCTTCATTGGCTTCGCCAATTTTTATCGAAAATTCATTAGGGGCTTCTCTACTATAGTTGCACCCATCACCGAGCTGACCAAGCAGGGAAGCCGATTCTGCTGGACCTCTAAGGCACAATCCGCCTTTGAAAAACTCAAGGGACTTTTCACCTCGGCCACTATCCTAAAACACCCGGATCCTGCCCTGCCCTTCGTCCTTGAGGTGGACGCTTTGGAAATCGCGGTAGGAGCCGTACTCTCCCAGCGGCAGGGCCCCAAGTCCCTTCTCTTCCCGGTGGCCTTCTTCTCACGCAAACTCTCCAAAGCGGAGAAAAATTATGATGTCGGAGATCGGGAACTTCTGGCCATCAAGGCCGCTTTAGAAGAGTGGCGTTATCTGCTGGAGGGGGCTGCACACCCCATCCTGGTTTACACTGACCACAAGAATCTTGAGTATCTGAGAACGGCAAAAAGATTGAGACCACGGCAGGCAAGGTGGGCCCTCTTTTTCTCTAGATTCCAGTTCCACATTACCTATAGACCTGGTTCTAAAAACACCAAAGAGGACGCCCTTTCCCGCATGTTTCTTGATTCTGAGAGATCCTTACCACCAGACACCATTCTCCCTGCTGGCAATTTCCTGTTACTCCAAGGGGATCTCCTATCCCAGTTAAGGCAAGCTTCGGTAGGATGGTCCCCATCCACTGAAAACGAGGTGAGGGCACAAGATGGCCTATTCTGGCACAAAGGCAGAATTGTGGTCCCTGAAGGTCTAAGGATGACAGTTTTGGAGCTCTGCCATGACCACAAACTAGGCGGACATTTTGGCACTCTAAAGACGGCAGAACTGCTTCAGCGTACCTTCTGGTGGCCCCGACTGGTAAATGATTGCAAGAGGTACGTGGAGTCCTGCACCACCTGCGCCAGGAGCAAGAATAGCCGGGCGAGAGCTTGGGGTCTACTGAAACCCTTACCCGTCCCAGAAAGACCCTGGAAGATGATATCGATGGATTTCATCGTAGAGCTTCCCCAGTCGGAAGGATTCTCGTCCATCTTCGTTGTGGTCGACAGGCTGTCCAAGATGGCCCACTTCTTACCGATGAAAGGGACACCTTCGGCCAAGGAAACGGCACAGGTCTTTGTCCGGGAGATAGTGAGGTTGCATGGGGTCCCATCAAGCATAGTCTCGGATCGGGGTGTTCAATTCACCTCCAGGTTCTGGAAGGCTCTCTGTGATTCCTTGGAGATCGAGTTGGCCTTTTCCTCAGCTTACCACCCCCAGACAAATGGGCAGACGGAGAGAACTAATCAGACTTTGGAGCAATACCTCCGCTGCTTTTCAACTTTTTCACAGGATGACTGGGCCTCTCTACTACCCATTGCTGAGTTTGCCTACAACAACTCCTTACACTCTGCCATCAAGCAAACACCATTTTTTGCCAACTATGGCTTCCACCCGTCCTTCTTGCCCGGTTCCTTACCTGAATGTTCCATTCCTGCAGTCTCTGAAACTATGGACTTCTTCCTTGCAAACAATAAACTACTACAGGAAACCATGGCTAAAACCCAGGAGTACAACAAAAGGATGTTTGACAGAAAGAAGCGGGGTGAACTTGTCCTGGAACCTGGCAACCAGGTTTGGTTGTCTACGGCTAACCTGAAATTGGCGTGCCCCTCAAAGAAATTGGGTCCCAAATTCACGGGTCCCTTCTGTGTTAAAAGAAAAATTAACGAGGTGACTTATGAGCTCAATCTACCCGGTGCGATGAAAATCCACCCTGTCTTCCATGTATCTCTGCTGAAGCCCGTTAATCCCAACCCCTTTACTGGCCGAAACACTGGCCCCCCTGAACCAGTAATCATCGACAATGTGGAAGAATTTGAAGTGGAAGCAATCCTAGATTGCAGGAAAAGGCACAACCAGATCCAGTACCTTATTAAATGGAGGGGATACGGACCGGAGGATAACTCTTGGGAACCCGAAGGCAATTTGCATGCCAAAGAGCTGTTGGAGGATTTTAAAAGGTCACACGCCAATAGACTGGCCCAGATGGGCATCCGGAGGCTGCCCTTGAGGAGGGGGCACTGTCATGGATCTTCCCATAGTCGACCCAGCGATGGGCACCCTGTGGAGTGCCGCTGTGCGCATACCCGAGCCTGCGCCCGTGGGCGCATTCATGTGCGTGATCGCGTCGGTGCACGCGAGCGCGCCAGCGCTGCACACACGTGCGCGAAGAGCACGTGCGCGCGCGGCGTTTGGCGCCAACCGGCCTACTTAGCATCCTCATGCACTGTGCTCAGTGCTGTCCGATCTTCAGCTCCCAGTACCCCCGCACCCGTTGCCTTACCTGAGTCTCCTGATTGCCCTCCTGACTACCCGGCTTGCCCTTGGATTATCCTGTCTTCTGCCTGTACCCGACCTCGGCTTGTCTTTGACCCTGCACCTGCCTGCTCCTTTGTACCGCGTTGCCCGCCTGCTGCCAACCCTGCTTGTGACCCGGACTCTGTACCTGCCGGCCCCTTTGTACCACGTTGCCCGCCTGCTGCCTACCCTGCTAGTGACCCGGACTGTGAACTTGCCTGCCCCCCAGTATAGTGCCTCTGTGTGGACTTGTTGTTCAGCTCCTGCCCTGCATCCGCTGCCAGTTACCAGCTGCCTAGCAGACGCCACCTCAGCAGCACCAGAGCCGTTGGACCTCTTCACCTGCACTCATCCGCCAGGCTCTCATACCAGCTTGTGCTTCCGTGCCTCCTGTCTATACTACCAGGGGCCGCGAACCAGGCGCGTAAGGGAGACCTTCCCCTGCTATATCGGGCTCACCTGTCAGGTACGTGAGCGTGACAGTAACGTTCAACTATAACACAGTCTCTCAATTGGGAATAGAGGGCACGGGTGATACAACTCAGGCACTTCAGAACTTCTGACATCAATTGAATGTCTCTTTAGATAGCCCAGAGAGTAGCCACTCACAACTGGGCACTTCACTGCTGGATAAACCTCTAACTGTAGATTTAGCAGCCAACAAGTGACTCGGAAATTTGCAAAGTCTCTGCCACAGACTAGGTTGTAACTGAAGATATATTAGCAACTTTTTCCACGGTACCTGGATCTTTCAGCCGCCTTGGCGATACCGTAAGAAATGTGGATTCACTAGTGTCCATACAACTTCAGCTCCCAGGCTTTTACCGAGCAGCCAGCTTCTTGGCCCTCCTCCGAAGAGTCCTCCCCTAGTTGCTTGTACGAGTTTTTGTGTCTCTCCAATGCCGAGAGCACACCGGGACACCTCTGAATCCTCTTTCAGTTACTGGGCCTCGTACTAGCCAGTTCCGAGGCTCGGGAATGGACGAATCCCCACCCCAGATCATGGGGGACTCTGGGGCTGGTCAAAATGACCATGCTCATTGGGACGGCAGACACTCCTGGGTCCAGGACCCCTCACGGGGTTGGCGCAAAGTGTCATTTTTGAAAGTAAAAAAGCTATTTAAAATCACTCGCGGCTAATGTTAATTCACGGCTCCCCGTAACACAGAGAACAGTGATTCATTGAAACTCATTCATAAAAAAAAGTCATTGATAAAAAAAAAAAAAAATGAAAAAAAAAAAAGCGTAGGGGTCCCCCCAAATTCAATAACCAGGCCCTTCAGGTCTGGGATGGATATTAAGGGGGATCCCAGCCAAAAAAAAAAAAAAAAAATGGCGTAGGGTCCCCCTCAAAATCCATACCAGACCCTTGAGGTCTGGTATGGATTTTAAGGGGAACCCTAGCCAAAAAAAATGGCGTGGGGTCCCCTCAAAATCCATACCAGACCCTTATCCGAGCACGCAACCTGGCAGGCCGCAGGAAAAGAGGGGGGGACGAGAGCGGCCCCCCCTCTCGCCTGAACCGTACCAGGCCACATGCCCTCAACATTGGGAGGATGCTTTGGGGGTCTAAGACCCCAAAAGCACCTTGTCCCATGTTGATTAGGACAAGGGCCTCTTCCCCACAACCCTGGCCGGTGGTTGTGGGGGTCTGCGGGCGGGGGGCTTATCGGAATCTGGAAGCCCCTTTAACAAGGGGACCCCCAGATCCCGGCCCCCCCCCTGTGTGAAATGGTAAGGGGGTACAAAAGTACCCCTACCATTTCACCAAAAAAAAGTGGCAAAAATGGTAAAAAGGACAGGAGACAGTCTTTGACAATTCCTTTATTAAAATCTTCTTTCTTCTTTCTTCATCCTTCGGATTCTTCATCTTCTCCTTCCTTCATCTTCTTCCATCTTCTTCTTCCATTTTCTTCTTCCTCCGATCCGCTTCTTCTTGCGCTGGTCTTCTCGTCCTTCTCGTCCGGCATCTTCTTCCGTCGGCGTCGGCGTCGGTGTCGGTGTCTTCTTGGGCCGCTCCGCGCAATGGGAGGCTCCCGCTGTGTGAGGCTCCGCTCCATCTGACAGGTCTTTTAAAACGGAGGGCACCTGGTGACCCCGCCCCCCTCTGACATCATGGGGAAAGCCATCATGGAATTCCCCATGACGTCCCTGTGCGTCAGAGGGGGCGGGGTCACCAGGTGCCCTCCATTATAAAAGACCTGTCAGACGGAGCGGAGCCTCACACAGCGGGAGCCTCCCATTGCGCGGAGCGGCCCAAGAAGAGACAGAGACACCGACGCCGACGCCGACGGAAGAAGATGCCGGACGAGAAGGACGAGAAGACCAGCGCAAGAAGAAGCGGATCGGAGGAAGAAGAAAATGGAAGAAGAAGATGGAAGAAGATGAAGGAAGGAGAAGATGAAGAAACCGAAGGATGAAGAAAGAAGAAAGAAGATTTTAATAAAGGAATTGTCAAAGACTGTCTCCTGTCCTTTTTACCATTTTTGCCACTTTTTGGTGAAATGGTAGGGGTACTTTTGTACCCCCTTACCATTTCACACAGGGGGGGGGCCGGGATCTGGGGGTCCCCTTGTTAAAGGGGGCTTCCAGATTCCGATAAGCCCCCCGCCCGCAGACCCCCACAACCACCGGCCAGGGTTGTGGGGAAGAGGCCCTTGTCCTAATCAACATGGGGACAAGGTGCTTTTGGGGTCTTAGACCCCCAAAGCATCCTCCCAATGTTGAGGGCATGTGGCCTGGTACGGTTCAGGCGAGAGGGGGGGCCGCTCTCGTCCCCCCCTCTTTTCCTGCGGCCTGCCAGGTTGCGTGCTCGGATAAGGGTCTGGTATGGATTTTGAGGGGGACCCCACGCCATTTTTTTTGGCTAGGGTTCCCCTTAAAATCCATACCAGACCTCAAGGGTCTGGTATGGATTTTGAGGGGGACCCTACGCCATTTTTTTTTTTTTTTTTTTGGCTGGGATCCCCCTTAATATCCATCCCAGACCTGAAGGGCCTGGTTATTGAATTTGGGGGGACCCCTACGCTTTTTTTTTTGTTTTTTATTAATGAATGACAGCTCTCTGTGTTACAGGAGCCATCAATTCATTAGCCGCGAGTGATTTAAATAGCTTTCTTCCTGCAAAAATGACACTTTTTTGCAGGGAAAGTTCTAAGCACAGGAAACCTGCCCTCCTTCACAGGCTACCTATAGACACCCCCCAGATGTGATACTGCAATGCTGTTCTAACAGCACGCACACACATATCCCCAGAAATAAAGAACATATTGTTGTCAGCAGTCAGCAGCACACTGACACGCTGACACTGTGAGTGAAACATAATATGCGAGGCCGCCGCAGCGGCGGCCTCTTATACCGTGGGGCGTGTATTAAAGCCCCTGAGCTATAATTGGCTACAGGCATCCTGCCTGTAGCCAATTATGGCTCTCCTCGCTGCCGGCGCTGTGATTGGCCAAGCATGCGGGGTCACAGTGCATGCTTGGCCAATCATCAGCCAGCATTGCACTGCGCGGGCCGCAATGCATTGCGGGGCCGCTCGCATCACACGAATTTGATGCGAGCGGTCCCAATAGTTCTGGGCTCGCCGAGCGAGCGAACACCCGGTGCTCGATTCGAACATGGGTTCGAATCGAACACCGGGCTCATCCTTACTGTATGCATGCAAAGTATCTCTATCACTGACGGAGTCTTGCATTTGTGAGAAAATAGCTCCCTCTGGTGGCGACCTAACCACACAACTTATTTGATTATATTGAGTTGATGATTCTTCATTGTGTGGATTGAGTTTCATCCTGAATTATTTACTGGTAAGAATGTGGCTATAAACTCTACTGCACTGAATCAAAGGCTCCCCAGCTCTGTCTTTTCCTGCTGCCATTATGTTTAGGGGCAGGTATGTGGAATTGGTAACTTAAGAGCAAGTCTTCCTAATAAAATCCCCCCAAATATTGGATGAGCTTAGTTATTAAAATCTGGCTTCCCAAAGTACATTTTTAATCATAGAAATATATATTTTTCCTTTTCTTATACACTATATCATTTAATAACTTCAGATATTTCTTGAACTTATTTGATATATTATCTCTTTGCATGTATAATAATAATAAAAAAAAAAAAGATTTAATATAAAAAATAAATATATATTGTAATGATTTGTTTTTATATAGATGTCGCTCAAATCAAATGGTCAGTGGGGGGGGGGGGGGGAGTAAACAAAATAAAAAATAAAAAATATTATATATTTTTTAATAACTTCCGATAGTTAATGAACTTATTTGATATATTATTTGTTTGTATGTATAATTATAAAAAAAAATGATTTAATATATATATAAAAAAATATATATATATTGTAATGATTTGTTTTTATATAGCTGTCGCTAAAATAATCAGATGGACAGTTAGAGGGGGGGAGTAAAAATAAACAAAAAAAACAAAAAAACAAAAAACAATATTATATATATATATATATATATCTATATATATAGATAGGTATCTATCTATCTATCTATCTATCTATCTATCTATCTATCTAGATATTTATCTATATATCTATAGTTATATATATATATATATATCTATACAATATATATATATTTTTTTATCCTGATGACTCCTGTCTATATGAATCCCCCACTTAGAAGACTTGTGTGTAGGGGATGATCCGATCTGGGCAGAGGGAGGGATCGATCCTGCAGTGGTGGAATGCGCTCTGTACTGCAGTCCTGATGACCGGTGTGTACAGTGAGCGGTGACTCCCCTGGTTTCCATGGAGACGCGTCTAGCTGCGTGCACAGACAGGTGTCAGTGTGTGATCAGCACAGAGGAGGTCAGATAGAACACCGGAGCCTGGACACCCCATCCCGTGTACACACAGCCAGCACCCCGACCTGTAAGTCATTCTATGTCCTGTATGTGTGCGGGGTACACACTGAGATCATCCACCCCTTCTCATGTCTGCATACACATTGTATCAGAAATTAATCTCTCTTGCTCCTATAGTGACCTACAGTACTTAAAGTGACAAACCCAAAAACAAAAAACAAACTTTTAAAGAGGAACTTCAGCCCCCCCCATATGTGTGATCCGCCCCCCCCCCCACAGCACCACTATCTTCAACCCCCCCCCCCCCAGGGCTTTTCCAGCACTTTTTGTTCACATGTAACAATCAGTATTTTTTTGCTAAAAAATTTCTTAGAACCACCAAAAATGATATATATTTTTTATTATTTTATTTTAAAGCAGAGGACCTAGAGAATAAATTGGTGGGTGTTGCAATTTTTTTTTTATGTTACACGGTATTTGCGCAGCGGTTTTTTAAACGCAATAAAAAAAAAAGCACAATACATGACACGATTTTTTGGGTAAAATATAAACTATGTTGTTACTCCGAGTAAATAGATACCAAACATGTCACGCTTGAAAATTGCGCACACCCGTGCGACAGCGACAAACAACATCAATTTTACTATCGAGAGGCAACACTTTAAAAGCCTTTACAGGTTACCACTTTTCATTTACAGAGGTGGTATGGTGCTAGGATTACATGTGTGGAATGATCGCTGTTTGCGTGCGTGCGAGACTGACGCCTGTGTTTACCTTTGCGTGTGAGCACGGGGGGGGGGGGGGGGGGGGTGGGCAGTTTACATATTTATTTATTTACTTAATTTTTACGCGGTTGCTTTAAAAAAAAATGTAAATCACCTTTATTGCTGTCACAAGGAATGTAAACATCCCTTGTGACAGCAATGAGCACTTGACAGGTACTTATGGAAAGATCTGAGGTCTATAAGACCTTAAAAGCATTTGATCGCAAATCTGTGCATGCATGGAATCTGGTGCTGCAATAGATTACAGGGAGCACAATGTCATTCTCGTCTAGGTGTGAAGAAAATCAAAAACACCAACATTTTTTTTTTTTTATCTAATTGTGAGAGAGGGAAGAAGATGGAGCCAGGTGCAAAAATGTATTTACTTGGTGATGGTTCGCTTAATATATTGCAGCTTAAGCCTTAAATGTGGTGGCTGCATTCGTTTTCTTTTTTAAGGATTTTTTTCCCCTTTGTTTTTCACCTGGTGATCGGGCCAATAACACACCTTTTTAGAGTGTCTCACGGTGGCTGCCCATCCATTAGGGGCACAGGGGCGCCACCCCCCTAATCCATGCGTCTGGCCCCTAATCTACATGCAGGGCTCCGGACACATGGATTTCAATGTTTTTTTTTTTTAGAAGCACGTGATTAGAGCCAGAGGCTCTTATTGGCTTCAAAAAAGGGTGGGCTCGGGGCGCAGAGCACTGTGCCCTGAGCCCACCCAGTTGTGTGACCATAGCGAATTAGTATTCGCTGTTGTCTTCCTGATTCTCCTCTCGGCCAATCAGGAAGTGGGTCCTGAGACCCTATTGGCCAAGAGGAGAAGCGATTGTTTTTGCCGCTGAGGAGGAGGAGAAGACGCAGGGGAAGCCGGCATGAAAGCGGAGGAGGAGGAGACGCTGGATGATGCTGACGAGGAGGAAGTGCTGCCCACGACCTAGATGGGGTAAGTGCCGGGCTGGATGGGCTGACCATCGAGCGATGGGGGGGGGGGTTGCGACCGACCAACCTACCTACCGACTGTTCCCGGGGCGGTGGGGTGGTGTTGGCTGCCCCCCCCCCCCAAAAAAAAATGGAGCACCAGCTGCCACTGGTGTCTCCACTCTATGGAGGAACAATGGAGACACTCTTTGACAGCAGCATTGTCAATCTGGGGGAAGGGGAGCGTAAGATGTATTAGCAAATTTACATAGATGAACATAATACATTGGAACGGAACTAAACCCTCCTATCATTTTCAGCCAAGGAAGCTGCCATCTTGACCTCTGTTTGATCTTTAACTGCCATTATGCTGCACATGTGATCAGTTATGATTGGATGGTTTGACAGTTTGAGCACAACCACCTAGTTCAGCCAAAAGAAAAGAACAAACAAATTCAAGAGGTTACAGCAACAGTTGTTTTTTCCTTTTTATAAGGGTTTTATATAAATAAAAGCTGACTATTGTAAGCAAAGTAACTGCCACTTTTGCTGGATAGCTGATCTGTTAACCACTTGCCGACCGCCCCATGTACATATACGTCGGCAGAATGGCACGTACAGGCAAAATCACGTACCTGTACGTGACATTCTTCCGGCGGGTGGGGTGTCCGATCGGAACCCCCTCCGCCGGCGGGGACGGTCGGCATCGCTTCAGGAGCGATCCGGGACGAGGGGACGGCCAGTGGTTTCTGGCCACCCCCTCGCGATCGCTCCTGGTGAATGAAAAGCTTCCCCTTCCTGTCTATTGTATAGACAGGAAGGCGGAAGTGATGTCACGCTCGGTGCGCCGGTCTATGTGACCGGAACGCCGAGGAGAGAACGTGTAAAGGTTAGTGCACAAACAGTACACTGACACCAGTACACATAGGCACATATTCCACCCCCCTGTCACCCCCTGATCACCCCCCAGATCACCCCCTGCCCCCCCAGTCACGGTGTCACTAATTGCAGTGATCATTTATTTACTGATCACTGCATTTAGTGTCAGTGTGACTGTAATAACTGTCAGGGCAGTTAGTTTTAGGTCCAAGGTAGCCCCCTACCCCCCCTAATAAAGGTTTAACCCCCTGATTGCCCCTAGTTAACCCCTTCACCCCCTTTTGCCAGTGTCACTAAGCGATCGTTTTTCTGATCGCTGCATTAGTGTCGCTAGGTAACCATTTTTTTTTTTTATTTTAACCGCCATGTTTATATAGGTTCATAAATAGGTTTATAGGTCAGGTACCCCCATATTACAACCTAAATAAAGGTTTTAACCCCCTGATTGCCCCTAGAGTTAACCCTTTCACCAGTGATCACCGTATAAGTGTCACTGGTGACGCTGGTTAGCCAGTTAGTTATTTCGTTATTTAGGTTCCCCGTCAGGTTTTTATATAGCGTCAGGTACCCCCATATATTACCTAATAAAGGTTTAACCCCCTGATTGCCCCTAGTTAACCCTTTCACCCCCTTTTGCCAGTGTCACTAAGCGATCGTTTTTCTGATCGCTGCATTAGTGCCGCTAGGTAGCCAGTTTTTTTTGTATTACTGTTACGGGTGACGCTGGTTAGTTAGCTTGTTTTTTATACTGTCAGGGCACCCGCCATTTATTACCCAATAACGGTTTAACCCCCTGATCGCCCGGCGGGTGATATCAATTAGGTTTTAGGGTCAAATAAGGTCTGCGTCGCCCCAGGTTAGTGCCAGTACCACAAACACCCACGCGCAAAGCATACACCTCCCTTAGTGGCACAGTATCTGAACAGATCAATATCTGATCTGATCAGATCTATACTAGCGTCCCAGCAGTTTAGGGTTCCAAAAAAACGCATTGTTAGCGGGATCAGCCCAGATACCTGCTAGCACCTGCGTTTTCCCCCTCCGCCCAGCCCAGCCCACCCAAGTGCAGTATCGATCGATCACTGTCACTTACAAAACACTAAGCACACATAACTGCAGCGTTCGCAGGGTCAGGCATGATCCCTGCGATCGCTAACATTTTTTTTGTGGTAGCGTTTTGATTCAGTCGCTAACAGTCAGGAGCTTTTTTACCTGTGAATCTCAAAAAAATAAAAAAAACAAAAATAGTTGTCGTTTTATTGTTCTCTCTCTCTCTATATTATCTCTCTATTGTTGCTCTTTTTTTACTCCATTCTATTCTGCAATGTTTTATTATGTTTTATCATGTTTTATCATGCTTGCTTTTCAGGTATGTAATTTTGTTTACTGTGTTTTAGTGTTAAGCATTTTTTTGTTTTCAGGTGCGCCATTCAGTTGCAGCGCGGATTTATTTATCTTGACAGCAACAGCGTTTGCTCCCACGATACATAAAGCCGCGACTCCAACGCTGTAGGAGGTGATTTCACCACCACAGTTAAAAAAAAAGAGCATATGTGCCGAAGCATGGGGGCAGCAGGGGGGGGAGGAGCGATTGGCTCCTAATGCCACGTACATACGGTCGAAATTCCGACCGTGTGTACACGGCATAACTTTTGCGGGAGGATGCCCCCATGCATCGGCATATATAAATGGTGCATGTATGCCCATCATTAGAAGTGGGTGGATGAAGGGAGGTATTCTAATGGTGGGCATACCCACCAATCAATCTCTTTTTTTCGTTCAGCCAAGAGGCTGCATGAAAAAAAAAAAGATTACAATATATGTCCAGTATGTTGCTGGACTTTGAATGGTTATACCAGAATGATGCCTGCAGGTTTAGGTATCATCTTGGTATCATTCTTTTCAGCCAGTGATCGGCTTTCATGTAAAAGCAATTCTAGTGGGTAATTAGCCTCTAGACTGCTTTTACAAGTGCGCCATTGGGAAATTGGGAAAAAGGAAAATTTATTTTCAATACTTACCGTAATTTTCCTTTCCTGATAGACTCCAATGGCAGCCTACGTGTGGGTTAACCCCGCCTCCTCTCCAATGCTATAGGACCCCATTCCCATAAATGAACACTCACCACTCCATACTGTGTTCCGTAACTATCCTAGTATGACTCATGGGTGGGCACTCCGTCTGCCATGGAGTCCATCAGGAAAGGAAAATTACGGTAAGTATTGAAAATAAATTTTCCTTTTTCCTGACAGACTCCATGGCAGCCTACGTGTGGGAAATAACTAGCCGGCCACACGGGTGGGTATGCTGAACAAAAAATATTTTAATTTGGCCTATCGGCCGATAGGACCTTCAAACCAAAATTTACAGAAGACAGAGCTGCTGGCTCAATACAATAATGCAACATAAACGTATTGATAGAGGCCCAAGAGGCCGCCTTGCATATGGTGTCAGGAGCCACATGTCTAGCCGCCGCCCAAGAAGCTGCCATTCCCCTGGTGGAATGCGCCGTCACCGCCTCAGGAGGAGCCAAGCCCTTAGCCCTATACGCTTGCTGTATGGTCCATACAATCCAGGATGCCAGAGTCCTGGTTGAAGCCTTGTTTCCTTTATTGCTGCCTGAATGCAGAATAAATAGATGGTCAGAAAGTCTGAAAGGAGCAGTGAATTGAAGATATTCCTTTAAAGCTTCACCAACATCCAAAGGATGAATATCAGAAGATCCCGGAGCCTTGAATGTGGGTAGGACAATTTCCTGATTCTCGTGGAACACCGAGGATACCTTTGGGTTGGAACCCAGCATGGGGACGAGGACAACCCGGTCCGGGAAAAAAGTCAAAAAAGGTTCTTTAGACCCTAAAGATCCAATTTCTGAGACTCGCTTGGCCGAAGTGATAGCCACCAGGAATGCCAACTTCGCTGAAAAGTCTTTAATAGAAAGAGGGGAAGGCCCCGACATACTTAGACCAGTAATTGAATCGAGAACCAAGGGAAGATCCCATTTGGGGAATCTAGGCTTCCTTTGGGGCTTAAGCCTTGCTGCTCCCCGAAAGAACTGACGGATCAATGGCTGAACTGCCCATGATATGCCGGAGAAGGCTGACAAGGCCGATACCTGTACCCTGAGGGAACTTATTGATAAGGGAAGATCAAGGCCGGTTTGCAGGAAACTAAGGATGTCCTGGACTCCTGGGTGCTCAAAAGATCTCTCCGTAGAAGAACAGAATTCCACAAACTTGGACCAAATCCTTCCATAAACATTGTTTGTGCTTGACCTTCTTGAGCTCATAAGGGTGGAAATTACTCTTGAGGCACACCCGATAGATTCTAACCTCCTCCTCTCAAGAACCAGACCGTCAGTCTCAGAAGTGCTGGGCAGGGGTGCAGAACGGCACCCTGAGAGAGAAGGTCCGGCCTGAGAGGGAGCCGAATCGGATTCCGAACACTGAGCTGGACCAAGAGAGGAAACCAAGGCCTGTTGGGCCAATAGGGAGCTATTGTTACAACGTCCACTGCTTCCCCCTGGAGTCTCTGAAGGAACCTGAGTATCACTGGAAGTGGGGTAAAGGCGTATGCCCTCCTGAACCTCCACCCGTCCGTCAGAGCATCCGTTCCGAAGGCCTGGCAGCAGCGGCCTCGGGTGTAGAACTTCTCCATCTTGAAATTGCAGGGGGAGGCCAATAGGTCCACTTCGGGATTGACCCCTAAGGACAGGATCCATTTGAACGTTTGAGCATGAAGGGACCACTCGTTGTTGTCCAACTGAGAGTGGGACAGGAAGTCCGCCTGGGAGTTCTGGACCCCTGGGACAAAGACTGCTGATATGTTCGTCAGATTCTTCTGTGCCCATGATAGGATGGGATCTACTTCTCGGAGAAGAGTAGACCTCCGAGTGCCCCCCTGCCTTTTCACGTATGAGACCGCCGTGGTGTTGTCCATCCTTAATAGTACTGAATTCCCCTTCAGGAGATGAGAAAAATGTTGGAGCACACACCAGGCTGCTCGGAGTTCCAGTACATTCGAACCCGGAACAGGGAGACATGCATCCCACTTGCCCTGAGCCAGGCTCGATCCGCAAAGGGCTCCCCAACCGGTCCCGCTGGCATCGGTCGTAACCGTGACCCACGAGATGGGAGCGATGGAGTGACAAGACAGGAGATTCTTTCGTTGGAGCCACCAGAAGAGACTGTTCCTCATGGCCATGGATATGTTTATGTCTTGATTTTTGTCGCCTGACTTCCACTGTCTGAGAAAGCCCGACTGGAATGGACGCAACCTCCACAGGGCCCACTTGACCATAGGAGTCGTCGAGACCATTGTACCTATTATTTTGAGGCACTGAGAGGCTTTCAGAAACCGGGTGTGCAAGGCCCGAGAGATTCTGTCTCGTATAACTGGAATTTTTTCCAACGGAAGAGAGATGGTTTCTTGCAGGGTGTCGAACTGAGCCCCTAGATATATTAGCCGTTGTGTTGGCTCTAAGTGACTTTTTGCCAGATTCAGGAGCCACCCGAAACCGGACAGAGTGGAAATTACTTGTTCCCGATGTACCAGCAACTGCTCTCTGCTTTGGGATAGCACCAGGAGGTCGTCTAGGTAATGGTACAGACGTATGCCTTTTATCCTGATAGGGGCCACTATGACCAAGAGCACCTTCGAAAAAACACGGGGGGATGTCGTCAACCCGAAGGGGAGGCAAATAAACTGCAGATGATCTTGACCGACACAAGATCTTAGAAATTTTTGAAATTCCTTTTCTATTGGGACGTGAAAATACGCGTCCTTTAGGTCGATTGAAATCATCCAATCTCCTGGCTGTATAGCCTGCTGAATCGTCGAGAGTGTTTCCATCTTGAATCTTCCGTGTTTTATAAACCTGTTTAAGTAGGTCAGGTCTATGACTGGGCGCCAAGACCCGTTCTTCTTTTGCACCAAAAAGAGCGGGGAGTAGATTCCCCGGGACCGCTCTTCCTCTGGCACTGGGACCACTGCGCCTTGGGCTTTCAACAGGTCCACATATGACAATAACACCTGCCTCTGCTCCGCCGAGTGAGGTAGAAGGGTAGACACGAATCTGTGGGGAGGAGTACTGGCAAAGGTCCATCTGTGACCTGATGAGACTGTCCGGACCACCCAGTAATCTGAGATCGAGGCCACCCAAACGTGCCGGAAGAGGGATAGACGGGCCCCCACCCGACCCGCCTGGGCGGGCGCGATCTCAGAAGGACTTAGCTGTATCACGTCCACTGGATGTCTGACCTTTAAGGGGCTTCCGAAAGGAAGACTGACCTCGGCTCCAATTCCTCCTGAAGTCCCGTCCGGGCTTGTAAGAGCGTGCGTCTCTAGAGCGATCTGGGCTGCGTCTCTTAAACTGAGGTTTCTTTTTCCCAAAGCCACGTCTGTCCTGGGGAAGGAAGCCAGACTTACCACCCGTAGCCCGTGATATGGCGTCGTCCAGCTTGTTGCCAAAAAGAGAGGACCCTTCAAAGGGGATCTTGCACCAAGCTTGCTTGGAAACCGGGTCAGCCAGCCAGGGCTGTAACCACAGGGCCCGCTTGGCCGTGACCGAGGACAACATAACGCGAGCCAAAAGGCGGATAAGATCAATGGACGCCTCCCCCAGAAAGACTGTCGCAAGCTTCAGCTCTGCTGCTGCTGAACTTTTAGCCAGCTCTTCGGACACGCCCCTGAGAAAGGAGTCCACATTTTCGGTCCAAGCCTCCATGGCCTTGGACATGGCTGCTAGTGCTAAGGCCGGTTTACAGGCCATACCAGCAAGTCCATAAATCCTCTTTAGGTCCTGGTCGATTTTTCTCTCGAGACCATCCTTAAAGGACACTGAATCCTCCAATGGGAGAGTCACATGTTTGGCTAGGCGCATTAACGCTGCGTCCACAAGGGGAGCATTCTCCAGGTGTTTTACTTCCATTTTGAAGGGGTATAACCTGGCAGTCTTACTTGTCATGGAAGATTTTTTATCCACTTTACTCCACTCCTCTTCAATGACATCCTTCAGCTCCGTCAGAAGGGGGAAGTTTGGACGCTCCTTTCCCAGCTGCTTGAAGAACTTCTTCTGTTTAGCTGGAGGGATAGAAGAGTCTTCCCACTTAAGGGCCTCTTTAATTGCTTTGATTAGAGGTGAGACCATAGCGTAGTCAAAGCCCCCAATATCCTCTTCACCAATGAAATCCTCATCCGAAGATTCGTTAGAGGCCGCATAAGGCTGTGAGGTACCCGGATCCTCGCGGGCTGAACCAACCTGAGAGCCAGTAGCAATTGTGAACTGGCTCAACGTGTGCGCTGTATCCATAGCTCTCAGCGATTGCTGTACCACACGTTTTACGAGAGTTTCCATGCGTTGGCTTTCAGTCTCTTTTTCCCCGACCGCCCGGGCATAACATCGGTCACACAAGGACTTGCCCTCCGGGACTCGAGTCCCACATCCCCAGCAGGCTCTACGACTAGAGCGGCTATCATGGCGGTGGGAGCGGTGTCTGGAGGAGGAATGTGAACATCTCCTCTGGTGGTGAGATCCATGCGAAGAGTCTCTTCTGGATCTTGAAGATGATTGGTATTGTGGCCTGGCAAGGTCTGTATCCTGAGGATCCAACCTGGAAGGGCTGGAGACAAAAAATACAGGGGAAGGGAAATATGGCATCAAAAACGCAAACCATGCGGCTGTATTTCAACCCCTTCCCTCACCCGCACATACCTAGTGCGTGAGGGCTGGCCACTTAAAGGCGGTGATTTGTCCATACTCTGGACCGAGAAACGTCACAAAACAGTCTTTTCTGGTCTGTAAAAGAAAAACCGTGGACCTAAGGCCATAGTATGCAGAGTATCGCTTGTGCAGCACCGTAATGTGCAGAGCAGGTAATGTGCAAGGTGGAACAAATGTGCAGAGCATAGACCAATGTGCAGAGCATAAACCACTGTGCAGAACATAAACCAATGTGCAGAGCATAAATCCAATGTGCAGAGCATAAATCAATGTGCAGAGTGCAGGACCTAAACCAGTGTGCAGAGCATGAACCAGTGTGTAAGCATAACCCAAAGCATAAACCAATGCATTAAAAGCATATCTGGTACTGACCTGACCAAGGCTGGGGAACTGGCTGCACTGCCTCCTACTCTCTGACAGAACCCAGAGAGACTGAAGCAGCAGCCGGTTTTTAAATTCCCCGCCCGTGACGTCACTGCTTCTCCCGATGCGCGCCTGCGCCGTGGGAAGACGGTCGTACGGCGCCTGCGTGGCCACCGACCTGGCCGCGCCATTGCGCATGTGCGAACCAGGCCTCGGTTTCGCATTGACCAATGCGCATGCGCGGCCTGCCGAGGCGCCCGTAATGCGGAAGCGCCAAGCAAACTGGAACGCACCAGTGTTCCAGCCGCCATAGGGGACAGCAATAAACGCCATAAGACATACAACGAATATAGATACAAATATTACTGCCATGGAGAAATAATCATAGACCTTGCCAGCCGTTGATGCACTCCGTTCGGTCGTCCGATGGGCATACAGAGGTGACCCCCCACACCACCATAGGGTACCATCCAGCCTGTAAGCTCTCCGCCCGCCCATGGCTGGGCTCCGAGCTGCACCGCAAAGGTATGCCAAAGATCCGAAATCCACCTGGACGCGAACAGCATGCAGGTCCGTGGAGGAGGACAAAAAAGGAACACAGTATGGAGTGGTGAGTGTTCATTTATGGGAATGGGGTCCTATAGCATTGGAGAGGAGGCGGGGTTAACCCACACGTAGGCTGCCATGGAGTCTGTCAGGAAAGCATTTTATCACACCAATCTTGGTGTGGTCAGATGCTTTGAG
Source organism: Lithobates sylvaticus (assembly GCA_028564925.1). Lineage (NCBI taxonomy): Eukaryota > Metazoa > Chordata > Amphibia > Anura > Ranidae > Lithobates > Lithobates sylvaticus. The sequence goes on from CM053026.1 coordinate 525,248,757, forward strand.
GGCAGAGGAAAGATCTAGGGTCTAATAGACCCCAATTTTTTCAAAAAAAGAGTACCTGTCACTGCCTATTGCTATCATAGGGGATATTTACATTCCCTGAGATAACAATAAAAATCATAACAAAGAAAAAAAAAATGGAAGGAACAGTTTAAAAATAAAATAAAAAAGCTAAATAAATAAAAAAAAAACTAAAAAAGCACCCCTGCCCCCCCTTCTCTTGCGCAAAGGCGTACACAAGCGTTGGTCTGGCGTCATATGTAAACAGCAATTGCACCATGCATGTGAGGTATCACCGCGAAGGTCAGATCGAGGGCAGTAATTTTAGCAGTAGACCTCCTCCGTGAATCTAATGTGGTATCATGTAAAGGCTTTTAAAGGCTTTTAAAAATGTATGTAGTTTGTCGCCACTGCGTGTTTGTGCGCAATTTTAAAGCATGTCGTGTTTGGTATCCATGTACTCGGCCTAAGATCATATTTTTTATTTCATCAAAAATTTGAGCAATATAGTGTGTTTTAGTGCATTAAAATTAAAAAAAGTGTATTTTTTCCACAAAAAATGCGTTTGAAAAATCGCTGCGCAAATACTGTGTGGAAAAAAAAAATGCAACACCCACCATTTTAATCTGTAGGGCCTTTGCTTTAACAATATATATAGTGTTTGGGGGTTCAACGTAATTTTCTTGCAAAAAAAAAAAATGTTTTCATGTAAACAAAAAGTGTCAGAAAGGGCTTTGTCTTCAAGTGGTTAGAAGAGTGGGTGACGTGTGACATAAGCTTCTAAATGTTGTGCATAAAATGCCAGGACAGTTCAACCCCCCCCCAAATGACCCCATTTTGGAAAGTAGACACCCCAAGCTATTTGCTGAGAGCAATGTTGAGCCCATTAAATATTTTTTTTTTTGTCCCAAGAGATTGAATAATGAAAAAAAAAAAATATATATATTAAGGGTGTAATTTTTTTATTTCTATTCTCACTGCCAATCACAGTTTCGGAGGCCATGGAATGCCCAGATGGCATAAAACCCCCCAAAATGACCCCATTTTGGAAAGTAGACACCCCAAGCTATTTGCTGAGAGGTATGGTGAGTATTTTGCAGATCTCGCTTTTTGTCACAAAGTTTTGAAAATTGAAAAAAAAATTTTTTTTTCTTTACTTTCTTCATTTTCAAAAACACATGAGAGCTGTAAAATACTCACCATGCCTCTCAGCAAATAGCTTGGGGTGTCTACTTTCCAAAATGGGGTCATTTGGGGGGGTTTTGTGCTATTTTGGCATTTTATGGCCTTCGAAACGGTGATAGGTAGTGAGGAGTGAAATCAAAAATTTGCACCCTTAGAAATCCTGAAGGCGGTGCTTGGGTTTCGGGGCCCCGTACGCGGCTAGGCTCCCAAAAAGTCCCACACATGTGGTATCCCCATACTCAGGAGAAGCAGCAAAATGTATTTTGGGGTGCAATTCCACATATAACTAAGGCATGTGTGAGCAATATATCATTCAGTGACAACTTTTTGAAAAAAAAAAAAAAATCTTTTTTTTTTTGTCTTTATTCAATCACTTGGGACTAAAAAAAAAAATATTCAATGGGCTCAACATGCCTCTCAGCAAATAGCTTGGGGTGTCTACTTTCCAAAATGGGGTCATTTGGGGGGGTTTGTACTTCTCTGCCATTTTAGCACCTCAAGAAATGAAATAGGCAGTCATAAATTAAAAGCGGTGTAAATTCTAGAAAATGTACTCTAGTTTTTTTTACTAAAGACATGTGGCTGAATACATTTTGGCCCAAATGTTTGACTAAAATTGAGTTTATTGGATTTTCTTATAACAAAAAGTAGAAAATCTCACTTTTTTTTTTTAAATTTTCGCTCTTTTTCCATTTATATCGCAAAAAATAAAAATCGCAGAGGCAATCAAATACCATCAAAAGAAAGCTCTATTTGTGGGAAGAAAAGGACGCAAATTTCGTTTGGTTACAAAATTGCATGACCGCGCAATTACCAGTTAAAGTAGTGCAGTGCGAAATTGAAAAAAGACCTCTGGTCCTTAAGCTGACAATTGGTCCGGGGCTGAAGTGGTTAAAGGAAAATTAAAAATAACAGACTTACTGGCTGAATCACCAGGTAAAAATAAAGGGAAGAAAGTAAAAAAAAAGAATAATGCACCCACCACTTTCTAAAGGCGCGTACACACGATCGGAAATTCGGCCAGCAAAAGACCGATGAGAGCTTTTCATCGGAAAATGTGACCGTGTGTAGGCTCCATCGGAATTTTGCTGCCGGGAAGCATGTTCTCAATTTTTCCAGCGGAAAAACTTTCTATCAGAAATTCCGATCGACTGTGGCAATTCCAACGCACAAAATTCCAACGCATGCTCGGAAACAATTTGACGCATGCGCGGAAGCATTAAACTTTATTTTCGCGGCTCGTCATAGTGCTCTACGTCACCATGTTCTTGATGGTCGGAATTTGGTGTGACTGTGTGTAGGCAACAAAAGCTTGAGCGGAATTACGTCGGGAAAACCATCAGAGCCTTTTCCGACCATAATTCCGATCGTGTGTACATGGCATTATAATTGGTAAGCTGCAGTATAATATATTTTTTGTTTTAAGGTTTAATACTACTTCAAGTATAGCTAAAGCAAAAACTTTTTTAATATATATTTTTTATATTTTGAGATGAGTGCTGAGGGGTTGGACCCAATGTCAATTTTTTTTCTGCTATCTGTATACCTGTTATACTGGCCATGCACTATATCAGTGGTCTCCAAACTGTGGCCCATGGGCCAGATGCAGCCATTTACTTGCCTTTACATGGCCCTCGGGGCACTAATCTTCCCACTGATAGCAACAATGGGACACTATTCCTTCCACTGATAGCAACAATGGGGCACTATTCCTCCCACTGATAGCAACAATGGGGCGCTATTCCTTCCACTGATAGCAACAATGGGACACTATTCCTTCCACTGATAGCAACAATGGGACACTATTCCTTCCACTGATAGCAACAATGGGACACTATTCCTTCCACTGATAGCAACAATGGGGCACTAATCTTCCCACTGATAGCAACAATGGGACGCTATTCCTTCCACTGATAGCAACAATGGGGCACTAATCTTCCCACTGATAGCAACAATGGGACACTATTCCTTCCACTGATAGCAACAATGGGGCACTATTCCTTCCACTGATAGCAACAATGGGGCACTATTCCTCCCACTGATAGCAACAATGGGGCACTAATCTTCCCACTGATAGCAACAATGGGACACTATTCCTTCCACTGATAGCAACAATGGGACACTATTCCTTCCACTGATAGCAACAATGGGGCACTAATCTTCCCACTGATAGCAACAATGGGACGCTATTCCTTCCACTGATAGCAACAATGGGGCACTAATCTTCCCACTGATAGCAACAATGGGACACTATTCCTTCCACTGATAGCAACAATGGGACACTATTCCTTCCACTGATAGCAACAATGGGGCACTAATCTTCCCACTGATAGCAACAATGGGACGCTATTCCTTCCACTGATAGCAACAATGGGGCACTAATCTTCCCACTGATAGCAACAATGGGACACTATTCCTTCCACTGATAGCAACAATGGGGCACTATTCCTTCCACTGATAGCAACAATGGGGCACTATTCCTCCCACTGATAGCAACAATGGGGCACTAATCTTCCCACTGATAGCAACAATGGGACACTATTCCTTCCACTGATAGCAACAATGGGGCACTATTCCTTCCACTGATAGCAACAATGGGGCACTATTCCTTCCACTGATAGTAACAATGGGGCACTATTCCTCCCACTGATAGCAACAATGGGGCACTATTCCTTCCACTGATAGTAACAATGGGACACTATTCCTTCCACTGATAACAACAATGGGGCACTATTCCTCCCACTGATAGCAACAATGGGGCACTATTCCTCCCTCTGATAACAACAATGGGGCACTATTCCTCCCTCTGATAACAACAATGGGGCACTATTCCTTCCACTGATAGTAACAATGGGACACTATTCCTTCCACTGATAGCAACAATGGGGCACTATTCCGTCCACTGATAGCAACAATGGGGCACTATTCCTCCCACTGATAGCAACAATGGGGCACTGTTCCTTCCACTGTTAGCAACAATGGGGCACTATTCTTCCCACTGATAGCAACAATGGGGCACTATTCCTCCCACTGATAGAAACAATGGGGCACTATTCCTTCCACTGATAGTAACAATGGAACACTATTCCTTCCACTGATAGTAACAATGGGGCACTATTCCTCCCACTGATAGCAACAATGGGGCACTATTCCTCCCACTGATAGCAACAATGGGGCACTATTCCTTCCACTGATAGTAACAGTGGGGCACTATTCCTCCCACTGATAGCAACAATGGGGCACTATTCCTCCCACTGATAGCAACAATGGGGCACTATTCCTTCCACTGATAGTAACAATGGGGCACTATTCCTTCCACTGATAGTAACAATGGGGCACTATTCCTTCCACTGATAGTAACAATGGGGCATTATTCCTCCCACTGATAGCAACAATGGGGCACTATTCCTCCCACTGATAGCAACAATGGGGCACTATTCCTTCCACTGATAGCAACAATGGGGCACTATTCCTCCCTCTGATAGCAACAACGGGGGAATTTCCTTCCACTGATAGCAACAATGGGGCACTATTCCTTCCACTGATAGCAACAATGGGGCACTATTCCTCCCACTGATAGCAACAATGGGGCACTATTCCTCCCACTGATAGCAACAATGGGGCACTATTCCTCCCACGGATAGCAACAATGGGGCACTATTCCTCCCACTGATAGCAACAATGGGGCACTATTCCTCCCACTGATAGCAACAATGGGGCACTATTCCTCCCACTGATAGCAACAATGGGGCACTATTCCTTCCACTGATAGTAACAGTGGGGCACTATTCCTCCCACTGATAGCAACAATGGGGCACTATTCCTCCCACTGATAGCAACAATGGGGCACTATTCCTTCCACTGATAGTAACAATGGGGCACTATTCCTTCCACTGATAGTAACAATGGGGCACTATTCCTTCCACTGATAGTAACAATGGGGCACTATTCCTCCCACTGATAGCAACAATGGGGCACTATTCCTCCCACTGATAGCAACAATGGGGCACTATTTCTTCCACTGATAGCAACAATGGGGCACTATTCCTCCCTCTGATAGCAACAATGGGGCACTATTCCTCCCACTGATAGGAACAATGGGGCACTATTCCTCCCACTGATAGCAACAATGGGGCACTATTCCTCCCACTAATAGCAACAATGGGGCACTATTCCTCCCACTGATAGCAACAATGGGGCACTATTCCTTCCACTGATAGCAACAATGGGGCACTATTCCTTCCACTGATAGCAACAATGGGGCACTATTCCTCCCACTGATAGCAACAATGGGGCACTATTCCTCCCACTGATAGCAACAATTGGGGAACTATTCCTTCCACTGACACCCACAATGGGGCACTATTTCTGCCACTGACACAAACAATGATTAATTATTCTTTCCACTGACACCAGGGATAGGCCCCTATTCCTCACAATTACACAGATGAGGCATTATTCCCCCCACTGATACCAACAATTGGCAATATTCCTTCCACCAATACCAATAATGAGGTACTCCTACTGATCACAGGGGCAATTTTCTTATTCCCACTGATAACCAAACCTCAGGCATTGTTTACTCCTACGGACTCCCACAGTATTTCTACTCCCACTGGCCCCCTTAAAGCTTGAAGGACCATAATCTGGCCCTTTGGGAAGTTTGGAGACCACTGAACTATCCAATACAGGGACAGTTTCGCAGCCCTGGCGCAATGTCACCCGAACTTAAAGGGAGGGAAAATCATACATTTTGAGTTGCCACCAGAATAGTAACAGTAGGGACATCCTCTAATCTTAACACTTGTTAATATTTAGCGCCTGTGCATAAGACTCCGGTGCTTAGATGTGGGCACAGGCGCATCATCCTCCGGTGCTTAGATGTGGGCACAGGCGCATCATCCTCCGGTGCTTAGATGTGGGCACAGGCGCATCATCCAGCTCCGCTGCTGGCGGCCTGTAAAACAGTCTGTGTTCTGGGTATTGGTCTCTTGATGCATACTGCACAAAATATTGGTACTGCTTGGTGCATTTTCTAGCTACAGCAGCTGTCTGTGTTTTAGAGTTTTACAGGCTACAGGCAGTGGGCCTGGATGGTGAGCCTAGGTTTTCCATTCACACCTAAATGCTGGAGTCTCCTGCATTGGGAGCTCAATGTGCATGAAGCCTTATGCCGCGTACACGCGATCAGAAGTTCGGCCAGCAAAAGACCGATGAGAGCTTTTGGTCAGAAAATGCGACCGTGTGTATGCTCCATCTGACTTTTGCTGGCTGAATTCCAGCCAGCAAAAGATTAAGAGCATGTTCTCAATTTTTCGGTCGGAAAAAGTTCCGATCGGAAATTCCGATCGTCTGTAGCAATTCCGACGCGCAAAATTCCTACGCATGCTCGGAAACAATTTGATGCATGCATTGAACTTAATTTTCTCAGTTCGTCGTAGTGTTGTATGTCACCGCGTTCTTAGCGGTTGAAAGTTCAGCCAAGCTTGAGCGGAATTCCGTCGGAAAAACCATCCAAGATTTTTCCAACGGAAATTTCGCTCGTGTGTACGCGGCATAAGATGGGATTTCCTTCACATTGGAAAGAGAGCCTCTCACTTCCTGTTAAGACTAAAGTATAGGAAGTAAAGGGAAATCTCCATAATAAGGAATAGATGGAAAAAAAGAAATCTGGCAGCAGTCTTTAGGTATACTCGAAGACCCCTTGCACACTGGAGGCATTTTTCAGGCGCTTTAGCACTAAAAATAGCGCCTGAAAAATGCCTCACCTGCAATCCCAGTGTGAAAGCCCGAGTGCTTTCACACTGGGGCGCTGCGCTGGCAGGATATTAAAGAAAGTCCTGCAGGCAGCATCTAAATTGCCTCTAGAATGAGGGTAAAGCGCCGCGCTGTCAATGTGAAAGTGCCCTAAAGTCTTGCACCAAAATTCAAGGTAGGCTTCAATTGACACTTTACTTACATTTAATATATTACAAAGAGGTAGTCCTAATGTGCCACTAACAAATAACAACACTAACATTTTAATGGCTTAAATATAACCACCAAAATAGAAATTTCGACATGCCACGTTATCCTTCCATAACTGTCCAACATAAAATTAAACAGTTGTATAATGATGCACTGTTTACTGGCAGTGCCGGTTCACACTTCAGCGACCTGAAAGTCGGCACGACTTTGCCAGGCAACTTCAGCAACTGTCCAGTGACTTGGGGCTACTTGAGGTCTGACAAGTCCAATCCCAAGTCGCTGTATGATGTGTGATCCGGCACTTAAGGCCATCTTTTCCAACACTCAGTGCCGGGTCACACTACAGCGACTTGGGATCCAACTTGTCAGACCTCAAGTCGCTGGACATAAGAAATTCCATTGAAGTTACATAGTTAGTAAGGTTGAATAAAGACACCAGTCCAACCTGAGTGAGTGTCCACAATTGTACCTATCCCTGTACATTGCACACTCACATCGGTCCCTACCCTCAAGGAGCCCACAATCCAAGGTCCCCATGCATATACTAGGGCCAATTTCTGGACAGAAGCCAATTAACCTACCTGCATGTCTTTGGATTGTATGAGGAGACCAGAGTACCTGGAGGAAACCCACGCAGGCACAGTGAGAACATGCAAACTCCAGGCAGGAGATGTTGTGGTTGGGATTTGAACCAACAACCCTTCTTACTGCTAGGTGAGAGTGCTAACCACTACACCACTGTGCCACCACACTGTGAATGACAGCTGTTTTAATGTAGAGGAAGGAAGATTACCTAGGAATTTCCTAAAGTTGCTTTGAAGTTGCCTTGAAGTTGCCTTGAAGTTGCCTTAAAGTTGCCTCGAAGTTGCCTCGAAGTTGCCTGTCAAAGTCATGCTGACTTTCAGGTTGTTGTAGTGATCGGCACTAGGGGAATCCAAAATAAAGAAAAAAATAAAAAAAACAACAAAAAAAAAAAGGGAAACGAGAAACAAAAGGGAGAAAATCCTGGGAACGCATCTGCCCTGTGCTGGGGTGTCTTCATTCAAAGTATGCCCTGCATGCCCTGGGCTCCCTTGAAGGACTGTGATGTCACCCTCTCCCGTGGAAAGCTGGGTGTAAGGTAAATATTTTTTTATATTTATCCACGTTTTTTTTAGGTGAAAAGCAGCAATTTTAACCTCTTGCCAACCACATAACACATATATGTGGTAGAAACGGGGGTGGGCTTTAACACCCAGATGCCGCACGTATGCATTTATGGATGGCCCAGGCATTTGTGCTGTTCTGTGCTCACAGCACAGTGACAAACCTGTCATTGACAGCTATCAGTCTCCAATTGCGATATGAAGCACATCAGGATGGGCTCCTGATTATGTGACCACTGTGACAACCACTTAGAGTGATCACATGGTCCTTCTTGTGTGTTAAATATCAATTTAAAGGAACGCCAGGGCAGAAGGGGTTAATGAGGGGGTGGGACCCTATTTATTAGGCAAAACTGACATTTTGGTGTAAAGTCCTCTTTAATAAAAGCTGACCATGCTATTAGAATTGCAGTTGTTTGTGGGGCCCAGAAGCATAGGGGACCCAGAGATGTTCAGCTACATAATAACTTGTGTAGGTAGAAATAGCATGTGTTTTATATAATCTGGATATAATTAATGTTTATATGCATATGTATAGTTTGGGGATAGCTATATGCTGCTATAAAAAACAATTTGATTCTGGCCGTTGAGGAACTTGGAAATGAAAATTAGAGACCAGTGGCGACTAGTGGCGGCAAACAAGACATCCCACCGCCATTACAGAATCCAGAAAACAGGCCGTGTCATATCCAAAATGACAGCAGCAACAAAAATGGGCAGCCTTGGTAGGTACTCACACTGCTCCCCTGCTCTCCGCACCGGCTCCCACTCATCAACTCCGTCTTTTCCCTCCCATTACAGGCGTTGCTTCTCCTCCCAGCCGAACTGGAGGCAGGTCCTGAGATCCGTCCTAAGACTCGCTGGCCAATTGAGTCTCAGGAACCACTTCCTGATTGGCCGGGAGAAGAATCAGGAAGACATTAGCGAATATTAATTCGCTAATGTCACACAACTGGGTGGGCTCAGATGGCAGACCACTGCGCCCTGAGCATACTCTTTTTTGAAGCCAAAGCCAAGCGTGCTTCAAAAACAGAAAACCCATTGGAATGCTTCTGGCACCTTGCATGTAAATTAGGGACCGGGCGCATGAATTAGGGGGGGGCAATGCCGCTAATGGATGGGCCTCCATGGTTAGAGACAGAGGTGAACCCATTTGTGGTTTTGCTATGGGGGCTATGGGGCCCCATCAAACATAGTTACGCCTATGTGTAACTTTTGTATTATCAAGATTTACATGTTCAGAAATACTGCACAGCTGTTTTGAGACATTTTTGGGAGAAATAGGTGGGTGGCCATTACAGGTGCCCTCTTTGGAAAATACTAGTTGCCTGGCTTTCGTGCTGGGCCATTGGCTTCATTGTTTCCTCATTTAGTGACAGGGGACATGTGGGCCAGCCAGAAATTCAGACTACAACAGCTGAATTCTGGTTTCAGGTCAGTGGCTCAGAAAGTGCTGGAATGAGAGGATCAGTATGAGAGCCTTGCCACCAACATTTAAAGTGGAGGATGAGTCCCTGTTTTTCTCCCAGTAGAGGTTACTTTTAATATAATGCTTAATAAGGAAGATAGTATGGTACAGCATGAACTCATCAATATTGGTTTTCTTTCCTCAGGAATATTGTCTTCTACATTTTGACTACCATGTATGACCGCGCACCACGAACGCTTGCTGTTACTTTGGGCAGCACTCAGGAAAATGTGGGCCCAGGAACATATGACGTGTCTGCAAACAACACCCACAAGCCAGGTTAGTTGGGGGCTACAGCTACTGCATATGGAGACTTCACAGAAAATATGAGGGTTATATTTCCTGATCTTCTAAAAAAGCTCCTTCCATGAATGTGTCTGGGTTTGATAAATCTCAGTTGTAGACCTGGAACAATCACATAGCAATCTAAGAGCAAAGTCACACCATACACTTCTGTGGTTATTTAAAGCCAGGCAAATTGTATTTGTTCAGCAATGGCAGCCTCCATTTTTTAAATGATCCATTAAAGCAGAGGTCTCTAAACTTTTCAGCACAAGGACAGCATACATATTTCAAATACTGTATTCACGGACTAAAAAAATAAATAAATCAGTTTCATAAATGAATATCAATGAGGGTCGTTTTACAGTAAGCAATCTTGATTAACCTCCCTGGCGGTATGATTCTGTCTGGAATTTTGTGCTGAAAGCGGTACAATTATTTTGCATGGAAATTTGGCGTTTTTATATTGTAGGCATGCAATTCTTATGAATAACTCACTTAAATCTGTCCGAACCAGAGTCTAGTAGACATCCCGGGTATGATAAAGTTTGAAACACAAAATTATATATTATAATAAAATAAAAATATATATAAAAATTATTCAATAATGTAATCAAATCAAAAACACTAAAATTTGCTCAGTTGCAGAATAGTCACTGTCATTAAATGTAGTGTTTGATGATAAATTGTGATTCTAATTTTTTATCGGTGTTTTCTAGCTGGTCTAAAACCACTTTTGACATAAAGGGACACTTTTTGGTTGCTATGGACAATCTCCAGTTTCCAGGCAGAATTTTTTTTATTTATTATATAAAATAACATGCAGGGCACTGGGCAGACCACTAGGGACAAAGGGGATGTGTATTTTTTTTTTATACAGTACTGTAATCTGTAAGATTACAGTACTGTATGTGTATTGTGTTTTTTTTTTATTTGGCGCCGATCTCCGCTCTGGTGCATCGTAACGTCGCAGGGAACGGAGATCAGCGGCACTCGGGCACTGTGTGAATCGAGCGAGCAGACGGCTCGCACACACAGTGGGCAGACATCGCAGGATCCAGGGGACAAGGTAAGTAACTTCCCCCTGTATCCCGCAATGCGAGTCCGAGTCTGGCTCGGGGTTACCGCTTTTGGTACAGAAATCTCAACCCGAGCCAGACTCGGGAATACCGCCAGGGGGGTTAAATTCTGTTGCACAAACACATTAAGGGCTTGTGTACACAAACAGTAGCCCTCTGAAGAGCAACTCACATTTGCTAGGCAGTGAGGAGGTGTTATCACCTCCATCTCTACCTGTTTTAACCCCTAACAGGCCGCACGATCAAGCTTTGTGCATTGCACGTGGTTGCTGGTTAAATGCAGTGCAGCCCCATTCACTTGTGTACATTGGGTGGATTCACCAAACAGTCCAGGTAGACTGAAGCCCGGACAAATTATTCAGATCGGACTGCGGCTTCCCAAGTAACCAAGATAGTTACACACAAATCTGTTGCCATCTGGGAGCTGTGGGTGGCTTTATGGGGGCAGTTATGGGGCAGGTTTGGCATCATTGGGGGGGCAGGGTGATGATGTCATCAAGAGCAATTTAGCCACACCCACTGTTCGCTCTGGCATGCTATGCACACCACCGCATTACTAGTCTCCTTGGAAAACCCAAAGGTGTCCCAGGCCACTAAAGCATTTGGGTTTGGCTTGAAGAAAAGTGGCAACCCTAGTTACGTGACTATATGTTAGTGTCTTTGGTGTTATCTTTGTGAACAATAAAAGTCAATCAGGACTTCTGGATGTGCAGCCATTTCTTTTTTCTTTTCCAGGCAACCCTAGTGGTACTGCCCGCCGAACGTGACAGTGGAGGATAGCTCTTGTTTTATTATGCCTAATTTTCCATAGAATATTGTGACAATGTGTAAAACATTTTAATTAGCTGACTGTAATTCGGTTGATGATGGAAAAAAAATGCGTGGCCGATGGCTATACAGAGATCATCTCTGCATCCTAAAGGGATAGTTGTATTGTGCCTAAAGTCTCATTTACATAAGCATACTGATCTGTACACCTGTGTGAAGGGCCATCTTCACCTATCTGTTTTGATCCCTGCATCAGTCCTACATTGATGTACAGTTGGGTATGTGCTTGATCTGAACAGGCTACCTGCATGTGGCTTCACATAGCACCTGTGCATCCTCCGTGGGTGAAGACAGCCCTTCGCATGGGTATATGGATCGGTATGCCCATGTCAATGAAGCCTAATGGTGAATAAAGCTCTGTCATCCAGGAAATCCAGCCCTTATGCCCCGTATACACGGTCGGAATTTCCGACAGAAATCGTCCAATCGGACCATGTTGTCGGAAAATCCGCCCGTGTGGGCTCCATCGGACTTTTTCCGTCGGACTGAATTTCCGACGGAAAAATTTTTAGATCCTGCTCTCAAATTTTCCAACAACAAAATCCGATCGGACTTTTTCCGATCGTATGTAGAGAATTCCAACGGACAAAGTGCCATGCATGCTCAGATCAAACTATGAGACCAAAGCTATTGGCTACTAGCCTCTACGTTGTTCCGTCGTACGCAATGAACGTCACCACGTTCGGAATGATCGGATTTTCCGACAACTTTGTCTGACCGTGTGTGTGCAACACCAGTTTCGGACATAATCCGTCAGAAAAAATCAGACGGATTTTGTGGTCGGAATTTCCGACCGTGTGTACGGGGGCTTAGAGTAACAAAACTACCTAACTAGCAGTGGTAGGAGATAGCCAATAGTGTATTTCATACAATCATATCATCTACCAATAAAACATATATTTCAGTGTGAAAAAAAAAACATTATTTAACCACTTGACCTCCGGAAAATTTCCCCCCCTTCCTGAACAGGCCATTTTTTGTGGTACGGCACTGCGTTATTTTAACTAACAATTGTGCGGTCGTGCAACACTGTACCCATATAAAATTGATGTACTTTTTACCTCAAATAGAGCTTTCTTTTGGTGATATTTGATCACCTCTGCGTTTTAAAATTTTTGCACTATAAACATAAAGAAAACGTCAATTTTGAAAAAAAATAAAGAATTATAAATACATTTTTTACTTTCTGCTAAAAACATATTCAATAAAAATATTTAAAAATCAAATTTCTTCATCAATTTAAGCCAATATGTATTCTGCTACATATTTTTGGTTAAAAAAATTACAATAAGTGTATATTGATTGGTTTTTGCAAAAATTATAGCGTGTAGAAACTATGGGATATTTTTTTATTTTTTACTAGTAATAACGGCGATCAGCGACTTATAGCAGGACTGCGATATTGCGGCAGACATTCTGACACTAACTGATACTTTTTGGGAACCAGTGACACTAATACAATGATCAGTGCTAAAAATATGCGCTGTCACTTCTCAGGTCCCTCTTTGGTACTCCTGGCCTCTCCCTCCTGTTGAGTGACCCCACAGATAGCAGCTTGCAATGGGGGCACCTGAGCCAAGCCACAGCTTCCTGTTCCATTCAGACATGGAGCCGCAGCCCCCTTTCTTTCCTCAGTTGCTGACTGACTTTGACAGCAGCGGTAGCCAATGGCGCCACGCTGCTGTCTCAGGTCAATGAGGAGGGGAGTCCCGGGCAGCCGAGACACTCCTACAACATTGCTGGATCTAGATGGGGTTCAGGTAAGTATTAGAGGGGCTGAGGGGGGCTGCTGCACACAGAAGGGCCATAGAATGCATTAAGATAAAAAACCTTCTGTTTTTCTAAACTGTGGGAGATGCTTTTACTAGGGGAAGACATGGCTCCTAGTCCCTGCTTTGCAGAGACACAGGATCCATGCCTTCCCTCCTGTCAGAATGGCAATCTGCCCTGTTTACATAGGCAGATTGCAGTTCTCCCTCTGTGGCTGATGATTGGCAGGTGCCGGAGGACATTGAGTCCGCAGTATCCACTGATCATGTCCTGCTGTAATCACAGTGGGAGCAAGCCACCAGCAGCACGCATTCGCGCCACCTACCCGGAAGTCCAGGATCACATATATACATGATACTGCACACAGCGACCGCCCTGTAGCAGTGAAAGTGCTATAGGGTGGTTGACAAGTAGGTAAAGTATAATTAAAGGTAAATCCTTTTTTTAAGTTTTGGATAGAGTGGAGAGGGATTAGAACACTTGTTAGTTTTTATTGATGCCTGTGCTCCCTGCTGAACATTCACCCTCTCTGTTTGTCCTGTTTACCTATATCATTGAAAGTAAAAAAATAAATCCCAAATTTTGGGTTGTCCCTAGAAAAGCAATAGAGGGAAAATCTTCCAATGGGGACACTAGTTCTGGTGACCTGGATGTCCCCAAGGAATTCACCTTAATATGTGTGGATTTCCTCTCACTTCCTGTTTGGCTATGGGGCAGGAAGTGAAGGGAAATCTCAGCAATGGGACACAGATGTCCAAAAAAAATCTGACAAGGGTTACAACCCTTCCTTGCTCTATCCAAAATGAAAAAAAAAAGAGTTTTGCCTATAGTTCTACAATAAAAACCCAATTTTTATAAATAACAAAGAAGCCCCAAAGAGCTCATACTCCTGTATATGAATATGTAACAGTTCTTTTCCATGTTTATTATATGTGTAACCATATTCAAAGTACACAAATCTACTCAGAACCGATGCAACATAGTATCTCTTTTTCAGTCACCTTTGTGAGTCAACGAAATGCGTGTCATTAAAGTGGATGTAAACCCGAAATGTATTTATTTTTTATTTTTTTGATGTCATAATGTAGAATATATGATTTCCTATCATTTGAGTTAATCCAGCTCTGACCAATCCTCTTTTATTGTTCAGTGAGATAAATCTTGACAAACAGAGAAAAACTTTGTCAAATCCTCCCCCTTGCTGTGAGTGACAGGTGATTTACATATCTCGTGCACTAGCCTAAGAGACATGCATTATTTTTTAATTACCTCCCACTCCTTTATTCTGCTGCTCTGCCAGGATTGGATGTTCCACACCTCAACATAATTGGGAAAGTCATGTGGTTACTTTCCTGTCTTTTCACTGGATGTTAGTGATCATAGCAGAAGTTCAGTGTAAGAAATACACAGGAGAAAATGCATATTGACAAGGGGAGTGTAGAGGTGGGCGGGGAGTCTACTGACATCACGACTCCACCCACCGAGCTCCAGACAACAGACCCACCCACAGAATCTGCAGTTTTTCGGGATCTCATAGCAGACAGAGGGGGACATTTGACAGGTAAAGATACATGCAGGAGGCATGTATATCCTTATAGATAACCCCTATGGCAGTAGTTCAGAAAGGACGACATTTGGTTTACATCCACTTTAATGCTTGAGCGTTTATTCATTTCAATAGCCAGAATAAATTAATATTCTGGCCAATGAAATTAATAAATGCCTAAACACTTGATGCGCCTGAACACACCTAACGCATTGGAAAAACACAGCTTTAGCTGTGTTTTTAATGCTACATTCCTCTGGTCAGGAGAAAAGCATTCAGAAGAGACTGGTGTGCATGAGGCCTTACTCAACTTTTGGGTCAAAAAGCTCTTTACAATAGAGTTCCCATTTGTTTCTTTCCAGCTCCTTCTTCTGCTATTGCCTTTACCCCTTATATCTGAAGTGACACAAATATAAATATAGTGTAAGGCCCCTTTCAGACGAGGCGGACTCCGCTTGCACGGAGCCCGCCTCTGTCCGCCGGCTCAGCGGGGGATCTGTCCGTTGATCTCCGCTGAGCCGGCGGATGACAAGCCTCTCTCCGCTTACTGAGCGGGGAGGGGCTTGCGAGCGCCGCTGATCTCTATGGAGAGATCGGATGAAAACGGACAGTGTGTCCGTTTTCACCCGATCTCACCCGATCTCACCCGATCCGACGGATCTGGACGTGTGGTCCATACGTCTGGATTTGGCGGATCGGACCGGATCGGATGTCAGCGGACATGTCTCCGCTGACATCCGACGCTCCATAGAGTAACATGGAGCGCCCGTTCAGATCCGCCGTCAAAACTGACAGGCGGATCTGAACGGGCCTTCCGTGTGAAAGGGGCCTAAAACAGTAAGGACTTCTAAATAATAATAAAATAAAAAAAACATAAAACATTTCACTCACATAAAATGGTCCTGCAATCTGTACCAGATCTGCCATCATGCATGTACAAGACCTCAGCGCTACTGAGGATCACAGAGGCATGTTTCTTAGGGAAATGTCCAGCACCCCATGTCATTTGTTTGACCATCCCTTGACTGCTGGTCTAGAAATTGTCCATTACGGCTTTTTAGCATTCAACTCTCCTTGACTCAAGTGGGGTTCAGATTCGGCTCCCAAGCTTCAGGCATGTTCATCTCTCACCCACTGGGTCTGATGGTAGCGATAATTCCCTACAGCTCTCCTCACCACATTGTGCCATTGTGCTTCCAAACCCCCTAATGCAGGGGTCTCAAAATGGCGGCCCTCCAGCTGTACATGTCCCATCATGCCTCTGCCGGTGGGAGTCATGCTAGTGACTGTCAGTCTTGCAATGGCTCATGGGACTTGAGTTAGTAGTAGTTTCGTTGGGGTAGTTTTGCAACAGCTGGAAGGCCGCCAGTTTGAGACCCCTGCCCTAATGCATTTTGTCACCTAGGACTTTCTCAAAGGGATAGATTTTAATTGCGCACCCTCCAGGGAATTTAACCTCTTCATTCATAGTACAGTATTTGCTGTAAGAAAATTACATATATATATACATATATTCATCCCAATGGAGCATGATATTGGAAAATAGATGGAAGACTGCAGATACATTGGGATAATATGTGTATATGAATAAGACTTGGTCCATCTCTCCTAGTAGTAAGCCCTATCGCATTGCACTTCACATTCTCTTATATAGCCATTCAAAATATTTAGGTTTAAAGAGGAAGTAAAGCCTCTTAAAAAAAAAAAAAGACACCCTGCAAGGCAAAGGCATAATGAGCTAGTATGCATAGCATACTAGCTCATTATGAAAAACTTACCTGAAAACGAAGCCCCCGAAGCCGTCCTTATCCTCGATCTTCTTCGCCGCCATCCAGGGCCGGAGTGACTTCCGGGTCTCGCCGCTCCAGCGCTATCATTCGCTGGAGCGGCGAGACGTCACTCCCGCGCATGCGCACGAGATCGGCATATCGCCGTGATCTCGGCATCTTCAGTGCGCCTGCGCGCCGCAGACAGCGATGCCTTTTCATCGCTAAATATCTCCTAAACCATGTAGGTTTAGGAGATATTTATTGGACCTACAGGTAAGCCTTAATCTAGGCTTACCTGTAGGCCAAAGTTATATGGAAGGGTTTACTTCCACTTTAACCTTGAATATGGCCAGCATATGCATGGGAAATTTTGTGTGTGATAATGTAATTGTGTTGATGCCATGCTACAGCTAACCAGGAAATACTGCAGTTGTTCTAATGTCAGATTTGGAGTTTTATTCCTGTGTGATACATTGTAGCCAAATTTAAGATATCCACTCACTTGTGGCTTTCTGTGCTGTATAACTACCTCTGTGGCTGATTAAAATGTCACAAAACAGATTGAACCTTTCAAGGCACGGTTGAGTCATATTGGTGACTATGAGAAACTTCTTTGCACTGACACTTAGATACATTAAAGCGGAAGTAAACCCATCGATTTAACAGTTTAAAAAAAAAAGGCATGCCTGGAATGCTAATTGCACATTGGTCGTGCTCTCAACCAAACAGTCAAACCATCCAATGGCTGGTGTCATAACGGATCACATGTGCAGCACTGTGGCAGTTGAAGATTAAACAGAGGCAAAGATGGCAGCTTCCTTGGCTGAAAACAATAGGAGGGTTTACTTCCACTTTAAAGGAACAATAATGCTAGTAATTTAAAGTGGTTCTAAAGCCTCAAGTTTTTTTTTTACCTTAATACATTGTATGCATTAGGGTAAAAAACATCTGCAAAGAAACCCCCCCTCATACTTACCTGAGCCCCATCTCGATCCAGCACTATGCATAAGAGCAGGATTTCTCTCTATTCATAGGCTTAGAAACAGCAGCAGAAGCCATTGACTCATGCTGCTGTCGATCACAGCCAATGAGCCAGTAAGGAGAGAGTGGGGGGGGGTGGGGCCTAGTCCTGCACTGTGTGTCAATGAACACACAGAGCACTCAAGAGCAAGTCTGTATGAGTGCGCCCATAGCAAGCAGCTTGCTGTGGGGGCATTGGGAGCCAGGAGCGCCAGCGGGGGGGGGGGGACCCAAAAATCTGGGCTGCTCTGTGCAAAACCATTGCACAGAGCAGGTAAGTATGACATGCTTGTTATTTAAAAAAATAAATCCTTCTCCCCAGTTCAACAAAAGTCAACTGAGCCGGGTTAAAATGTATTAACCCAACAGCAACTGCATCCTGTCAGATGCTGTCCCTGTTCCAGCATTCATTAAAGTGGAACTAAACTCTCTCAACCAACATTGACTATTTTTAATCCTCATGCTGCTAGCATTAGTAAATAAATAGGAAAGTATATCATTTTTGCTTGTTTTAAACTTTTTTTTTCTTTTATATTTCTTCAGTTACTTCCTGGTTTCCAGGTCCAGGCAAATTATGTCATACATCTCAGGAGTCTTCAGTAGGGGAGGAGGTTTTTTTCTAGCTAGGCACACATCCCTGCATGCATGCCTGAGCTAAGGGCAGATAGATTCCAGGAAGTAAATGCTACATGAATCATCTGCCCATACTCAAGATGGCCACAGCCAGAAATACTAGGGCAGTGGTTTTCAACTCAGGACCTGCTAACAGACCAGGTTTGCAAGATAACTGAAATACATCACAGGGGATATAATTTGTTGATCAGTGATTGCAGTATTCTAGTCTGCATCTCCCTAAGATAATACTGAAAATCTGGCCTGTTAGTGGGTCGTGAGGACAGGCGTTGAGAACCACTGTACTAGGGAGTGTTTTTCAAAGTATTTTCATAACAAAATAAAGCATGTAGACATGGATGGATAGGAAAGTTTGCATTTAAAAAAAAAAAAAATGAATTAAATAGCGTTTTGACCTGTGGTGATCAGATGCAGCGTAGTTTCGCTAAAGACCTTGTACACACGATGAGAAAATCGTACGAAAGTTTCCTCTTTCAATGCGATCGTGCAGTAATCTGATCGTTAGTACACAGCTGTCATCCAAAATTTTCCAAAGGGACAAACACGGACATTTTTCTCGTACGATACCAGTTCATATGATTTTTGTTTAATCGGTACAATTTTCATCTGAGAATACAACACAAATACATTACAGCGCTTTCAAAAAATGTTGTACGAGAATTTTCATACTTTAGTAACCTTTTCGCATTCGATATGGAGACTAGCATGCAAAAAAAAAAAATGGGCCATCATTCGTCCGATAATCTCATTGTGTGTACTAGGCTTAAAGTAGAATTATAGGCAAAACTTTTTTTTCATTTTGGATAGAGTAAGGGAGGGTTATAACTTCTGTCAGATTTTTCTTCGCCATCTGTGTCCCATTGCACAGTTTTTACTTCACTTCCTGTCCCATAGCCAAACAGGAAGTGAGAGGAAATCCAAGCAAATTAAGGGAATTACTTATGGACCCTCAGGTCGCAAAAACTAGTGTCCCCATTGGAAGATTTCCCCTCTAATTACTTTTCTGGGGACGACCCAAATTTTGGGATTTTCTTTACTTTTACTTAAATGACAATGGTAAACAGGACAAATAGAGAGGGTGAGTCTCCCTAGCGGGTCACAGATGGCGCTGAGAACTGACAGGTGTTCTAATCCCTCTCCACTCTATCCAAACCTAAAAAAAAGTTTGAACCCATCAAAGGCACCAGGTCTGGATGGCTTTTTAGGCCACTATTATAAAAAATATTCAGAAATTCTTTCCCCTCATTAATGCATATTCTTTAATGGCCTCAGGAGGGGAATTCCACTGCCTAAATACGAAAACAATGCCTTCAATCACATCATACCCAAACCAGACAAGGACCGTGGGGATTGTACAAATTACCGCCCAATTTTGTTCATCAACGTAGACCTCAAGATTATGACTAAAATACTAGCCAATAGGATGAATACATTTCCCTCGAGATACATACACCCAGACCAAGTAGGATTTGTCCCGCATAGACAGGCACCTGACCAAACCAGGCGACTGGTGAATACCATATCAGCGCTCAAATCAAATTGGGACTGGATAGGCAAGAGAAAAGTCATGTTACTATCCCTTGACCTACACAAAGCATTCGATTCCCTGTCCTGGGAATACCTGTTCAACACCTTAGAACGCTATGGATTTGGTGAGAACTTCCTCACAGTCAAACGTACATTATACAGTGAATCCTTAGCTAGACTGTCGGTCAAGGGATATAGCTCAGATTACCTCACCATATATCGAGGCACCCGGCAGGGTTGCCCCCTGTCCCTCATTCTATTTATACTAGCACTTGAACCCCTAGCCATTAAAATTCGGTGTAATATGGGTATCCAGGGGATTCCTTGTGGGGACAGGGTGCACAAATGTGCCCTGTTCGCTGATGACATATTAATGCTTCTTTCACTCCCGATCACCTCCATTCCCAATCTGTATCGGATCTGTAATCTGTATCAGAAGTTGGCGCAGTTTACCATAGTTTCCGGACTGAGGGTAAATCATTCCAAGTCCCAGGCACTTAATTTAACTTTAGAAGACAGCACAGTAAACTCTCTCCAACAACATTTTTCCTTCAAGTGGCAGAAGACCGCACTCCCTTACTTGGGCATACATCTCACCCCCCCCCCCCATTAAATGAATCTTTATATCACAAAAACTATCCTCCTCTATATAAGAAACTCCAAGAAGACCTCTCCAGGTGGACATCTAGCCCCCCATCGTGGTTTGGTAGGCTGAGCCCAGTAAAAATTATTATTCTACCTAGAATCTTATACCTCTTCCATACCCTACCGATAATGATTAATATGTCTGATCTGCGTTCCTTCCAGCAGAAGGTCTTGAAATTTATTTGGGGGGACAAGAGACCAAGAGTGAACAGACGCACACTATTCACCCCCCCAAACTGAGGGAAGGCCTGGGGGGTGCCAGACTTAACCAAATATTATTATGCAACACAATTGGCGCAATTGATCCACTTTCATTTCAAGCAAGCCAACCCAATATGGTTACAGAATCTTCAATAAGTCATCTGATGTGGATAACAGCCAAAGACAGACTTGGCATATTGTGCCCGACATTGTCTTTTTTTCTGAAGTTATGGGACAGACTAACCAAAAGACATAGAGTCTAACCCCCTCATACCCCTATGGCCCCTTTGTTGGGCAATCCAATGTTTCCCCGGATCTCAGTCCCTCCACTTTTGAATGGTGGACGAACAAAGGCTTTCCCCATCGCGGATTTCTGCAACCATAGAGGATTATAAGTCCAGAAGCACTTTTTAAAAAAAAATATTAAAAACTTTTTTTAATTGCTATACAGAAATTCTACATTATGGGACCACAACCGCGAGCCAAGTGTTTGACCCGTGGTTACAGTGTGGCCCCATTGATCACAGTTAACACTGTAGTTGTCTGTCAAACTCTAAAGCCTGAGTTAAAAGTGCCGCGGCCACAAAGAAAACAGGCGGTAATATTTGCATTAGGGTAGGTTCCTAATGCAAATGGCCTGCTTTTACCGTCTCCCGGCTGCCCATGTGAAAGAGCCCAAGAGCCAAAGTGTACATGGCAGGCTAACAATGCTGTTGCTAAATGCAAGGCTGTAGCTTAGTGTTGTTAGTTTGGAACAAGAAGTGATGTGACTGGAAGGATCTCCAATTAGAAAACTGTGCAACGGTTTGCTTAAAAAACTGTACTGTATCTAGTGAGGCATGATGCCAACATACTAATAAATTGATTTAGGGTTAATATAAACCACGGAATATATATATATTTTTGTCTGTTTGCTTTTAAAAAAACATGTTATTATAAAGCATTTCCCCAGCTCTCTTCTGCTGTTCTCGCTTAGGTAAGACATGTCTCTTCTCTGGCAGCCTCCTGGGATATTCCCATTACATATCTCACCAGGCTGCATGCGTAGGGGCACACATCGACTGGCAAGCATAATTGTGGAAAGGCGTCCTGAAAGTGGAACTTTAATCAGAAAATTAAGTCCTGCTAGAACACTTCAGGCTGGTATAGCTATGTAAAACATTAAAAATAAGTGCCTATATGGTTTTAAAACCCAGTAATACACTGTCTCACCCTGCTCTGCCCATGCCCAATTGCTTTTAGGAATTTTTAGGCAGTTTGTAGAGGCCGATCTGCTGACAGCTTAAAAGCGGAATTAAACCATCTAATCCTTTAAAGCCAAGGAAGCCGCTTCTGTTTGATCTGCCATGGTTCTGCACATGTGATCAGTTATGACACCAGCCATTTGACGGTGTGACAGTTTGGTTGAAGACACAAGCAAATGTGATAGTTAACAATCCCAGCATTCCAGGAATGTAACTATTTTTTGAAACTGTAAAATCGATTGGGTTTAGCTCCACTTTATGATTTACTGCTGTTCAGGGGCTCTGGGCTTCAGCAAAATACCAGCCTCCAGCAAGAAGAATCAGGAAAAAATGCTGGAGGCCATTTACAGCACACACTCATTTTGGTAGCATAATTATTAATGTGGAATGTATGTTCCTTGCTAAAAAAAAACATAATTTTGTAGCAATTTGCTATGGGTAAAGTTCCACTTTAACGTGGAAGAGGCAGTCGGCTCACAATCACTAGGGCTACTTTCACATTGGGGCGTTGAGCACGCTGGCGGTAAAGAGGCGCTATATTTAGCGGCGCTTTACTGTCGTTTTAGTGGCGCTTTTCGGCCACTAGCGGGGCAGTTTTAACCCCCGCTAGCGGCCGAAAAAGGGTTAAAACCACCCACAAAGTACCGCTGCAGTGTTGCTTTGCAGGTGGGTTTGGAGCGCTGCCCTATTGTTTTCAATGGGAAGGGGCACTTTAGGAGCGGTAAATACACCACTCCTACATCGCTCCAAAGATGCGGCTTGCAGGGCTTTTTTGACCGTCCTGCAAGCGCACCGCTCCAGTGTGAAAGCCCTCGGGCTTTCACATTGGAGTGCACTAAGCGGCTCTTTCAGGGCGCTTTGCAGGCACTATTTTTAGCACTTTAGCGCTTGCAAAGCTCCTCAGTGTGAAACGGCCTAAGGAGGACCAAGATGGCGCCGTGGACAATGACACTTAAACAGCGTATCACAGCCTTAAAAAAAAAGAATCTGCTGGATAGGTGGGATTGTGAATTGAAGACAAGCCATCATAACACGTAAAGAATGATTATTAGCTGTATTTATTATAGAAATATTGTAATGATATTTGCCTATATAATGTTTTTGCTTTTTTATTTTTACTCTGCAAAAAATAGGTGGATATGCCCCATTTCTGTCAATGTCAAAGCGGGATTTTGTCTTCAACGTGCCACAGACGATCTCTGTTGCTCCCGGACCAGGACACTATGAAATATCCAATCTAAAGGTGAAATTAATAATGAAAGAGACATTATTGAAATGAGGACAGATATAAATGTGAAGCAGGAATACAATGGGAGCACAAGTGTGTGTCAGAGGCCTCCTGCCTGTTAAAGCCTTCTGAGAGCTGGAGCACTGCTTGTAAACCATCTGCTCCCGCTAATTTCATTCTAATTGCTTTGGAACTTGTCATTTTTTTTACACAATAACACTTTCCTTAATGGACTGAAAATGTCATCCAAAAAACTGTTATTTGCTGAAACCATAACTAGCTTTTACTTAATCTGTAAAATAGTGATAGCACATCGGGGCTGATTAATGAAATCTGGATTAAAGAAAAATTGTCGGTGTTAAAAAGCATAGTAATAACTTTCATTTATTTTAACCTCTAAAACTAGGATTTAGCGCAAGTGTTGCCATAACGATTATTTTCTGTCATGTGACTGTTATTTTCAGCTGTCATTGGTTCTCATTGCTGAAAATAGCAGTCGTTATGGAAAATAATGATTGCTATATTGTAGTGAATTGCGCTTATGGGATCTAACAGGAAACTGCTACTTAATTAAGTTAATTTTTCACCAATGGGAATTATTGGGGGTTATTTATGAAAGACAAATCCACTTTGCACTGCAAGTGCACTTGGAAGTGCAGTCGCTCTAAATCTAAGGGGTAGATCTGAAATGAGTGGAAGCTCTGCTGATTTTATCATCCAATCATGTGCAAGCTAAAATGCTGTTTTTTTATTTTTCTTGCATGTCCCCCTCGGATCTACAGCGACTTTACTTACAGGTGCACTTGCAGTGCAAAGTGGATTTTCCTTTAGTAAATAACCCCCATTGACTCCCAATTTATGCTGATTTATTGTGCCGCAAAATCAGACATTTGTTTTTTTCAGGCAGACTTAACACCTTTGAGTTGCGGTAATGCGCACATTCGTGCAATTAATGGTTCTGCACCATGTGTATGTTAGTGTGTTGGGGTGGCAATATTTCTGAATAGCACATGCATGCACAAGTTATGCACATGCCTGGCAGCGTGCAGCAACACATTGGCGGTTATTTACAAAAGGCAAATCCACTTTGCACTACAAATGCAAAGTGCACTGAAAATGCACTCGGAAGTGCAGTCGCTGTAAATCTGAGGGGTAGATCTGAAATGAGGGGAAGCTCTGCTGATTTTATTATCCGATCATGTGCTGTTTTTTATTTTTTTTGCATGTCCCCCTCATATCTAGAGCAACTTTACTTCCAAGTGCACTTTCAGTGCAATTTCAAGTGCACTTTGCCCTTGTAGTGCAAAGTGGAGTTGCCTTTAGTAAATAACCCCCATAGTATTGCACTACCATGAATTGCCATGTAGTGTGTTTCTAAAAAAGGTCAGGTGTGAATTCTTGTGTGATGAGGTGCTTTGGTACCCCATTCAAAATGAATAGTCAAGTTTCACACACTGCATGTTAACGCACTACAAAACATGCTTTAACATACATTAGCATGCACTAGACAGATGTAAAACTGGTCATATAGTGATAATAAAGGCTAAAATAAAAAAAATGCACATGTCATACTTACCTGCTCTGTGCAATGGTATTGCACAGAGCAACTCGATCCTCCTTTTCCCGGGTCCCCATCAGTGCTTCTGGTTCCTCCTCCCTGCCGAGTGCCCCCATAGCAAGCTCGCTTCTGAGCCCCGCCCCACACTTTCCCCTCACTGGCTGTTATTGACAGCAGCGGAAGCCAATGGCTCCCACTCTCCTGTCTTTGAGCCAATGAGGAGGCAGAGAGCCCAGGACAGCAGCTGCTCTCATGCACATCACTGGATCGGGATCAGGCTCAGGCAAGTATTAGGGGGGCTGTGGGGAGAGCTGCATAGTGAAGGGTTTTTACCACCACTTTAGTGGCTTTTCAAATCTTCTTTGTAGTATCTGAGGCAGAGGTTGTCAACTTATGCACTAAAGGGGCCCCGCACATAATGCATACCTCCCAACTTTTCAAGATGGGAATGAGGGACACCTATCAGCAAAAGTATGCAGGCATAGGACACACCCCTTGTCAGGCCCCCTTAAAGGAGAATTGTATAAAAAAATCAAGATTAGTTAAAGCCGCAAATGAGGAGGAATGAGGGACAGAGGGACATTGCTCCAAATCAGGGACAGTTGGGAGCTATGCATAATGTTCAACATATGTAATTCTTGAGAGGACTGTCAGGGACTGCAGACCTAGTAGAGGAAGTGAGGGTCAGAGAGTGTGGACAGGCTACATTTATGGCTGGGATATGCTACAGAAGACAATATGAAAAAGGGTACATCACATGTTACATGAGACTTGTAGAGATCAATGCTTGCTATTACTGTAATCAGCAATACAAACTGCTGGGGTCCAAGGGCCACACATCATATACCAAAGGGCTGCAGGTTGGGCACCAGGGATCTAAAGGGGTCACTAGGCAAAACATTTACTATGGCTGAGAAAAAATCTCCCAGCACTAAAATATTATGTTAATTATTTGTTCCTCTGATAAGCTCTTAAAAGTGGACATATTCATTACATCCCTGCAATACATGCTCCTTTCCACATGTTTTATCCAGGGTTTATTTACTAAAGCCAGAGAGTGCAAAATCAGGCTCACTTCGGTATAGAAACCAATCAGCTTCTAACCTCAGCTTGTTCAATTAAGCTTTGCCAATAGAACCTGGAAGCTGATTGGTTTCAATGCAGAAGTGAGCCTGATTTTACACTCTCCATCTTTAGTAAATAAACCCCTACAAGTACAGAAAAATACCTGCTAATCTTATCCTAATTTCCTGTTTGAGCTGACAACATAGTACTGTACCCCTGCCTGAGCTCTCTTCTGCTGGACTACAGAACACCTTCTCCTTGGCTTATCTCCATAAGGTTTACCATACATGTTACAATCTGATTGTACAATCTCCTTCAGATCTACAAACAAGTATGTAGTATAAGGGTCAGTGTTATGTGATCCAGATTGATTGCATAGCTTAGATACTATGGGGTTGATTTACTAAAGCCAAATAGACTGAGCACTTTGCAAAGTGCAGTTGATCTCTGCAAGTTCAGTTGCTTCAAAGCTTAGTAAGTGAGGTAAAGCTTCACTTAGCAAAGAATACCGTATTATGTGCAAGGAAAATTAAAAAGAACAGCATTTTTGCTTACACATGATTGGATGATGGAAATCAGCAGAGCTTTTGCTCATTTACTAGGCTGAAGGGCAACTGCACTTTTCAAGGTGCACAGTCTATTTTCCTTTAGTAAGTCAACCCCTATAGGAGTACAACAAAAATCCTAACATGCAGAATTTGTTTAATGCTCTTACTGGTTTCAGCAATGTTACTTATTTAATCCTGTCAGCGTGAAAGGACTTGCTTCTTAAAGCGGTGTTCCGGCCGAAATTATACTTTTTAAATAAAAATACCCCTATAATACACAAGCTTAATGTATTCTAATAAAGTTAGTCTGTAAACTAAGGTCTGTTTTGTTAGTTTTTAGCAGTAGTTTGTTATTTTATAAACTTGCAGCAGGCCGTGGCCATCTTAAGTGTGGGTATCTGAAGCCAGACTGTATTTCTTCCTGGATCTCATCCTTGCAGATCTCGTACATGCTCAGTGCAGCATAAGCAGTGTAATAGGTTTCAGGTCAGGTTTCCATACCAACGGCAGTTTGAGAGGAAGTTGCTGCCCCTTCCCAGGAGGCATTGAAAACAGGAAATGATGCGATGGGCCGCGGCCAGGGAGGAGGAAGTGAAAAATGAATACAGCAAATATACAGTCTGTGCTGAAAAATAAATAAAAAAAATATCCAATTTGTTTATAGTGCACAGTTTAGTGAGGGATGCTGAAGAGTTGTAAAAGTGGGTGGAACTCCACTTTAAACAAGTTTATGAGTGGGGTTTGTTTAACCTTAGAGAGGCCCAGTTAATCAGTGGTAAAAGGGCGCAGCACCCAATTGTCCATCCATGCAAAGAGTGCTATGCTGTATTCACACTTAAGTCAAGCTCCTTAGGTCATTTTGAAGTCTTTTTTCGAGCAATTGTGCAAATATTTTTGCACATTTTGCACAATTTCATTATTTTTAGCCAACGAAAAGCGTTTCCTTTGAAGTCTATTGCGGCCAAAAAACTTGAAGTTTGTAGCTCAAAAGAAAATTATGTACTTTTTCGAGCTACAAGCGACACTACACTTAGTTGTGGACAGGCACAATTAAAAACATTGAAATTTTCGATGTTGAGTTTTTTTGAGCCAAAGATACAAAATGCACAATTGTGAATGGAGTCTCAAGGTATAATTACTTTGTGCTCATAGCAACCCATCTACTTTTGACAGTTTTTTTTTTTTAACCTGTTTAAAACTTTATCAAGCAAGCTGGTTTTTGTGGACAATACTAGTGGGTGAACAGACGTCCCTAGTTTCAGGAGACAGTACCCAATTTTAGGGGGCTGTCCCTAGGAAAAAAATGTCCTGGATTTCACCCCCAATTAAAAGAATGTGTCCTCTATTTATTTCCAGCTTTAATAATGACATTCCTGACTCTGGGGGCTGCAGTGTAATCCATCTTAGCAACATTTCTTTGACTGGCCTGGAGCAGGAGGCTGGAGGGGAGGTGTCTCCTCCCAGCTGTGTCCAGATTGATGATTTCACATGCTGATATTATGTGGTCCTCCCAATCCCTCATCTCTCAGCTTGGGCACACTTCCGAGGTAAGGGGGTGGATTATTTGTCACCGTGCCCTTGCTTGTGATGGTGACAACAGGGCCTGCACTCTTAACCAAGAACAATGTAGGCTCAGGTGTTATTAAACCATATCCCGATAAGCCCCTTCCACTGTTAGAACACTTTGGCCCAATCCAGTACTTGGTATGGCTTTGAATGCTGCCATTATCCATACCCGTGCTCTGCCTCTGTCCTAATCCCAATAAAAGTAGCTGTAGGATGTCCAGATTAGAAATGAGCCGAACACCCCCTGTTCGGTTTGCAACAGAACCCCCAAACAGGGGAAAAGTTCTGCCCAAACAGCAAACTCTATTGAAGTCTATGAGAGCCGAACATGAGAAATCAAAAGTGCCCATTTTGAAGGCTTATATGCTAGTAATTGGCCATAAAAAAGGGGTATGGGGGTCTGAGTACTGCCCTGGGGGACATGCATAAATGCAAACATTTTTTTTTTAAAGCAAAAGTTTTTCAGAAGCAGTGATTTTAATGATGCTTAAAGTGCAACAGTAAAAATGAAAATTTCCTTTTAAATATAGTGCGCACATCTGTAGCATGTATAGAACATGATGCAGCAAAAATTTTATTTTTAAAGAAAAAAAAGCGAGTCAAATCACATTTAAATTGACTCGCGGTTGCTGGGGACAAGGGTCTCTTCCCCACAACCCTGGGCTGTGGTTGTGGGCATCTGCAGGTGGGGGCTTATTGGAATCTAGAAGACCCATTTCACAAGGTAGCCCCAAGACCCGCCCCTCCCCCATGTGAATGAGTATGGGGTAAATAGTACCCCTACTCATTCACCAAAAAGTGTCAAAAAGTACTAAAAATACAGAGACAGTTTTTTGACAATTCCTTTATTAAAAAATGAAAAAACAGTGTCCCCCGACGTAAATCCATCATCATTCACGATGCCCGCCGCACGGGAAATCCCCCAAAAAAACAATCCGGCCACCTTCAAGACAAACCGCTGAAGGCTGGCTTACCGTTTGACAGTTCTTATATAGGTAAGGGTGGAGCTCCCTGGTGCATGCACCGGTTTGTGACATCACAAGGGGTGCGGTGCCACCAGGTGACGTTGCCAGGCGGCCCCGCTCTTACCTATATAGGAACTTTCAAATGGCAAGCCAGCCACTCAGCGTTTTGCCTTCACTGCGAGTCTGGTATGGATGGGGGGGCCCACATCGTTTTTTTCCCCTATTTAACGTTTTTTTTTCAGCTGTCAGCAGGGAAGCTCATTGACAGCTGATGATCAACGATTGTTAAGGACACTGCAGCCGGCTTCCCGGCCCGCTCCTTACCAACCAGCTTTTACTGTGCTCTGATTGGGCAAAGCTTTGCCCATTCAGGGCGCATAATTCCCTGTGCATTGCAGGCCATTCGGCGGGGCAAACACCCAGCAAATTTAGGTGTTCTCCCGAACGTGGCGAACAGCCGATGTTCAGCCAGAACTCATGCTCGGGCCGAACCCTTCGCCCAACACTACCCCAGATCTAATTTCGAAAATCTGGTTACCTTACAATACAAATGTTTACCTTCATCATATTTTTATTATTTCTGGCCCATAATTATGTATTGTGCTATTGTTTGTAAGTGCACATGCATCGTAAATCCTATGCTATAAACACAGGGGCTTTTTAATAAGACAAAAAAGAATGTAATGAAGTGCATAGTTAAATAACAGCTTGTCACCTTTCCCTTGTCTAGCTATAGAAAACTGAAATAAAGATGGCTGCTACATATCATCGTTGCACTTCTCTGTTTCTTCTGTAACTTACATTTAATTTAGAAACGTCTTGCTTTGATGGTAACGTAAAACATTTTACAAGAAAATTCAGAAGTCCAACTTTGCATATTGATATACGCAGCGCTATTAAACGGTGCTGTTATAGCTTTTTTTTTTTTTTTTTTTTAAGCAGAAAAAAAATATTTGCTTGGGAAGTATATTTACATTTATTGTAGATATTACAGTTACAAATGAGGCTATTAGTCTAGTAGCAAGTTCTTCAAAGTGTTTCATACTATTATATTGGGTAGCAAATTTATTTTAACAATTACAAGCTTGGTTGCATCTTGCTATTAAATCTCTAGATTCATTTGGATGCCTTCATGCAGCTGGTGCAGCTGGCGTGTGGAGTAATATTATTCCTGGGTATCTTTCTGTAGGAAAAGGTGAAAGGAGGACAGACTGTTCAGAACAAAGAGAAGCGTTTTCGAGAGACTACATCCTCTTTACCTGGACCTGGCGCTTATGACCTGCAGGTTGGGCTGGATATGGATGAAAGAAAGAAGATATCTTCAAAATCTGGAAAAGTAAATACGGCTCTATTGTATAAGTTGGATGAGGTTGACCTTTATAATGGATTGCACAAGAAAGACCATTATCTGAACCCTGTTATACTTGCATTGAACATTGTTCACCTTACTTACAGTGTCAAAGGGTCAGTTCATCCAAAACCGATAGTTTTCTTGTCTAACGAGGCT
Source organism: Lithobates sylvaticus (assembly GCA_028564925.1). Classification (NCBI taxonomy): domain Eukaryota; kingdom Metazoa; phylum Chordata; class Amphibia; order Anura; family Ranidae; genus Lithobates; species Lithobates sylvaticus. The sequence goes on from CM053026.1 coordinate 525,279,500, forward strand.
GAAAATAGACTGATATGAAGTTCAGCCTTTCACAGCTCCGCCAATTTTGGCTCAGAAGAAGATAAAATAAAACCCCTTGGGCAACTGTTGCCAGTTTTGCTACACGTGTGAAATTCAATTGTTGGATTAGAACTGGATTCCCTACAAATAGTTTAAAGCTGAACTCCAGGAAAAATAGATTTTTTTTAAAATAGTCTGGGCCAGCGTGGTTACCTCTAATACAGGGGTGCTCAGCCTTTTAAAGAGCGCGGGCCACTTAAGTGATTTGGCTCACAATGAAATGAAATGGCTCAGAGTTATCAACCAGATCACCTTTAACCACTTCAATACCAGGCACTTAGACACCTTCCTGCCCAAGCCAATTTTCAGCTTTCAGGGCTGTTGCAATTTGAATGACAATTGCGCGGTCATGCTACACTGTACCCAAACAAATTTTATATAATTTTGTTCCCACAAATAGAGCTTTCTTTTGGTGGTATTTGTTTACCTCTGCGATTTTTATTTTTTGCGCAACAAATAAAAAAATACCGAAAATTTAGAAAAAAATAAAACTTTTTTCTTTGTTTCTGTAAATTTTTTTTGTAAAGAAGTACGTTTTCTTCAATGACGGGCACTGATATGGCTGCACTGACGGGCACTGATAAGGTGGCACTGATGGGCCACCGATGAGGTGGCACTGATGAGGTGGCACTGATGATGGGCACTGATAGGTGGCACTGATGATGGGCACTGATAGGTGGCACTGGTATGCGGCACTGATGGGCACTCATAGGTGGCACTGATGGGAATTTATAGGCGGCACTGATGGGCACTTATGGGCGGCACTGATAGGTGGCACGAATGGGCACTTATAGGTGGGCACTGATGGACACTGATGGGTGGCACTGATGACACTGATGGGTGGCATTGCTGGGCATGAGTGAATTAATTTGTTCCATAATGGTGCCAGTCAGTGCCCATTTTTGAGCACTGTTTGGCATAGATTGGGCATTAATTTGCACATGTAGATGACCATGGGGGATGTACCTGGCCATCCACATGTGATGTGCTTCCCTGGTGGTCCTGGCGGCTTCCCTGGTGGTCCAGTGTCGGCATCCGAGGGGGGGCTGCACTGATAAACAATCAGCACAGACCCCCCCTGTCAGGAGAGCCACCGATCGGCTCTCCTCTACTCGCTCTTCCTGTTTACATTGTGATCAGCCGTGATTTGATGAGGCTGATCACATGGTAAAGAACCTCCGGCGCGTGTCGGCTGTTATCTTGCAGGACGTCATATGATTCCCAGTCAGGATACCTGAACCACCGCCCGCCCGTCATTCTGCTATAGGCCGGGCGGGAATCGGTTAAAGTGTTACTAAACCCAGGACCCTGCTTTCACTATACCTGGTCTCCCACAGTACATGGAAATGCAATAGTTTTAATAAATATAAACTGCTAAATACCTTTTCTCATTAGCAGTATATAGCAGTTGTGTAACTGTGCCTAGTTAAAGCTTGTAGGAGGAGTTTTCATTCTCTCATGAGGCTGCAGGACCCCTGACCCTCTGTCTGGACAGTGCTGATTGGCCCTGTGCTGATCACATGCACTCTCCCAGGATTAAACAAAAACTCTCTAGCAATACACACAAAACTAAGCATGAGCAGCTTGTCCCCTAGCATCTGTAATATCAGGAGATAGTTTGTGGACTCTGGAAGAAGGGGAGTATCAGAGGAGACAGGATCAAACAGCCTTTTTACATAATGCAGAGGATTAACCCTTTAGGTTCCAAAGTGAGTATACCAATCATGCTTTACTGCATATACAGACTGATTTTACTCTTGTGGGTTTAGTAACACTTGCACCCAGCCTAACAAAACCTCCAAATCAGTGTTGCAGCCTTCACTATATGAGGGTCTTTGCAGCCATCCATTGATTTGCCAAAACATGGACTGTGGACAAGCTAAACAAAAAAAAGACTAGGGGAGCACCCACCGATCATCTGGTAGAGACTCAGAACAAACCTATGTAAACAAGGCAGTTATGTTCTGACAGGGGGGAAGGAATGGATTCTGTGTTCATGCAAAGCAGGGACTCAAATCCATCTCTTCTCCTAGTAAAAGCAGCACACATAGTAAACACAACCACTGGCTAGGCACACATTTAACCCTTTGATCACGCTAGATGTTTAACCCCTTCCCAGACAGTGTTATTAGTACAGTGACAGTGCATATTTTTTTAGCACTGGTCACTGTATTGGTGTCACTGGTTCCTGCAAAGTGTCAAAAGTGTCAGTTAGTGTCCAATTGTCTGCCACAATATCACAGTCCAGCTATAAGTCGCTGATCACTGCCATTACTAGTATAAAAAAAGTTTAAAAAAAATTCCAGTATATATCCCATAGGTTGTAGACGCTATAACCTTCACAAAACCAATCAATATACGCTTATTGGGTCATTTTTTTTTTTTTACCAAAAACATGTAGCAGAATACATATGGGCCTAAATTGATGAAGAAATTCTATTTTTTTTTTATTTTTTTATTGGATATATTTTATAGCAGAAAGTAAAAAAATATATTTTTTTTCAAAATTTCCAAATTGCCAGTCTTTTTGTTACTAGCTCAGAAAATAAAAAATGCAGAGGTGGTCAAATACCACCAAAGAAAGCTCTATTTGTGGGAAAAAGTGACATCAATTTTATTTGGGTACAGCATTGCATGACCGTGCAATTGTCAGTTAAAGTAACACAGTACCGTGTCGCAAAAAGTGGCGGGGGTGAATTTATATGTGTGCATGTTTATACCACTGTACAGCTACCTTTACAGCTCAGGGGCGGTAACAATGTGAATTGACTGCCTGTCTTTACGGCCCCTCAAACTCAAGTGTAAACTAGGCCTTGTAAGTACAGCCGGTTGCTTTCTCAGCACCTCCTCTGTTCAAATAACATCTTATATTCATTTGATTGAATACAAAATCTTCTGTGATTGGGCAAGGGTAGGGCATGACGTTTATCTGCCCCTCCTCGACACCTTGTCCAATCACAGAACATCTTATAGTCAATTAAAAGAATACAATACGTTTTAATGGAGGAGGTGTTGAGTGAGTGAACCCCCGTACCAGTGGTGGCTGGTGGTAATTTTTTTTTGGGGGGGGCCCACCAGGGGTCGGGTCGGTCAGTTGGTCGGTGCACTTTCCTCAACCAAGGGCGGCTTCCCCAGCTCTCCTCCGCGGGCATCACAAGCGGGCATCTCCTTCTGGTAATGATTAAGCACAAGATGTATGTGTGAAACGCGTTTACGTGACCACAGTTTGGTGTTATCTTTGTGAAGCAAAATAAAAGGCAATCGGAAGTTCTGGATATGCAGCCATTTCTTTCTTCGTTCCACATCTCCTTCTCCTGCTCGGCGGCTTCCGTCTCCTTCCTCCTCCTCGGCGGCCAATCAGAATGCTTCTCCTTTCGGGCCAATCAGGAAACGTGTCTCACACCCACGCTTCCTGATTGGCGGAGAGGTGATTCAGTGTTAGAATAGCGAATATTCATTCGCTATTCTAACACAACTGGGTGAACTCTGAGTGCAGTTGCTCTGCGTCCGGAGCCCACACTATTTTGATGCCTATTAGAGCATCTGGCTCTAATCAGGTGCTTAAAAAAGCCCTTGCCGCTGTAATTCATGCACCCGGTGTCTTGAAAGGGGCCGGACGCATGAATAGGGGGTGGTGGTGTTGATGAATAAGGGCAGGCGGTGCCCGTGCTCCCTTAATGGATGGGCCGCCCCTGCCCTGTACTAATTGTAAAAGATAGGAAGTCACCGTATTGCCACCTGGAGGATTACAGCTCAGACTGTAAGTAGAACTGTCTACCAATGAGAATTTGAGCAACCCCATTAGCCTTCTGAACATTACATAGAAATCATTAGCAGTTACCACATTGGCCAAATCTAAGTTCTAAAAATCAAATGTACCTCGAGTTCAGCTTTAAATACACAGATGAAATATATACACTATATTACCAAAAGTATTGGGACACCTGCCTTTACACGTACATGAACTTTAATGGCACCCCAGTCTTCTTCTGTAGGGTTTAATATTGAGTTTGTGCACCCTTTGCAGCTATAACAGCTTTAACTCTCCGGGGAAGGCTGTCCACAAGGTTTAGGAGTGTGTCTATCAGAATGTTTGACCATTCTTCCAGAAGCGCATTTGTGAGGTCAGGCACTGATGTGGACAAAAAGGCCTGGCTCACAGTCTCCGCTCTAATTCATCCCAAAGGTGTTCTATCAGGTTGAGGTAGGGACAGTCAAGTTCATCCACCCCAAACTCGCTCATCCATTTCTTTATGGACCTTGCTTTGTGCACTGGTCCAAATCATTTGGTGGAGGGGGGATTATGGTGTTGGGTTGTTTTTCAGGAGATGGGCTTAGCCCCTTTGTTCCAGTGAGGGAAACCCTTAAGGCATCAGCATACCAAGACATTTTGCACAATTTCATGCTCCCAACTTTGTGGGAACAGTTTGGGGATTGCCCTCCCTGTTCCAACATGACTGCGCAACAGTGCACAAAGCAAGCTCCATAAAGACATGGATGAGCGAGTTTGGGGTTGAGGAACTTGACTGGCCTGCATAGAGTCCTGACCTCAACCCGATAGAACATCTTTGGGATGAATTAGAGCAGTGACTGCAAGCCAGGCCTTCTCTGCAACATCAGTGCCTAACCTTACAAATGTGCTTCTGGATGAATGGTCAAACATTCCCATAGACACACTCCTAAACCTTGTGGACAGCCTTTCCAGAAGAGTTGAAGCTGTTATAGCTGCAAAGGGTGGGCCAACTCAATATTAAACCCTATGGACTAATACTGGGATGTCATTAAGTTCATGTACGTGTAAAGGCAGGCATCCCAATACTTTTGGTAATATATTGTATGTGAGAGCTGTTATATCTGCCAGGGATTAGTCCTACCACACAGCACAGCCAGCTTGGTTGTTGTTGCACACCACACAGCCTAGTTGCAGGGACAATTACTTCTGGTCCCTGCTCCCAGCCTGTGACTGGACAGTAAAGGAGCAGCAGTAAGAGCAAAACAATGCCATATTAGGGCCAATGCATATCTGCATTTTTGGCACGTTTTAGGCTCCTTTTACTTGTGTTTTAGGCACATTATCATTGAACTCTAATCAGAGGCGTAGCTTGAAACTTGTGGGCCCTGATGCAAAAGTTGTCCTGGGGCCCCCCACTACTACCCGCCCCTTCCACTGTGCGCCAAGATACTCCAATTAGGCGCCAAGATACTTCAAGTGCCTAAAGAGTTATTTCAGAGATTGATGTATATATTGAGAGCATAATTCAAAATATTTTGTAGAAATCATCCTAGTAATCACATCATGACCTTGCCCCCCATCCCCCATCCTAGTAATGACATGACTTCACCCCCCCATCCTAGTAATGACATGACCTTGTCCCTTCCCCCCAACCTATTATTGGCATGGCCTCACCTCCTCCTATCCTAGTAATGACATGACCTCGCCCCCTCCCCCCCATCCTAGAAATGACATGACCTCCCCCCATCCTAGTAATGACATGACCTTGCCCCCTCCCCCCTCCATCCTATCCTAGTAATGACATGACCTCTTCCCCCTCCCCCCATCCTAGTAATGACATGACCTCGCCCCCCTACCCCCATCCTAGTAATGACATGTCCCCAGTCAATGAGAGCAGAGGAAGGGTGTGGACTGGGAAGAGGGCAAACAACTGGAAGCTGATTACTGGATTATAGAACTTGGCTGGGGTACTGGGGGACCCCAAGCGGATTGGAGCTGGACTCTAGCTCTGGGATTTTGTGGAGGAAATCAAATGTAATACGACAGCAGGGAACAGAGCTGTGGGCCCCCTGGAGCTAGGGTCGGGGTCACAATTGCAACCCCTGAGACCCCTGATGCTACACCCATGACTCTAATAAAAGTCCGTCATAGACTTTTTATAACGAACTGCACCTAAAATGCATATAAAACACACAGGTGTGAATGGTAACTTTAATATTAGATACAATCGTTTTTGTAATTATTTTCTAATGTGGTAAAGCATTTCACAGCTTAACTGGTAAAAAAAAGTCATCAATTATAACAAGCATCTGTGTTACTGCCAAGTAACAAAAATACAAGGTGGCAGTATCCTCTGTTGGCGTATTGGCAAATATACTTGCCGCGTGGTGATTCATTTGAGTCTCATATGCAGAATGCCACTGGCATTTTTGCCTAGACCTGTACAGTATTTAAGATATAAATGAAAGCACAGCAGTGCAGCAGCATTCTGTTATTCCTCTAACTATAACTGATGCTGAATTACAGAAAGCCCCTACTATAGTCCATTCCTGCTATTTGTCACATTTCTTGGGGGAGTGCCAGTTCCCTTGCTGCAGATGGTAAGAAAGCTGTGACCTGGGTCAAAGTAAATACTATGGATGATGGAAATGCCTGCCAGTATCACAACCAACACACGTGGCAGCAAAATATGTTGCAGTAGATTGTCAAAAACGAGTATCCAACATATAAAAAATGATTCTTCTACCGAATTAGATAATTTATCTAAGCAAGGATTTAACTTTTATTAGTTATTTTTATTTGTTTAAAAAAATGTAATAAAATACACATTGAAATGAACCCTCACCTGATATTTTATGTCTGTTATTGTTAACAGTCATCCCCAAAACCTTCAAACTTTGCACACTAATGGTTGCTCATGTAATAAAACCATGGTTTTGAAATAGCTTAACCATCTCAATACTACCATATTGTAAAAAAAGTGGCGAAGAGGTGGCCATTAATTATAAATGGTGCAGCAGAAAACATACACGGTGTCATTAAGCATAGTCACAATCTATAGAGTCAATCAGAGTGGCTCTGTACCTCATGATCCTTGTGAACTAATCAAAGCCATATTAATGTAAGTGCTGATAGTGTTTTTGAAACATTTAACCCATTCACAAAATAGGAAGGGGAGCGTTGAATGTTTGTAAACACAGAAGGACAGAAGTGAAGATGAAGGTGGGGGGGGGGGGTCTTAAAGCGCCACTGACCACCAATAAATGTGGGATAATTTTTTTTAAGGTGTGGGTTTAAAATGCCACTGACCACCAATGATTGTGGAATCATTTTTTTTAAGTATGGAAATGTAAGAAATCCCAAATTGGTATTTTTTTATTCCTTTATATAGTAAAACATGAAAAATAAAAAAATGAATAGTAAGTGCCATCAAAAGAAAGCTCTATCTGTCTCAAAAAAGTATACAACATTATTTTGGATATAGTGTTGCATGATAGAATCACTGCCAATCAAATTATCACAGCATTGAAAAATTAAAGATGGCCTGGTAATGAAGAGGTATATGCAGACTAGTGCTCAAGTGACTAAAGAGAAAAATAATGGCAGAGGTTCTTACACTTCCAGGGAAGGTAATGTACATGGTTGTGAAATGAAGCAGTAGTATTCCCGCGCTACTTAAGTGTAAAAGAAAATTATGAGAGAATAATAATAAAGTAAAAATTGGTTGCAGCAAAAACACTGACAGGGGTACAAACCCCACCCAAGACGAGTATTAACAAAAAATCTATCCATGGTGTTGCACTCCAAAAGTGCTGAAAATCAAATAAAGTGCTAAGTGTACACACACACAAATCCACATACTAAAATTACATAAATTGCACCAAAAACAGGTGACTTAAATAAACTGTGCTGACTAAAAATTTGTTAAATGATCATAATGATGTGCATATGTGACATAAATTCAAAACACTGTGCTGACGTGAATTTGCTAAATAATCAAAATAAAGTGCATATGCAGCATAAATTCAGTGCAAAGCGAGAGCAAAGGCCAAGTGAAATTATAAAAGACGGAACAAGTGAAAAATAACAATAAAATTTAACAATAACATTTTAATTTTAAAATTCTCCAAGAGAAATGCTGGTGATGATAGTGCTAAGTTGCATCAAACAAAGGTAGTAGGTGACTGGGTGATTAAAGTCTTTGATGTGCCCGCAACCAACAGATGCAATGGCTCCTTACCTTACTGCTGTAAGGTAAACAGCATTAATGATGAGTAAATGGCATCTGGGGTACTATATCCTGCAGATGACAGGTTAATTTGGTTGTCTGCGAGCTGGTGGTAAGTAGGCTTGGTTTTTCCCTGGGCATTCCCCAGGCTTTGTTGTTATCTGCTTTAGCCTTCCAATGCTGATTAATCCCTGATGAAGTCACGTGACAAGTGACGACACGCGTAGGAAAATATGGACACCGGAGGTGACGTCCTAATGTACATGGTTGCTGTGCGTTTGTTGGCAAAAATGGGGTTAAAACAGGCGGTGAGGAGGCAAGGTATCACTTCCTCACCGCCTGCCAGTAGCCACCTAAACCCTAAAGATTTCAAGCAAAATAATAGTCACCAGCACACGGGACATTAATTATTCTGTTCCCTGCTGTCATATTACATTTGATTTCCTCCACAAGTGCTTTCCTTGATGAAAAAAGTGAAATCACAAAATGTTAGCTTTTAGCAGGACTGCAAAGTATAATTATTAAATATACATATATTTTTTTCATACAGAAAGTTCGCAGCCATTCTAAAAAGCTGCTAAACACTGGTGCCCCATCCATCCCTACACCGGGGCAAGCCTTTGGTTTTGAAGAGACTACAAGTGGCACACTTGTCAGACAAAGTCCACCTACCGGGGACAATACTCTGGGCCCTGCCTACTACGATCTCTCAAATGTAAGTAGAAACTTATTGAAAAATATATCTGAATGGAAAGGTATATCATCAGGGCTTGTTTAAAAAGGTGTACAAGAATGTGTACAGTATGGTAAGCCATAATAATTGATCTGAGCTCATCTCATGCTTCAGCTACTCACTGTGGACCCTGGTAACAAGGTGGATGGTCTCTTAGTGGCAACAGCTTCCCCTCTACCCCCGATCAGGACAGGTTCTCCGGCTGGCAAAACCTGCTCCCTTGCTTCTGGATAGGCCCTCAGACAGCCTAGCAGCCAGATGTGCCTGGGATAGGCCCAAACTCCAGCCTAGCAGCCCAGGCAGCACAACACACGTCCAGCCAGACAGCCGTCCAGGTGGCACAGAACCCAGATCACCTGACTCCCCCCAAATATATAGGTTCTCCCACACAGGCTAAGGGGCCCAAGAAAACCCCTGCCCATTGGCCATCCCCATATACTCCTAATCTGTTCTTGCATCGCTCTTGTCTTATCTAATGTAACCAGGTACCCCGCTACCCAGCGATAGAAGAGAGAAGTGCAGCAATTTCAGACTTGGGGTGAAATCAGTTGATCCCTAACAATTGACCAAGGCAACTATACCTGGCAGGTGAATTTAGGAGCAACCCTGCTTAGACTTCAGGGTGCTACATCAGCAAAAATCTGCAGCAGCCTTAAATATTGCTGAAGGGAGAGGGGATAGCTAATCCATCCGAGACTCTGTAAAAGCAGTCATAGTCTTTGTAGCAACCTCTGGCATCAACCCCCAAAGCAAAGGCACACCTTGAGTCCTGGGAAAAAAGGTCCTACTCACAATGTCCAAGAACAGCTGTTGCCAACCAGCTTCCATGAGACACTCTTCAGTGAAAGGGGGTTCTTCTCCTGCCCAGCTCCCTAAGGCATAGCTCCCACTATAATCACACACATAGGTTGGACTTGATGTACTTGTGCCTTTTTTCAACCTCACCTATTATGTAACTATGTACCTGTTCCTGATTTGGAACAAAGTCCCTCTGTCCCTCTTTCCTCCTCATTTGTCCCTCATTTTGGTCTGATTTATATAGTTGTATATAAAATGCCAGAATTATCTATCAAAAAGTGTTTCCCAGTGCTAAACTTTTCATCCAAATTCTAAATTACTGCATTTGTAAATTTTAAAAGCTAGTATAAAGGAATAGTAGTGGTAAAAAAAAAAAATCACTTGTGGGTTTAACTTTTTTTTTTTTTTGTAGAAGTATTCCTACATACTTTTGTTAATAGGTGTCCCTCATTCCCATCTCAAAAAGTTGGGAGGTATGCTGAGGTAGTGTCCTTCAGCAAATATATTTAAATCCAGGCTGCTCCAGGTTCTCAGCTTAGCACATGCTGAGGCCTAGCAGAAACAGCTTCTCAGTATCACAGCTGCCTCTTAGGCCAGAGGCCCAGGACAGAGAGAGCTCTGAACAAACCTTCTCAAACATTTATCTTCTCCCCAGTCACCTTCTGACCACCCCCTCCCAGGTATTGACTGAGGTCAGATAAATGTTTATAACCCAGTGATTTATCCCCCTAATCCATTTCTGGAAGCAATTAACCACCAAGCTCTGCTCAGCCGAGTACAGGGTGCTACACTCGAAACCGTGATCTGTTACTAAGTTTTGAATTAACTATGCATATCTGCATGTCATTTCTATCTGTTAACATATAATTTCTTACAAAGAATGGCTTTTGTTTGTAGATTAGGATTGGTTTTCTCACCAACTAACTGATCATAGTAGAAAAAAAAATGTAATGTCTATTGGTGGCCAACGTCCCATTATGGGATGTGGTGGTCACATTCCTGGCTGTTCCCCTAGTGATGTTCTTGTGAAATAATGCTTGTAGGAAAGGGCAGGAATTGGCCATTTTGTGAAACCATATGTTGATAAGATGCTGTGGTCCTGGGTCAATGAACTTTAATGCCCCGAGCAACACGGTCGGACAATGTTGTCCGAAATTCCGACCGTGTGTAGGCTCCATCAGACTTTTTCTGTCGGATTTTCCGACGGACAAAGTTTTATCTCCTGCTCTCAAAATTTCCGACAACAAAGTCCTATCAGACTTTTTCCGATCGTGTGTAGCGAATTCCGACGGACAAAGTGCCACGCATGCTCAGATCACATTACAAGACCAGAGCTATTGGCTACTAGCCTCTACGTAGTCCCGTCATAGGTAACAAACGTCACCGCGTTCAGAATGATCAGATTTTCCAACAACTTTGTCCGACCGTGTGTATGCAGCACCAGTGTCGGACAAAATCCGTCGGAAAAAATCCGATGGATTTTGTGGTCGGATTTTCCGACCGTGTGTACGGGGCATTAGAAAAATGTTCTTTTCTTTCTTGGACCCTTAGGGTAGATTTGGGCATGTGTCTAAATCTTCCTTGCCGGGAGATAGCCATTGGGTTAACTCCTTACCCATGTTTACATACGACTGTCTCTGGATTGTGATTCTTTATGTTGTTCACCATGTTATCTGTGAAATTGTTAAATATATTTTCAACCCTAAATCTTCCTTGCCTCTGAAGCCCGATCTGTTTGCAGAACGTGCTTCAGAAGCTACTAACAGGTGGCGAGGAAGCGATTCAACGTCTGTTTTAACCACAGTTTTGCAGACAAACACAACACAACTGCATGCATTGCACATGGTTGCGGGGCATTTGTGGCGTTTCCTCATTTACCTAAATGTGTAGCATTCAGCGGATCTGCTGCCCACCGATCGCTACATGTCAGGTGAACTTTGATATCCCCATCCACTGTCTGTTGCAGCTTAAGTAGGGGTGGTTGGCGGGCAGGAAAAATGCAGCTCAACCATTCATTTTTGCTGCCCCCCAACTGTAAGTCTAAACAAAGCCTAAACATTTCAAAGCAGTGTGCTTGATAGAGACCCTGTCACCAGACCATTCATCCATCCCATTTAAAGAACAGTCCTCCAATAAGAATATATGTGTTTAATGTGCTGGTCACCACCATCTTGGATGTGATGTCAGTAGACTCAGAAGACTTACAAATGTCACTCAGTAGTATTACCCTTCATTCCTGCCCTGGCAGCTACATAAGGCCCCTTTCACACGAGGTGGATCCACTTCCACGGAGACGGCCTCTGTCCGTCTCCGTTGATCTCCACTGAGCCAGTGGATGACAGGTCCCTCTCTGCTCACTGAGCGGGGAGGGGCTTGTCGAGCGCCGCTGGCTTCTATGGAGAGATCGGATGAAAACGCACAGCATGTCCGTTTTCATCAGATCTCACCCGATCCGATCCGCCAGCAACGGATCCTAGAGTAGGGCCATCCATCTGCTTTTGGCGGATCGGACCGGGTCGGATGTCAGCGGGCATGTCACCGCTGACATCCGTCAAACCATAGACCAGCATGGAGCGCCCGTTCAGGTCCACCGTTAAAACTGACAGGCGGACCTGAGTGATCCGACAGTGTGAAAGGGGCCTTAAGGTTATAAAGGGGGATGAGGGGTGGAGGAGCTGGGCCAGCACAGATAGTATTTAGACACTCGCAGAAAAAGAGAGGGCTATGTCATTTGTTGATTATTAAAGTGACATTTAAAAATTGACTGTTGATTATTCTTTACATGAAACAAGTTGTATCACAGAATCTTCACGGTCTGCATATTTTTATAAGGGACAGTGCTTTTTCTCAAAAACGTAGACTTTGCTAAGCAAATGATATCTAGTCCATTCATTTCAGAAAGTTAGAATTCTAGAAAGATCATTGGATCATAGTTTAGAACAACATGTAAGCTGTCATAAATCTGTAGTGTTCTAATCTGTATAGATGTACCGTGTTTCAGAATGACATTAGCCATCATATGAGCATAAATGCATATTGTGGAGTAAAATTGTGGCTATTTTAAGAAATATGCTTTTTAACAATTCTTCTAACAATCTGTTGAGTCAGTCTGTAGAACACCATGCTGCGAACTCCTATCTCACTCAATGAAAATGTTCATAGAAGCGTGGAGCACAGTAGGGAACACAGAAAATTGTTCCATCTCTGATGGCATATGGATGTGTGCTGCACCATCTTAATAAGTACATAATGCTGCTTAGTTAATTCACTTGGTAACTGGAGCTTACTGAGTAATGAGTTTTACGTTCTTGACTATGCTATGAATTCCCTCAAAATTTAATAATGTCAGTATGTGTGTATTCTATTTGTATTTCCTTGTAATTTTAGTAGAACTGTGACAGACCCAACCCGACCCAACCCAACCGGGACAGGGGCTTTTGGAGGGGACTGCAGGGTAGCCTCTTGCCTAGTGACTGTGGGCTCTGGCATTTGAGGGATCTACAAGCGTTTAGGAAGATGTCTTGTTATAGATATAGCACCCTGGTGTTTTGGCTCCTAAATTTACCTGCCAGGTATAGCTACCTTGGCTAATTGTTGAGGTTCAATTAATTTCACTCTAATGCCGCATACACACGGTCGGATTTTCCAATGGGAAATGTTCGATGGGAGCTTGTTGTCAGAAATTCCGACCGTGTGTAGGCTCCATCGGACATTTTCTGTCGGAATTCCGACAAACAAAATTTGAGATCTGGATCTCAAATTTTCCAACAACAAAATCCACTGTCGTAAATTCCGATTGTGTGTACACAATTCCGACACAAAGTTCCACGCATGCTCCGAATCAAGCAGAAGAGCCGCACAGGCTATTGAACTTAATTTTTTCTCGGCTCGTCGTACGTGTTGTACGTCACCGCGTTCTTGGCGATCGGATTTTCCGACAAGATTTGTGTGACCGTGTGTATACAAGACAAGTTTGAGTCAACATCCGTCGGAAAAAAACATGGATTTTGTTGTCGGAATGTGCGATCGTGTGTGTACGCGGCATAAGTCTGTAATTGCTGCACTTTTCTCTTTTGCCGCTAGGTGGCTGGGCACTTGGTGGCATTAGATAAGACAAGGGCACTGCAAGGTCAGATTATGGGTATATGGGGCGTCAATGGGCAGGGGTTTCCTTAAATCCCTTGGCCTTCTGGGAGAACCTATATATTTGGCTGGAGTCAGGTGATCAGTGTTCTGTGTCACCTGGAGGGCTGTCTGGGTGAACGTGTGTTGTGCTGCCCAGGCTGCTAGGCCAGAGTTTGGGGCTATCCCAGGCACATCTGGCTGTTAGGCTGTCTGAGGGCCTATCCAGAAGCAAGAAAGCAGCGCAGGGTTGGGATTGCGGCTTGCAGTCCAACCAGAAGTGACGGTTCTGCCGGCCAGAGAACCTGTCATGGTCGGGGGTAGAGGGGAAGCTGTCACCACTAAGGGGCCATCGACCTTATTACCAGGGACCACATTGAGTATCTGAAGCAAGTACCGGAGATGAATTCTCACCCACTTGGGATGGTGAAGAATCGGGAAACTTCAGCAGGTGTCAAGCCAGGGACCCAGCCAGCGGAGGTGATGCTTGCAGAGCAGTCTTGTGTGTCAAGCCAGGGACCGAGCAAGCCAGTGGGGTGAAGCTTGAGAAGTATCTGGAGTGCCAAGCTAGGGACCTAGCAGAGAAGCTGGGGTGACGCTTGAGGAAAATACGACAGTGAAGATTGGAGGCGCTTGAGGGATTCAGTGACAGTGAATCACCTAGTCTAGTGAGAGAGACTGGGAGCTCAGTGGGTTGAAGAACTACAAGAAGTAATTGTAGTGGAAGTGACGGAACTGTTACACTTTGTGTTAGAAACTGTTAAAGACTGTTGCCATAGGAGACAGAATTCCTACACAAGGAGATGTGGCGTCTTGCTGGATGCCTTTCCCTGCATGGCTGTCCCCCTGAAGAGTCTGCCAATTAACATTGTAACCGCCTAAGGGTGTCCTGGCCCTAACCCTGACTGAAGAAGGCCTGGGACCTTGCTACATATAATGCAAGAGGACATTTTTACATTCAAAGGATGTAAAGGTTTGTTTAACCGCTTCCCGACCGCCTCACGCCGATATACGTCGGCAGAATGGCACGACCAGGCAAAACCACGTACAGGTACGTGGCCCTTTAATTGCCTGGCTGTGGGTCGCGCGCCGCCAGCGGCGCGCTCACGACCCGGTCGGGAGCTCCGTGACCCCGGCCGCGGGACCAGCGGACCCGATCGCCGCTGGTGTCCCGCGATCGGGTCACAGAGCTGAAGAACGGGGAGATGTCTGTGTAAACAAACCTCTCCCCGCGCTTCCTACTCTGCCTGTCATTGATCGGCTGTTCCCTGTCATCGGGAAAGCCAATCAATGACGTCAGACGTCAGCTGCCAGTGTCATTTATACCGGAATCAATGCATTTAAATAGCGATTGCTGTATAAATGACAATGGTCCCAAAAATGTGTCCGATGTGTCTGCCATAATGTCAGTCACAATAAAAATTGCCACCAAAAGAAAGCTCTATTTGTGGGAAAAAAAGGACGCCAATTTTGTTTGGGAGCCACGTCGCACGACCGCGTAATTGTAAGTTAAAGCGACGCAGTGCCGAATCGCAAAAATGAGCCGCACTGGCTATTGAACTTAATTTTTTCTCGGCTGCTTGAGGTTTTACAGCAGTGGGAGCCAATGGCTCCTGCTATCAATCTATCCAATCAGGACCCGAGACACCGGCTGGAGCTGTTGTGCTTGTCCCGTTGCTGGAAAGACCTGGTTGAGGTAAATAAAAGGGGGGCTCTGGGGTGCTGCTGCATCACAGGAGGTTTTTCACCATGTCTGTGTACGTGTTTTGCTAGATGTTGATTAGCATACTGTTTTGTTGGCTGCTCCTTAGATAATTGCTTAGGATAACGTGATCAAGCTTGTATCTGATTTTGTGTGGCATATATATTCTGTGTGAGTTTACAATAAAGAGAGTTCCAGTTTGCACCTAAGCTAGTGTCGTCTAGTTCTTGGGTGCTCAGCTATAATACCTAGTTCCTGGTTCCAGACTGGAGGAAGCTGTATCTTGGTAAAAGCACCCAACCTGGGTACCAGGCGTTCTGTCACAAGAACTATAGGCAAAACTTTTTATTTTTTATTTTGGATAGAGCAAGGGATTATAACCCCTGTCAGATTTATTTTTTGCCCTCTGTATCCCATTGTGGAGATTTACAGTACCTTCTCTTCCTGTCCCAAAGCTAAACAGATAGTAAGAGGAAATCCTTGCAAACTTAAGGAATTCCTTGGGGACCCCCAGGTCACGAGAACTAGTGTATCCTTTATATCCCCTCTATTACTTTTCTGTTGACAGCCTAAAATTTTAGATTTTCTTTTACTTTCACTTTCAATGATAATAGAAATAGAGAGGACAAATAGAGAGGGTGAATCTCCTTACCGGGTCACAGATGTCAGTAAAACCTGAAAGGTGTTCTAACACTCCCCACTATATCCAAAACGAAAAAAACATATCCTTAAATGCTTTCTGTTCCCGTTGCTTACTATTATCTGCCAACAAAGGAACAGAGTTCTGTGGAAACTTTTATAAATTGCATTTTTGTTGCTTGCTCAGAACTGTAAATTGTTAATTACTAAATTTATAGCACTACAGTAAATGCTGGCTTTTTTAATATATAACTATCATTTGAAATAATAAGCCCCTGTTATATTGTAGCATATATTCACATAAGTATTTCCAAATATGCACAGTAGAATAATTTATTTGCATGCATGTTACTGAATATTTATAAAAAAAATGTGCAAAATTTAAAATTGGACCTTGAGTGCTGGATCTCTTTATTTCTCAATATGTTCCAGTGGGATTTCCTTAAAAAAGCGTTAAAGTATAACTAAAGGCAATACTTTTCTTTTTTAGTTTTGGATAGGGTGCAGAGGGATTAGAGCCCCTGTCAGGGTTTTTTGCTGTCTGTGACCCTGTTAAGGAGATTCACCCTCTCCTTTTTCCCTGTTTACCATTATCATTTAATGTGAAAGTAAAAGAAAATCCCAATTTTTGTGTTGTTCCCAGAAAAGTAATAGAGGGGAAATCTTCCAATGGGGACACTAGTACTGGTGACCTGGATGGCCCCAAAGAATTCCCTAATTCCCTCTCACTTCCTGTTGGGCTATGGGAACACATTAACCTTTCAATTTATCGTTCATCGGCAGAAAATTTACAAACTTGTCCTTTTTCGACTCAAAAACATCCCAACGATTATCGATTTTGTGGCCATTAACTGGCCGAAAAACGAACAAACTGTCTAAATGACCGAATTTCAGCTGATTTTTCATATAGTGAATGGCCAGCATTACAGTTTAAAAAAAAATCTATTCAAGTATGTATCTTCTATTTCTCCTCCATATTCCTTTTTTATTTGCTGCATTTATCCTACTTCCTCTTTGAAGGTGGCTATGTTCATTCTACATGGTCCCACCGTATGTAAGAACCACCCTCTCTTGCTCATTCCTGAGATAGACTAGGGGCTATGGGATTTGTAGTTTGCATAGAGCAGTGCACTGCTCGTTCCACACAAACGGAAGTGAGAAGGAAAAGAGCTTTGGGAATAAAACATTTTGTTTAGTGTCACTTTAAGGCAAGCAACATTGTACAAGCATATAGGCTGGGAGCTCCAGCCCAGAGTGAACCCTGTAAGCTCCATGCACACTAGCTTATTTTTAAGCTCCTAGCAGCTATTTTGAGCGTTTTTTTTTTTTTTTTTTTTATCTTCCCCTAGAACCAAATAGTGTTATCATATGCACACTATTGCACACTATTGTAGGCTAGAAGCATTTTTCAAGCTTCATATTCTAGGAGCAGAAACAAAATGCTTTTTTTTTGCGTTTTTGGGAGCGATTTGCCAGCAAAAAAAAAAAGCCGACAGCTCCTAGAAGCTCCTAAATGCTGATAACCACTGCTAAGCGCAGGATGCCAGCGATTTATTTTCTTAGCCAGCGACCCACCGGCATTCTTAACAACCAGTGTATAGCTGGTTGTTAAGGAGGGGGCCGGCAAGCCGACTGCCACATCCTTGACAACAGATGACTTATCAGCTGTCAGCGGGGTTCCCCGTTAATAGCTGAATGTAAAAAAAACAATTGTTGGCAATTAAAATTGAGAAAAAAAAATCAGTGTGGGCCCCTTCCCCCCAATCTATACCAGGCCCTTTTGGGTCTGGTACAGATTTTAAGGGGAACCCCATGGCACAAATTAAAAGAAGAAAATAAAGAAAACAGCATGGGGTTCCCTCCATTAATACAAGACCCTTATCCAAGCATGCACCCCAGCAGTGTGTTTTTAATCATTTTTACACTTTTTTGGTGAATGTGTAGGGGTACAATTCACCCCTACTCATTCACATGGGGGGCCGGGATCAGGGAACCCTCTTGTTAAAGGGGGCTTCCAGATTCTGATAAGTTACCCCCACAACCACTGGGACGAGGTTGTGGGAAAGAGGCCCTTGTCCTCATCAACATGGGGACAGGGTGCTTTGGGGGACAGCCCCCTTACACAAAAGCACCCCCAAGTTGAGGGCATGTGGCCTGGTATGGTTCAGGAGGGGGGTGCTCACTAGTCCTCCCCCCTTTCCTAGCCTGCTGGGCTGCATGCTCGGATAAGGGTCTGGTAAGGATTTTGGGGGGTAACCCCATGCCGTATTTTTGGCATTGGGCTCCACTTCAAG
This sequence comes from Lithobates sylvaticus, assembly GCA_028564925.1. Taxonomy (NCBI): domain Eukaryota; kingdom Metazoa; phylum Chordata; class Amphibia; order Anura; family Ranidae; genus Lithobates; species Lithobates sylvaticus. Next base: position 525,297,809 of record CM053026.1, read on the forward strand.
TTTGTATCAGACCCGAAAGGGCCTGTATTTGATGGGGGAGGGGGGTAGCCCTACACAGTTTTTTTTCTCAATTGTTGAGAAAAATCGTAATAATCGTAATCGTAATAATCGTAATAATCGTTTTGTTTACATTCAGCTTTCAGGGCTTGCCGGCCCGCTCCTTAACAACCAGCTATTCTCTGATTGTTAAGGATGCTGGTGGCTGCCGGAAGGGCTGGTGGTGGACTATTTAGCGCCCTAGGCAAGACCAACTACTTGCACCCCCCCAAAGAACCCCCCCACATTTTTAAAAATAGTAGAAAACATCAAGACAACAAAACATGAAACTGCTAACTTTCTTTTAAGTTGCGAAAATAAGTGCCATAAGATGCCAAAGAGGCAGCCCAATCCAGCAAAGAAGCATCCCAATCCAGCAAAAAGACATTCCAAACCAGCAAAGAGACATCCCCATTTAGCAAAGAGACATCCCAATCCAGCAAAGACACAGCCCAATCCAGCAAAGACACATCACCATATAGCAAGGATACAGCCAAATCCAGCAAAGAGATATCCAAATATAATAAAAAGACAGCCAAATCCAGCAAAGAGACATCCCAATCCAGCAAAGAGATATCAAAATACAGCAAAGAGACATTACAATCCAGCAAAGAGATATCAAAATACAGCAAAGAGACACCCCAATCCAGCAAAGAGACACCCCAATCCAGCAAAAGAGACAGCCAAATACAGCAAAGAGACAGACAAATTCAACAAAGAGACATTCCAATCCAGCAAAGAGACAGCCACATCCAGCAAAGAGACAGCCACATCTAGCAAAGAGACATCCCCATCCATCAAAGAGACAGCCAAATCCAGCAAAGAGACAGCCCAATCAAGCAAAAAGACTTGATCAGTGTAGGGTTCAGTGTGCTCACTTTCCTCCCAGTGTGTGACGGACTGCCCTCTCTACCCCTGTGCAGCTGTCATGGTGTGCCGACAGGTGTTATGAAGGAGAAAGCCCACAGTGTTCCTTCTGTGAGGCTGTGTCTCCAGCGCCTGGCCCGGGAGGTGTGTTCCCCCTAGCAGGCAGTGCTTCCTGTGTGTCACTGGAGCCATCTCTCCCACCCTTTGTCTGCACCTCCTACTATGCTGGCCCTGCTTTAAGGCATGTCTGTGGCGGCCGGCCCAGTCACCCCCTGCTAAGCAGCCATGGCTGTGCCCCAGGCAGCTGCCTAGTCTGCCTAGTGGTAGCACTGGCCCGCTCCTAAACACATTTGAAAATACTTGTAAACACTACAAAAATGCTAAATATTAGTGTTTTTTTTATCCAGCGTTCTTTTGAGCATCTAATGTGCATGGAGCCTTAAAGCAGAACATACTGATGTGATGTGATATGCAAGGATAGTGCTTTCAGGGGGGCCTGCATGTTGCCAGAGGTACTGACCAAGGTAATATGGTCATGGAGTTTCTGTGTTTAACCTCTTATTGTGTAGGCTCTCTCCTACATTCAGGCATTTTTTATTTTGCATTTGTTAGCATGTATATGGCTTTTCTCACTACAGTAGTTATATTAACTTGTACATTTTTATAGGACAGAAACTCATATGAATAGGCAAGTGTTATCGGTTATATACTTTGTAATGTGTTGCTTTGAATGAAAAAATAGATAAGTCCCTTCTTTCAATTTTAAAGGAAAACTGTTATAAGTTTTTGAGCCGTGTGAAATATATGTGACTAGACTAATACGCAATGCATACATTTTCCTTTATACAGAGTTCAGTGGGTTTTTACCCTAAAAAGTAAGAGCGATGGAAACAAATATTTGTCAGTGAAATGTGGTGTATTGGGCGGAAGTGCTCAGGCCTGGTCTTTTCAAACAGAAGGCATCCAAGCACACAAATGGTCTGCCAGCCTTGTAATCAAAGTGTTCTTTTTTCCAGTTTCTAACCAAGAGAAAGGACATTAAACAGCAACACTAAATTCAGTTAACTGCTTGATCAGCCATGTCTGGCTTGGTTGTATTGTGCCTATGTATGTAGGTATCCAAGCTCATTTAAGTGAGGAATTATGCTGATGGGCAAATGCGGCTTGCTTTCAGGTGCATTTAGCCTGCGTTTGAAATCAGACGTATTTGAAATATAGACAATTCTGAGTACATTCACAGATGTATTAGATCTGCAGTTGACCTGCTTATGATCTGAAAACCTGCTGCAAGCAACCTTTGAAGTTCCCATTGACCTGCTTCAAGCATCCTTGGCATTTCCATTGATTTATATGAGAATCAAAACCTAGTCAAATCAAAACCTGACAAATACAAAAAAGCTAGTATGTATATGCTCTGCACATTGGAGCGAGGCATGGCTGCCTAACTGGCTGTCTAATCTCCCTGGTGGTCTGGTAGTGGAACAGGTATGTCATGTACATTTCAGTAGAGCTCAAGATGACAAGGGTGGCTTCTTGCACAATTCCTGTCCAAGCACCCCTGATGATGGAGACAGCGACTGCTAGGGCAGCAGAAACACACAGGTACCAGGAAGTTGGTTCAGCAAACTTGGAATGGGAGATACTGAGGTTGGATGTACAGAAGCAAGGAATCAGGTCACAAGGGGAGTTAAGTAACAGCCAAGCAGATAGGTACAGAATCACAATCAGTATCCAGGTTAGAGACAGATGGGTTGGGAACATGTTGGCAGCGAGGTACAGAATCAGCAGGCAGAATCATAGTCAAAACTCCAGGCCAGGGTCAGTAACGTGAATCAATAGCAGACATAAGCAGGTAAGGGGAATCCTAAGAAAGTCAGATGCACCGGGTTCAGTAACAGGATCAAGCAGGTTATCAGGAACAAGGTAGCTAAGCAGGTGGCAGGTTTAAATAGGGCGCCAGGGTGCCAGGATCTGTGGGCATGCACATATGTCCACGTGTGCTCCGTGATGTGCATGTTCTCATTCTTGCAGGTCCAGTTACACATCTGTGCTCTCAAGTATGAGCACATGCATGAAACTGAGCATGGCCTGCCTCCGCTTCCTGACAAGGTGAGAGGAATTGCCCAAATGATCAGATAGAGGGTGACAGTAACTTTACTAAATAGGTGCAGAGTAGGAATAACAATGCAATGTCAGAAAGACAAAGAATATACATGCGGTAGAGAACAATAAGCTTCATCCACACAGATACCAACAATGGCCTGAATTCATCTTTATTAAATCCAGTGTGTCCATACATCCATGCACATGGGGCATTTAGGCTGCATTCACTCTACAGCGTTTTGAATTGCGAATCTGCACACGATTTGGCAACGCTGATGTGTGAATGACAAAATGCGGAACTCGCATTTGAGATGGCATGCATTTGAATGACACCTCAAATCGCGGTTCGGGTCTGCCGCGATTGTTGCGCGATAAAACATGCTGCAATTGCGGCAACTTTATTGCGGGTCGCATGTCGCCCAAAAATAGTTCAGGAGCTACTCAGGGGTGAGAATCACGGCAGACCCGCACCGCGATTTGACGTGTCATTCAAATCTGAGTTTTGTCATTCACACATCAGCGCTGTCAAATATGTGAAAAGTATAGCGTGCATTTGTATTCAGCCCCCCTGAGTCAATACTTTATAAAACCACCTTTTGCTGCAATTACAGCTGCAAGTCTTTTTGGGTATGTCTCTACCAGCTTTGCACATCTAGAGAGTGACATTTTTGCCCATTCTTCTTTGCAAAATAGCTCAAGCTCTGTCAGATTGGATGGAGAATGTCTGTGAATAGCAATTTTCAAGTCTTGCTACAGATTCATAATTGGATTTAGGTCTAGACTTTGACTGGGCCATTCTAACACATAAATATGTTTTAAACCATTCCATTGTAGCTCTGGCTGTATATTTAGGGTCGTTGTCCTGCTGGAAGGTGAACCCCCGCCCCAGTCTCAAGTCTTTTGCAAACTCTAACAGGTTTTCTTCTAAGATTGCCCTGTATTTGGCTCCATCCATCTTCCTTTCAATTCTGACCAGCTTCCCTGTCCCTGCTGAATAAAAGCATCCCACAACATGATGCTGCCACCACCATGTTTCACGGCGATGTGCAGTGTATATTTTAGACCAAAAAGTTACATTTTGGTCTCATCTGACCAGAGCACCTTCTTCCACATGTTTGCTGTGTCCCCCACATGGCTTCTCGCAAACGCGACTTCTTATGACTTCCTTTCGACAATGGCTTTCTTCTTCTCTTCCATAAAGGCCAGATTTGTAAAGTGCATGACTAATAGCTGTTCTGCGGACAAATTTTCCCACCTGAGCTGTGGATCTCTGCAGCTCCTCCAGAGTTACCACGGGCCTCCTGGCTGCTTCTCTGAATAATGCTCTCCTTGTCCGGCCTGTCAGTTTAGGTGGGCAGCAATATCTTGGTAGGCTTGCAGTTGTGCCATACTCATTCCATTTTCAGATGATGGATTTAACCGTGCATCGTGAGACGTTCAAAGCTTGGGATATCTTTTTATAACCTAACCCTGCTTTAAACTTCTCCAACTTTATCCCTGGTGTTCCTTGGCCTTCATGATGCTGTTTGTTCACTAAGGTTTTCTAACAAACCTCTGAAAGCTTCTCAGAACATCTGTATTTATACAGAGATTACATTTCACAAAAGTGGACTCTATTTATTAACACTAACTAGGTGACTTCTGAAGGCAATTGGTTCCACTAGCTTTTAGTTAGGGGTATCAGAGTAAAGGGGGCTGAATACAAATGCACGCAACACTTTTCACATATTTATTTGTAAAACAATTTGAAAACCATTTATCATTTTCCTTCCACTTCACAATTATGTGCCACTTTGTGTTGGTCTATCACATTAAAACCTAAAAATATATTTACGTTTTTGGTTGCAATATGACAAAATGTGGAAAATGTCAAGGGGTATGAATACTTTTTCAAGGCACTGTAGTTTAATTTACTAGAGTAGTATTAGATTAATTTACTAGAGCAGTCTGAGTCCTGCATTCTGGGACGAGTATATAAACATGTATACAAGCTTCCCATGTACATGTGTAACTTCATTCAGTGGCTAGAATAATTAGATGCTAGCCACTAGAATTAATTTAGTATGTGATTAAACACACATACAGGGGCGGACTGACAAGTTGGTGACTCGGGCACTGCCCGAGGGCCCGGGGCCATTAGGGGCCTGGACTCGGACACATGAGGGGCCACTTGAAACGGCTGTATTACATGCCGCGATGCCGCTAACAATACTGCTAACGGCGCGCAGCTCCCCGCTGGCCCCTCCTTCCCTCCTGTCCGTCCCAGGTGCTTCTACTGTATGCGTCGTGACGTCACCTGGGACGGACGGGAGGGAAGGAGGGGCCAGCAGGGAGCCGCGCGCCGTTAGCAGTATTCGCGGCATGTAATACAGCCGCTTCAACCTGCCGAGTCCGGGCCCCTAATGGAAGAGAAGAGTGGAGGGGCCGGCGGGGAGCATCGGCATCGGGGAGTAAATTACCAGGACCGCCACAAGTGATGGGGGGGGTACAGAGTCACGGGCCCCGGGTCCCCCCACCCCACAGTGTCCCCCCACCCCACAGTGTCACCCCTACCCCACAGTGTCCCCCTAGCCCACAGTGTCCCCCTAGCCCACAGTGTCCCCCCCACCCCACAGTGTCCCCCTGTGTGCGTGTCCCCCTGTGTGCATGTCCCCCTGTGTGCATGTCCCCCCCTGTGTGTGCTCTCCCTCCAGTGTCCCCCTGTGTGTGCGTGTCCCCCCCTGTGTGTGCGCTCTCCCTCCAGTGTCCCCCTGTGTGTGCGTGTCCCCCCCTGTGTGTGCGCTCTCCCTCCAGTGTCCCCCTGTGTGTGCGTGTCCCCCCTGTGTGTGCACTCTCCCTCCAGTGTCCCCCTGTGTGTGCGTGTCCCCCCCTGTGTGTGCGCTCTTCCTCCAGTGCCCCCCTGTGTGTGCGTGTCCCCCCCTGTGTGTGCGCTCTCCCTCCAGTGTCCCCCTGTGTGTGCGTGTCCCCCCCTGTGTGTGCGCTTTCCCTCCAGTGTCCCCCTGTGTGTGCGCTCTCCCTCCAGTGTCCCCCTGTGTGTGCGTGTCCCCCCTGTGTGTGCGCTCTCCCTCCAGTGTCCCCCTGTGTGTGCGTGTCCCCCCTGTGTGTGCGCTCTCCCTCCAGTGTCCCCCTGTGTGTGCGTGTCCCCCCCTGTGTGTGCGCGCTCTCCCTCCAGTGTCCCCCTGTGTGTGCGTGTCCCCCCTGTGTGTGCGTGTCCCCCCTGTGTGTGCGCTCTCCCTCCAGTGTCCCCCTGTGTGTGCGTGTCCCCCCTGTGTGTGTGCTCTCCCTCCAGTGTCCCCCTGTGTGTGCGTGTCCCCCCCTGTGTGTGCGCTCTCCCTCCAGTGTCCCCCTGTGTGCGTGTCCCCCCCTGTGTGTGCGCTCTCCCTCCAGTGTCCCCCTGTGTGTGCGTGTCCCCCCCTGTGTGTGCGCTCTCCCTCCAGTGTCCCCCTGTGTGTGCGTGTCCCCCCCTGTGTGTGCGCTCTCCCTCCAGTGTCCCCCTGTGAGTGCGTGTCCCCCCTACGTGTGCGCTCTCCCTCCAGTGTCCCCCTGTGTGTGCGTGCCCCCCCCTGCGTGTGCGCTCTCCCTCCAATGTCCCTCTGTGTGTGCGTGTCCCCCCCTGTGTGTGCGCTCTCCCTCCAGTGTCCCCCTGTGTGTGCGTGTCCCCCCCTGTGTGTGCGCTCTCCCTCCAGTGTCCCCCTGTGTGTGTGTGCCCCCCTGTGTGTGCGCTCTCCCTCCAGTGTCCCCCTGTGTGTGTGTACCCCCCTGTGTGTGCGCTCTCCCTCCAGTGTCCCCCTGTGTGTGCGTGTCCCCCCTGCGTGTGCGCTCTCCCTCCAGTGTCCCCCTGTGTGTGCGTGCCCCCCCTGCGTGTGCGCTCTCCATCCAGTGTCCCCCTGTGTGTGCATGTCCCCCCTGCGTGTGCGCTCTCCCTCCAGTGTCCCCCTGTGTGTGTGTGCCCCCCTGTGTGTGCGCTCTCCCTCCAGTGTCCCCCTGTGTGTGTGTGCCCCCCTGTGTGTGCGCTCTCCCTCCAGTGTCCCCCTGTGTGTGCGTGTCCCCCCCTGTGTGTGTGCTCTCCCTCCAGTGTCCCCCCTGTGTGTGTGCTCTCCCTCCAGTGTCCCCCTGTGTGTGCGTGTCCCCCCCTGTGTGTGCGCTCTCCCTCCAGTGTCCCCCTGTGTGTGCGTGTCCCCCCCTGTGTGTGCGCTCTCCCTCCAGTGTCCCCTGTGTGTGCGTGTCCCCCCCTGTGTGTGCGCTCTCCCTCCAGTGTCCCCCTGTGTGTGCGTGTCCCCCCCTGCGTGTGCGCTCTCCCTCCAATGTCCCCCTGTGTGTGCGTGTCCCCCCCTGTGTGTGCGCTCTCCCTCCAGTGTCCCCCTGTGTGTGCGTGTCCCCCCCTGTGTGTGCGCTCTCCCTCCAGTGTCCCCCTGTGTGTGTGTACCCCCCTGTGTGTGCGCTCTCCCTCCAGTGTCCCACTGTGTGTGCGTGTCCCCCCTGCGTGTGCGCTCTCCCTCCAGTGTCCCCCTGTGTGTGCGTGTCCCCCCCTGTGTGTGCGCGCTCTCCCTCCAGTGTCCCCCTGTGTGTGCGTGTCCCCCCCTGTGTGTGCGCTCTCCCTCCAGTGTCCCCCTGTGTGTGCGTGTCCCCCCTGTGTGTGTGCTCTCCCTCCAGTGTCCCCCTGTGTGTCCGTGTCCCCCCCTGTGTGTGCGCTCTCCCTCCAGTGTCCCCCTGTGTGTGCGTGTCCCCCCCTGTGTGGGCTCTCCCTCCAGTGACCCCCTGTGTGTTCGTGTCCCCCCCTGTGTGTGCGCTCTCCCTCCAGTGTCCCCCTGTGTGTGCGTGTCCCCCCCTGTGTGTGCGCTCTCCCTCCAGTGTCCCCCTGTGTGTGCGTGTCCCCCCCCCCTGTGTGTGCGCTCTCCCTCCAGTGTCCCCCTGTGAGTGCGTGTCCCCCCCTACGTGTGCGCTCTCCCTCCAGTGTCCCCCTGTGTGTGCGTGCCCCCCCCTGTGTGTGCGCTCTCCCTCCAATGTCCCCCTGTGTGTGCGTGTCCCCCCCTGTGTGTGCGCTCTCTCCTCCAGTGTCCCCCTGTGTGTGCGTGTCCCCCCCTGTGTGTGCGCTCTCCCTCCAGTGTCCCCCTGTGTGTGTGTGCCCCCCCTGTGTGTGCGCTCTCCCTCCAGTGTCCCCCTGTGTGTGTGTGCCCCCCTGTGTGTGCGCTCTCCCTCCAGTGTCCCCCTGTGTGTGTGTACCCCCCTGTGTGTGCGCTCTCCCTCCAGTGTCCCCTGTGTGTGCATGTCCCCCCTGCGTGTGCGCTCTCCCTCCAGTGTCCCCCTGTGTGTGCGTGCCCCCCCTGCGTGTGCGCTCTCCATCCAGTGTCCCCCTGTGTGTGTGTCCCCCCTGTGTGTGCGCCCCCCCAGTGTCCCCCTGTGTGCGCTCTCCCTCCAGTGTCCCCCTGTGTGTGTGTGTGTCCCCCCCTGTGTGTGCGCTCTCCCTCCAGTGTCCCCCTGTGTGTGTGTGCCCCCCTGTGTGTGCGCTCTCCCTCCAGTGTCCCCCTGTGTGTGCGTGTCCCCCCCTGTGCCCCCCTCCAGTGTCCCCCTGTGTGTGTGTGTGCTCTCCCTCCAGTGTCCCCCTGTGTGTGTGTCCCCCCCTGCGTGTGCGCTCTCCCTCCAGTGTCCCCCTGTGTGTGCGTGTCCCCCCCTGTGTGTGCGCTCTCCCTCCAGTGTCCCCCTGTGTGTGCGTGTCCCCCCCTGTGTGTGCGCTCTCCCTCCAGTGTCCCCCTGTGTGTGCGTGTCCCCCCCTGTGTGTGCGCTCTCCCTCCAGTGTCCCCCTGTGTGTGCGTGTCCCCCCCTGTGTGTGCGCTCTCCCTCCAGTGTCCCCCTGTGTGTGTGTGCCCCCCTGTATGTGCGCTCTCCCTCCAGTGTCCCCCTGTGTGTGTGCGTGTGCCCCCCCCCCCCTCCAGTGTGTGTGTGTGCGCTCTCCCTCCATTGTCCCCCTGTGTGTGTGCGTGTCCCCCCTGTGTGTGCGCTCTCCCTCCAGTGTCCCCCTGTGTGTGTGTGTGTGCCCCCTGTGTGTGTGCGCTCTCCCTCCAGTGTCCCCCTGTGTGTGTGTGCCCCCTGTGTGTGCGCTCTCCCTCTAGTGTCCCCCTGTGTGTGTGTGTGTGTGTGTGCCCCCCTGTGTGTGCGCTCTCCCTCCAGTGTCCCCCTGTGTGTGTGTGCCCCCCTGTGTGTGCGCTCTCCCTCCAGTGCCCCCCTGTGTGTGCGCTCTCCCTCCAGTGTCCCCCTGTGTGTGCCCCCTCCAGTGTCCCCCTGTGTGTGCGCTCTCCTTCCATTGTCCCCCTGTGTGCGTGTCCCCCCCTGTGTGTGTGCTCTCCCTCCAGTGTCCCCCTGTGTGTGCGTGTCCCGCCCCCTGTGTGTGCGCTTGGTCCCCTTGAGTGTGGGGACCAAGGTGGCCCCATGATCTTCTATTGCCCGGGGGCCCCATGAGTTGTCAGTCCGCCCCTGCACACATACTTTACGCACTACTACGCAGGTTGTTTTTTTTTTTTGCTGGAACTTTCTGCCAGCTTCTGCAATCAAGATCCAGCATTTATATGAGTACTACTCAATTATGCCATGTGCATGAGCCCTTAACAGATTATGAAGCTGTGCAAACCAGAGTTCCTTAAAGCAATGTCTCTGTGGCTCACTCAGGGCACTAGGTCCCAGCACAGAACAGTCTCTATAAGGCCAAAGTAACAGAGACTAAATAACAATCATTATTTTAATAAACAGTTCATTATATAAACAACTACTTGTGTCTGCAACAGCATCTCTCACAGTGAAGTGTGAAGTAGGTCTGGAACCTGGATACACAGGCGAACAGCTAGAAAGACCTCATAACTGGCACCACAGGTGTGCTGCTGGAGGAGTCTCAGGGCTGGTACCCCAAGTGGGCAGTTGGAGACTCAGGGCCACCTCACTTGAAGCAGAGTACTCTGGTAACAATTGGAGCACTGCTTTCTACAGTGGCTGTGTCTTGTCTAGAAGCTCCGTGCTATTGGACTAACACCTGACTGTCCATGCCCAGGAACTAATAGTGAAGAACCATACACCTAGCTGCAGATCACATGCCCAACCATCTCTGCCTTATCAGGTGCGAACCCTCTGAGGTGAAGAAGATGGAACACAGGGAAACATAAATTGCCTGGGTGTGTCCAGGAACCCAAGGACTTAAAGGGATACTAAAGGTTCCTTTTTTGTTTTTTTAAATAACAAACATGTCATACTTACCTCGACTGTGCAGCTCCTTTTGCACAGAGTGGCCCCGAACCTGCTCTTCTGCGGTCCCTCGATGGCTCTCTCGGCTCCTCCTTGCATTAGATAACCCCCTGGGAGAAGCGCTATACTGGGGGGGGGGGGTTACCTTGCAGACGTGCTCCCGAGTCCCAGCATTTGGTATCTATAGACGCTGAATGCAGGACTTGGCTATCAATCTACCCAATCAACGGCCGAGAACCCCCTAGCCGAGAGACGGTGCTTCCCCGTGGGACAAGTTTTTAGAGTAGGTTAAAAGGGGGGGGGGGGGGGGCGGTTACTGCCAGGTGTCTTTTCCCCTTGATGCATAGGGAGGTAAGAAAACACTTACCTTTACAACCCCTTTAAGGAACCCAAAAGAATTGTGGGAAAAAGAGTTAAGGAGCCTGTGTCTGCATCTGATCACCGTGAATCAAACAGCACTCTTATGTAAAGACCTGACAAAGCTTAGGGATGTCATAACCAGTGGTTGCTTCCATTGATGACATCAATGAGCTCGCCAATTTTAGTGTGTATATAAGTATGAATTCTGTGTTAAGTATTTGCTCAGATAATAAATTCCAAAAAAATTATTTATCTGGTCTACTGAATGCCTGCAGACAAGTTAGCATGGTTCTGCAACAGAACAATCCCAATTCAGATTGTAACATGTATGGTATGAGCTGTTTTACTCTGGGTACATTGTTCATGTAATAAAAAGACAGTGAAAGTATATTTTTTTTCTTGTGGGGATCAACAGCATTGGAGTAGACCTCAAGGTAAAAGTAAACTGCAATGTTATTTTTTGAGAAGTACCAGGAGCAGCTTCTTCGGGGATCTAAAACATTTTTGTAGCAGCATTTATTACTGTAAGTGTAGAATTTCCAGTGCCCGGAATACGCCAACACAGTCTGTCTGTTATTTGTGGACAGTGGACTTAAACGTGTATGACCATGTACGTGGACATTTCTCATGGGGGTTGCAGCAAGATTATGGGGTAGAATGGACCTACTTTTAGGTGCTAAATGGTCCCTCTGTATGTCTGTAGCTCCATACACAGACTTATCACTGATGCCCTGTACACACGATCGGACATTCTGACAACAAAATCCCATGTTTTTTTTCCAACGGATGTTGGATCAAACTTGTCTTGCATACACACGGTCGTAAATTCCGAACATCAAGAACGCGGCGACGTACAACACGTACGAGGAGCCGAGAAAAATTAAGTTCAATAGCCAGTGCTGCTCTTCTGCTTGATTCCGAGCATGCGTCACACTTTGTAGACCTGCATTTAAATGCTTTAAAAATGAAAAATAACTCTAAAATCTGTGTTTTTTTTTCTGCCCATGTGCATTAGGCGTACGTTGAAACACATTAGGCTTCATCAAGTCTGTGGTTTGTTTCTCTTTGTTGATAAGATACCAAAGTATAGTCATTAATGGACGGTTTTCAGGTTTGAGGAGTTGGATTATTGCATCTTCATGTTCTCTCCCTGCTTACTGTTGGACAGTATTTGCTGTGTGTGAAATGAGATGAAAACTGAAGCAATGTTGCTCTTTTGGACAGGAATAGTGCATTGCCTTCTTTGAAGAAGTTAACGTGTATCTTTATCAGGTCGGGAACGTGGGGGAACGCAGTTCTGGCATCTCCAACACTGAATCTATGTAATGGCAAAGGTTGCTGGAGAGTCTATGATGCTGGTTGCTGGGCGATCTATTTTTGCATGGGGGTCTATTGTTGCTAGGGGGTGTCTTAGGTTGCTGTGGGGTTAATTGTTGCTGGGAGGGATCTAATGTTGAGGGGCAGGTCTATTGTTGCTTGCTGCTGGAAGATCTGTTGTTGCTGCTGGGGGTCTATTGTTGCTGAGGTGGTGTTTTGTATCAGGGGGCCCATTGATGCTTGGGGTGGGGGGTATAATGTTGTGTGATGGATCTATTGTCAGGGGATCTATTATTGTTGGAGGGATCTATTGTTTCCGAGGTGGGGTCTTTGTTGCTAGGTGGATATATTGTTGCTGGGGATCTATTATTGCTGGGGGGTCTATTGCTACTGGGATGGGGTCTATTGTTGCTGGATCTGTTATTGCTGGGGGGAACTAGTGTGGCTGGGATAGAGTCTATATTTGCTGGCTGCAAGGGATCTGTTTTACTGATTTTTTGTTAACAAATTGCATACAAATTGCTTACTTTAAAGCATGTTATACAGCACAGTGCTTGTGCTGTGTTAGTTGGCCCCCTGTATCACCTGAAATACCTGGCTGATCCTGCCTGGTTCTGCCCTCCCCCCTGTGAACTGACCACTGTTTATCATGGCTGCTGAGCCCTGACACCGTGGTCAGTTTACATGCTTCCGTCATCCGCAGCTCTCCTCTTCTTTGTCCTCTCCCCCTCCTCTCCCTGCCTGCCAGCTCCATGTCAGGGCCCGCCCCCCCCTCCTGCTGCTGAAACTACCTTATTTCACAGCGCTGCTCAGTGCTCACGTGACTCCTTGCTGCTCTCCTCCTCTCCTCCCTCGTTGATGTCTCGACTCTCTCCTCCCCTCCTCCCAACTGACGTCAGCGGGGGATTCTCGGCCCCTTCCGCTCTAGCTGTTAGATTGGGAGAGGGAACAGCAAGGAGTCACATGAGCGCCACTGTGAAATAAGGTGGTAATGTGCATATTTTTTAAAAAGCACAGACACTGCATAGAATGTTTTCTAATATTGTTTTATATTGTAAAGCGCTGTGTAAACTGTTGGCGCTATATAAATCCTGTAATAAATAAAAAATAAAAACAGAGGGGATTGCATGTACTTTACACAGTGGCTTTATAACCACTTTAACACCACAAAATAATACGTGGTTCTGTATTCTCTAAAAAGGGTGGTACTGGGAGGTGGGTAGGAGGTGGAACCAAGGGATGGTACTCCAAGGTGGATAGGGGGTGGAACCAAGGTATGATACTCGGAGGTGGGTAGGGGGTGGAACCAAGGGATGGTACTCAGAGGTGGGTAGGGAGCAGAGACAAGGTGTGACTCAATGTTCCTGCACCTATTCTCTGAGAAAAAAAAGCCCTGATCTTTATTGATGTTATTGGTATAGAACTTTGATACAATAACAGGCTCCTTCAAGTTCTTTCACATTGTTTATATGCAGTTATACCAGGTTTATCTTGACAGTCGGCAGGCTAGCCCTCTCCCTCATCTTAACCATCTCAATATTGTCATAATACTGAGTAACGCCACCTAGTGTTGTGTGGGGTTACCATTGGTGAGGTGTAGAAGCATGAGAGAAGCCAAACTGCCAACTCCCATGCTAAAAGTTGATGTTCGGCCAAAGCGTTCTTTCGTTTTAGACGGTGAGGGGGATTATTAAAATCCTTCCTAGGGTTTCTAACTGCTACCCAAGGGCAGATAGATACATTTATACTTACTTGGGGTTCATCCACATGGCAGGCTGTTGAGACTTTTCAGAGGTGGTTTAGAATTGGCTTAAAAGGCATTTAGGGGGTGACACTGTAACCATCAATGGGGATTTTACTTAAACTACCATGCCGCAAATGGTAAAGCTGCATTTGGCAGACAGTTGCGGCATGATATCATTGACTTCATGGACATTTTCCATACTGCAAAGCAAGACCTCACAGCTGTGGCAGTGTAAACTCATTCCTCCAGTCATGTAAACTTGGAAGTGGGTGGTAGGGGGCAGTAAAAAGACAGAACAACCACCTGTTTTTACTGCTCCCCATCCGCACTTGTGAACCAAGACTAGCTGTCACAGTGATACAGGAAAGAAGTGATAGAAAATTTGAAATAAAGAGCAAAAATTAAAGTGTGTTTTTTTTCAGAAGAGAATGGGATGGCTAGAATCCCCATTACTGCCAAGGTGACAGTAAATGAGCGTAAATCTCTCTAACGGAGCCATGCATAGCAGTATATAATCTGACAGGTGTCCTAATCCCTCCTCAAACTATCCAAAGCTAAACGTATTAGTCTTGGCTAGACATACAGTACACTTTATTGCAGTATATATAACAGAGTTCCCCAGGTTGGATGCATAAATATATGGAAGGATGTTTTCAGAGACAGCACGATGCTTATGGCACAACTGTGGCACTTAACGACAGCCTGATTCATATAATATTCATATGTGGAATATATTTTATTAAACTAAATATTATTCACCAAGATGTAAGCTATACTAAATGTAAACTATAAACTAAAAAAAAAAAAAACATATACAGTATACACCCATGTTATTCTTAAAGCAAGGGTTATGAGTTCTAAAATGTTTTTTCTGTGCTCTGATTTGTATGGATCTTATTTTAAATTGGTCACTAGGGGGAAGCAAAGCTCCACTGGCAAAACGTCACAGGAGCTCAAAGGGCTTAAGAGGAAACAATTTAGTTTTTTTATTAATTTATTATAATAAATATGGGGAATTTTCTTTAATGCTGCTGTATTGGGTTACGTGTGCACTTGTTCTTACTAGGTGATTCATTAAATGAAAACTGCTCAGACACACAGATTACGAAACGTATTTTGCTTTAAAAATGACTTTGTTAATTAAATTCATAAAAAAGTAACAGTGTGTATTATTTCTGTCTATAGATACATAGATTAGGCTGCATCAATATTAACTACCCAATAAATAGCAAAACATCTGAGCAGGGCCTAGTACACAAATGCATATGTCCTCTATTAGAAATTCTGGGGTTGATTTGCTGGAGAGTGCAAAATCTGGTGCAGCTCTGCAAAGAAACCAATCAGCTTCCAGGCTTTTTTGTTAAAGCTTAATTGATCAAACTGAAGTTAGAAGCTGATTGGCTACCATGCGCAGCTGCACCAGATTTTGCACTCTCCAGTTTTAGTAAATCAACCCCTCTGTGTCCAGTGAGGTTTTACACCTTTGTGTTTTTCATCCAGTTTAATATTTATTTTTAATGTCTGTGTGTGTGTATATATGTGCACCCCCCTCCCTTCTATCTGTTGATCGGTCCCCGTACTTACCCCATCTAGGTTGCGGGCTTCCTCCCGGCGGAGGTTCTCTCCATCTCCTCCTTCCTTGGCTTCACAGTGGTGCAGCTTCCCCTGCATCTCCTCCCTCCTCCTCCTTGGTGTCTAATAGGATAGCTTCTCCTCTCGGCCAGTCGGGTCTCAGGACCCTCTTCCTGAGTCGGGATTGGCCGTGAGGAGAATCAGGAAAACAATAGCGAATATTGATTGGCTATTGTCACACAACTGGTGCTCTGCGCCCCCGAGCCCACCCTTTGTTTGAAGCCAATTAGAGCTTCCGGCTCTAATCACATAGTTACATAGTTAGGTTGAAAAAAGAAACAAGTCCATCTAGTTAAACCAAAAAATAAAATACATTCCCATATACACAATCCTTCACCCACAGTTGATCCAGAGGAAGGCGAAAAATCCCAGCAGAGCATGCTCCAATTTGCTACAGCTGGGAAAAAATTCCTTCCTGATCCCCCGAGAGGCAATCGGATTTTCCCTGGATCAACTTTACCTATAAATGTTAGTACCCAGTTATATTATGGACGTTTAGGAAAGAATCCATGCCTTTTTTAAAGCAATCTACTGAGCTTGCCAAAACCACCTCTGGAGGGAGTCTATTCCACATTTTCACAGCTCTTACTGTGAAGAAACCTTTCCATATTTCAAGATTAAATCTTTTTTCCTCTAGACGTAAAGAGTGCCCCCTTGTCCTCTGTGATGACCTTAAAGTGAATAACTCAACACCAAGTTCACTATATGGACCACTTACCTGTATGTATTTGTACATGTTGATTATATCACCCCATTAATCTCCTCAAGAGAGAATACATTCAGTTCTTCTAATCTTTCCTCATAGCTGAGCTCCTCAATGTCTCTTATCAGTTTGGTTGCACTTCTCTGTACTTTTTCCAGTTCCCCGATATCCTTTTTGAAAACTGGTGCCTAAAACTGAACTGCATATTCCAGATGAGGTCTTAGCCCCCATACACATGGTCGGAAATTCCGACCACAAAATCCGTCGGATTTTTTCCGACGGATTTTGTCCGACACTGGTGTTGCATACACACAGTCGGACAAAGTTGTTGGAAAATCCGATCATTCTGAACGTGGTGACGTTCGTTGAGTACGATGGAACTACGTAGAGGCTATTAGCCAATAGCTTTGGTCTCGTAATTTGATCTAAGCATGCGTGGCCCTTTGTCCGTCGGAATTCTCTACACACGATTGGAAAAAGTCCGATCGGATTTTGTTGTGGGAAAATTTGAGAGCAGGATTTTTCCGATGGAAAAAGTCAGATGGGGCCCACACACGGGCGGATTTTCCGACAACATGGTCCGATCGGACATTTTCCGTCGGAATTTCCGACTGCGTGTATGGTGCATTACTAATTATTTGTACAGGGGCAAAATTATATCTCTCTTGCTGGAGTCCGTACCTCTCTTAATACAAGAAAGGACTTGCTTTGGAAACCGCAGCTTGGCATTGGATGCTGTTATTGAGCTACTAAAACCCCCAGATCCTTCTCCACCATTGATTCCCCCAGTTGTACTCACCATAGTATGTATGATGCATGCATATTCTTAGCCCCCAAGTGCATAACTTTACATTTATCAACATTAAACCTCATTTGCCACTTATTTGCCCAATTAGACAGTGCATCGAGATTGTAAATTGGAGACCTCCTGTAAGGACATTATTCCACTGCATAGCTTGGTGTCATCTGCAAAGACAGAAATGTTACTTTTGATCCCAGACCCAATATCATTCATAAAGATATTTAAAAGTAAGGGTCCCAACACTGAACCTTGGGGTACACCACTGATAACCTTAGACCATTCAGAGTAAGAATCATTAACCACTACTCTCTGAATTCTGTCTTTTAGCCAGTTTTCTATCCATTTACAAATTGATCTTTCCAAGACTGTAGTCTTTTTACCTTACACATGAGCTGTGTGTGCGGAACTGTGCCAAAGGCTTTTGCCAAATCCAGATATATCACATTCACAGCCACCCCTCTGTCCAAGGTTTAACTTACCTCTTCATAAAAAGAAATCAGGTTTGTTTGACAACTTCTGTCTTTCATAAATCCATGCTGTCTGTTGCTTCAAATATTTTTTTCCAGCAAGAACTCGTCTCTGTGGTCTTTTATTAAAAGCTCCAGTATCTTCCTGACTATGTAACAAACAGGTCTATAGTTACTGGGTAAAGACTTCGATCCCTTTTAAATATGGGCACCACATTGGCCCTACGCCAATCCAGTAATACCATTCCAGTCATTAACGAGTCCTTAAATATTAGAAACAATGGCCTTGAAATGACAGAGCTCAATTCTTTTAGGATCCGTGGGTGGATGCCATCTGGTCCAGGTGCTTTATCCACCATTATTCTGTCTAAATATTTCTGGACCATATCACTTTTGAGCCATTGTGGATTATATGGGGCTGTGTCTCTACCAACCCCATTATGGACATGAGCTCCCTCATGCTCCTTTGTATACACCGAGCTGAAGTATTTAATAAATCTGCGTCTAAAAAAAACACCTCCCATTGCAATCCATGCGTCCGGTGCCCTGCATGTAAATTATGGGACGGGTATATAAATTAGGGGGGTGGCGCCCCTTTACCCCATATCGACGGCCGTGAATGATCTATCTATCTATCTATCTATCTATCTATCTATCTATCTATCTATCTGTCTGTCTGTCTGTCTATCTTTATATACACTGCTTAACAAAAATTAAAGGAACACTTTTTAATCAGAGTATAGCATCAAGTCAATAAAACTCCTGGGATATTGATCTGTTCAGTTAAGTAGCAGAGGGGGTTTTCCCTACTCATCTTTTCTGACTGTTTTTCATTAGTTTTGCATTTGGCTAGGGTCAGTGTCACTACTGGTAGCATGAGGCGATACCTGGACTCTAAAGAGGTTGCACATGCAGTCCAACTCCTCCAGGATGGCACATCAAAATGTGCCATTGCTAGAGGGTTTGCTGTGTCTCCCAGCACAGTCTCAAGAGCATGGAGCAGATTCCAGGAGACAGGTAGTTACTATAGGAGAGCTGGACCGGGCCGTAGAAGGTCCTTAACCCATCAACAGGATTAACATTGCCAGAGCCCTACAAATTGACCTCCAGCAGGCCACTGGTGTGAATTTCTCTGACCAAACAATGAGAAACAGACTTCATGAGAGTGGCCTGAGGGCCCGATGTCCTCTAGTGGGCCCTGTGAATTGGCAGATTCGCCACTGGTGCCCTGTGCTTTTCAAAGATGAGAGCAGATTCACCCTGGGCACATGTGACAGATGTGAAAGGGTCTGGAGAAGCCGTGGAAAACGTTATACTACCTGTAACATTGTTCAGCAGGACCAGTTTGGTGGTGGGTCAGTTATGGTCTGGGGAGGCATATCCATGGAGGGATGCACAGACTTCTACAGGCTAGACAATGGCAGCCTGACTGCCATTAGGTAATGGGATGAAATCCTTGGACACATTGTCAGACCCTACGCTGGTGTAGTGGGTGCTGGGTTCCTCCTGGTGCACGACAATGCACGGCCTCATCTGGCGAGAGTATGCAACCAGATCCTGGACGATGAAGGAATTGATACCATTGAATGACCCCCATGCTCGCCTAACCTAAATCTAATAGAACATCTCTGGGACATTATGTTTTGGTCCATCCGACACGGCCAGGTTGCACCTCAGTCTGCTCAGGGGCTCAGTGATGCCTTTGTCCAGATCTGGGTGGAAATACCTCAGGACACCACCCGTTGTCTCATTAGGAGCAGGCCCCGATGTTGTCAGGCATGCATACAAGCACCTGGGGGCCATACAAACATGAGTACTGTACCATTTTTAGTTGCTGCAATGAAATTTCAGCAAAATGGACAAGCCTGCTGCATCATTTTTTAATTCAGCCCTCTTTAGGTTGATCATTTTCATTTCCATCAAACGATGTGGCATACTTTCATTCCTAACACATTATCCTGTCCATATCAGTGTTTTGAAAGTGTTTCTTTCATTTTTTTTGAGCATACAAAAATACATTTTTTTAAATTTTTTTTTTTTTTTTTGAGGACATATACTTAAAGATTTTAGCCTGCCATTCTGTGCGTTGGAAAGGAGAACAGCTCTGTGCTGTAGCAGGAGAATAAAAAGGGCCTGCAGACCGAAGGCAAGGGGTGGAATTCATGTTATAAGTTTATTAACCACTAGATGCCAGGAAATAAATTAATTGCATCATTTCCAGGGCTGCTTATAACCAAACTAGATGTCAGGAAATAAAGGGACACCTAATTTCCAGTTGTGATACTGTATATTAACTCACTATCCCAAAGGGAATAAAGGGCCATGTCATTTCCAATTATATTACTGAATAACCCAATAGATTTCAGTAAATAAAACGACATGTCTTTTCCATTTATACTATTAACCTGCTAACAGCAAAGGGAATAAATGGGCAAACATATTATCTCTGCACATGCAGGCCCCTGGAGGCATAAAGATATACATAAAGCTATAAAGTCCACATACCGAGCACCAGCCTGGATCATGGTAATATTATGAGAGAAACAGGATCATCTCTCTATGGAAAGAACCTTGGGACAGAAGAGAATGCCAATACTCAAATAAAAGTGGCTGTCATTTGGAAGCAGATTACAGCATCCTTTTAGCCACATGATGGTCTTTTTGGACATTTTTTTAATGCCTTGGGCCTGTTTCCTAGCCTGTTTCCTAGCACACAATGTTTTAATTTCTACAAAGCATTTTAATGTCTATTTTTTTGCCTTTAACATAGCCACATAATAACACCATTAAACATATTATTGATTTGCCTGTCTGGATTGTTTATACATTCTATGAATAATTTATAACAATGTATGATGTTTTTTATATACATTTTCATCATTCTATATTTAGGCCAATACAAAATGTATAAGAATATTTTTCATATTTGTGTCAGATAGATATGAAATTTTGCACGAGTATTATACTCAGCGATTAGAGCTCTTTCTTTAAAGTAGAACTAAGGGCAAAACTTTTTTTAATTTTTATTTTGGACAGCGTAAGGGTGAGTTATAGCCCTTATCAGTTTTTTTCAGTGCCTCATTGGATAGATTTCCCTTCACTTCCTGTTCCACAGTCATAACAGCAGAGTGAAGAAGTGGAAATCCCTCCAAAGTGAGGGAATCTCACTGGTTGTCACCAGAACTAGTTTCACCATTGGAAGATTTCCCCTCCATTCCTGTTCTGGTGACAACCAAATATTTGAGATTTTCTATCACTCTATGTGATAATGGTAAACAGAGAAATAGAGATTGTGAATCTCTCCAACCACAGACAGCAAAAGAAAAACTAATAGGTGTTCTAATAAGCTCACAGGAGCAAGGCGCTCCTAACCCTCTTGTATTGAATTGAATTGTCACTGTATTGTCTCCCTTTATATTGTAAAGCGCTGCGCAAACTGTTGGCGATACAGTGGGGAAAATAATAATTTGATCCCCTGTAGATTTTGTAAGTTTGCCCACTTACAAAGAAACAAAGGGTTTATAATTTTTTTTTATCATAGGTGTATGTTAAATGATAGAGACAGAATATTAACAAAAAAAATCTAGAAAAAAACACATAAAACAAATGCTATGAATTAAGTTGTAGTTCAGTGAGTAAAATAAGTATTTGATCTGATTCTGGCGGAGGTTCTCAGCCAAGATTTTACAATACATGGCCCCATCCATTGGCCTCTCAATGCTGAAAATTCAGTCTGTACCTTTAGCAGAGAAACACCCCCAAAGCATAACGTTTCCACCTCCATGCTTAGCTGTAGGGATGGTGTTCTTAGGGTCATAGTCAGCATTTTTCTTCCTCCAAGAGTCCCCATCCTCAAGAAGGCACATGTACAGTCAGGCCAATGAACATCTAAATGATTCAGAGAAGGATTGGGAGAAAGTGCTGTGGTCAGATGAGACCAAAATCGATCTCTTTGGAGCTAACTCGACTGGCCATGTTTAGAGGAATAAAAATGCTGACTATGACCCTAAGAACACCATCCCTACAGTCAAGCACGGAGGTGGAAACATGATGCTTTGGGGCTGTTTCTCTGCTAAAGGCACAGACTTTGCCGCATTGAGGGGTCAATAGACAGGGCCATGTATTGTAAAACCTTGAATGAGAACCTTCTTCCCTCATTGAAGATGGGTTGTGGAGGGGTCTTCCAGCATGACAATGACCCAAAACATATCGCCAAGGCAACAAAGGAGTGGCTCAAGAAGAAACACATTAAGGTCATGGCGTGGCCTAGCCAGTCTCCAGACCTTAATCCTATAGAAAATTTATGGAGGGAGCTGAAAATTCGAGTTGCCAAGCGACAGCCAAGACACCTTAAGGATTTAGAGAAGATCTGTAAAGAAGAGTGTATCAAAATCCCTCCTGAGATGTGTGCAAACCTGGTCATTAACTACAAGAAACATCTTACCTCTGTGCTTGCCAACAAGGGGTTCTCCACCAAGTTCTAAGTCATGTTTTGCTTGGGGATCAAATACTTATTTTACTCTCTGACCTGCAACTTAATTTATAGCATTTGCTTTATGTGTTTTTTGGTTGTTTTTTGGTTGATATTCTGTCTCTATCATTTAAAATACACCTATGATAAAAATTATAGACCCTTAATTTCTTTGTAAGTGGGCAAACTTCCAAAATCTGCAGGGGATCAAATCATTATTCTCCCCACTGTATATAAAGCCTGTATAATAATAATAATAATACCTTTTCATAAGTCCACTTGTGCCCAGACTGGGAACATTAAATAGGGTAGGAGGAGCTTCATGTTCAGTGCCTCCCTTGTGGACTTTGTTCACAATGCCTACAGCTACAGAAGTCAGTGAGGGCTTATTTTAAAGTACTTTTATTGCTTGTTTAGAATATCTAGATACTTTGATGTATAGTTTTGGGATATCTACACCTAAATGTGACTTTGTCCCTAAAAAATAAAATAAATAAAGTGTACCTCTAAATAAAATGTTTAGTACTTATCTACGCTGCCACCTGCCCACACAGCCAGTTTGTTCTTTAAGAGCTATATTTGCAATTGCAATTCAAAGCAATTCAACATCTTGGGTTTTGTCAGATGCCTGCCCTTTCTTTGCTTTCTGTGGTTTGATCTGCTGGCCCCTACATCACTACACTGATGTACCAGGAATCCAACGAACATGGAACGGTACTGGATTCTGAAGATTGCTTAACCACTGTAGCTCTTCAAGAGGGAAGATCAGTGGCAGGACTGGTAAGTATTAATTATTTTCTTTAAATAGAAACCTTATTTTGAGGAATTTGCTCTAGTGACAGGTTTATGTACAGTTATCAGCAATGGTAGCCTCCATGTTTTCTCAGCTTAGCTGAAGAAGCCTATTGTTTACAGAGCTTCAAGCACAGATTTTGAACATGTTAAGTTAATCAACTATACTGTCACTATTTAAGGAGCTCATGTGCTAGCAAAAATCATGGTTCCTAATTTCCTTTAAACATTTTTGTGTATTCCAAGAGAACACAAATTCACCTTATTTATTGCCATTCACGTTGCAAAGTGAATATCCCTTACTCCTTTTATAAATTAACCGCACTGCTTCTGAAAGGGGAAAGCCTATCCTGTGCTCTCTTAAAAAAAAAAAAAAAAACATAATGCTCTGGGTTGGCCTTTCCAACACAGGGTTTGTAGTTGGTAACATGTTAAACTGTGCTTTATTTATTAACCTTTAAATTTCCACGGCTCTGCCTCCCTTCGGTAGGTAATGGCCAGTGTTGCCAACCGTCAGTATTTTTACTGGCGGCCAGTAAAAAACAGGTAATTTTCTCCTGCCAGTAAATTCCAGTAAAAGTAAAAGGTTGCCAGTAAAAAATATGGCTCTGATGCTCGGCTTGGTCCGGAGTTGGCTGAGACCATCCCAATGCCTGCTACAGTGTGATCGGGCATGTCATTAGATGTCAAGGTGCAATGGAGCCAAGCAGAGTGGCCAGAGCCTTGCGTGTAGGTCTGCGGTATGGGAGCAAGGCAGGCTGGGACCAAGACCGTCAGTGCTGTTTAGACTGGAGGGAACGCTTGGCTTGGAGAGAGACTGTCACTGTGACTCAGGAGGGGACGTGTTGTGTCAGTGAGGTCTCATCATCATCTGTGCTGCTACACACTGCTGTCAGTGTCACTGTGAGAGTCAATTTTACGTGTGTGTGCGCCCATTCTAGTTTCTTGCCCTCCTAAGTCCTGTCCCTGAGCTACTTACTTACTATATCGAAAATAAAATAAGAAATATGTTTTTTTGCCTTATTATCTACTTTAAATCATATTGCTAATTGCATATTGTATTTGTTTGTAGCCTAAATACTCTCATTTGCACTTAAAACTATAATTTTGTAACTTTTGAAAATGTCAGTAAAAATTTGGCTGTGCCAGTAAATTTTGGGTGTTGTGTCAGTAAATTTCAATCTGGTAGGTTGGCAACACTGGTAATGGCACGTGTACTAAATGAATGGTTTTGGAAGTATTTTGGACATCAATATAGGTTCAGCAACCATATCAGAGGAGGAAGTCATGGAACCCAAAAATGCTCAGTCCTGTGTTTATCAAGTTTGCACATCAGAAATCTCTCTAAAATCTATGGGCTCTATGTCTTGCTCTTTAGTCGCTGTGGCTACAACATGTCAGCACATCCATTATTTTTAATCTTATGGGTTAAGTTATATTTTAATTCAGTAAACTAATTGTGTGCCTAAAGTCAGGTTGTTATTGCTGTCTGTAATTCCATTAGGGTATTCAACCTCTCTGTACGCTATAGTGACAATTAAGGGGGCATTTCTCTGAGGGATTGTGTGATGCGTTAACATCTACAAATGTGGGGAAGTGGCTGGAAAGGCTAGAGCAAAGTGGTTTATAGATATCTGATTATTTTTATTGCTCCTATATGATCAGTTTCAGTGGTTGATTTTTAACATAATGTGCAATAGATAATGTTCAATTTATGCTGCACTCAGGATGAATCTTGGTCTATCTTGCTACACTGCAATTTTTTTTTTGTTTCTGGATTACAACCAAAATGTACTTTCAGTAAATTGACAGCTTGTTATATTTTACGCAAATGAGATTACTAGGCATATTTTTAATGTCAAATAACTTTGCTTGCTTTGCTACTAATGCTGATACTTTTTTACATTATGTATACATGTATAAAAAATATATATATATTTATAATTGTATTTATATATAAATACATATATGACAAATGGCCCCAAGTGGGGTGTTGGGGAGGGGAGGGGGTGGGTTGGGTAGAAGCAGCACAAGTCCGAGCAAGGAGCATGCTGATATAGGGAAAGAACAAAGTGTGTGAGAGAGGTGGGCAAAATGCAGCACGTGTTTATGTTCCAGTCATTTTTAGTGGCACCAGAACATGGTGTAAATCGATCAACAATCACAGCAAAACCACACCACATTTTGGTGCCAGCAAAAAGAGGTTAATTAACCACTTGACCACTGGGCAGTTAAACCCCCTTCCTAACCAGACCAATTTTCAGCTTTCGGTGCTCTCACACTTTGAATGACAATTACTCCGTCATGCAACACTGTACCCAAATGAATTTTGTGTCCTTTTTTTCACACAAACAGTGCTTTCTTTTGGTGGTATTTAATCACCGCTGGGTTTTTTATTTTTTGCGCTATAAATCAAAAAATACTGAAAGTTCGGTAAAAAAAAAAAAAAAAAAATTCTTTGTTTCTATTAAAAATTATTGCAGAGTATTGGCGAGTATTGGCAGAGTATTGGCAGAGTATTGGCGAGTATTGGCAGAGTATTGGTGAGTATTGGCGAGTATTGGCAGAGTATTGGCAGAGTATTGGCGAGTATTGGCAGAGTATTGGTGAGTATTGGCGAGTATTGGCAGAGTATTGGCAGAGTATTGGCGAGTATTGGCAAGTATTGGCAGAGTATTACAGTGTTGCACAGTGTTGGTAGAGTATTGCACAGTGGTTGCAGAGCATTGCAGTGGTGGCAGAGCATTGCACAGTGGTGGCAGAGCATTGCACAGTGGTGGCAGAGCATTGCACAGTGGTTGGTTGCAGAGCATTGCACAGTGGTGGCAGAGCATTGCACAGTGGTTGTTTGCAGAGCATTGCACAGTGGTTGGTTGCAGAGCATTGCACAGTGGTTGGTTGCAGAGCATTGCACAGTGGTGGCAGAGCATTGCACAGTGGTTGGTTGCAGAGCATTGCACAGTGGTGGCAGAGCATTGCACAGTGGTTGGTTGCAGAGCATTGCACAGTGGTTGGTTGCAGAGCATTGCACAGTGGTTGGTTGCAGAGCATTGCACAGTGGTTGGTTGCAGAGCATTGCACAGTGGTGGCAGAGCATTGCACAGTGGTTGGTTGCAGAGCATTGCACAGTGGTTGGTTGCAGAGCATTGCACAGTGGTTGGTTGCAGAGCATTGCACAGTGGTGGCAGAGCATTGCACAGTGGTTGGTTGCAGAGCATTGCACAGTGGTTGGTTGCAGAGCATTGCACAGTGGTGGCAGAGCATGGCAGAGCATTGCACAGCGGTGGCAGTGTATTGACCAGCGCTGTGGGCACTACACATCCAGCCCACAGCGCTGGTCCCATCTCTCCCCCTCTCCGCTTCGATCGGTACAGAGAGGAGAGGGAGGAACCGGCGTCATGACGTGACGCCGGTTTGTGTACATGTGATCGCTCCGTCATTTGACGGAGCGATCACTTGGTAAATGGCCGCTATTAGCGGCCGTTTACCGTGATCCGTGATGCGCCGGGTCCTCGGGACCCGGCGGTCACGGATGTTCCCGAGTGCGCGCCCCAGGAGCAAGTTTCTGGGAGGACGTCCGTAGGACGTCCACTCAGGGAAACCCGACCGCGCTGTAGCCGTCTTTCGACTATAGCGCGGTCGGCATGTGGTTAAACAAAACCACCCCTTGACCACCTATCTCTAAATGAACATAGCAGCTGCATCGTTGACTACACATTGCCATGAAATCGATGCTTAGCTTCGGGGTGCCGCAACCTGACATGTCAAGTTTCACAGGTGTCACCATTAAACTTGTCCATTGAAGTCACAGTCGCAGCAGTCACGAGTCAAATGCACAGATAACCAGAGACTGCGGATGGCCTACATGAGATAAACAGAGACTGCGGATGGCCTACATGAGATAAACAGAGACTGCGGATGGCCTACATGAGATAAACAGAGACTGCGGATGGCCTACATGAGATGAACAGAGACTGCGGATGGCCTACATGATATAAACAGAGACTGCGGATGGATTACATGAGATAAACAGAGACTGCAGATGGATTACAGGAGTTAACCAGAGACTGCGGATGGACTACAGGAGATAACCAGAGACTGCGGATGGCCCACATGAGATAAACAGAGACTGCGGATGGCCTAAATGAGATAAACAGAGACTACGGATGGATTACAGGAGTTAACCAGAGACTGCAGATGGACTACAGGAGATAACCAGAGACTACAGATGGATTACAGGAGATAACCAGAGACTGTGGATGGATTACAGGAGATAACCAGAGACTGCAGATGGACTACAGGAGATAACCAGAGACTGTGGATGGACTACAGGAGATAACCAGAGATTACAGATAGATTACAGGAGATAACCAGAGACTGCAGATGGACTACAGGAGATAACCAGAGACTGTGGATAGATTACAGGAGATAACTAGAGACTGCGGATAGATTACAGGAGATAACCAGAGACTGCAGACACAACGTACTGCAGGAGCCATTTCTAAAATTCTACCTTTCAGCAATGCACAGCTATACAGTTGGTAAACAACACTGTCAGGGTTTCAGCATAACAGTCTATAGGCAGTCTTTATGGAGAGAAAGACCTACCTGGCCAGCCGGGTTCACCTCCGACTCTCAGAGATCTGGGGGTGGGACTTTCAGAGGTTGGGGGTGGGGCTTTCAGAGGTCAGGAGTGGGGCTCTCAGTGATCCAGGGGAGGCACTCTCAGAGGTGTGAGGCTCTTAGTTCTTCCACTCGGTTTCTCTGCTCCGAGCCTATACAGGCTGCATGGGGCAGGGTCAGTGGAGCTCATGCCCCTGTCCCTCCCTCCTGCCAAAGCCTCCCTCAGCCTAATCCGAGCCCAACAGCCTAGGTCAGTGCACCCGGGAGTCTGGCAGTGTAACAGCACGCCAGGCACACATCAGTGTGAGTGAGTCAGTGGCAAGTGCGAAGGCCGGTGGCACTAGTTAAAAGCAGCACACTGGAGCTCCCTCCTCTCCCTTCTGCCAGAGCCTCCCTCAGCATAAGCCAAGCCCGACAGCCTGGGCCAGCGCGCCTGGTGGCCGGGCAGTGTAACAGCATGCCAGGGAACACATCAGCTTGGGTGAATCAGTATTTCAAAGCACCATACATAATAATTTCTACTTCTGCACTGACGCGCTTGGGGGGGGGGGGGTTTCAACCCCCAAAACCCCCCCTTATCTACATCCCTGAGGAGGAGGGAAGTGATTGGTCTGTGGTTAGGAGATAGGTATATATTTATCTTGTTTTTTTGTCTTTACAGTAAAATAGTGCTTAGTGTCCTGCCTGTGTTTGGACAATATCCAAATTTCATAAATGAATACTGTACATAATTAGCTCCCAAGCTCTCTGGTACTTCACTCTCTGGTACTAAATTAACAACACAAAGGCTCTAGCAATGTCATACCCCAGAAATTATATTCAAACTATAACAGCAAGAGAAAAAAAAACATTCCTACAACAGTTACATTACAGCAGCTTTCATATAAAATGTCTTAACGTGAAAATTAAGAGTAATATAAATTTTCTGAAAAATGTTGCCTCCCTCCTCCTCCTACCTATTGGGGCAATGTGTTTGTATAAGACAGCAAAGAAATCATGTGATCCAGAGGCAGCAAATAATGGCTCCCCTGTGTCAGTGAACGCCTGCTGCAAGAGATGGGAGAAGCAATGGAAGCCAGCACGTGACGTCACAGCTCCATTCAGCCCCATTATGTGGTATGTAGAAATGGTAGGAGGAGGGGTAGGCATGAAAACCTATGCTACCTACCTATTCTACATACAAATGGTATGTAGAATAGGTAGGAGGAGGGGTAGGCAACATTTTTAAGCTAGCTTATATTAGCCTTTACTTCCACTGTAGGTGAGTGAATAGTAAAAAAAACTTTTATTAAAGCGGTTCTGCACTCATTTCATTTAGTAAATCTCTTTGCCTTCCAAATCAGGCAAAGAGTACTAAATGAAATGTTTTTTTTTTTTTTTTTTTTTTTTTGTTTTACTTACCTTGTAATTGAAGACTTCCGGTCTTCTCCCTCTGCGGCGGCGGGCGGGGTCTTGCGTCGATCGTCGTCACGCCGCACTGTCTCCTGGGATCTGGTGTCATTGATCCCAGGAGCCAGTGCGGGCATCTTCCGAAATCTCGCGAGATTTCGGCCACATCTTCCGAAATCTCCCGAGATTTCGGCCGCATCTGCCGAAATCTCGTGAGATCTCGGCAGATGAGCCGTTACTGCGCACGCGCGAGTAACGGCAGTGCATGCTGGGCCATCTAAAGTCCCTGTGGGTGTTTCACATGCCCACAGGCAAGATGGCCCCCAGCACTAAAGAAGAAGACGAGGAACTTCATCGGACGAAAACCGGCGGCGATCGAGATGGAAGATGGAACAGGTGAGTCCCTAATAAAGGTAAGCACACTTTATATTACATCCTAAAAAAAAAATTTTTTTTTCAGAGTGCAGAACCGCTTTAACATATACTTATCTAAAGAGGAGCTCCAGTCTCCTGTGTAAAAATTGAAAGTCAGAAGCTACAAAAACTGTAGTTGCTGACTTGTAATAAACAGCCACTCACTTGTCCCACAATCCAGCGCTGTGCTCGGCCCAGCCCTTCTCACCTCCTGTCTTCTGTCCCCGATGCCGGCCTCTTAACTGTGGGCACCTTGCTGTGACAGCTTGTGGCTTCACAGCCGGTTGCCCACTGTGCATGCGTGGAAGCAGAACTTCTGCTCAGATTGCCTAGGCAGTTGGAGCAGAAGTGAAACTGGTACCTGTCAAAGTCAGGTACCCGCTCCCCTCCTTCCCCAAAAGTGCCATTTCATAAACAGGAGCGGGAGAGGAGGCCTTAAAGCGTAACTTCCCCTTTTGGGTGACATTAGATTGAATGGTGTTAAAACAAAAAGCAAATGCAAAAAGCAGGTAAGATAAAGTATATAGTCAGTTCTAATTCATTTTCATCCACCTGTAGCTCTGTTGATAGATGATGAAAATCACTTGAATGGCAGTTTTTGTTTACTGCATTTAGAGCGGAACTACACCCTTCTCTTTCCTACGGTGCTATATTGCCTGCTCTGTGTATTGATGTGGTGCAATAAAGAAGCACTTTCACTGACGATCACAATTGCACTAGTTTTAATTGGACTTGAGTTATTCACATTTGAGGGAATTTACTAAAACCGGTGAACACAGAATCTGATGCAGCTATGCATGGTAACCAATCAGCTTCTAGGTTTTAGCACTCGTTCACACTGAAGATGGGTTTGAAATCGTACGCGTTCAGCTGAACACGCACGATTTCAAACCCGCATTTCAGTGCGAGTTCGGGGGCGATTTAAAAGACGTCTGTGCAGGTTCATGCACAGATTATGTCTATTGAAATTCACCAAAAGTAGTGCAGGAACTACTTTTGGAAATCGGTGCAGCGCCACAAAGTCGGCATCGCACCGATTAGGACAGTGCCATTGCCGGCAATAGTCTGCGATTTGGCATGCAATTTGACATGTCAAATCACATGTCAAATCGCACCGATGTGAATGGGGGCTTATTGTCAAAGATTGATTGAACAAGCTGAAGTTAGAATCTGATTGGTTATTACATGGGCGTTCCGACCAGATCCACGTATGAGTTTTTCAGTCGGACATTTATCAGATGCTCTATTCACCCCTATGGAGCAGCGGTTATCAGAGGTGACATGTTCGCTGACATCTGCCGATATCCGATCTGATCCTGTCTGTGAAACCTGATCGGATAGGATCGGATGAAAACGGACCAAAGAGGAGAGTGGGGCTTTGACAAGTCTGTCTCAGCACAGTGAGCGGAGATGGACCTGTCATCCACCTGCTCAGCGGGGATCAGCGGATTAATCCTCCTCTGAGCAAAGTGGAGTCCGTACACGGACAAGCCCATGTGAAAGAAGCCTAATGCACAGCTGCACCACAGATTCTGTGTGCACCAGTTTTTGTTCACTGTTTTTATTTTTATGCTATGTCAGTGTTTGAGAATATTTGTTATTTAAAAGGACAGTACAACACTTCCTTTAATCTTATGTGCACAATATATGTACTCCTATATCAGGGAGGGCTGTCGCCCCAATGTACATATACTAGTCATATTCAATTGCTTGTAGGTATTTAAACAACTGGAGTTTTCACTCATTACATGATTTTTAGATTGATCATTTATCCACAGACTTAAACACCAAGCACAGATTATTTGGGTTTATTGGACTGTAGTTTATAACCAGATATTACACAAATATGCTTTATAATATCTATATAGTAGTTAAAAACACAAGAAAAGTACATCAATAAAATGAATTCACAAACCTATCACTGGAACAATTAACTGCAATTAGAGAAAAATTTATATCAGTGCATCTTTTCAGTACAAGATAAGCGCCATATTTCCCTTGCCACCCTTCTTTGCAACATAAATAGCGGAGGCCAGATCAGGCGTATCACCTTCAGACGCCTGTGGTCTACATTGCTGTTAGATTAGTGCTTTTAAAATTGGGTGCCAGTGTTTACACTGTTTGGTGTCATGGAGAAGTTTGGAGATGAGTATTAGGTAAAAGTACAGGTTTAGCAAGCCATATTTTGTCACATGGCAGTGGAAATATAAGTTGGCACAGAATATAAAGAAGAAATATGTTGTTAGGCTTGATAAATCCACAGGGGACCGTGCACATAGTAATTGTACCCATTAAACACTGCTCTATGATTTGGAAAATAAATGTTGCCTTTATTACTATGAATGTAGTTCCATCCCATGCAGTAGCCCATCTTATGGGGGTTCCTATGGAGGAGGTACAGACAGAACTGAAGTCACAGCCCCCTTTCAATTCTTCAGCCCTCCTTGATTTGCATTCCCATGCATCCATTCTCTGCTCCATTTGTATAATAAATTAAAGGCCGAGCTCACAACTTCCTATACTGTGTATGCATCTACCCTCTCCTCTGTGCTGGCAGAAGCATGTCTCCTTTGTCCAATGTTGCCAAATAGCGTTGGGAGGGGCTATTCATAATACAAGGCTGCTTAGGAACTACAGCCATTAATTCAATGGGGACAAGTGCTATTTACACAATGTCCCCATGGGTGGATTTAAGTCTCATTAAGTTCTGTAGCAACTTCTTTTAAGCTTGTCTTCACTCTTACTAAAACCATGGCTACCATGATACTTTTAGATCAGAGTTTTTAGGTTTATCTCAGGTAAACAGAGAATAAACAGGAACAAACTGAGCTTGGTAAGGTTATTCAGAAAGACAGATTCCAAACCAGTATCTTGATAATAACCAGCGGAATTGGTTTGGCAAAGCCTGCACAGGTGTAGATAAGAATTCAGGCAAAGTCTGTGCCGGAAGATGGATGGCTGTGGAATATCCAAGAGAAGAGTTAAGCCTCATACACACGATTGGATTTTCCGATGGGAATTGTGTGATGACAGGCTGTTGGTGGAAAATCCAACCGTTTGTACGCTCCATAGGACAATTGTCGGATTTTCCGTGGACAAATGTTGGATGGCAGGCTTTAAATTTTTCCGCGGACAAATGTCTGTTGTCGGACAAAAGTCCAAAGTACAAACACGCATGCTCGGAAGCAAGAGCGAGCTGGAAGCGGTCAGTCTTGTAAACTAGCATTCGTAATGGAGAATTAACATTCGTGATGTGGCAAATTATTAAATCTCGAAATGCAGCGCACATTCTTTTCTTCTTTAATGGGATAATAATGAAGCTGCTTTGCTGGTGATACTGATGGAGTTATGGCAAACAAATTTTCGAAGGCTTTTTTTTTCTAGTGATATCAAGAATAATATTATTATGCTTGTTATTTTATTTTTTTTGGTGCAAGTTACCACAACATTATCCCGTAGTTTTTAAGATCAACGATACAACTATGTTGGTGTCCCTTGTTAATTTTACATTGTATTTTTTAAAATGTAACTGCCTACTCCCAAACTGTCATTTGAAGTAAAACACATAGCCAAGTATTATTCTCCACAATGTTTTTATTGTGCATTAAAAAAAGAAAACAAATAAAATGAGACATGCTATCTGCCAATAGAACTTAACCAAATAGTGCATTCTATGCATCCAAAAATATAGAAAATATACAAAATCAAATCATTTTTCCACCCAAAAAATTTAATAAAAGCCTCATGCATGTGTCCTGCTTCTTAATATAGGGGGTCAACAATGCCAAGAGTTGGTGAAAGCAGGGGTCCGTCATCCGGAGATAATTCTAAAAATCATCTGGATTATTCTCCTGGAGCTCCAGCAGCAAAGGCATATGATATAATTGGTTACGATTAATAAAGCAACCAATTTTTGGTCCAAGAAATCCTCCTCCTCCTGTTCCTGGACTGGACTTGTGTCAAAGCAATAACTCCAAGGCCAATAATAAATAATACGTTATCTCCTCCGATTCTGCAACATGGCTGGTTGACGAACAGCCGTTCAGAAACTAACTGAAAAGCACGAAATAAAAAGAACAAAATGAAAAGCACAAAATGAAAACAGCAAAATGAAAAGCATGAATCAACACTGACCAAACTTCTACTAACATGAAATTTGCAGACCAAAGGGTGGCGCTAAAAAGCTGAAAAAACACGTAGTACGTCACTACGTTCGTGTTTGTTGTGTGTGCCGTTTGTATGCAAGACAAGTTTGGGGCCGACGCCCTTCAGACAAAAGACTGCGGTTTTGTCTGCGGAAAATACGATCATGTGTACGAGTCTTAGAGCCACAAGTTGGGTGCAGTAGATCTGCATGCAAATCACAGGCAGAATTGGTTTGAAGGATTTTTGAACTAGCATGTTGTGTTATGGTTTGGTCAGGCTGGATTTCTGTTTCTATGACACGAAAACACTGTAAAGAGTTACTGCATGATGAAGCTTAAAGAGCTACTACATGATGATTGTGCTAGATTGCCCCTATCCCTGGAAGAGCCTATATGTATAACACATCTACTCTGGTGATGGATGTAGAATGTGAACTTCCCATTTTCATATTTTAAGGTTTGCCCACTGCATTTTATACTGCTCCTGCAAAATAGCACATGGCCATTGCATGCAGTTAGTTCCAGAACGGCACTAGAGTGATTGCAGACCAGAAAAACAGGCACTTAGATGTAACCTTGCATACCGGACCCCAGGAGACTCAAATTTAGGGCATTTTATTGTAAAACCCTCTAGTGAATAGGTTTTGTTAGTGTAGGAAAATGTTTTGGCTTGGCTGGCAGCCAAGTCTGTGTTTTTTTTCTGGGTCAGGGTGAGTGACTCAGGGAGGGTGGGATAACTCACAGGCAGCATCTCTGAGACCCCCCCCCCCCACTTCTGGAACTTGCTGGAAACTTCCAGAAGAATAGGACTGGAGGTGAGAAGGAGCTGTCTGGAGTATTCCGAGGGCCCTGACCAATCCCCAACAGATTCTCTGGGTCAGCCCAGCTGGGGCAGTGGAGTTCAGGTAGAAGCTGCAGATAGATTGTTAGGCTGTCAGGGGCCCTTAAGGGTAACCCCCTAGTCTAGGTAACCTCTGGCCTGGACTGGGGTGCAGAAGGGACCCTCTTCATGAGGCTGGTGGTGAGTGAAGTGGACTGACAGGTATACCTGAGAGGACTGGGTGGAAGCAGTCTGAGATGGATGCAGAGTCAAATCTAGGAGGACTGTGGAAGTTTAGCCAAAAGGGCTGGAGAAAGGGGCAGCTGCAGCCAGGTGGGCTGGCAGTGGCTGAAGAGGTGGTAGCCACAAAAGGACAGCTGGGCACTAGGACTTTGCTACACAAACAACTGGCCCACAGTCCCTATCTTTAAAGGGCATTTGGTACCAATCTAACACTGCCAGCTGGTCCTGGGTGTTGTAATGCTTCAAGCAAGAGTTGTGCTGGAGGAAGCTGAGGAATGTAAATAGCTGTACAGAGGAAGTTTGTCCCTGAAAAGTTCTACTACAGTCAAGTGGGCATCCCATATTACCCCTCTCCCTATCCATGTTTAACCCCCTAAAAAAAAAAAATACAAAGCACTGGACTGTTCCTTGTCTCAATTGTGCTGTGAAAATGTGGTGTGCCTTGCTCTGCAGGGTTGGAGGATCCCTTTCCACTTGCAGCTCCTTAAGGGGTGTGCTACATTATTATAACAATCTCAGGTTTAGCTCTTGACGTTGGCCTCAAGCTCACCCCCTAGCACCTCACTAGAAGTCTATTACAATTAACTGTGACTTTATTGAACAACAATGAGGTGTATGAGGTGGGCATGCCCAAGCTTGACTTGGCATGAAGGTCAGAGTCACATTATTGAGTTTTAGGTGCCTACAGGCACATGAAGGCATCTCTTCATGCCTGCTCAGCAGACTGGGACTATACTTGTAATGTATATTTTTCTTATTCAATGCATATGCATGCACTCAATGCACTCTCTGGCTCTGCATAAGGTCTGCTGGGCTTCTAAATGGTGAAATTCCCACCTGTGGAACGTCTAACTTTAATTATGTGATCCACCATACTTGATGCATCTTTGTGACTATAGTAGACCAAACAACTTTGTTCTTGTTCCATTGCCTTGCTGTTTTAGTAAATTAGCAAATAGGGGGAAGAAGATGGATGGATTCCTCTAGTTAAGTACATGGCAGGTTGTACAAAGTGGTCAATCCTTTGTCCCCCCCTTTTGAAAGTCCTTTAGAATGACTAAGACGTCATTATTCTTGGACCACAAATGTTGCTTCAGCACTCCTTGGGGATGTTAATACAGATATACATTGCTCATTGCAATAATTTTGAGTCAACATTTCATAGTTTAATGTGTATAATTTCACTGAAGTACAAGCAAAATACACACAAATAAAGATAACGGAGACTCATTTATTAAACTGAAGCATGAAAATCACGACCAATCCATTACTTAGCTTTCTGTTCTTTGCTCTGCATAAAATAATATGAATCTGCTTGCTCTAAGCTCCATTTTACAATAATCAGCCCCATTCTGGTTGAAGCTGTTGATATTTTATAATCATAAGTAGCACTAGAGTAATGGAATTTTTACAATTTTATACATATTATATGATATTTATTGTTAGCTCAATCAATCTAGCAATTCTACTGATTGCTCTTAAAATTATAGAAGATTAGGATTTAATTGGGTTATACATCATTTATCAGTGGTTGGAGATGTCTTCTCTGTTGTATTACGTGAATGAATGCTTTGAATATTTTGTAACAAGAAAAGTATAATTCTGCACACTAGCATTGACAGATATTATCACCTTTTATACTGCACTTTATGATACCATTTTCTCTTTGATTAATGAGTTAAAGCTTAAATCATCCATCATGAACCAATACGGCCTGCCTCTTTCCATTTTGGGTTTATTAGCTAAGCATTTGCATTTTTAATGTAAATCCACAGAGCATAAACTACAATATTGATTTAATTAATTTATTTTATTATAGTATACGTGTAGGAGGAACAGAACTGAATATATACATTCATTCATAGTCTGCGACGGATAGAGGGTTCATTTACTTCACTGACAAATATCTTCCATATTGAGTGATTTCAATGGGTGTTACCAGTCTCTGTGCATTGCATACTAATCCATTGTAGATGAATCTAAAGTAGCTGTGTTTTGCTGTTATTAAAGGAAAATAATAATGTTTTGGGATCAGGTAATCTTGTGCAGGTCTTATACTGTAAATGTCATACTTTTTTGATGTTCCCCTTACATGGATTTCCCTCATTCTCCAGAGAAAGAGAGGTTCTAAAATGGAAAAAAATAATCTGGAGTTCTAGCCTAAGTCACAATAAGCTTCTTTTTCTTTTTTTCTTTAAAGCATATCTAAACCTTAACATTTTGCAACTTACCCAATCAGTCAATCCTTAGATGATGGCTACATTTGTTTTCTGTTTTTAAGGTTTCTCCCCTTTATTTTTCACCATGTGATCTGGCCAGTACACTTCCTGTCTTAAGCCAGCCATAGATGGATCAAAATTGAGCCAGTTCAACAGGGACCGACCAAATTTTGCTCCTTGTTTGGCCATCCTCATTCGACAGAAGTCTATCGCTAGACTCCTGTTAAATTAGAATGTTGGAAAACATTTCTTGATCAGTAGTAGCTGCTGATCACTGTATTCTGACAGCGGAGGAGTCCAGCTGTGATGCCCTGTACACACGATCGGACATTCCGACAACAAAATCCCATGTTTTTTTTCTGACGGATGTTGGCTCAAGCTTGTCTTGCATACACACGGTCACACAGGAAATTCTAAACGTCAAGAACACCGTGACGTACAACACGTATGACGAGCCGAGAAAAAGAAAGCTCAATAGCCAGTGCTGCTCTTCTGCTTGATTCCGAGCATGCGTGGCACTTGGGCATCGGAATTGTATACACATGATCGGAATTTGCACAAACGGATTTTGTTGTCGGAAAATTTGGGAAAAAGATCTCAAATTTTGTGCGACGGAAATTCCGATGGAAACTGTCCGATGGAGCCTACACACGGTCGGAATTTCCTACAACAAGCTCCGATTACACATTTTCCGTCAGAAAGTCCGACCGTGTGTACGGGGCATAAAACTAAAATGTCTACGTGGTGAGGATTCCTCTATTCACACTCGTTTGGATGGAAGAATCTGCTCGTTTTTGTTTTTTATTCAAGTCATCCATGGTCAGCTTTATATTGTCTTTTCTACTTATGGCAGAATAAGGAAAAAGTATTTGGACAGCAGTATTGTCTGGAGAGGGCAGTGTTAGATGGACTATAAGATTTAGATGGACTTTTAATAAGTGACTATCAAAGCCTTAATGTCACTTTTGCTGGATGACTTGGTTTCTTAAAGAAAGTTGAAAAATAACAGACTTACCAGGTAAAAATGAAGGAAAAAGGCCTAAAAAAATAAAACGAATGCAGCCATCACACTTAAAGGATTTTTATGTTCACAGAATAAATTTTCATTTATAACATTAGCATTGTACCGTAATTATCATACAAACAACAGTTATGTTTGGCAATCCAATATAAGTCCAAAAAAAAAGCTCCTTTTATTTTGTGAATGCTGCCTGTCTGTTGGTTATTTCTTTCCACAACTTTCTGGATTCCCTGCATGCTTTACAGCTTCTCTGCTACTGTTTACTTTCAAATTTCTAAGGACTACATACCCATAGCTCCCAACTGTCCCTGAGTTCGAGGGACTGTCCCTGATTTGAAACAAAGTCCCTCTGTCCCTCCTCATTTGTCCCTAGCTTTGGTCTGATCTATATAGTTGTATATAAAATGCACTGTTTATCTTTCAAAAAGTGTTTCTCAGTGTTAAACTTTTGATCCAATTTCTAAATTGCTGCATTTATAAATGTCAAAAGTCAGAATAAAGGAATAGTAGTGGTAAAAAAAAAAGCACTTGTGGCTTTAACTAATTTTTTTTGGATAATTCTCCTTTAACCACTTCCTGTCCAGCAATGCACTACATAGTTGCCAACATTGTCAAAAAATGTATAGGGACACTTTTATGTCTGTAGGCAGAGTCTTATTATAATTGGGGGGGGGGGGGGCGGAGCAATCATTGTAGGCATGAGTTAACGGGGGGGGGGGGGAAATACGGCAAAGCATGCCACAGCAAAAATGGGTGTGGTTTAAACTAAATATTGGGCGTGGCTTAAAGGGGGTATGGTTAGAGTCTGAGATGAAAAAGGGATGGAGGGAGAAGGAAGAGAGGGATGGAGGGAGAAAGAGAGGGAGAGAGAAAGGAAGATGCAGCTAGCTACTTGCCACTAGAGATGCAGCGCTCATTTGTCACCAGATGCAGCTTGCTACTTGTCACCAGAGATGCAGCTTGCTACATGTTACCAAAGATTCAGCTTGCTACTTGTCACCAGAGATGCAGCGCTCATTTGTCACCAGAGATGCAGCTTGTTACTTGCCACCAGAGATGCAGTGCTCACTTGTCACCAGAGATGCAGCATGCATTTGTCACCAGAGATGCGGCTTGTTACTTGCCACCAGGGATGCAGCGCTCACTTGTCACCACAGATGCAGTGCACACTTCTCACCACAGATGCAGCACTCACTTGGCACCAGAGATGCAGCGCTCACTTGTCACTAGAGATGCAGCGCTCACTTGTCACTAGAGATGCAGCGCTCACTTGTCACCAGAGATGCAGCGCTCACTTGTCACCAGAGATGCAGCGCTCACTTGTCACCAGAGATGCAGCGCTCACTTGTCACCAGAGATGCAGCGCTCACTTGTCACCAGAGATGCAGAGCTCACTTGTCACCAGAGATGCAGAGCTCACTTGTCACCAGAGATGTAGCTTACATGTCACCAGAGATGCAGCACTTACTTGTCACCAGAGATGCAGCATTCACTTGTCACCAGAGATGCAGCACTCACTCGCCACCAGGGATGCAGCTTACTTGTCACCAGAGATGAAGCATTAACTTGCCACCAGAGGTGCAGCACTCACTTGCCACCAGAGATGCAGCTTACTTGTCACCAGAGATGCAGCTTACTTGCCACCAGAGATGCAGCTTACTTGTCACCAGAGATGCAGTTTACTTGTCACCAGAGGTGCAACATACTTGTCACCAGAGGTGCAGCATACTTGTCACCAGAGATGCAGCACACTTGCCACCAGAGATGCAGCACACTTGCCACCAGAGATGCAGCTTACTTGTCACCAGAGATGCAGCTTACTTGTCACCAAGATGCAGCTTGCTACTAGATTCTGAGACCTCCATGCTGCTGTATCGGCAGAGCCGCCGCTAGAGGTCAAGGGCTGGCACTGGTGATATTGTCTCTGCCGCCATTTTTGCAAAGAGCAGCTCTTGTGGAGGCCGAGGGGAACAAACAAGAGGCAGAGCCGGGTGGTAATGAAAGCAGCTGCCAATAGAAATGGAGCTGCCGCCAACCCACCGCCCCACAGCCTGGCCCACAACCTGGGCTCCGCCTCTTGTTTCTTCCCCGCCTTGGCCTCCAGGAGAGCTGCTCTTCACAAAAATGGCAATAGCGGCGGCAACGGGCGATTCATCACGGACACCGGGACAAAGCCAATTTCCCTTGAATTTTCCCGGGACACAGTAAGACCGGGATTTAGGTATGAATACTGCATATGTCCTGGGAAAATCTGGACTGTTGGCAAGTATGGTACACATACGTCGCTGGACATTTGGTAGTTATACCTGGATGCATCTAGAGGCATCACCCTGGTACCGTTTTTAGAGCCGACAGTCGGCTCTCTTGTAATAGCAATCGGAGCGGCTCATCAGCTGCTCGATTGCTATTACAGACAGTGTTGATAGGAGAATCCCTCCCATCGAGCCTTTGTCTTCTCCTGGCAAGAGACAGTCGCTATCGATAATCACATGTAAAATCTGGCAGGCTGGTTGTACCAGAGTTGATCGATTGATCAACTTGGGTACATTCAGCCTGCCCATACACAGTTCACTGTCTATGACAGGTGTCAGTGTTTCTCTGCCCTGGCTGCTTGTTTATGTGTGACAGCAGTGATCAGTTGAGCTGTCTGTGCTGAAAGGAGTTCTGAATGGCACAGAGACTAAAGGGGCAAATAACTTTCCTCAACCTGGAGCAACAAGTCAAGCTATCACTGCAATCAATGGTGGTCTGTCCTGATGGAGGTCTGAATAGGATGCCATCATTCCAATAGGATTCAAAAATATTTCTGCTAGTGTATACCATATCCAGTGTTTTATGTTTCCTATTCCACCACCATCTCATTTCGTATGCCATGAAGTACACTCCCTAGTCTGCACTACCTCATTCCGTATACCATGCTGTATGTTTCCAATTCCACACTACCTAATTACATATTGTTGCTG
Organism: Lithobates sylvaticus; assembly: GCA_028564925.1. Taxonomy (NCBI): domain Eukaryota; kingdom Metazoa; phylum Chordata; class Amphibia; order Anura; family Ranidae; genus Lithobates; species Lithobates sylvaticus. Next base: position 525,338,170 of record CM053026.1, read on the forward strand.
CTGGGGGCCTGTATTGGTGCCGCTGTCTTAGCTGTCATTTAGTAGCAGCTGGAAAATGTAGACAAGTAGGGCCTGTAGTTGGCAGCATGTGATTTACCAATTGCCACTCATATTTGCTATTATTAGCTGAATAAAGATAATAATAAACCTTACAGGTTACAACGTTAGTGTTTTTTTTTTATGCATGATCCATTTATCTAATAATTTCCTTGAACATATTGCTTAGGATACATTTTTAGCGACATGGTTTGAAATTTGAAAAAGTACGTTTTCCTCAGGCTTTAACCTACTTGTGCTTTATACTAATGGTCCCTACAATCTGCTGAGTATGCCAAAATCGTAGATATGTATTTGACATATATTTGATAATTGGGCGTCGAGGCAATTTATGATTGTTACTGTGCTCTGTGTATGCTTGATTGTGATAAAAGGATGCAGCAAGGTAGAATGCTGAATCAGAATAAACGAGTGCATCTTTTTCAGAGTTGGCTGGTAATACAATGAGAATCTTATAGGGATGACTTTAAAGGTGAAAGTAAGGGGAGAGGTTTTACATTCCTCATTTAGATATAAATGTTAGAGATTTTGCTAGGCAGAAAATTAAAGCTTTGTCTATGCCTGTATAATGTCAGAAGTGAATAAGAAGTATACTGGAGCAGAAATATTTTTGTAAACTGAATTGTGTATGCTGTATAAGAAAGATTTGCACACACAGTGCGTAAATATCAGTAAACTAGTGCTGCATTTAGATCAGTAAAGAAAACCAAAAATCTATATATCTATCGCATGTATGGGAAGTCTGCGTGTGCTTCTAAATACACAAAATATAACTGCCTATTAAAATAATTTAAATTAACACAGAGGGTAGTTAATCGAGGTAGTATCAAATTCATCTGATGTGAGCAGAAATTAGCTGTTCCTGGGTTTGGTTCAAGGGCGCTACGCCTCTGAAGTTCAGGTGCCGAATGTGAACCCCATTGAAGTCAATGGGAGCTGAATGTTAAAAACAGTAATTGCCATTTTCTAGTCTAATTGGGCTAGGGATTATCAAACAAATGGCATTGGGGTGAGGGGCTGTGCACTACCAAAAAGAAAAAAAAAAAAGAAAACAATTCCATTTAGCAGGGAGCAGTGATTTTAATAATGCTTAAAGGGCAACATTAAAATTGCAAAAATGCTTTAAGCGACATGCCAGGGGGATGCTCTTAACCTGCTTGTGAAGTGGCACATCTGGACAATGCATACAATTTGCTACAGCAAAAAGTGACAATTATAAAAACTAAAATGCAGTTAAATTTACCAGTAAATGACATCCCCTGGTTGCTCACTTTTGTTTATAAATGAGGGAGTTAGGGCATTGCTTTCATCTATAGCAGACACTAATCTTTGATGAGGGTCTAGTATAGATGTTAATGGGAGACCCCACACAAAAAAGAAGTCTATGGAATTTGCCACTAAAAATACATACCAGATCTATATCCTTGATGAGGGTATAGATGTCAAAGAGGACCCAGGCAAAAATAGAGTGCCCCCCCCCCCCAATTTCTTTACCAGACCCTTTTAAGTCTGGTATGGATATTAAGAGGGAACCCATGTAAAAAACAAAAAAAGGGTGTGAATTCCCCCTCAAAATCTATACCAGACCCTTATCATACCAGGCTACATGCCCTTAACATGGGAAGTACCCAGCCAGGGGGTACCCACAAGCAAAGCATTTTGTCCCTATGTTGACGAGGACAAGGGCCAGGGTTGTGGGGGTCTGCGGGCAGGGGGCTTATGGGAATCTGGAAGTTCTCTTAAGAAATAAGGAGGACCCTAGATACCTCCTTCCATCTATATAGTGTCTAAAATAAGTATTGAACACGTCACCATTTTTCTAGGTAAATATATTTCTAAAGGTGCAATTGACATGAAATTCTCAACACATGTCGGTAACAGCCCATGCAATCCATACATTCAAAGAAACCAAAATAAATAAGTTCAGAAATTAAGTTATGTGTAATAAAATGGAATGACACAGGGAAAAAGGATTGAACACCCTAACTGAAATGTATTTAATACTTAGTACAAAATCATTTGTTTGTAATGACAGCTTCAAGATGCCTCCTGTATGGAAAAACCAGTCGCATGCATTGCTGTGTGATTTTGTCTCATTCTTCATCACAAACAGTCTTCAAATCTTGAAGGCTCCATGGGCCTCTTCTATGAACTCTGATCTTTAGTTCTTTTGCAGTAAACTTTAAATGGGCTTCAATATGCTTTTTCTTCAGCAATGGAGTCTTGCAAGGTGAACGCGCATACAGGCCATGGCAGTTGAGTGCATTACTTATTTCTGAAGCTCTCCACAAGTGTGTCTCTTGGCCAACTCTTCTGATAATTCTTTTCACTCCTCTGTCAGAAATCTTGCGAGGAGCACCTGGTCATGGCCGATTTATAGAGAAATTATGTTCTTTCCACTTCTGGATTATGGCCCCAACAGTGCTCACTGGAACATTCAGAAACGTTGAAGTCCTTCTGTAACCAATGCCATCAGTGTGTTTTGCAACAATAAGGTTGCAAAGGTTTTGAAAGAACTCTTTGCTTCTTGTGTGACACCTTGGTAATGAGACACCTTTTTATAGGCCATTGGGTGAGACTGAACCAGCTGATATTATTTGCACTGACAAGAGGCAGGATTGCTTTCTAATTACTGATAGAGTTCAACTGGTGTCTTGGCTTTCAATGCGTTTTTGCAGCTCCCTTTCTTCATATGTTCAATACTTTTTCCCTGTGTCATTCCATTTTATTACACACAACTTAATTGCTGAACTTTTTTGTTTTCGTTTCTTTGTATGTATGGATTGCATGGGTTGTTACTGACATGTGGTAAAAATGTAATGTCAATAGCACCTTTAGAAATATATTTACCTTGAAAGTGGTGACGTGTTCTACCACTGTATGAGGATACATAGTACTCCTACTACTTTTATCCACAAAAAAAATGTAAGTTGTAAATAAACATACACTTTACACAAATAATTAAAAAAATAGAAAAACCCCAGAAAATTTAGCAAATTTGGGCAATGATGTCAGCCACTATACCTGCTCATTTATTTACGTGGCCGGGGATTTCCAGCCAGCAAATGAATAGGGTTGGGTTATGCCACTGGTTGCTAGGGACACAGCGGGTGCCGGCACCTACTGCTTCCTTTACAACCATTGACAGCAGACAAAGAAAGCTAAAATTTATAGTAGGAGTAGAAAAAAATGCTACTATTTATGAATTTTGGCTCCCCCTGAACCAGCTAAACGTTCTGGTATTCAGATGAAATGCCTGAACAAGCATGTTTAGATAAAGCCAAGAGCTCATCTCTAGCTGACTAATAAATAATTGCTTCTACCCTCAATAGGCTAAGCACAGGCTCACAGTAAGCATGCTTATGATCACCCTTGCTGTTTAATCACATAAAGATCTACATGGCCATTTAGTTCATGAAACAGCTATGGGAACCAGAAATGAATTCCGTAAATAATTTCAGAACCTTTGCTGTTCAATAGTACTTTGCATTAGTTAAAAATCTGAAACATACTTTACATATTTACTGTTCTAAATCTCACTGTTATACTACCTGCACCTGTCAAACTGATTGAAATGAAGGGAAGAAAATTGCAGTATGCAGAAACAGGCTTCTATACTTATAACTGCAATTTTTAACCCATTTGCAAAATATTTTAGGTTCTTTTTTTCCAATAAAACAAGACATTTTTCAAATGCTTAATGAAATGATTTGATATATACATATGAATATAGATTTTGGCTTATGGTGTTAATGCATAAATGTAGAGAAGGGTATTATTCAAGCATGACACAATTCAAATCTGTTTCCTAATTGCTTACAATAAATATGCAGGAAATCCGAGTCTGCAATTTTTGGGGAATACAATACTCCACGTGGATATTCTTGTCAAAATATATATATAAAAAAAAAACAAGCTTAGCTCATAACCACATTTATCACCTTTTCCAATGACACTCATATATAATTTACATGTGAAAATGAATGCTGTGGGGTATGTTACTGTTCAGTTCAGCTTCCTCACTTGATTTAATGACTGGCAATGCTGATAGCATGAAATAGACTATTAACCACTTGCTTACTGGGCACCTAAACCCCCTTCCTGCCAAGACCAATTTTCAGCTTTTAGCGCTGTCACTCTTTGAATGACAATTGCGCGGTCATCACAACACTGTACCCAAATAAAATCTTTAGCATTTTTTTCCCACAAATAGAGCTTTCTTTTGGTGGTATTTGATCACCTCTGGGTTTTTTATTTTTTGTTAAAAAAAATAAAAAAACACAGATTAAAAAAAAAAAAAATACAAAATTGTTTTATATTTTATTAATAAATTGTGCAAACAGGTATTTTTTCTCCTTCATTGATGTACGCTGATGAGGCGACACTGATGGACACTGATAGGCTGCACTGATGGGCACTGATAGGCTACATTAATGGGCAATGATCAGGTGACACTGATGGGAACTTATAAGGCGACACTGATGGGCACTGATAGGTGGCATTGGTGGGCACTGAGAGGTGGCACTGATGGGTGGCACTGATGGGCAGCACTGATGGGCACTGATAGGCTGCATTGATGGGCACTGATAAGGTGACACTTATGGGCACTTATAAGGCGACACTGATGGGCACTTATAGGTGGCATTGGTGGGCACTGAGAGGTGGTATTGATAGGTGGCACTGAAGGGCACTAATAGGTGGGACTGATGGGTGGCACTGATGGGTGGCACTGATGGGCACTGGTAGGTGAAACTGAAAGGGCAGCACTGCTAGGTGGCACTGATTGGCAACACTGGTAGGCTATAGGTGGCACTTGTGGGCACTGATAGGGGGTACTGATTGCTGGCACTTAAGTAAAGTGGGCACTGATTGGTGGGCACTGATCTATTACATTTACTTGTGGCATTGCCAGGATTACTGGTGGGAACATAATATGTTGTTCCTCTTCGGGACCAATGTCCCTGCAAACTGAAGCCCGTAGTCAGCTTTTTTTTCCTTCCGCTGTCAGCGTGAGAAGAAAAGAAAAACGATTACAGATCCTCTGTTTACATCACGTGATCAGCTGTCATTGGCTGACAGCTGATCACGTGGTAAGGGGCCAGGATCGGGCCCTTACTCGGATCTGTGATCACCTGAGTCTCAGTGACTTGGGTGATCACAGCCCGCGCTGCGCACCCCCCTCAGAGGGGCGTGGCGAGGCTGCAAAGGGGAGGACGTCAATAGACGTACTCCCGGCAAAGCAGATCCGCGATGTAGCCGTCATTCGGCTATAGCGCGGATCTGAAGGAGTTAATTAGTGAGTTAAGGCATATAATAATACATTCCTTCAAAATGTTTTAAGACGTAAATCATGCATCTGTGTGAAGAAGTTACACTAATGCCCCGTACACACGTAGGGACTTTTGCCGGCGGACCTAGTCCAGCGGACAATCCCGCGGGACTTTCCAGCTAGGTCCGCTGGACTTTCCGAGGGTGTGGACTTGCCCACACACGCACGGACTTCTCCAGCGGATAATCCGCCGGCCAAAAGTCCGCGGGACTTTTGAAAATGAACGGACTTGCCCACACACGGAGCAGTCCGTTCATTTCGAACGTAACTTCAGGTTACGTAGCTAGCGTAGGCAGTAAATGCCGCCGCGCTAGCTCCGCAAGCTGGCATGGATTTAAAGGGAATCGTTTTTTCGGCGTGGGGGTTCCCCCCAAATCCAAGTCAGACCCTCATCCGAGCACGCAGCCTGGCAGGCCAGGAAAGGGGTGGGGACGAACGAGCGCCCCCCCCCCTCCTGAGCCGTACCAGGCCGCGTGCCCTCAACATGGGGGGGTGCCCTGGGGAAAGGGGGGCCGTGCGGCCCCCCCACCCCAAAGCACCTTGTCCCCATGTTGATGAGGACAAGGGCCTCTTCCCGACAACCCTGGCCGTTGGTTGTCGGGGTCTGCGGGCGGGGGCTTATCGGAATCTGGGAGCCCCCAGATCCCGGCCCCCCACCCTATGTGAATGAGTATGGGGTACGATGTACCCCTACCCATTCACCTAAGGTGTAAAATGTAAAGTACAAAAACACACACACTTTTGAAAAAATATTTTATTGCACTGCTCCGGGGGTCTTCTTCCGTCTTGGGGGTCTTCTCGCCGGACTCCTCCGCTCTCTTCTGCTCTTTTACCTAGCTCTTTCACGAGGGGAGGAGTCCGGCTACCTTCTTCGTCGTCGCCGCCGTCGTCTGGGGGTCTCGATCCGCCTTCGGGGGTCTTCCGGGGGTCTCTTCTGTTCTTGCGGCGGTCGTCGTCTTCCGCGCCGCCGGCGCCTTCTCCTTCTTCTTGTCCTTCTGTTCGTGAAAGAGCTAGGTAAAAGAGCAGAAGAGAGCGGAGGAGTCCGGCGAGAAGACCCCCAAGACGGAAGAAGACCCCCGAAGGCGGATCGAGACCCCCAGACGGCGGCGACGACGAAGAAGGTAGCCGGACTTCCCCCGCTCGGTAAAAGAGCTTGGTAAATGGCGGGGGAGTCCGGCGAGAAGACCCCCAAGACGGAAGAAGACCCCCGGAGCAGTGCAATAAACTATTTTTTCAAAAGTGTGGGTGTTTTTTTTTTTACTTTACATTTTACACCTTAGGTGAATGGGTAGGGGTACATCGTACCCCATACTCATTCACATAGGGTGGGGGGCCGGTATCTGGGGGGCCCCTTATTAAAGGGGGCTCCCAGATTCCGATAAGCCCCCGCCCGCAGACCCCGACAACCAACGGCCAGGGTTGTCGGGAAGAGGCCCTTGTCCTCATCAACATGGGGACAAGGTGCTTTGGGGTGGGGGGGCCGCACGGCCCCCCTTTCCCCAGGGCACCCCCCATGTTGAGGGCACGCGGCCTGGTACGGCTCAGGAGGGGGGGGGCGCTCGTTCGTCCCCACCCCTTTCCTGGCCTGCCAGGCTGCGTGCTCGGATGAGGGTCTGACATGGATTTGGGGGGAACCCCCACGCCGTTTTTTTCGGCGTGGGGAGTCCCTTTAAATCCATGCCAGGTCACGGAGCTAGCGCGGCGGCATTTACTGCCTACGCTAGCTACGTAACCTGAAGTCACGTGCTAAATGAACGGACTTGCCGATGAGCGGCAAGTCCGTTCATTTCAAAAGTCCCGCGGACTTGCCCACTAACGGCGGGATTATCCGCTGGACTGCCAAGTCCAGCGGATAATTTGAAAACAAAACTTCAAACTTTGGCGCCAAAAAGTCCGCCGTACTTTGGCGCCAAAAAGTCCGCCGGCGCCTACACACGAGGGGATTATCCGCTGGACTTCAGTCCAGAGGATAATCCCGCGGGATTGTCCCTTCGTGTGTACGCGGCATAACAGATTTTTTAGAAATTTAAATGAAATGAATGCACAGTACATTTTGTAATAAAATATACAAGTAGCAATTTGCTTTAATAATTTATGTCATGCAATTAAATGTATCTTCATGATGTGGTATTTGAAAATAAGTTGTCCTTATGACTCTATGTTGCCCTGAACCAAATTTTTTAAATGAGGTCTATGGAATGCACAACACCAGCATTCTGTAAGATGAGTATTCTAGTTACATATCTAAAGTGATATTAAACCATTAGCTTTTTAAACACTTTTAGCACTTTAATCACTTACTGAATGTGCAGCTTCTTCATCTTTTAATCCTCACATATGTTCTAGGTTAAATTGGTGCCATGACCACTGCCCCAGGTTTCCTGTTTCAGGGTGGTTCCTTTCTCTTGCAGCATCCTATGGAGCCACCCTTTCATGTAGGGAGTTGTGTCTCTCTGTACTGTGTGCATCAGGAGAAACACACAGCCCCATAGCCTAGTATGGCAAGGCACTCCCCTGTTTCTCGCTTCTTCTTCCCTCTCCTAGAATGCTCTTAAGCTGGCCATACATGGAGCAAATTTCATCTGGTTCCTTATTTACCAGTTGAAATTTGAGCCATGGGTGGCCTTGTCAGGTTCCTCTGGTCTGAAAACTGAAGGAGCCAGACACAAAATTGACAGCTAAACAGCGGCTGCATCCAATCAGTTGGGGCCACTGTTTGGGTATTTTAAGACCTGCGGGTGCCAGCTGTCAGAATATAATAGCCGGCAGGTGAGATTTGCCCATCTATTTTGTTTAGCGTAGACAGAGGAATCTGGTGAATTCTGTCTTTTAGCCCTTGGGTTTAAACAAGAGGAATCTTAAAATACATGGTCAGCTTTGGTGGCTACTGCAGAATCCGGGGAAGAAAGGGCTTGCCATTTGCGTTTGTTTTAGTGGCAATGCAAAGATGCAGTTATTGCATAATTATGCAACAATGGAGCATAGAGTCAGGATTTCTGATTTTAAAAATACATCAGGTTGGAAAGTTTTGTCTAATTTTATGGAAAGCTTACATTTCAGCCTCTCTTAACTTCTTACACCCCTCTGCCTGAAGTTCATTAACCACTTGCTTACTGGGCACATATACTCCCTTCCTGCCTGGACCAATTTTCAGCTTTCAGCTCTGTCACTCTTTGAATGACAATTGCGCGGTCATGCTACACTGTACCCATATGACATTTTTTGCATTTAGTTTCCACACAAATAGAGCTTTCTTTTGGTGGTATTTAGTTGTCACTGTTTTTTTTATTTTTTGCTAAACAAACAAAAAAAAGACCGAAAAAAAAAAAAAAAGTTTTCAGTTTGTTATACAATTTAGCAAACGGGTAATTTTTCTCCTTCATTGATGTGTGCTGATGAGGCTGCACTGATGGGCACTGATAGGCTGCACTGATAGGCACTGATAAGGTGCCACTGATGGGCACTGATGAGTGACACTGGTGGCCACTGGTTAGCAGTATTTATGGGCACTGATAGGAGGCACTGGTGGGCACTGGTTAGAAGCACTGGTGGGCACTAGTTAGCAGCACTGGCAGTCACTGTGTGGGACTGATGTCCCTTTTACAGAAGCCGGTAATCGGCTTGTTTAAAAAAAAAAAAAACAGATTACCGCATTCTGTTTACATAATGTGATCAGCTGTCATTGGCTGACAGCTGATCATGTGGTCGGCCCTTTACTCTGATCTGTGATCAGCCGAGTCCCAAGGACTCGTGATCACAGAGCACGCCCCCCGCATGCCGCAGGGGGTGCATGGGTAGCGCAAGCACATCCATGTACTCCCTCCCGGCAATTTAAGCCAGCACTGTAGCCATCTTTCAACTATAGCGGGGGCATCAAGTGGTTCATTTTAGAAAATGCAGGGTATTTTATGGGGATCCACTAGGTTGCCTTTCATAGATCAGCAAGAACTCCTAAATCAGCCATTGTGTTATAAGGTTTTTTTTTTTTTTTTGTTCTCTGTGGACCAGCTGGCCTTTCTAAGGCCCAGATCATGCTATTCTTATATTTTAAACCCTAGTCTAAATAGTATCACATTCAAACAATTAAAATTAAAAATTTAATAAAAAAATTGAAATTTACATTTAAAAAGAACAAATCAGTTTTTTGTCAAGGAATGAAATCATCCTTCTGCTCCAGTCCTGGAAATACACATCCTAAAGTAAATACGGCCTTTTGTGTTTCATTGTTGTTGACTCTTTGCAGCCACTCCCTGTCTACATGCTATCATTGCTATGGTTAAATGCCATTTCTCAGGGCAGGTTTTCTAATGGTTACAAAAGTGGGCCAGATCTGTGTAGTCTCAATCATAAGCCTGTGTATACAGGGTGACAATGCAGGTGCCCAACTGGGAGACAGGGACAGTGTTGTCACTCTATAACAGGAAGTGCCTGAACAAGGACCTTCATGGTAGGATTACCAGGTGATATGCTGCAGAGGTAGATATAAAAATAATGAAAACAACTTTTCAAATGACAATAGGAATTTAAAACATATATACGATTTAATCAATTGGTTTGCATACACTTTAATGGGCATGTAGGCTGTAGCTCTGTTTTATCATTTAACTAGCTTTAGCACTTGATAAATGACTGCTAAAGTCTGCTAATTGTTTATGTAAAGCTACAGCTGTTGTGTTCAACACAACAATGCTGGAGCTGAAGTTTTAAATCCTCAAGAAATCTTCTTACATTGTTTTAAACTCTTTGTAAAGCTTTTGTAATTGCTTGTTTAGCAAGCAGCCTTTTCATAGTTTGCATTTTATTGAGTTTTATAAAAGTTAAAAACAAATTTAGTAGCGGTGCACCAAAATAAAAATCGTAGACCGAAACCAAAAATTCAGGATGCACTTGGCATAAATAAATATATTTTATATAGGGTTGCACCGTTTTTTTATCGCCGAGTACGAGAACCGATACTTTGTGGTGCGATTTGCGTCAATACAAAAAAAATTCCGCAAATCACACTGCAAAGAATCACATGCAATTTCCGTGTGTGTTTTCAATAATACTCAAAATAACACAAAAAATGTTTGGCGCTAAAACCACCTCAGGGTTATCTCCAGGGATGTGGACGTGGTGCACTGGGATTCATCTAGCTGCTGTGTAAGAACCAGGAGAGGGGTCACAAAAAAAATCATAATCCAAAATGCCACATATACAAAAGTGAAAGTCAGGTGACAGCAAAGGTGAAGGTAAGCTCAGAAGCCACAGTACATGAAAATGCACTACTCAGTGTATGTATCCATTCTATATGCTGCTGACTCAGCCTTGAGGGCTTGGCTGTGCTGCAGAGATGTGGACAGCTAGGGTCACACTGATTCGTGATGTCCTGATGGAGTGGGAACCCCCGGTGAAGGGGAGACAAGACCTTGCTGGTGGAGAGAGCAATCAATCCAATGGATCAGCCTTCCCCTGAAACAGAAGACGGGGCAGCCGTACGGCCGTACAGCCAGTATCCTGACCCCGGAGGCCCGGGTGTAACGTCACGGTCGGTGCACCCGGAAATGACAGCTGCCATCAAAGTTCATTACCGCCAGCCAGGGGAAACACCAGGAGTGGGTGGAAGTGCTCCACTAGAGCTGGAGGTATCAGATTAAGCATCGGAGCATTTGCAAGAGTACAAGTACTCCTGCAAATGCTTGGTATCGGCACGGATACCGATACTAGTATCGGTATGGGTGTAACCCTAATTTTATATATATATAATTGTATTATATTCAACTTTATAATTAATAGTTTTCAAACAGATTTTGCTTTAAAAAAAGCACAAGAAAAGCTCAAGAAAAATGCATCCTTTTCAGGCTAGGTTCACACTGATGAACATCAATGCAATGCAATTCAGGTGTGGCAAAAAAATAGGGTCCTGCACCATTTTGGTGCGGATGCGATTTGAGCAATACAAAATGAATGGCTCAAAGCACACTGCACAGACATCACATGTGATTTGCACAGGAATGCAGTGTGATTCCTGTGTGAATCACATGCAGTGTACTGCACTGCATAAGTGTGAACTAGGGCTTAATTCTTCACACTGGTCAGTTGCACTTCCACTACAGTGTAATACACCTTCCCATTGAAATGCATTGAAAATGTGGCAAAAACACATCAAAAACACACTGTTGTTGTGTTTTTTAATGTGGTCTTTGAGTCACATGACCTATGAAAATCGCAGAAAAATTGCGGCAAAATCAATGTAAAATCATGTGCCTTTTTCAATGGCCATTATTGGCACCTCTTTTCCTATTAGCAAACTTCAGACGGGCCTGTACATGTGCTTTCTTGAGCAGGAGGACCTGCAAGATTTCAATCCTTCACGGCGTATTGTGTTACCAATTGTTTTCTTGGTGACTATGATCCCAGCTGCCTTGATATCATTGACAAGAGTCTTGTGTAGTTCTGGGCTGATTCCTCACTATTGTCATGATCATTGAAACTCCACGAGGAGAGATCTTGCATGGAGCCCCAGACCGACAACAGAGTTTATGTGATCACTTTTAAAGGGGGAAAAAAGGGTATTTATAATGTTTTTTTTTTTTACATACAGTAAAACCTTGGTTTGAGAGTAACTTGGTTTGAGAGCGTTTTGCAAGACAAGCAACATTTTTGAATAAATTTTGACTTGATATACAAGCGATGTCTTGATATACAAGTAGCTTCAAGTCACAACTGAGTATAAAAGAGATGACAGGCGCCGTAGCAATATGGTTACATTTAATGAAGGTACAACATTTAGCAACTTACATGGTTGATGATTAAAACAGGCACATCTAAGTATGCAAACATCCGGGGTAAAGTTGTCCACATAGACCATCCTCCGCACCGCCATTGACGTCATCCCTTCTATGCTGTGCTCCACAAGCGCTTCAAGCCTCGCCTTCATATCGCTCTACTGCAGGGTAGTCTTTCCGGTCACGATTGCAGACTGAGAGCGGTGAGAGTCGGTGGTGCGGAGGACGGTCTATGTGGACAGCGTTACCCCAGATGCCTGCATACTTAGATGTGCCTGTTTATTAATCATCAACCATGCGAGTTGCTAAATGTTTCACCTTCATTAAATGTAACCATATTTCTACACTTAGAGGCTCCTCTCTTCTCTTTTATACTCTGTAGCTCCTGATGGATTTTGCTTCTAATCCCCTTGTGGAGGCTGCCATTTGTGGATGGACATTTTATGGTTACACAATCTGGTCACATTGCTATAATCTTTTTATATGGACTATAAACTGAATGACTTCTGAATTAATGGTTATGGAACAAATCATTTGAGTTTCCATTATTTCTTATGGGGAAATTCCCGTTGATATACAAGTGCTTTGGATTACAAGCATGTTTCCGGAACAAATTTTGCTCGCAATCCAAGGTTTTACTGTATAGACACAAATGTTTTGCCTTTCATTTAGTAGTTTAAACTGTATGAATTGTTTTACACAAGGTGAGAGTTTACATATAATTTAACAAATACCTTCAGGAAAGGATCACCAGGTATTATGAAAGCACCAGACTTAAAACTATTTTTAAAATAATACTTAAGCCCCATACACACGTGCGGATTATCCGAGGACCAGGTCCGTCAGACCATGTCCGTCATACTTTGTCTGATGTTGGTTTTGCGTACACATGGTCGGACAAAGTTGTCGGAAAATCCGATCATTCTGAACGTGGTGACGTTTGTTGCCTACGACGGGACTACGTAGAGGCTAGTAGCCAATAGCTTTGGTCTTGTAATGTCATCTGAGCATGCGTAGCACTTTGTCCGGTCGGAATTCGCTACACACGATCGGATTTGGTGTGATCGGACTTTGTTGTCAAAAAATTATCCAGCAGGAGATAGGACTTTGTCCGTCAGACAATCTGATGGAAACTGTCCGATGGTGCCTACACACGGTCTGATTTTCCGACAACATTGTCCGATAGGACAGAATCCATCGGAAAATCCTACCGTGTGTATGGGGCTTAACATAAGTTCCAAACCAATTCATTTGCCTAGAATGAAATGATGTAATGTGTAATCAGTATATTGCAGGCAGGAAGAAGCATTTCTTCAGCCTCTACTTTCTCTCTTTCCCTTGGATCTGATTGCAACATTGTAAATTGGTAGCAAGTCACAAGGTGGACGACTGCAGCTGGCAGCTGATCTGTATCAAAGATTTGTAAGGCATTGCCTTGGGAAGTCTATGAGAAGTACTAAATACCTGTCCTTTTCACGTGGACCTTCTGATCAGGTCTTTCTGTCAGTATATCAGGCGGATCTGATGGGGAGCTTAATGTAAGTCTTTTGGCAGACAAATGAAAAAGGCCATGCATCTTTTTATATTAGATTACCTATAATGCCATGTACACACGGTCGGACACTCCGACAGAAAAAAGCTTTTCATCATATATTCCGATTGTGTGTATGCCCCATTGGACTTTTTACGTTGAAAATTCAGACGGACTTAGAGAACATGTTCTATATTTTTCTGACGGAACAAACTCCTATTGGGACAACCGCTCGTTTGTATGCTGTTCCGACGTTCCAAAAATGATGCATGGTCTGAAGCAAGTATGAGACGTCGTACACGTTGTCCCGTCGTACGTGTTGCACGTCACCGCATTCTTGACGGTTGGAATTTGGTGTGACCGTGTGTATGCAAGACAGCTTGAGCGGAATTTCGTCGGAACTCCATCGAAAAAACCTTCATGCCCTGTACACACGACCGGTTTTCTCGTCGGAATAAACTCTGAAGGTTTTTCTGATGGAATTCCGCTCAAGCTGTCTTGTATACACATGGTCACACCAAATTCCGACCATCAAGAACGCGGCAGCGTACAACACGTACAACGGCACTATAAAAAGGAAGTTCAATAGCCACTTGCGCCACACTTTGGGCTCCTTCTGCTAATCTCGTGTTTATCTCAAGTTAGTAGAAGTTTGGTGAGAGACGATTTGCGCTTTTGAGAAAAATAATTCTAAACATTATTATGGAGATCTGGCTTTAAAAAAATAAAAGATTATTCATTAGATCACGAGAAATAATAAAGAATTAAGTTTGTCAGAACTCTTAACTCTTAACTTAACTCTTAACTCTTAATTAAACAACTTAATTCTTCTAGCATTCTAAAGAAGAAAAGAATGCACTGCATTAAACTATTTAAAAAATTTCAGCATGAGGAATGTGCTATCTCCATTACGAACACTAGTTTTACCAGACCGAGCGCTTCCGTCTCGTACTTGCTTCAGAGCATGCATGATTTTTGGTGCGTCGGAACAGCATACAGACAAGCGTTTTTTCCTCTAGAAATGTATTCCGTCGGAAAAATATAGAACATGTTTTCTATCTAAGTCCGACTGAATTTTTGAAGGAAAAAGTCTGATGGGGCATACACACAGTCTGAATATAGGATGAAAAGCTCCCATCAGACTTTCTCTGTTGGAATGTCTGACCGTGTGTACGCAGCATCAGAGTTTATTCCGACGGCAAAACCGCTTGTGTGTACGCGGCATGAAACCCTCCAGGTCAGGAAAAATCAATGGAAAGGTCTGCATCATTTTCCGTTTTTCGGACATAATCATTTATGGATCAGAGGCAATCTGAAAAAAAATAAAAAAATGAATGCAAATCTGTTTACATCCTACCACCCAAAGATCTTATATGGGTCCAGAAATCTCCTGCAGGAAACACAGATGTCACAAAAGGATCCTCTGCTGATCGGACCACACATCCCATGTAAAAGGGACCTTTGTGTTCCATTTACACATTACTTAGCACACATGAACTCTACTGAAAGATCTCATTCTAAGCCACATGCATAACCATTATTATTTATTTAATTATCACTTTAAAAAAAAAAAAAAAATCATCAGATGACCAATAATTGTTCTACACACCTTATAGAATTTTGTGACAGATATGCTTTGTGTAACAATAAAGTAGCCTTTTTGTGTGCCCGTAGGAGCAAACAACTGTAAAAAAATTATTAAATGATGAAGAAATACTGCTTATGCTTCGACTGGCAATACTGTCCTGCAGAATTTGGATAATAGACTCTCTTCATGTACCGCTAAACTGTGCAATTTTCCAGGCAAGACACGGAATTGCTTTCTGCTGCTAGCCTCGACAATGACATATGAGCTAGCCCTGGAAACACACTGTGAACTACCTGTGCGCAGCCATACTGGAACGTAGTCCATTAGTGCCGAAATGAATGCACTCCAAGACTTTTAATTTTTTTTACTGAATCTATTTCCATATTTAATTGTGGCATGTCTAAGGAAAAAAGTTGCAAAGCACCTTTTCATCCATTTTGTTGTCACCGGGAGTGGCGATTAGTAATTCTTCTTGGAGTTATATTACAATGTTCACTTAAAATAATGCAGCTCCTTGCTGAGTTTGCTTCAATTAAGCCATATTTTATTTGGTAATGACTTACCAAGCTGACAGTGACCTTGAAGTGGATGTTGTCAACACTTCTTGGCACAATGCGCATGGTGATTTAAAGTTATTAATAGAACGTCAATTTATTCTTCTGTCCACGTCAGAGTTTTTAAAAGGCTATTTAATTCAATTACAAATGTGATTTTTTTTTTGGGTACCTGAGTAATGCTTATTGCTTAGGCTTCTCATTTAAGTAGGAGTCAATTTATATTATTTTAATGCAGTGATTTCAGCCCTTCATATGATGACATAGATTTTTTTAATGTGTTCACTTACAAAAGAATAAGCTCTCGTCAAACCACTTTGGAAAGGGAAATACATTTGATCTCCTGTTCTTATAATTACGATAAATGGGCACTGACCCTACTCACAGATCAATATGAGCTATATGTAGATAAGATCTTGTTGTAAAAGACTCAGCTTTATATTCCGAAAATGTAAAGGAACTGGCTAAGCAGATTTTTTTTTTTTTTTTTTGTAACTAAATTATTATTGCTTTAATAGCTGGGAATTTGTCTTGTTTGTCATTGGCTTTAATGGCAATTATTGAAAATGACCTGATTAATCCTGGGGATGTTCTTTGTCTGATCGTTGTTTGCTGTACTTAAATGTTTAAATATTTTAGTCTTTCAGGTCTCTTAATAGAAAATAAAATGTTAGGGTTGTAATGCTGTATAACAATATGCAGTACACTATATGTCTATATCTGTATACAGTTATAATAGATTTCATATTCCTGTCTTCAAGAGTTTAAATCTTATCAGCAAGATATAGGCCTCATTCACATGGGGTTTGAAGCCTGTAGACCAGGGGTCTCACACTGGCGGCCCCCCAGCTGTTGCGGAACTACAAGTCCCATTATGCCTCTGCCCGTGGGAGTCGTGTTTGTAACTGTCAGCCCTGCCATGCCTCATGGGACTTGTAGTTCTGCAACAGCTGGAGGGCCGCCAGTTTGAGGCCCCTGCTGTAGACTGTTAATGGACATAACTGCTTGACAATATAATGCAGGTGTTGCGGAGCACCCTGAAACAAAGACAGTGTGTTGCAATGGTCATTCACCTACCCCTACATGCCTGTCAAATTGGGACGTGTGGCTGTGTCCATGCAGCCACTGCATCCCCATGCACTTAGATAGACGACCTGCAAACAGTCAGCACCTGTCAGCTTAAGCCGCATAAACACAAGGCCTATTCATGGTCTACGGGCCTCAGCACCCGTGTGAATGAGGCCAAAAGGTATTTAGAACTGTAGATTAAAAGAGGCACATCTAAGTATGCAGACATCCGGGGGAAAAGCTGTCCACATAGACCATCCCCCGCACTGCCATCAACGTCATCCCTTCCATGCTGTGCTCCACGAGCGCTTCAAGCCTCACTTTCAGATCGCTCTACTGCGGGGTAGTCTTTCCGGTCACGATGGCAGACTGACAGCGGTGAGAACCGGCGGTGCGGAGGATGGTCTATGTGGACAGCTTTACCCCCAGATGCCTGCATAATTAGAGGTGCCTCCTTTTTATCATAAATCATGTGAGTTGTTAAATGTGTGGGGGAGGGGGAATATGTGCAGAGAGGTAAAGTTTGAGTGTGTGTTTAGCAGAGTGGAGAACATTGTACACAGAGGAGAGCTTAAGGGAATTTGTGCAGAGAGGAAACCTGAGGAAGTATGTGTGTGGGGGGGATTTGTGATGAGAGGGGAGCTGGGACGGATTTGTGATGAGAGGAGAGCTGGGGGGATTTGTGATGAGAGGAGAGCTGGGGGGGATTTGTGATGAGAGGAGAACTGGGGGGATTTGTGATGAGAGGAGAGCTGGGGGGATTTGTGATGAGAGGAGAGCTGGGGGGATTTGTGATGAGAGGAGAGCTGGATGGATTTGTGATGAGAGGAGAGCTGGGGGGATTTGTGATGAGAGGATAGCTGGGGGGGATTTGTGATGAGAGGAGAACTGGGGGGATTTGTGATGAGAGGAGAGCTGGATGGATTTGTGATGAGAGGTGAGCTGGGGGGATTTGTGATGAGAGGAGATCTGGGGGGATTTGTGGTGAGAGGAGAGCTGGATGGATTTGTGATGAGAGAAGAGTTGGGGGGATTTTGGGGAATTTGCCTTATGTAATACAGAATTCTAAGCCTTAACTCCTTACAATTTTTTGGCACCGCTGTAATTCTTTCCCCTAATGAAGGTGTGGCTGGGGGCGGAGTTTGAGCGTGGTTGGGGTGGAGTTTGGGCATGGTTGGGGCAAAGAGTTGGACAGAGAGTGCGAGTTCCTGCACCTTCTCTCTGAGAAAAAAAGCCCTGGTGCCACCTAATCAGTGCACATCAGGGAAGGAGAAAAATGACTTACAGTATTTACAAAATTTACTGTCAGAAACGAAGAAAAACTTTTTTTTTCAAATATTTCGGTCTTTATTTTTTTTTGCAAAAAATGAAAAACCCAGCAGTGATTAACCAGTTCCCGACCAGCACACACAGATGTATGTCGGCAGAATGGCACGGACAGACAAATGGGCATACAGGTTAAATTTGCCACCATGCCATCGCGTGCGCGCTGGTCGGGACCTCCGTGAGTCGGATCGTGGGTCCCGCGGACTCGATCGCCACGGGGATACCCGCGATCGTCTCACGGGAGGAAGAACGGGGGGATGCTAAAGTAAACACGCATCTCCCCGTTCTGCCTAGCAACAGTGTCACTGATCTCTGCTCCCTGTGATTGGAGCAGAGATCAGTGATGTGTAAACACAGCCACGCCCCCCCCACAGTTAGCAACACATCCCTAGGACACACTTAACCCCTACACTGCCACCTAGCGTTTAACCCCTTCACTGCCAGTGTCATTAATATATGTATAAATGACAATGGTCCCAAAAATGTGTCAAAAATGTCCGATGTGTCTGCCATAATGTCGCAGTCACAATAAAAAATCGCTGATCGCCGCCATTACTAGTAAAAAAAAAAATTATTAATAAAAATGCCATAAAACTATCCCCTATTTTGTAAACGCTATAACTTTTGTGCAAACCAATCAATAATCGCTTATTGCGATTTTTTTTTTACCAAGGGAAAAAAAACGTTTATTTACTGAGGAAAAAAATGTTTTTTTTTACATTTTTGGGGGATATTTATTATAGCAAAAAATAAAAACCGCAGGGGTGATCAATTACCACCAAAAGAAAGCTCTATTTTTGGGAAGAAAAGGACGTCAATTTTGTTTGGGAGCTACGCCGCACGACCGCGCAATTGTCAGTTAAAGCGACGTAGTGCCGAATCGCAAAAAGTGGTCTGATCTTTGGCCAGCAAAATGGTCCGGTCTGAAAGTGGTTAAATACCACCAAAAGAAAGAAAAAATGGCACAGCGTTGCATGAATGCTCAATTGTCCTTCAAAGTGTGACAGCGCTGAAAATTGGCCTGGGCAGGAAGGGGGTGAAAGTGCCCAGTATTGAAGCAGTTAAAGTGTATGTGAATCCTCACCTTGTAAAACAACCCATTCCGTTTAAAACAGAATTGAGAGACAAAACATAAGTCTGCCTCAAAAGTTAAAGTGGTTGTAAACCTCTCCGTGTCACTTTTACCTATAGGTAAGCCTATAATAAGGTTGCCACTGGAGTCCTCTTCCACTCCTTCATGACGACATCACGGAGCTGGTGGATGTTAGAGACCTTGCGCTCCTTCAACTTCCTTTTGAGGATGCCCCACAGATGCTCAATAGGGTTTAGGTCTGGAGACTTGCTTGGCCAGTCCATCACCTTTACCCTCAGCTTCTTTAGCAAGACAGTGATCGTCTTGGAGTTGTGTTTGGGGTCATTATCATGGAATACTGCCCTGCGGCCTCGTCTCTGAAGTGAGGGGCTCATACTCTGCTTCAGTATGTCGCAGTACATGTTGGCATTCATGGTTCCCTCAATGAACTGTAGCTCCCCAGTGTCGGCAGCACTCATGCAGCCCCAGACCATGACACTCCCACCACCATGCTTGATTGTAGGCAAGACACACTTGTCTTTGTACTACTCATCTGGTTGCCACCACAAACTCTTAACACCATCTGAACCAAATAAGTTTATCTTGGTCTCATCAGACCACAGGACATGGTTCCAGAAATCCATGTCACAACATGTAGTGTGACATACTGAAGCAGTATTCCAACATAATGACCCTAAACACACCTCCAAGACGACCACTGCCTTGCTAACGAAGCTGAGGGTAAAGGTGATGGACTGGCCAAGCATGTCTCCAGACATCTGTGGGGATCCTCAAACGGAAGGTGGAGGAGTGCAAGGTCTCTAACATCCACCAGCTCGGTGATGTCGTCATGGAGGAGTGGAAGAGGACTCCAGTGGCAACCTGTGAAGCTCTGGCGAACTCCATGCCCAAGAGGGTTAAAGCAGTGCTGGAAAATAGCAGTGGCCACACAAAATATTGACACTTTGGGCCCAATTTGGACATTTTCACTTAGGGGTGTACTCACTTTTGTTGCCAGCGGTTTAGATATTAATGGCTGTGTGTTGAGTTGTTTTGAGGGGACAGCAAATATACACTGTTATACAAGCTGTATACTCACTACTTTACATTGTAGCAAAGTGTTGTCACATGAAAATATATAATAAAATATTTACAAAAATGAGAGGGGTGTACTCACTTTTGTGAGATACTGTATATATTTATCAATTATTATAAATACCTTTTTTTCATTTTTTTTATGTTTTATTTTTATGAGTAATCACAACCTCTGTTCTCAGCTGCATAAGGGGCTCAGAGAGTTGAGGGTGGAGATTGCCAACAGAGGGAGAGAGATAGCAATACACTAATCTCCCCAGTGAATGGCTGTGCAGGGGGACGTGTCAGCACAAGTGTTGGCCATTGGAGCACAGGCAAGTTGTGCTCCCAGCACATCCAGAAAACTGATCATGCTGAGAAGGATGTGCCTAGCATGGTCAGTTTGAAATAGGAAAGCAGAGGGACTGGCAGAATCACTAGGTATTTCACACAAAGGAACTTTGCTACATAAACAAGACAGATTGCTGTTCTGACGGGGGGGGGGGTGGAGTTTGTGTTAAATAAATTAATCTCTTCCCCTAGTAAAAGCACCTTACACTGTTCACATAAACATTGGTTAGGCACACAGTTAACCCTTTGATCGCCCCTGATGTCATTAGTTCAGTTTTATTTTATTGCACAGATTTTTTGCACTGTATTAGTGTCAATGGTTCCCAAAAAGTGTCAGTGTCAGAATGTCTGCCGCAATATCGCAGTCCCGCTATAAGTCGCTGATCGCTGACATTACTAGTAAAAAATAAATACAAAATAAAAAGAAATAAAAACATCCCATAGTTTGTAGACGCTATAACTTTTTTGCACACACCAATCATTATATGCTTATTGGGATTTTTTAAATCAAAAATATGTAGCAGAATATATATTGGCCTAAATTTATGAAGAAATTTGATTTTTTTAATTTTTTTATTGGATATGTTTTATAGCAGAAAGTAAAACATTGACAATTTAAAAAAAAAAAAAAATCCTTTTTTGGTTTTTAGCGCAAAAAATAAAAAACATAGAGGTGATCAATTACCACTTAAAGAAAGCTCTACTTGTGGGAACAAAATTACATCAATTTTATTTGGGTACAATGTCGCATGACTGTGCAATTGTCAGCAACGCAGTGCTGTATCGCAAAAAATGGCCTGGTCATTAAGGGGGTAAATCTTACGGAGCTCAAGTGATTAAAACGAAGCATTTTCCTTGCGCTATTCATGCGCTTTTTTTTTACGGCAAAAGCACTTGAAAAAATCCTCAGTGTGAAAGGGCCCTAATTGTTCTGTTTTTCACAGATTGCAGTGCAGAGCTTGATACTTGTAAAGCCGCGTACACACGATCAGATTTTCTGCGGACAAATGTCTGATGTCGGATTTTCTGAGCGACTGTCCGTCGGGCAAAATTCTAAAGTACAAACATGCATGCTTGGAAGCAAGGACGAGCCAGAAGCGGTCGGTCTTGTAAACTTGCGTTAGTAATGGAGAATTAACATTCGTGACGCGGCAAATTATGAAATCTTGAAATGCAGCGCACATTCTCTTCTTCTTTAATGAGATAATAATGAAGCTGCTTTGATGGTGATACTGATGGAGTTATTGCAAACAAATTTCCAAAGGCTTTTTTTCTAGTGATATCAAGAAAATCAAGAATATCAAGAATAATATTATTATCATCTTTTTTTTTTATTTGGGCAAGTTACCACAGCACCATTATCCTGTAGTTTGTCCCTTGTCAATTTTACATTGTATTTTTTTTAAATGTAACTGCCTACTCCCAAACTGTCATTTGAAGTCAAACCCATAGCCAAGTATTATTCTTATTCTGTGCATTAAAAAAAGAATACAAATAAAATTAGACATGCTATCTGCCAATAGAACTTAACCAAAATGTGCATTCTATGTATCCAAAAATATAGAAAATATAACAAATCAAATCATTATTATTCAACCAAAAAATAAAATAAAAGACTCATGCATGTGTCCTGCTTCTCAATAGAGGGGGGTCAACAATGCCAAGAGTTGGTGAAAGCAGGGGTCCATCATCGGGAGATAATTCCGAAAAGCATCAGGATTATTCTCCTGGAGCTCCCGCAGCAAAGGCATATGACATAATTGGTCACGATTAATAAAGCAACCAATTTTTGGTCCAAGAACTCCTCCTCCTGGACTGGACTTGGGTCAAAGCAATAATTCCAAGGCCAATAATAAATAACACGTTATCTCCTCTGATTCTGCAAAATGTCTGGTTGATGAAAGGCTGTTCAGAAACTAACTGAAAAGCACGAAATGAAAAGCGCAAATCAACACTCACCAAACTTCTACTAACACCAAATTAGCAGAAGGAGCCCAAAGGGTGGTGCTAAAGAGCTGAAAAACCACATAGTACGTCACTACGTTTGTGTTTGTTGGCTGACAATTCCTTGCCGTTTGTATGCAAGACAAGTTCCTGGCCAACGCCCTTCGGTCAAAAGTCAGAGGTTTTGTCTGCTGAAAATCCGGTTGTGTGTATGAGGCTTTACAGATCACCCACCTCTCTAAAAGTGTTTTATCTCTGTTCACCAACTTGTAATTAAAGCCTTATACTGGACATATTAAATTCTAATGAAGCAGATGTTACAGTGTACAGACTTTACAATTCTCTGTGATCTGTACACCATTATGAATCAGGCTAGAGCTTCTTACAGTCTGGGTTCTAGAAAATATTATTTTCTTTCTCTACAAGGATTATTTTTAAGGAATAAATGTATTTCTAGTTTCATATCTGGTCTTTTGTTTTCCGAAAAAGCGGTTTGTGGGACAGGTTAGAAAACAAAGGGAGATAAATTGCTTCGGGCAATACAAACAGTTGATCTGTCAGACACTTTTACTCGTTTATGTAGAAACTTGAAATCTCCCCTGGACATGGTTGTTAGGCTACTATTTAATTCATAGCAAGCCTTGGTGAGAAAGAGTTGTATTCTTCATAGCATTATTCTGCAAACCTCAGAGATGGCCAGCAATGCATGTTTCTCAGCTCTTTTCTTGTTACAGAGAAGATAATTCAAGCTAATGCACATCTTTTGAGCTATTATTTCTTTATGTACATTAAACTTCAGGTAATTATTTTGCTGTTTTTTTTTTTTTTTTTAAGCTGGCCTATAAACTTAAAAACAGCTCTGTCTGCAATATGTGCCGCCTCTTGTTTTTTCCTCCACATTAATTCCTTTTATCACAAGATGTCCTCAGTCCTTTACGATGAAGGACATACTGTGAGTGCAGCACATCATGGACCCACCCTCTGAGGGGGTGTCACCATGCCACAATGCACTCATAATGTAAAGATGTCTCTGCATCATTGAGTACCTGCCAGAAAAGATCCAAAATGAAATATAAAATCTCTCTCCGGTTACCAGCCTCCAGACATCTGAAAGAGGTAAGTATTAAAAAAAAAAAAAAAGTATCAACCTTGGGGGGAGAAGAGGAGAGCGATTTTGGGCAGAGCTTTAAATTAAACAAATGCACAACCACTGTGTAGCACTGCAAATCAGGCCTGAGCACAAATTAAGAAACTTAGGATGTGACTATGTGTATACGTCCTGTGCATCTTCTGGTCCGTTTCAGGTCCAAATTCAGCCAAAAATTCTAACTGAAATCTGGCCCAAAACGGTGAACAGGGACGCATTGGCTCCCCTGCTGTGAGACGCTCCATGGTGCGGTGTGAACCCAGTATTAGGGCTCCTTCAGATGTGCGGCAGCCTTTACGGCTCCTCCAAAAAGCGATCTGAGGTGGAACTTATTTCAGAGGGTAATTGACAGGCAGCTGGTGTTGTTTCATCTAACAAAAGGCTAAACCACTGTGTGCATTGCACTTAGTTGCAGGGCAGTTGTGCTGCAGCCCCATAAAATGGGTTGCATTCGGTGGCGGTACTGCCTACCAAACATGACTAGAGATTTACATTTTTCCACAGCCATGAAGCAAACTCTCATGCCCATGCGCAGCAGCTGCATGTCTTTGTTCAGGTGGGTGGCCAGGATCACTAAAACCATTGCTCAACCGTCTGCTTCTACACCCCCCCCCCCCCCCCCCCCCAGCTGCATGTCCGAAATAAATAGCAAGGTTAACATTTATATATTTACATCTATCATGGGGATATATTATGCACATAGGCTGTGCACAGGTGTGCCAGGTGTGTGCCTGGGCACCCCCCCGTGTGGTGCAGATACCCCCTGTTTGGACCCCTGATGATTCACCAAAGCCCCCTAGTGGAGCTGCTAAAAAAACTGTAAATAAAAAAATAGAATTGTGAAAAATAACAAAAAATAAAATAATAAAAATAAAAACGACTGACACCATCCACTCCCCTACTGATACCAATCTCTGCCCTACTGACACTGTCAGTATATATACACATGCATATGTGTTTGAGCTTTGGGTTACATACCCTAATGCAATAGGCTGCGCACACCTATGATTATGCATGTATATCTAAAAAACATTACAAATGAATGATATGAATACGCTTTTATAACTGTTAATGTAAAATCATTATTAGTGTTCCTTTAAAAAAATATAAAAAAAATACTATTAATAATGTACAGTATATTATAGGCTTTTAAGATTCCAGTTATGTGTACCTGCCATGCTTTAGTTTCCGTGCTGTAATCTTAACGATTTTTATTACTCATAGGATTTCACATGCATCCCTATAATAACAGCATTTAGTACATAAAACTCATACAGCTCAGACTTCCTGCCATTAGCATGCCAGACTAGCCCAGCAGCCCCCTCGGCACGTGTCTTTACATGCTACAAGTGATTGCTTCAGCATTTTATTAGTTCTTATATTCTGAAGTTTCTGGTAAAGATTGTTAAGATTGTTGTGTTCTTGGTCTTTACCATAAAGATGTATCCAGTGGCGGAACTACCGCCATAGCGACACACGCGGCCGCTATGGGGCCCGCAGCTGCTATGGGGCCCCTGGGGAGGAGGAGGAAAGCATACTGCCGGGGCCCGGGGGTGGGGTGGCGAGCACTGCCCGCACGGGCCCCCAGCCAGGGGAAGTGAGGAGAGGAAGAGGCGCGCTGTCCGTACAAGGCAGCAGAGCGCTGTGTAATAGCTTTTATTTGAATGCCCTATGAGTTCCCGGGGCTCACCGTCACATAGCCCCACCTCTTGGCCCGACGCTTTTGATAGACAGAACGCCGGTCCAATGCGGGACATGTGACGTCATCAAAGGCGCCGGGCCAAGAGGTGGGGCTATGTGACGTTGAGCCCCGGGAACTCACAGGGCATTCAAATGTTAGCTATTACAGCGCTCTGCTGGACAGCGCGCCTCTTCCTCTCCTCACTTCCCCTGGCTGGGGGACCGTGCGGCCGGTGCTCGCCCCCCCCCCCCCCAATCTGAGAGAGCCCCACGCTCGCCAATAAGGGCTGCTGCAGTCTGGCTCACCTCTAACACTGCACAGGTGAGGCTGCATTGGGCACGGGGGAGGCTGCATTGGGCACGGGGGAGGCTGCATTGGGCACGGGGGAGGCTACATTGGGCACGAGAGAGGCTGCATTGGGCACGAGAGAGGCTGCATTGGGCACGAGAGAGGCTGCATTGGGCACGAGAGAGGCTGCATTGGGCACGGGAGGCTGCATTGGGCACGGGGAGGCTGCATTGGACACGGGGAGGCTGCATTGGGCACGGGGGAGGCTGCATTGGGCACGGGGGGAGGCTGCATTGGGCACGAGGGAGGCTGCATTGGGCACGGGGGAGGCTGCATTGGGCACGGGGGAGGCTGCATTGGGCACGAGAGAGGCTGCATTGGGCACGAGAGAGGCTGCATTGGGCACGAGAGAGGCTGCATTGGGCACGAGAGAGGCTGCATTGGGCACGAGAGAGGCTGCATTGGGCACGGGGGAGGCTGCATTGGGCACGGGGGCGGCTGCATTGGGCACGGGGGAGGCTGCATTGGGCACGAGAGAGGCTGCATTGGGCACGGGAGAGGCTGCATTGGGCACGGGAGAGGCTGCATTGGGCACGGGGGAGGCTGCATTGGGCACGGGGGAGGCTGCATTGGGCACGGGAGAGGCTGCATTGGGCACGGGGGAGGCTGCATTGGGCATGGGGGAGGCTGCATTGGGCACGGGGGAGGCTGCATTGGGCATGGGTCAGGCTGCATTGGGCATGGGTGGGGTCAGGCTGCATTGGGCATGGGCAGGCCACGCTGCATTGGGCACGGGTCATGCTGAATTGGGCACGGGTCATGCTGCATTGGGCACAGGTGAGGCCACGCTGCATTGGGCAAAGGTGAGGCTGCATTGGGCACGGGTGAGGCTGCATTGGGCACGGGTGAGGCTGCATTGGGCACAGGTGAGGCTGCATTGGGCACTGGACACGTTGCATTGGGCACAAGTGGGCACAGGTGAGGCAGTATTGGGCACAGGTGAGGCAGTATTGGGCACTGGCCATGCTGCTTTGGGCACAGGTGAGGCTGCATTGGACACTGGACATGCTGTATTGGGCACAGACCACGCTGCATTGGGCACAGGTGAGGCAGTATTGGGCATGGGCAGACCACGCTGCATTGGGCACAGGTGAGGATTATTGAAGCGCTAACACCGGGTGTTTGGAGTATCTTTATCTGTTGATTAAACTTTCTGGAATACATATATTGCTATTGTGGTGTAGGATCTGGGCTCTTTCTTTCTTCTCAGACTCGAACCACACACCCTTTGAGCCCCGCCCTTTAAACCACGCCCACTATTTAATTTAAGCCCCGCCATTTTTTTGTGGGGGGGGGGGGGGGGGGGGCCCATACAACATTTTGCTATGGGGCCCTGTGATTTCTAGTTACGCCCCTGGATGTATCTACAGATATTGGCACCTGAAAATTTATTATTTTTCACATATCTACAGTTTTTGCATTACAAAAAAATGACAACACATACCTGTAGGTACAAAGGAATAATAATCCAAGAACCTGTACGATAATAATAATTCATTTAGGTAACTGGTATTTCAGAGAGGGCTCTGTGTGCCAGCTGTGGCATGCGTGCCATAGGTTCACCATCACTGCTCTAGGGGTTTTGGTTTTTGGTATATTTAGGAACAGTTAACTTGGATGGGGATTGGGAGTGCATGGGATACCCGGTGTAACAGGAGTCACTTTGGGTGGGGGACTTGTGGAATCCTGCTTACCTTGGAGAGCTCTGGAATCTCCTTGTCCAGCTCCCCCCACCCCTTCTATGTGTAAATCACCCTGTGTCCATTAGGGGCACATGGTGTAGATAACCACAGTCTGATCTGTGCTAGTTGGACTTGCTGTACAGTCACACTGGAATGTTGTATATATGTAAATATCGTGTGTTGTCTCATGCTGTTGGACTCTTTGCTGGGGTCGTTTGGGGTGTTTATGTATTCCATTGTTCTATTGTTTGTGTCTGCCTTGTGAGAAATGTATTATGGGATGGATATTTGTATGTTCCTTATTGCTAATTGGACAGTTTACCCCACCCTGAATCCAAGGGATGGGGCATTGTCCCTGAGTGGATATCTTTTGTTACATGTGTTTCAATAAACAGTTCATGTACAGCTTTGTACCTGAGCTAGTCTCGTTTGGTTCTTACAATATTCGGCTGTAAAATCTGATATCTGAAGGTCCAGATTGGAGGAAGCAGTGTGCTGATGGAAGCACTCAAGCGGAGTGTGGGACCTTCCGTTACACCCGGAATGGAAGAAAACTGAAGAACTTTAAACAAACAGTTGAGGATCTGATGTGTTTCTGGCTGCTCTAATCCAAACTGTGAACTGTGCTGCACAACAGTGGGAGTGATAGTGCAGCAGCAATATGGAATAAAAGTTTCAAACAGTTGTGTTTAACCACTTCAGCACCGGGCGATTTTACCCCCTTCCTTACCAGAGCACTTTTTTCAATTCGGCACTGCGTCGCTTTAACTAACAATTGCGCGGTCGTGCGACGTTACACCCAAACAAAATTTTTCCCCAAAAATAGAGCTTTCTTTTGGTGGTATTTGATCACCTCTGCGGTTTTTATTTTTTATGCTATAAACAAAAGAAGATTGACAATTTTGAAAAAAAACACAATATTTTTTACTTTTTGCTATAATAAATATCCCATTTTTAAAAAAAAAAACAATTTTTTTACTCAGTTTAGGCCGATACGTATTCTTCTACATATTTTTGGTAAAAAAAATCACAATAAGCGTATATAGATCGGTTTGCGCAAAAGTTATAGCGTCTACAAAATAGGGGATAGATTTATTGCATTTTTTTTTACTAGTAATGGCGGCGATCTGCGATTTTTTTTCGTGACTGCGACATTGCGGCGGACACTTCGGACACATTTACACAGCGATCGTTGCTATAAAATTGCAGTGATTACTGTGTAAATGTGACTGGCAGGGAAGGGGTTAACACTAGGGGGCGCTGCAGGGGTTAATGTGTTCCCTAAGGTAGTGATTCTAACTGTGGGGGGAGGGGACTCACAAGGGGAGGAGACCGATCGGTGGTCCTCCGTACTGGGAACACATGATCGGTCTCCTCTTCACTGACAGGACGTGGAGCTGTGTGTTTACACACACAGTTCCACGGTCCCGCTGTTTTCACGGGCAATCGCGGGTGCCCGGTGGACATCGCGGCCGCCAGGCACGCGCACCGTGTCCCGAGCGACGCCGCTAGGCGGCCGGGAATGGTAGGACGTCATATGACGCCCACCCAGGATGGGAGATCCACCTTGTGGGCGTCATATGACTATGGGTGGGTAGGGAAGTGGTTAAGACACAGCACCTGGCTGTATTGCACGACACCTGGATGTTCTAGTCCCTAGGTTAGAGATGTAGCATGGTCCTGGCTGTTTTCTACTGCACTTGAGCTACACTTGGTCCCAGACATGTGAGTTAGTGCACGTCACTGTCTTTTCCTTCCCTTTGGGATGATGGCTGGTTTGAACTCACTCAGTCCTTTTAAGAAGCTCCCAAAATCCAGAGGGGCTGCTGTCGTGGCCTTTTTGCTGGATAGGCTACTTCTGGATTTGCTAGGAGTCTGCAGCTAAAACTAGCTAAGACTTAAAGAGGAACTGCAGTCTGCTTACATAATTTGTAATAAAAACATATTTGCCATTCTGAAGCTTCTCTCCAACCACTTTGCATATTATTTTATATATACTGTGATTCTGTACTTACCAAATATGCTGTAGAAATCTCCCTCCTCTGAGTCTGGCTGCATCCATTTTAACTGTGGGCAGCTGAAGCTGCTGCCTTTTCACTTCCTGGATTCACACAGAGGCACACCCCAGCTCTGCAGCTCTCATTGGCCCTCTTATGACTCATCCTCTCTCCCTTCCTGGCAAACTCTCATGAGAGTGATAGAGAGAGCTATGCATGATGTCATAAGCCTAGGCTTTTTACCAAACAAGAAAAAGGAAGTGGGCTGTATAAGGTATTTACTGGCAGAAATATTTTTTTTTTTTACTATCCAAAGTTAAAACAACAAGGGCAGAAGATTTAATAGATGGATAGTTGAAAAAATTACTGAAGTTCCGCTTTTAGCTGGTGAGTTCCTGAAGCCCCCCTCTCTTCCTACTCTCTCTCTTTGCCCCCAGCACAGGATTCACAAGTCAGATGGCTGTACTCCAGACTCTGGACTGACTACCAGACTTCTGAATATGTATGGGCTGTTTCCCCACTTTCTAGGCCCCGCCTTGCAAAGGATTGGTAGAAGCTCCATGATTATTTAGACTGCAGCCTCTGTCCCACCACCTACTATGTTCTGGAAACATCCAGAGAGTTCCAGAAGACAGGGGGAGGCAACAGAGCCACAGCCTGTGAAGCACTGCACAGCCTCTGAAAGACAATTAACCCCTGCTCCTCTGCCTACAGAGTAGCCAACTAAATTTGCCCAACATGCAAACTTACAGCGAGCTACATAACCAATTGTTAACCCTTAGTTTGCAGTTTTTTTTACCCATGAACTGTTTGCTATGTCTGAAATCCAACAGTAGAGAAACTTGACAGAGTATGGTGTAGGGTTGCACCAATACCTTTTTTGTTCTTAGTTTAGTAAGTTGATCATTTGGAATGGATTATCTTGAGGGATTTGATAATATTCCCCAGACTTAAGGCCAAATTGTTCAATGACTCAAACATAAACCTGTCTAGATATAGGTAATAGAGTTTGAGATGACTATCATTAGACCATATTAAATTTTTTCAATGCTCAGGAAACCAGGTTTTGTGTTAGTAGCTTACATATTTTCGCCCTGAACACAGGCATTAAAATAGTAATAATACTAGCTAACGACAATGTTGTCACTAGATGGATTGGCATAAAATAATACCCATACAAGGGTTAAAATTAGATGAATACTTTTCTAACGCGTTTCAAGGTTTTTCCTCTTCATCAGAGCCTTGGTCTGCGTGTTATAATATAGAGACAACTGGGGGGATAAACTCAAATGCAGTTGTCTGTAGTTTGTTTTTACTGGTCAGGAAGACCTAGTAATTAGTTCAGGTGTCTCAGCCAATGAATCCATGCCTGGAAGTCCAAGTCTTTGCTGGGCTAATGTGGCAATTCACCTGTCTAGGTTCTGTGCAGAGTCCACTGCTAAGTTGCAGCTGTGCAGCACTCAGCGTCGTTAACGCTCACAATCCTGACCAATAAAAACAAACTACAGACAACTGCTGTCACGTACCTTACAGCAGAGTCTGAAATGAGGAGGACGGCCTCTTGCACGGTCCCGGTCCTAGCACCCCTGGAGGTGGAGACAGGAACTTCTAGGGCAGCGGAAGGGTGCAGGTGCCTGTAGGCAGGTATATAGCAGGTCAAGAACAAGCAGGAGTTAGCAACGGGCTGGCAGAGAAGTACACAGACGGCAGGCAGGCTCGTGGTCGGGGACAGGCAGAGGTCAGCAACAAGTCAGGCAGCGAAGTACAGAATCAGGAGACAAAGCCGAAGTCAGAAGTTCAAGCCGGGGTCGGTGCAGGTAAACAAGGCAGACAAGGTTGCAGGGGTGATCCAAGAGAGTAGTCAGGAAGAGCCGGGTGTTCAAGATCAGCTGAAGTCAGACAAGGCAACAGCAAGGTATGCAGGAACAAGCTGAGACTATCCAGCACTGATGCTAAGTGGCTGCTCGTTTAAATAGGGCGCCGTGCGCCGCGATTCGCACAGTGCGCATGTCCGTTCCACAAAAATGTGCCGATGCGCACATCTGTGTACCAATGCACACATCTGTGCACCAATGCGCACATCTATACATATGATGAGCCGATGCACACATATGTTAGGAAAAGGTGCGCAAATGCACATATTGGATCCGGGATCACCTGCTTGGTGCGGAGGTTCCCTGACAACTGCATTTGAGTTTATCCCTCCATGGTGCTGAGAACAATGCGATGTGGAAGGATAAATCCCAAAAGTGAAGGATATTTCACTCATATGGTTACACCACTCAACTAGAGTTATACCTCCCATCCAGTTGTCTCTCTATTATAACACACAGACCAGGGCTCTGATTGGTCTTCTAAGAAGGAATCAACGCAGGTCGGATCAAGCGCCTCGAGGCGATTCAGTTCGCAGTTGCAGCGCTATACAAATCATTCATTCATTCAAGAGGAAAACCCTTGAAACGCGTTAGCTAAGTATTCATCTCTTTTTAACCCTTGTATGGGTATTATTTTATGTCAATCCATCTAGTGACAACATTGTCGTTAGCTAGTATTATTACTATTTAAATTTTTAATACGTAGTATCCACCCCTGTATTAACTCATTTGCTTATTGGAATAAACTCTTTACTATGATTCATGAAGGTTGGGAAGAAAGGAAAGAAGGGTATAGGGAGGGCAGGAGAGTGTTCCAGAACAGGGGGTGCTGATATAAATCCAAGGGGTTAGTGAATGCAAAGAGGAAAGGATCACCGCTACTCCTGACCAGCCCAGGTAAATAAATGATAAGGAGCAGCCTCAGCCTACATGTCTCCATCACACCACGCACGCTGATGCATTTCGCCCCGCTCACCGTTTCTCATGTGTCTGATCCATGAGATCTCATCTTTTCCAAGTTTTCCAAGATCTGGCTATTGATATTTTGGCAGCTAAGGACATAAAAAGATTAATGCCTGAGAAGATTGTGATATAATAGGGATAGGTATGTTGAAAAGCACATATAACCCATTTCAGAAGTTTTTGATTTTGGGGCATTGCCATCATGCATGAAAAACAGTGCCCTAATGTCCACAGTTGTGAAAATGTAGGAAAGAGGAACCAGGGAACATTATTGACAAGCAAGACAGATCTAGTTAGCCTCTTGAGAGACCTTAAAAAAATTGCTTCAAAGAGAGACATTTATGATGCCTTGAAAACTGCAGAGACTTCTTTTGTGTCATGTTTCTACATCAGCCAACTTGTCAATGTCAGACTCCCAAGCTGTCATAAAGAAAAGTTTAGCTGGGGGCTCTAACAGAAGTGAGTAGATCACGGTGGTTTCTACCCTCTGACCCGAGGTTTGTAGGCACCACTTTTTCTGATGTATGTAGAGTAAATGTGTATATATTATCTTCCAAAGGTGTGTGAAGATTTTGAAGAAACCATTGAATTTGGTGCAAACTAAATATTTCTGTTGTGGACATTTTAGGGTTTTCTGTGCAATGTTTCATAGTTAGTAAGCCTTTTGGTCAGAAATAGTGCCCTATACAAAAAAGCGACCATAGAAACACCTCTGGTTTGGAGCCTCGTGCGAATGTGGAATTGTTAAATAGTGGAGCCAAAGGTGTGTGTGGGATATTTTACGCAAAAAAACCCCCATAAACTAAACTAAAGTGCAATAGAATGGAGGGAGACGGTTTATGTGTAGAGGGAAGACACATCAAAAGGTCAAGTAGAACGTTAGGGGCAGTGAGGGATTCCATAATGATCCAGTGAGCTTTAACATGATGTAAATAAACTGCTGAGAATTCAGGTAATTGAGATACTTTTTAGTAGCTGGAAAGGTTAGAACTCAGTTTTGTCTAAGAGAGTTTTCTTGGGTAGTTTTTATAAATTTTATCACTAGAATTTCTGAAGCTTTTTGCTATCCACAATAATTTGGAGCTTTCTGAGGTAAGATTATTCTTGGTAAGAGAGTCATTTTGACTGAGCTAATTCTACATGGCCAAGAAAATTTACAAGAATACTACTTATCCAGCACCATGGACAGCTTCTTAAATACAGTAAAGGAGGGTGAATTGCTTGACAGTTGAGTAAGCCCCCATTCACATCGGGCCGTTTTGACATGTCAAATCACCACCTATTGCCAGCAACGGCACTGTCCAAACTGGTACGACACTGACTTTGCAGCTCCACACCGAATCACAAAAGTAGTTCCTGCACTACTTTTGGTGACTTTGGGGGTAATTTCAATACACATGAAATTATTCCTGAAGTTGGACTGAAATGCGGGTTTGAAATCATGTGAGTTCCGCTGAACTCACACGATTTCAAACCCGCCTTCAGTGTGAACACAGGCTTAAGCCCCATACACACGGTCGGAAAATCCGACCACCAAATCCATCGGATTTGGTCCGACGGATTTAGTCCGACACTGGTGTTGCATACACACGGTCGGACAAAGTTGTCGGAAAATCCGATCATTCTGAACGTGGTGACGTTTGTTGCCTACGACGGGACTACGTAGAGGCTAG
This sequence comes from Lithobates sylvaticus, assembly GCA_028564925.1. Classification (NCBI taxonomy): domain Eukaryota; kingdom Metazoa; phylum Chordata; class Amphibia; order Anura; family Ranidae; genus Lithobates; species Lithobates sylvaticus. The sequence continues at coordinate 525,372,196 of CM053026.1, forward strand.
TAGCCAATAGCTTTGGTCTTGTAATGTGATCTGAGCATGCGTGGCACTTTGTCCGTCGGAATTCGATACACACGATCGGAATTGGTGTGATCGGACTTTGTTGTCGAAAAATCTATCCAGCAGGAGATAGAACTTTGTCCGTTGGACAATCCGAGGTAAACTATCCGATGGTGCCTACACACGGTCGGAATTTCCGACAACATTGTCCGATAGGACAGAATCCATCGGAAAATCTGAGCGTGTGTATGGGGCTTTAGACTGGATCACAAAAGTGCTAATTATGTTTTTCTGTAGTTTTGTGGCATTTAAAAGCTATCCTGTTAAAAGCCCATCTTAGTGAGCTTCAATTTGGGACTACCGTTTCACTTTACCGCTGTAAACTCATATTTCTAAAACTTTTTTCCTCGAGAAATCAAATGTTTACAGTTATTAGAACAATGCACATGTAGTTCTGGCACAATTTGTGTCTTTCAAACTCTGCTTTTCATGTTGCATCTAATATGACTCTTTGTTATCATGATAAAGGTAACTCTGACCTAAAATATTTCATATTGTATTCGTTGTGTCCATTAGTACCCATTAATGAAGAATTGTGCATGTATTGTGTTAACAATGAACTGTCCAAAACATCCAACATTCAAGGACAGATATCTTCCATCACATAAAGCTTAACGACACATTTGGTATTGTGTTTTTTTTTTGCTTCAGAATGAACCATATGCAACTCTGAAATACCGTGGTGTGCACTTTGGAAAGTACTCAGGAAAACGTACTGAATTTCAAAAGCATGATGGACCTGGCCCAGGGGAATACGATATAGATCAGTATGTATGACATTTTTCCCAGGTTTTTTATTAACTCTTACATGACACTTACTGCTATGTTTCTCCAATAAGTAATTCAAAGCTGCTTGATTTTCTAAAGAGGCGCTTAGATGGGTATTTATGCTCCAGCTTGTAGCGGTGGCAGATTTTATTGCATTGTGAATTATATTCTAGCATTTAACTGCTAGTGTTGTAATAGGAACTGTCAAAACCAGTTTTCATATAATGCATAATGGATAATATAGCCTTCATAAAAGGAGTATAGTAAGGGATCAGAGCCAGAAACTGAAGCCAAACTATGCCCTGGGATTGTGTCCTTTCACTTGATAGCCAGAAAATCTGATAAAACGAAGCTGGTATGAATTTGCAAATAGAGCAGTAGTCAAAACCACAATCGTGTACAGGAATTTTTTTTTCTGTAAGTCATAAAAGCCTTAAGTTTCATATCCTACACTGATAAGACCTAACAAGTTTCGAACAGAAGCATTTTTAAAGTGTATCCATAGGTAAAACATAATTTTTTTAATTTTGGATATACAATAGTGGGACAGTGTTAGAAGCTCTGTCCTGATTTTATTGCTGCCATTGTATTCGCTTGAGAGATTAACCTTCTTCATTTGTCCTTGTGACTGAAAATAAGGAAACAAAAATCTAAATTTTACAGTTGTCACTGGAACGTGAGATGACACTTTTGCTATGAAAACATTTCCACTGACTTCCTGTAGTGCCCCTGAGACAGGAAGTGAAGAGAAGTCTCCCCAAAAAACACAAATATAACAAACAAAAAAAAAAAAAAATCTAAAAAAATTCTCCAGAAATGTGTAATTGCCAAAGATGTGACTGTCAAGATGGATAGATTCCTTTTGGGATTAAACTCTTGGTGTAAGTAGGTTTAAGTCCAATAAAGAGCTAAGCAACTGTGAAGATAAAAAGTACACATTTTAGAAGTAGCATATTTAACAGCTAAGTAACATTTTGTTTTAAGAGGGAGTGAATTAACAGTATCAATGTTTTCATGGTTAGGAATACAATATTCACAATACAGTCATTTACTTTTTCTCATTTCACAGTAGCAGCCTATTTCCAGGAGCATTGTTAACACACAGTGCAGCAACATTATAGTTCTCTATCGGTTCAATTAAATATTTAATTTTGTTCATTAGAAATTAATTATTCATATAATATCTTCTTCCTATTTTGGCCCTCATTTCGATAATGGAAACATAAAATCATTTGCCATTGTAAAATGGGAAATTTCTGTGTAGAAACATACATTTAGAATAATACATGTTACTAGAGAGTGTTTAAAGGTTAAAAAAATATATATTTTTTGCAGGTTACCGGTTTTCATTTCACCTGCAGGTTAAATGCATTGTTCAGTCATGCATCAACTGCAAAGTACAGACTATGTATTTTGCACAATTATCCTTAGTCTACCGCCATACAAATATTTACTGTACATTTGCGATAGGTATATGCTAGTGCTTTAGATATTTATTGTATATGTATTATTTTTTTTTTACATGTGTATATATATATATACATACATATATATATATATATATATATATATATATATATATATATATATATACAAACACACACACACACACTGGTTATAAAAAGTCTACACACCCTGTTAAAATGTCAGGTTTCTGTGATGTAAAAAAATGACACAAAGATAAATCATTTCAGAACTTTTTGCAGGTTTAATGTGACCTATAAACTGTACAACTCAGTTGCAAAACAAATTTAAGGGGGAGTAAAAAATAAAAAATAAAATAATGTGGTTGCATAAGTGTGCACACCCTCTTATAACTGGGGATGTAGCTGTGTTCAGAATCAAGCAATCATATTCAAACTCATGTTAAATAGAAGTTAGTACACACCTGCCATCATTTAAAGTGCCTCTGATTAACCCCCAAAAAAGTTTAGCTGTTCTAGTAGGTCTTTCCTGACATTTTCTTAGTCGCATCCTACAGCAAAAGCCATAGTCATCAGAGATCTTTCAAAACATCAGAGGGATCTCATTGTTAAAAGGTATCAGTCAGGAGAAGGGTACAAAAGAATTTCCAAGGGATTAGATATACCATGGAACACAGTGAAAACTGTACTCAATTGGTTTTGTAACTAATATGGCTACAATCAACTCAAGCATAAACTGTATCAGATTAAGAAAACATGTTCAAGCTGTTATGAATGTTGACTGTCCCAACAAAAAGTCCTGGCACATGCATTTCAAGTGAATGTGCACCCGAAAATGAAACTGCATTGTATTATGGAAAGAGGAAATAATAACACTAGGTATTATTTTTAATAAAACTAGGTACTTCCAATGGTACCTACTGTATATCTGCACAGAAGTTAAGAGCCCACATATATAGTATTTCTTGCAAAAATTAAGCACCAGAATGACAAGCAGCAGGTTTCTTCCATGCAGTTTAACTTTTTAACATAGTATGCAGAGCCTTACGGGGTACCTCATCACATCAACCTCTGCCTTGGTAGAGCTACTTTACTTTCCAGTGACTAACAGTCATACTAGCACACACATACTTATAACAGTTTGGTCAGAAACAAAAGAAACCTTCCTTGGAGAAACTCTAGGCATCTATAGAAAACTCAACTCTTCAACAAAAACTGGCCTTTAATTTGTGTTTAGGGGACCATTAATACTTAATAGACTGGAATCTAAAGTAAAACTAAAGGCACTTGTTTCATTTTTAATAGTATAAGGGAGGATTAGACCCCCTGTTAGTTTTTTCTTTATTTTTTTTGAACCATATATGTCCTATTGAGATTTCTCTTCACTGCCTGTTCCATAGCCAGGAAGCGAGAGGAGATCCCTCCAAAGTTTTCAGCAGGGTCACCGGAACTAGTTCCACAATTTGGAATATTTCCTCTCTATTCTTGCTCTGGTTACATTCCAAAATTCAGGAATTTATTTCATTTTTACTTTTAATGATAACAGTAAACAGGTCAAATAGAAAGGGGGAATCTCCCTAAGGGCTTGTTCACACTTGCTAAATTACTGACACTTGACAAATGCTCCTATAGCGTTTGTAAAGCGTTAGTATGGGCGTCAGACAGGAGTCAATGAGCTTAATGCCCTGTACACACGGTCGGACTTTCCAACGGAAAATGTGCGATCGGATTGTGTTGTCGGAAATTCCGATTGTGTGTGGGCTACATCGGAATTTCCGACACACAAAGTTTGAGATCTGGATCTAAAATTTTCAGACAACAAAATCCGATCAGTTAAATTACGATTGTGATGCACAAAGTGCCACGCATGCTCAGAATAAATTACGAGACGAAAGCTATTGGCTACTGGCCTCTTTATAGTCCCATTGTATGTGTTGTACGTCACCTCGTTCTGAAGGATCGGATTTTCCGACAACTTTGTGCGACCGTGTGTATGCAAGACAAGTTTGGGCCAAAATCCATCAGAAAAATCTGATGGATTTTGTAGTCGGAATGTCCGACCTTGTCTACAGGGTATTAGAATGGGGCATTTTCCAAGCGTTAAAAAGGTCCCTAAACACCTATTCGCAGTTTTGAAGCGTTTGATGAACATTAAAACTGCTCCACAATGGAAAGTGACAGATTTTAACGCTCTGCAAGTGCCCCAAAACCGCACGGGAAAATGCCTGCCAAGTGTTTGTGGAGAGTTACCACAGACTTGAATGGGAGGAGTTGAAAAGCTTCAACGCCTCCTGAATCGACAGGAAGCTTCAATTTTGAAGTGAAGCAACGCTAACGCCTCATGTTTTTTTAATGTGAACAGCACAATGTGCTGTCTATTGAATCTTGTGCATAGGCGTTTGAGGGGCGTTTTTAACGCCTGTCAAACGCCTGTTCTTAAGCCAGTATGAACTAAGCCTTACAGGGAGCACAGACAGCAATAAAAACTGAAAGGTGTTCTAATTCCTCTTCACTCTACCTAAAACAAAAAAAAATGCCCTTATGCCACGTACACACGATCGGACTTTCCAGCGGAGGTCCGCTGGACTTTACGAACGTGTGGACTTGCCCACACACGCCCGGACTTTTCCGGCGGACAATTCCCCGGAGTTTTGGCGTAAGTCCGTGGGACTTTTGAAATGAATGGACTTGACGACACATGGAGTAAAGTCCTTTCATTTATAACGTGACTCCAGGTAGACGAGACTAGCGAAAGAAGTCAATGTCGCCGCCTCGATCGACACCTCGCTAGCCCCCTCACCTGGTATGGATTTAAAGGGGAATCCCTACCCCAAAAAAACGGCATGGGTGTCTCCCCCAAATCCATATCAGACCCTTATCCGAGCACGCAGCCCAGTCAGTCAGGAAAGGGGGTGGGGACGAGTGAGAGCCCCCCTCCTAAGCCGTACCAGGCCGCGTGCCCTCAACATGGGGGGTGCCCTGGGGAAAGGGGGGCCCTGTGGCCCCCACCCCAAAGCACCTTGTCCCCATGTTGATGAGGACAAGTGCCCCTTCCCGACAACCCTGGCCGTTGGTTGTCGGGGTCTGCGGGCGGGGGGCTTATCGGAATCCGAGAGCCCCCTTCAATAAGGGGGCCCCCAGATACCGGCCCCCCATCCTATGTGAGTGAGTATGGGGTACGATGTACCCCTACCCATTCACCTAAGGGAAAAAAGTGTAAATAAAAAACACAACGCCTTCTGCTTCTGCTTCTTCTGCTTCTTCTTCTTCTTACTTCATCCGATGTTGACACGACGCCGTCTCCGCTTGCAATGGCCCAGACGTGTTGCGCTGCCAGTTATATAGGGACAAGGGGTGTGGCCACAGCTCATGTCACATGGGGACCCCGTACTCCTATGATGTCACAGTCCCGGAGGATGCTGGGACTGTGACATCATAAGGGGCGGGGTCACCATGTGACATGAGGCAGTGGCCCCGCCCCTTGTCCCTCTAAAACTGGCAGCACACCACGTCTGGGCCATTGCAATCGGAGACGGCGTCATGTCAACATCGGATGAAGAACGAAGAAGAAGAAGAAGAAGCAGAAGAAGCAGAAGAAGCAGAAGGAGGCGACGGTGACAAAAGCCCAGGCCACCGCTAGTAAAAGAGCTAGCAGAAGATAGCGGAGGCCCGGCAAGAAGAACAGAAGAGCGGGACAAGACCCCCGAAGTCGTAACAAGACCCCCAGATGGCGACGACGAAGGAGAAGCCTGACTCCTCCGCTAGTAAAAGAGCTAGCAGAAGATATCGGAGGAGTCCGACGAGAAGACCCCCCAAGACGGAAGAAGACCCACGGAGCTGTGTAATAAAGTATTTTAAAAACTTGTGTTGTTATTTATTTACACTTTTTTCCCTTAGGTGAATAGGTAGGGGTACATCGTACCCCATACTCATTTACATAGGGTGGGGGGCCAGTATCTGGGGGCCCCTTTATTAAAGGGGGCTCCCGGATTCCGATAAGCCCCCCGCCCACAGACCCCGACAACCAACGGCCAGGGTTGTCGGGAAGAGGCCCTTGTCCTCATCAACATGGGGACAAGGTGCTTTGGGGTGGGGGGGCCACAGGGCCCTCCTTTCCCCAGGGCACCCCGCATGTTGAGGGCACGTGGCCTGGTACGGCTCAGGGGGGGGGGCGCTCGCTCGTCCCCACCCCTTTCCTGACCGGCCGGGCTGCGTGCTCGGATAAGGGTCTGATATGGATTTGGGGGGGCCCACATGCTGTTTTTTCGGCGTAGGGATTCCCCTTTAAATCCATACCAGGTGACGGGGCTAGCGCGGCGGCATTGACTTCCTTTGCTAGTCCCGTCTACCTGGAGTCACGTTCTAAATAAACTGACTTTACTCCATGTGTGGGGCAAGTCCTTTCATTTCAAAAGTCCCGCGTACTAGCACACAGACGGCCGGATTGTCCGGCGGACAATTTTGAGTCAAAACTTCAAACTAAATCCGACGGACTTTTGAGGAGAAAAAGTCAGCCGGAGCCCACACACGGGCGGATTGTCCGGCGGACTCTAGTCGTGTGTACGCGGCATTAGTCTTACTTTAAGAGCCCAGAACAATGTCCTATAAATTTGTAAAACAGCCGGTAAGGCTTGGTTCACGTTACTGCTTCCCAATGTGCAGAAAAATGTGTTGCTCTGTAGCAGACCCATGGGTGTGCCATTAATTCCTAATGACACCCCCATACATCAGCAGATTTGTGAATTTTCACACACCGAAACCTCATGGTGCCACAACATCATGGTTTCCTGGTGTTGGTGCGGTTCAGCGTGGTGCTATTAAAAAAAAAAAAAAAAGGATGAGGACTTCTTTCTCCTGCGTTTCTCGTAGGTAGGGCAACCCCTTGAAATGAATAAGCTGGCTGACACGCAGCATGCAGCTGCACAGATGTGAACCAAGCTGAATGTAACCTGCATCCAGAAAGCACAAAAAGATTTGGGATGAAGTTGCCCTACTTGTTACGTTTCGATTTTCATATATTTTAAGGATTGTGTGCCTGTAAATAGCGGTAGCATTACAATTCGCATGTATCAGCAAATTCATTTACAGTAGACCCCAGTGACTGCATCCTTCAGCGTAAGTGCGTGAGTCTCCATTAGTGAGTGATCTGGCCCCCATTAGAGCCTGTAAACATAAGGGGGAAAGGCTTTCTCTCTGTACTTGTTTAGATGTCTGTGCAATCTGAACTGCAGACTCATAAATCTTTCTTTGAACTTTCTAAAGGGAAAGTGCACTGCATTATGAGAATGTCAACTCCAAGAAGGAAGACAAGAAAAAATATGAGCCATTCATTCCACGCTATCACGAAGTAATCGTATTACAGGAAGAGAAGAAGGTAAAGTCAATTTGGCTGTTCATGGTGCTGAAATACAATCATTAACTACGAGAGTGGAACTTGTGAATTCCAGGCCCATATGATTAGAAATAAACTTAAATAACTGCAACAAGCAATGCACAGCGCAAGTTGAAATGGTTTAAAAAAATAAAAAGATCAATCTGTAGTTTACTTGAAATACATTCATTCTTAATTATCTCAGTGATTTTTTTTATTGATTTGCAGAAGAACACTGAGTTTGTACAAATGAACTAGGCCAGCATCTGCTATAGAATTTATTCTGCTAGATAAAGGCATATAATAATAAGCTATAAATATATATGCTAGTAATCTAACAAATGTGTGCATTTATTAACCACGTCAGCCCCGGAAGGTTTACCTTCATGACCAGGCCATTTTTTGCGATGCGGCACTACGTTGCTTTAACTGACGATTGCGCGTTCACGAGACACTATACTCAAACAAAATCTATATCCCTTTTTTCCCCCACAAATAGAGCTTTCTTTTGGTGGTATTTGATCACCTTGGTGGTTTTTATTTTTTTTGCGCTATAACAAAAAAAATACTTTTTTCTACTTTCTCCTATAAAACACATCCAATAAAAAAATATAAAAATCTAATTTCTTCATAAATTTAGGCCAATATGTATTCTGCCACATGTTTTTGGTAAAAAAAAATCCCAATAAGTGTATATTACAATATACAGTGATCAGTGCTAAAAACATACTAAATGCTAAAATAATGCACTGTCACTGTATATCTGACACTGGCAGCGAAGGGGTTAACATCAGGGGTGACCAAACGGTTAAGTGTGCTCCTAGGGAGTAATTTCTAACTGTGTGGGGGATGGTTTAACGGGAGATGTTCCTGATTAGCAGAAGCACCAGATCTCTCTCTTCCTCTCTGACAGACCGGCGGTCTGCCTTGTTTACATAGGCAGACCACCGTTCTGCCTCTCCAGTGAATGATTGGCGTACCTGTATGTTGTTTCCTCTTTGGGATCTGGGTCCTAACGGCCATCACGGGCCCCAATACAGGTACGTTGTTTCGCGCAACCGGGCCGCCCTGCCACAGTAAATGTACGGGGGGTGGTCCGGAATTGGCTAAAAATATATATATATTTTATTGCAGTATATATTATATGAAAACATGAAAAGGCTCCAGTAAGTTTGGCATATACTGTAGTTAGTGACACCAAGAAATCGTACCTATTCCTCTTCTTGTCTGCAGAGATATAAGGGTGCTCTGTGGGGGCCATTATACTTGGACCATTTTGAATATAGATCAGGCGTTATCTGAAATATGGCCCTTTTTCATGTCATCTTCAGAAAAAGAGACAGGATCTGTAATTTTTACAGACCTACATTGTTGCAGTTTAACCACTTGAGTGCCCAGGAATTTTCCTCACATTATATCATGTGATTTCCCTGAGGCCGCATTTTTTAAAAGGTGTAGGGAGCTTTTCCCTGCTTTTCCTGCAGGTACAGCAGCCCATTCAAATTAATGGGCTGTTGTGCCTGCATAACCCCGAGTCACAGCAAACACATAGGTGTGAACCTAACGTAATAAATAATAACAATTTAAAAAAAAACGGGGCACATATTAGCACAACAACATTTTCACAGGTTTGCAACCACTAAAAATACTAATAATATTGCATTCACTTACTGTATGTGAGCATTTGATATTTGTGCAGTAAAAAAAAAAAAATGTGTGTATATATATATACAGTATCTCACAAAAGTGAGTACACCCCTCACATTTTTGTAAATATTTTATTCTATCTTTTCATGTGACAACACTGAAGGAATGTAACTTTGCTACAATGTAAAGTAGTGAGAGTACAGCTTGTATAACAGTGTAAATTTGTTGTCCCCCTCAAAATAACACACAGCCATTAATGTCTAAACTGCTGGCAACAAAAGTGAGTACACCCCTAATTGGGCCCAATTAGCCATTTTCCCTCCCCTGTGTCATGTGACTCATTAGTGTTACAAGGTCTCAGGTGTGAATGGGGAGCAGGTGTGTTAAATTTGGTGTTATCGCTCTCAATCTCTCATACTGGTCCCTGGAAGTTTAACATGGCACCTCATGGCAAAGAACTCTCCGAGGATCTGAAAAAAAGAATTGTTGCTCTACATAAAGATGGCCTAGGCTATAAGATGATTTCCAAGACCCTGAAACTGAGCTGCAGCGCGGTGGCCAAGACCATATAGCGGTTTAACATGACAGGTTCCACTCAGAACAGGCCTTGCCATAGTCGACCAAAGAAGTTGAGTGCACGTGCTCAGCGTCATATACAGAGGTTGTCTTTGGGAAATAGATGTATGAGTGCTGCCAGCATTGCTGCAGAGGTTGAAGGGGTGGGGGGTCAGCCTGTCAGTGCTCAGACCATATGCCGCACAATGCATCAAATTGGTCTGCATGGCTGTCATCCCAGAAGAAAGCCTCTTCTAAACATGATGCACAAGAAAGCCCACAATCAATTTGCTGAAGACAAGTAGATTAAGGACATGTATTTCTGGAACCATGTTCTGTGGTCTGATGAAACCAAGATAGACTTAATTGGTTCAGATGGTGTCAAGCGTGTGTGGCGGCAACCAGGTGAGGAGTACAAAGACAAGTGTGTCTTGCCTACAGTCAAGCATAGTGGTGGGAGTGTCATGGTCTGGGGCTGCATAAGTGCTGCCGGCACTGGGGAGCTACAGTTCATTGAGGGAACCATGAATGCCAACATGTACTAGGACATACTGAAGCAGAGTATGATCCCCTTCCTTCGGAGACTGGGCCGCAGGGCAGTATTCCAACATGATAGCTACCCCAAACACACCTCTAAGATGACCACTGCCTTGCTAAAGAAGCTGAGGGTAAAGGTGATGGACTGGCCAAGCAAGTCTCCAGACCTAAACCCTATTGAGCATCTGTGGGGCATCCTCAAACGGAAGGTGGAGGAGCGCAAGGTCTCCAACATCCACCAGCTCGGTGATGTCATCATGGAGGATTGGAAGAGGACTCCAGTGGCAACCAGTGAAGCTCTGGTGAACTCCATGCCCAAGAGGGTGGGAAAATAAAAATATGGGGGCATCACAAAATATTGACACTTTGACCCAATTTGGACATTTTCACTTAGGGGTGTACTCACTTTTGTTGCCAGCGGTTTAGACATGAATGGCTGTGTGTTGAGTTATTTTGACAGCAAATTTACACTGTTATACAAGCTTTACACTCACTACTTTACATTGTAAATGACTGTTCGGATTATCCAGCACTGGGGTCTCTGAACCCCCAGGCCTTCAAACCCACTCCTGCTATCCAGCGCTGGGTTCTCTGAACCCCTAGGCCTTCAAGCCTGCTCCATGCTCTACATCTCTCCTCTCTTCTCTTCCTCCTCCTGCTTCTCCCCAGGAAGCATGTTACCCCCAGCTTATGTGCGAGTCCTGCCCCTGCCTATGCAAATTAATGATTGGTCCAGAGCTCTCCACACAAGCTGCCTGCCAGTCCAGTCCCAAGTCCTGCCTCGCTTCCAGAACATTTCCACTGAAAGGTTGAGGGGATCTCTCTGAGTGTAGGTGGCCACACCCCCTTCTATTCTATCACTCCCCTCTCCCAGAATAAACAACCAGGCCAAAAAATATAAGGCCCTGGCCAAATTTACCTATCACTATTTACAAAAAACTATTAAACACCCACCTAAATGTGGTGGGCGCTACATGTATATGTGTGTGTGTGTATATATATATATATATATAAAAATATATATATTCTCTCAGTATACATACTTTCTGTATATTTATTTATTTTCTATTTTATTACACTTTCTACTCATAATGGTTTCTAGATCTGGACAGTAAAGATCAGATGCAGATTCACTTTTAATATTAATCTATTGTTGGCTACGGTCAGCCACCAGTAGATCACTATAGCCATGATCTACTGCAGATAGGAGAGGCTCCGCAGCTCTGTCTAATACTCTGTAATGGCAGGAATTGCTATGATGTCATTAGACTCCCAATGTAAACACAATATAGAAGCCCTGTATTTGCACTCTCTTCTACAGTCTTTAGAAGGATCAAAAACCCAGGATCATTGACAGCCTGAAGATCTAGAGCTGGAAGTCACTGGCACTCAGGACTTAAAGGAATTGTAAAGACAGAAGTTTTTTTTTTTTAAATCTTAATGCATTCAATGCATTACGATAAAAAACTCTACTGAGTGCAGCAGCCCCCCTCAGCCCCCCTCATAATTACCTGACAACTCTATCCAGCAATGTTGCATGAGAGCCTCGGCTGTCTGGAACTCTCCCTCCTAAATGGCTGAGACACAGCAGCGGGCACAATTGGCTCCCGCTGCTGTCAATCAGTGAAGTCAGTGAGCCAATGAGGAGAGAGAGGGGGGTGGGGTTGAGCCACGGCTCCATGACTGAATGGACACACAGAGCAGCGGCTCAGCTTGGTGTGCCCCCATAGCAAGCTGCTTGCTGTGGGGACACTCAGGTGGCGAAGGACCAGAGAAGAGGAGGATCTGGGTTGCTCTGTGCAAAACCAACTGCACAGTGCAGGTAAGTATAACATGTTTGTTATTTTTAAACAAAAAAAAACCCTACTTTAATATCACTTTAACATCCCTTCAAATGCTGTCACTATTTGGGTATTTAGACAGCTGCAAGCACTGTGGCTGTCAGAATACAATAGCAGGCAGAGGGGAATTCCCTTATCTATGCGTGTCTGGCTAGCCTTAGGTTGCATAAAGCAGTAGACAGAAGGTCCTGTCCAAATAAGCTGGTGCAATATCAGAAGACATAGTTGAGAGGAAAGGCAGCTATATTGTGTCCCATATACCTTACTCTGTAATGGTACCTCATAATGTACTGTTCTATATGTCTGTAATACATTGAACATATCTACATTCTGGATAGTTTTTTCATCTTCAATAATTTTTTTTATAAAAAGAAAAAAAGGTTTGGCTAAGCTTACATCCTGTAGGTTACTGTAGCTACAGGGCCAATTTATATCCTGAGACTTTGGCAGAAAACTGCTTTTAAAGTGAAATGATCACCAACAAAAGAGTACTTGGATAAAATTCACAATCATATGTAGTCTTTCAGTGTTCAGACAACGTTACAATATAATTGCGAATTCAATTGCATGAAGGCAGGCAGTTTTATAAGGGAGAGGAAAACCGCTGAATTTTGTTGATTACTCAGTAATGAAGTAGAATGAATGACAGATTTGTTTCACAAGTACACTCCAACCAAAACAGAAAATTAAGCATATTGCCAATAATGAAACAGCTTATCTGACTTGACGGGTCCAATTTTCCCCATGCAGGCATTACGGTAGTACTCCAGGCCTTCCTAATGCTTAATGTCTCAGTGGCCTGATGATTATTCCGTGTCACTGGGTCACAGTCTTCCTCCAACTAAGCTGCGGCTTTCTATCTACCGTGACAGCTACTGCTGTCACATCCTGCTCTAAATGCCCATTCTCTGCCCTCATGCCCATAGTTGACATGAAAAATATACTGCACATGTGTCTTTGTCATGTCAGCTAAGGACAGTTGGAGCATAGGGTGTGGAGAATGTGTGTGTTAGAACATGGTGTGGAATGGCTTTCTGTCTGCTTTTTGCATAGTTACTGGCAGGGTTTTTTTTGTACCCTTTCCAAAAAGAAAAGAAAGGTTCAACTATACATACACTTAAGCATCTAACCGAGAGAGTATGCATTCACCAAATATATATTGCCTAACTACGTTGCTTCTTGAATCTTTGACTAGGTAGTCAATTAGTCAATAAGTCAGGGGATGACAATACCAGCTAAGCAACAAGCAAGATAATAACTTGGAATTCTGGGATAACCATATCAGTTACCACAGCTTCCTGAGCAGAGAGCTGGCGACTGTCAGTCAGCAGCTCTCTGCTCTGCCTCCCCCCCACCCCCGCACTTACTGGAGCAGTGGGCTGTTGAGGGGGCTCAAGCTCTCAGTGGCTGTACCAAGTGTCGGTCCAGGCATGTGGGCAGATCCTGACCATATGGTCGCGATCCTTCTCAAGCCTGGACCAGCTGTGTGACATCAGCCGACAGCAGGCTTCAGCCAAAGGTCAAACAGGTCAAAGGAGTGCAGAAGGAGCTGCACTCCTGTGATCCACAGGAGAAGTACAGCCTAACAAGCTTTGGCTGTACCTCTCCTTTAAAAGTGTTACCTTCCCCCTCCTAACACCTATACTTATTAACCTGTAAAAGAAAGATGCGTATACTTACCTATTTTCAGGCCACTTCCTTTGCCCACTTTCCCCTGTGTCAGCCAGCACCAATGCAGGGGAGAGGAGGAAGCGCTGGCAACATATGAGCTATTGAAGCCCATGACTGACGTCACCACTCCCAGGCATTACCAACCATCATTGGAGAACACTCTCTCCTTTTCCCTGCATCCGGCTCTGGCTGACACATGGGAAATCAATAGTTAAATATACAGATCTTTCTTAGACAGGTTAGAAAGTGTAGGTGTTTCGAGGGGGGAGGTGGCAGTTTTAAAAGTAGTTAGGTTCATCCCGGAATTCTTCTTTAAGGAGATCAGCAGTGTCTCTTATTTATAACCTCCATGGTTTCAAACAGCAGTCATCTTTTATCAATAAGTGATAAACCAAAGTGTAAATGGCAGCAAACCAGAGCAACCAATTTGACCTTCCCCTTTCACTGATCCGACTATAATACACAGAAAATGATATGGGCTATAGATATGATGTGATAATTGCTATTTGCCTTGCATTCTGAAATAAGTTTATATATATATATAACTGTGCAATATAATTGCTAAAATATAATGTTTTTAATTTTGGAAGTATTTTGTTGTGAACTTTCTTAACATACCACTTGGTGGTAGCAGATTTCTAGTTTTGTTGTAATAAAGCAGACTTCATTTTTTATTTCTGTTCTGTAGACAAAGTAGTACTTTTTTTCAGAGAAAGACTAAAATGTATTTTTAAAGGAAACTGCAAATACTAATTACAATATACAAGGAGTTGCCTTTCATTTAAAGCCTATCATCATAAGAGGTTGATAAAGGGTGACACAATCATGTGTGCAAAAAATAAAGCTGTGACATTTTATTACTAATGTTAACATGGAACCAGAACTTGTATAGTGTTTATACTACTCAAATTCCAAAAAAGTTGCGATGCTGTGTAAAATCGACATAAAAACAGAATGCAATAATTTGCAAATCTCATAAACCCACTTTTATAGAAAATAGAAAACATATCAAGTATTTCAACTGAGAAAATGTACCATTTTAAGAAAGAAATAAGGTCATTTTGCAAATTGATTTTAGAAACGTGACTCAAAGTTGGGACAGGGCCATGTTTACCATGGTGTAGCTTACCCTCTTCTTTTACCAACATTCTATAAATGTCTGGGAACTGAGGAGACCATTTTCTGGAGTTCTGACAGAGGAATGTTGTCCCATTCTTACCTGATATAGGATTGTAACTGCTCAACATTCCTCCTTCTTTGTCATATTTTTTGTTTAAAGATGCGCCAAATCTTTTCAATTGGTGAAGGTCTGGACTGCAGGCAGGCCAGTTAAGCACCTGGACTCTTCTACCACAAAGTCATGCTGTTGTCTCAGATGCAGTATGAGGTTTAGCATTGATGAAAATTATAAAATATGCAAGGCCTTCTCTGAAAAAGATGTAATCTGGATGGGAGCATATGCTGCTCTAAAACGTTCATATATCTTTCAGCATCGAAGGTGCTTTTCCAGATGTGCAGGCTGCCCATTCCATTCATACTAAGGCACCCCATACCACCAGAGATGCAGGCTTTTGAACTGATAACATGTCGGAAACCCCTCTCTGCTTCAGTCCGGAGAACGCTGTGCCAAAAAGAATGTCAGATTTCTATTAGTCTGAACTCAGAACAGTTTTTTTACATTGCAGCAGACCAGTTTGGCCCAGAGAAGATGGTGTTTCTGGATCATGTTCAGATATGGCTTCTTCTTTGCATGCTAGAGCTTTACACTTGCATTTTTGGATGGCATGGCAAACTGTGTTCACAGACCGTGATTTTTGAAAATATTCCTGAGCCCATGCAGTGAGGTCCATCACAGAATCAGGCCTGTTTTTAATTCCATTTTAATTCCAAAACCCGATAAGGACCCATATGAATGTACCTCATATAGGCCAATATCCTTGTTAAATTGTGACTATAAAATTTGGGCGAGGATATTGGCGAGGAGATTAAACACCGTAATAACATCTATAATCCATACAGACCAGACAGGTTTCATACCAGGTAAATCAACGTTGATAAATATACGCAGGACGCAATTGGTGGCACAAATGCGTGAATATATTCCAGAGACGGGGGCCTTGGCATCTTTTGATACAGCTAGAGCCTTCGACTCTGTAGAGTGGAGATTTCTGCAGGCAACATTGGGGAAGGTCGGTTTTGGTAATGGATTTAAACAGTGGGTTAAAATACTGTATGCAAACCCATGATCAAAGTTATTGATTAATGGAATACTGACCTCGTCAATACATTTATTTAGGGACATGAGACAGGGATGCCCATTATCCCCTCTTTTTTTTTTCTATTACAATAGAGTCATTGGCCCTATGGTTTCGGCAAACTGAAGAATACCAGGGGATAGAGTTGGGTGATAGCATAGAACATATTGGACTTTACGCTAATGATATTATATTGTATATGTGGGATATGCAGAGCACACTGGGAAAGGCAATGAGTATAATAGACACTTTTGGTCAGTACTTTGGGCTTAAGATTAACTGGCAGAAGTCCTTTCTTATGCCATTGCAGCAAGAATCAGAAAAGGAGGAAATGATAGATGCCCCACTTAAAATAGTGGACTCCTTTAAATACTTAGGAATCTACATAACAAGACAACCCTTGGATGCATTGATGGGTAATGTAAACCCATTGATGGAACATATTAAATGTAAGCTGAGGATCTGGAGTAAGTTGTCATTGTCAGTGGTGGGCAAAATAAACTTAATAAAATGATTTTTTTACCAAAGTGTTTATAGATTTTTTCACACACCCCAGTGGTATTGCCTAAAAAGATTTTTAAAAGCTTGAACTTTCGATTTACTAAATTTATATGGGCTAATGGCAGATGCAAAGTAAAGCTTACAACACTACAGCGGCCAAAATCAGAGGCAAGACTGGCTCTGCCAGATATGTCCCTGTACTACCTTATGGGGCAATTAAGACATCTGCGTACTTAGTTGATACAGGAACAAAGCCTGGGAGTGGAGAAGTATCTCTTAAGGATTGTCCATGCCGAGAATTTATTGATAGGGCTTGAGTCGCGCATGTTCTCTTTGGCACGATGGGTATGGTGGGAGGTGAAAAAGCTAACAGGATTTAGGGACATCCCATCTGAGGTACCCATGTGGAATAATCCCTTATTTGAGCAATTAAGTACACTGCAAGATAATATATTTTGGACGCAAAAAGGAATATTAGTACTGGATCAGGTTTATAAAAGTGCTAATATATGCTCATTTGATTCTTTAAAAACACAATATACCTAGCAGATACATTTTTTTTACAGATTCCTACCATTAATGCCATGTACACACGACCGGACTTTCCGACAGAAAAGGTCAGACGGAATCATTCTGATGGACCTAGAAATAGAACATGTTTTAAATCTTTCCGACAGAATCAATTCCTATCGGGAAAACTGTTCGTCTGTATGCTATTCCGACGGACCAAAAAATGATGCAAGGGCAGCTATTGGCTATTGAACTTCCTTTTTCTAGTCCCGTCATATGCGTTGTACGTCATCGCGTTCTAAACAAACAGACTTTGGTGTGATCGTGTGTAGGCCAGTCCGTTTCAGTGGAACTCTGTCAGAACTCCGTCGGAAAGACTGTCAGAGTTATAATGTCAGTATATCAAAATTCCCTCTTATTGGAATATTAAGAACTTAGGAACCAAGGGGATTAGTATTTAAATAGGGGCTGATTTCATACATTTAATGTGGTCCTATCCGGGTATTAGTAGATACTGGAGACAGGTCTTGGATATAGTATCAAAAGTACTTCCATATGAGAAATTAATGTATGAGCATAGAGGAACACCTCAGAAATATTATAGAATTTTGGATGGATGGTTGAACTCACCATTAACTCTTAGTGGACATTAATAATGTATAAGAGGGGCACAGATAGAAGAGGACTTGGATGGAAGTCAGAAAAATAGGGGAGGAGGGCACTGCAACCAGGGTATTTAGCTGTCTCTACTCTTTTTGATTTTTTTCTTTACATTCAGGTAGGAAATATAATGTGTATTGTATTTTCCTGTTTGGTTTGCATTGATTAATATGAAGAAACAAATGATTTGAGAAATTATGAAATGTGATATTATCAATTTTGTTAATGCAGACTTATGAAATACAAAGTATTTAAAAAAAAAAAAAAAGAATCAGTGAGAGCCAGAATATGATGAGCATCCAATATAGCATTTTGGCCTTGTCCCTTGCACACATAGATTTCTCCAGATTCTCTTAATCTTTTGATGATATTACTGATGTACTGTTGCTGATTATGTATTTAAAGTCTTTGCAGTTTTACGTTGAGGAATATTATTCTGAAATTGCTTTAAAATAAGATGCAGCTTTTTACAGATTGGTGAACCTCTGCCCAGCTTTACCTCTGAGACACTCTAGCTCTTTTTATACCCAGTCATGTTACTGATCTATTGCCAATTAACCTAATTAGTTGCAAATTCCAGCTCTTCCTTGTTAGTACTACTTTCTTTGTCAGCTTTTTGTTGCCGTGTCCCAACATTTTTGAGACATGTTGCTGCCCTAAATTTTAAGATTACCTTATTTTTTTCATAAAATGGTTAATTTTCTCAGTTTAAACATTTGATATGTTTTCTATTGCGAATAAAATTTGGGTTTATATTTGCAAATTATTGCATTCCGTTTACATGTAGAGTTTACACAGCGTTGTGGTTGTATTAGAATGCATGTGAAGACCAGTTGTTCTTAAGAAATGTAAATTAAAGGTAATAAAATAATTAGATAATATACTGTATACTCTTCTACCAATTATAAGGATATCAGGACTCTATAAGGAGTTCTATTGCTGAAGGACATAGACCTAGGTAGTCATACCATAGATCAAGATAGACACACCTAAATCTATGGTAGAACAAATCAGGCACACCTTCTGAAATGCAAACAATTTTTGGACAGATGATTATCTGAAAATATGTGGAGTTTGCTGGAAAAGGCATAAATCGTATCTAAATCCAAAAGAAATAATATAAATTACTGCAGCTTACCAGTCCTTAGACTTGGTTTAACATTTGTTTTTTTTCAGGGCTTTTTTGCCTTTTATTTTTTAGTTTTTTACCTGGTGACCAGTAACAGCTTTCCTTTTCTAGGGTGACAAAACTCACTTTATGGTCAAGTATAACCTGATCCAGGACTGTTGGCTAAAGTTGTCTTTTATGTTTGTGTTGCACAGTATACGGCCTATATAATTTTACTGGTCTATGTATGTAACACATTTCAAGCTTTATGCAATGCAATTATACCTTTTTTTATTGAAATTAACATTGTAGAGCTTTATCGGGTGCCTGTATAGTATAGTATATATTCTTTGCAAATTGCCACGTGAAATAAGGATGGTGGCACCCTTCTTGTAACGTAGACATCCACCATAAGCTGTTTTATTATTTTAGATATATATATCAGTCTAGGTTTGTGTGGACCCATTTTCCCTTATCTATCAATAATCTCTAAGTAAAATCTAGATAGTACCTGCAAAATATGCTCATGGATATTCTTGAAGGACGGTCCTGTGAATTAACCCTACAACTTTCTAAAACAGAACAATAGACGTTAGTTCTACAAATGCTGCGATGAGACACTTTGTTTTATATAACACTTTTCTATGTAGATTTATTGGTACCATTACAGTAAGTGACTATATTTATGACTCTTCTAATGGACTGGGAATGTCGAACCCACATTTTGCAGATGCACATTGACTGTGACGAGAACCTTCTGCATACATTTCCAATATACATCAAAGGGTCACTTTGAGCGCTGTATATTAAGCTTGCCACATAGAGTGTTGCTTAGAAGTTATTGGTCCTGACCTGCAGTTTCTCTAGTACCGGAGCCAAAAACATTTAAAGTAGCGACTCAAATGGATTTGAAAATCACAGATGATTTATTTTACTTCCTAGCTCTGAAATGATTAAGAAACCTCATTTGTAGCTTTAGGCAACAGAACGCTTTTCAAGATCAGTTACTTCAAATCTCTATCAGTCTTTTTCATCCAGAAGAAAACCACTGACATTGCACAGAAGGGAAGCTTATTGCTGAATGATGTATCGCACAGGGTGGTAATGTGAGGTGCTGTGTTGACATTGGTTTGTGGCGCTGGAAAGCCTTTCGTTTATAGAATCAGTAAAATATGTAGATTAGCTCAGTCACGTTTGAATATATGAAATAAGATACAAAATTTGCAGTTTTAAAACATAATATACATTGTAATATACGTGCTGCGTTTTAATTTTCTCAGTTATATTTAAAGGATATTTGTATTTAGTTACAAACTATAACACTGACTTTATGCATTAGTAGCAGGCACCATCTTGGGCCTAGAGAGGATAATTAACTGTTTGAAGTGCTTCTATAGCTGAAGCACTGACATAACACTTTGAGGTGCAAGGAAGGATATGCCATTATTTGACCTTCTGAAATTAGGCCGGCCATAGAAAGTTCAAATCTCAGCAGGCTCAAATGGAGCCAGCCTAGATTTGAACCGTGTGTGGGTAGGCTGAATGTACCAAGTTGATCGATCGTCCAACTTGCCTGCTGGTTTTAATTGCGATTACCGCTAGCAGCTGCTATAGCCGCTAGCAATAATCACTGTCTTCTCCTGGCCGGGGCGACTTCCCCTGCATGCCCCCCCCCCCCCCTGGGAGCAGACATTAACTCGGCAGGAGGGATTCCATTGTCAGCACTGTCTGTGAGTTGGGGGAATCGTGCACTTTACTTTCCTGCAACCCGTGGTCGCAGGAAAGAAATTTGCACTGTCTATGGCCTGCTTTATATAGCACTTCTTGGAGCTCCTCAGATTGGCTGAAGGCAATTTAGAGGCCTACTAACAATAGTGCCTACTAACAATGTTTAAGGTCAATACAATGACTTGTTTCTGAATACAGATACAGGCATACCCCACTTTTAAGTACACAATGGGGTTTATTTACTAAAGCTGGAAAGTGAAAATTCAGCCTCACTTCTGCATAGAAACCAATGAGCTTACAGGTTTTATTACCAAAGCTTAATTGAATAAGCTGGGGTTAGAAGCACATTGGTTTTCTAAGCAGAAGTGAGACTGATTTTGCACTTTCCAGCTTTAGTAAATAAACCCCATTGTGTACTTAAAAGTGGGGTATGCCTGTACAATGTAATACCCCCCTTTTTTTTCCAGTGTTGGTGGTAGCTTTGTATGATCTATCAAGACTGAAAGCCTATATGTCATCAAATGTTAATGGCTTTCCCATTCCCTAACCTATTGATAACTACTACCCCTGCATAGTTTAATTCACGAGAGAACCAGAATCTGCCAGCTGTTTATTATTTTTACATTAAAGCTAGTGCAAGTAACTAATAGATCCTCTTTTGCCATAACTTCTAGTTTGTTGCATTTCTAGGCAATATATATATTTTTTCAAATGTGTCTGCACATCATGGATGCAGGTGCACAGCTCCCATGCTTGATGTGGCCAGGGTAAACCTCCTGGGGCTGCAACCAAATGAGCTTGAGAGGGTGGTGCAAGAAACATGGCTAGATCATATGGGCAGGCTAATGTAAGCTCAATATAGAGATGCTGTGTGCTGGCACAGTGTCCTGTTGTCCTAGTGGAAGAGAGCTTATGGCAGGTTAGAAATGTTGCTATTACTTATTTAGACAATGGCTTAGTGTTGTCTGCCTGCAACTGTAAGCCCACTGAATAGTGCTATAACTGGCAGGATCACCAGATAATAGTCATATTATTATTATTATACACACGATTTATATAGCGCCAACAGTTTACGCATCACTTTACAACGTATAGGGGGGACAACACAATTAGAGTACAGTTCAATACAAAAGGTAAAGGAGGGCCCTGCTCGTAGAGCTTACATTCTAAAGGGACGGGGTGGTGGTACAAAAGGTAATAGCTGCAGAGAATGATTTGATGGGGTCATATCAAAATATTCCAAAAAATGATTATTGTCAGCAAGCTGTAAACACTGAAGCATTCTTCATTATGGATTTTCGCTTTACATATATTTTACTTCCATACATAAAATAACTGAATCTAAGAACATTGTAAGTAGAACCTGAACATATACCATTTAAAAGTTAAAAGATACAATATATTAGAAACTTAGAAAATGCCTGAATTAAACATGTCAACACATGACTCATCTATATTTTTTTCACTTTTTTAACTGCAAAAGGTGAACTCACACTTTAATAACCCACGCTTTATGATTCTTCCATAGGATTTATTGGCGGAATAAAAATACACTTGCAAAGTTCAAAGTGTGAATATTTTTATGCTAAAATATTTCTTAGAAGGCCAGAGGCATCAGTCCATGTACTTACTTTTTTCTATAAAGGTTTAATTGTAGTTCTATATAACTGAAGGTTATATGGAAAGTCATTGTGGCTGTAGTAAGTCTCTCTTCTGTGTTTCTTCCACTGAGTGGGGTGGTATTCTCTTCCAGCTTTCAGATAATTGTATACCTGTCATTTCATGCCAGCAGATATGTTACAAAAGGGTATTATCTCATACAAAATACAACATATCTCACACAAAAAGTACATTTCCTATTGACTACATCAAAGGTGACCATACAGCCGCATATTCATTAAAGAAGACACTTGTTCTCTGCTGATGATTGCCTCTTGTATAGATTCCCAAAATTATTCCTGCCTGATAGCTATCCACTTGGATATCATGAGATTATGAGTATGGAATAGAAGATATACTTGTTCAAAGGTAATATCAGCATTTAAATGCAATTCTTGCAGTATTCTTTTTACTCTCTCCCAAACAAAACCAGCTATGAGCACCCACCATGATTGGTAAACGATAAATGATTGGCCTGATATACATTTCTATGTACTACTCAAAACATATGGTCAAAACATGCTAAAGCAGGGATCAAAGGACTAGTCTTTACCAACTTAAGGTCCATACACACAATATCATATGACGTCGACCAGTTCAATAAAAAAGGCCAATATTCGACCTGTGTGTACGGCAGAAGTTGTCTATTTGTCTGACATCTGTCGCAGAGGCAAGACCAAAAAATGTCTGCCGATCAGCACCCGATTAGCGTTTTCAGACAATGGCGGAAGGCACTGGCTGGTGTGTTCTGACGCGGGGGGGGGGGGGGCAGAACACAATAGCTCAGTGGGGTAGATCGCTATAATAATGTTGGGTCATTAGTACAGGAGCGCCTCCTGATCTATTTCATTTTATTTTTTGTTCAACCCAGCGGCGTTCAACCCAACCCCCTAAGAACTGTTAGTTTGTACCAGGCTTTAACATGACTTGTTCTACACTGAACAAAACACTGCACACTAAATACCTCACAGCTGCCACCTAAAATATAATGTACAAAAAAAGTATAATCCCAAAAGGGCAGAACGTCTTTCTTATAAGCAAATATGTGAACCAACAAATGATGTTATCAACAGACAAAAGGTGCTCCTGCCAAAGATGTAACGTTGAAACATGTAGTTGAGCATGTAGTACATGTAGTAGAGCAAAACTATGAGGTTGTCACATACACTACATGAGACATGCTACACGAGGCTGCTAGTGCCTTGTCCATTGCAGTGCCGGTGTGATCTCTTTGATTCTTGCTGAGTTGGAAGCAGTGTTTCATTGGCCATATCATGATACCTGCGATAGTTTAATGCAGCTCATACACTTGACACATGTGAATGTTCATTTAGCAAATGTTTTTATTACTTTTTTTTTTTTGCAATAAACAGTATTATGCTATGTGAGGTTTCAATATTTGAGCTTCCTTATACTTTATACAACCTATTATGATATTAGAGAAGGTGATGTAATTATCTGTGATTGTGAACAAAGCATGTTTGACCCATCTATAGTTTTGAGGTCACAACTGTTAGTGAGGCTTGATTCACACTAGCCCGACTCCAAAGTCGTGCGACTTTCAGTGCAACTTTGGATTACGACATTGATATGACTTCGATGTGACTTTTTACACTCTGTGGCATTCAAGTCTTATCAAAGTCGGACCAAAGTAGTGCAGGAACCTTTTCTAAAGTTGGGCAGACTTGTGTAGTATCGGTTAGGATGGCTGTCATAGGGAAACATTGAATTTCACATGTCATCCGACTTGGGGTTTCACAAGTTGGATCCTATGTTGCATCATTGTGAATCAAGCCTGAGTGAAATTCTAATTTGGTGGAGGTGCACAAGGTGATCAGGATTTGGATATCTTCATTACCACATGAAGATATTTTCACAAATATTGGACTTTATTGATTTGACACAATATTTACGTTTAGACTTTTAGGGATATATAATTTCACTTCATTGGATGTTATTTATTTTATAGCTCCTTATCAATTTTGTATGCTGATTGCATATTTTGTTGGTTAATGTTTTTGCACATATGTAAGAAGCTCTGCCCTTTTGGGATTATACTTGTGTTACACTATGTCTGAAAGCATAGATTACAAAAATAAATAAAGTAGAAGCAGGGAGATCCTTATGCTACAGCTTCCTCTTCAGCAAGGAGAACAGGGAGCAGCACAATAGATACCGTATTTTTCGCTCCATAAGACACACCTTTCCCACCCCCAAAAATGGGGTGAAATGCCTGTGTGTCTTATTTGGAGTGAATATTGACCGGAGCACCCCTCCCCCCCCCATTGACCGGCTGCCAACTAGCTGAGTCTGTTGCATTCTGGGAGTTGTAGTCCACTCCATGCACGCTCAAGCTCCTGGTGGGTGGAGAAGCAGCGCTGCACAGCCAGGGAACTTCAACTCCCAGGATCTTGGAGGCAGGGCATGCCAGGGAGTCAGGCCTTGGGACCAACGTGACTGGCTCCGGCTGCAACTTTGCTTGACCCCAGGACAGGAGCATCACCCCCTAGGACTGGAGTAGGCTGTGCAAAGACCGGCTGAGCTGGCACTAGCAGCTGCGGTGAGAGACCCTGACACCCCCAGGGCCAGCTAACCCCCACATCCCATCTATCTCCCCCCATACACCCCCATTTACTCTGCCCCAGTGTCAACCCAGTAACCTCAAAATACCCCTTAACACTGTGGGTCCTGCTTGGAGCTGGCCATGCTCTGTGGGTCCTGCTGGCCTGTGCGTCCTGCTGGTTACTGGCTTGTAGGTCCTGCTGGGAGCTGGCCATGGCCTGTGGCCCACAGGCCATGGCCAGCTCCCAGAAGGACCTACAGGCCAGCAGCCAGCAGGACCCACAGGTCGGTAGCCTCTAAAACCTCTAAAACCTAGGTGCGTCTTATGGCCAGGTGCTTTTTTGGAGCAAAAAATATGGTACTTCATTAAACACAATCCAAAGTAGATGAGACTAGCAGTCAAAGGCAGCAGTGTCTCTCACACAACTAGGGTTGCCACCTGTCCGGGATTCACCCGGACAGTTCGGGTTTGGAATCATGCATCCGGGTTTCAGACTGCCTGAAACCCGGACACATTATTCAGAATGGACTATGGCTTTCCAGCAGGGTTGCTGGCTGCAGTTGTCTAAGCTGAGAGTGTCTATTACACAGTCTTTCACACTGCCCAAAGCCAGTACTAACACCCCCCCCCCCCCAAACACACAGAAGGGAGAGGAGAGAGGGCTTGATCTGCTCCTCTTCCCCCCGCCCCTACCCCTCTGTGTCTGTTCACACTCCAATCCCCAGGGCTGTGCCTCAGAAAAGGAAAGTCGGGGCTGGAAATTTGAAGTCCAGCAGCCTCAGATACATCTGGATGAGAGGTGCTGACTGCCAAGGGGTGAGTGAGCTCACCATCCATCCCTGTCTGTGACTGAAGTCTCCCCTCTTCTCTCTCCTGCCTCTGAGTGAGTACACTAAGGTAAATCAGGGTTTTCAGAGCACCCCTTACATCAGAGTTCCCCTTTACACCAGAGGCCACAGTGTTCCCCCTTACATCAGAGTCCTCTCCGTACATCAGAGTTCTCAGTGTTCCCCCTTAAATAAGGGTTCCCAGAGCATCCCTTATGTTAGAGTCCCCAGAGTTCTCTGTTACAACAGAGTCTGCAGGGTCCCCCCTTACAGTGAAAGGGAACTCTGTGAGTTCAGATGTAAAAAGAGAACTCTGGACTCTGGTCTTGTTATTAACTTCATATGATTAGAAATTTTATTTATTAGCAAAATATATGTATAAAAACAAAATCGATGTGCGCCGCTAAAGTGTTCGGGTTTGACTTGAAGAAAAGGTGGCAACCATACACACAACAAATATCAAGCTATAATACTAGGTACATAATGTGCAATGAAACACACTGCTACTAGATTTTCAGTGTACATGTATGGACACATGTAACATTTTCAACATGTTTCCTTTAAGTTTGGATCCTAATCCCAGGCTGTATGCAGGGCCTCAACTTCCCTCTAAATCAGGGGTCTCAAACTGTTGGACCTCCAGCTGTTGCAAAACTACAAGTCCCATCATGCCTCTGCCTGTGGGAGTCATGCTTGTAACTGTCAGCCTTGCAATGCCTCATGGAACTTGTAGTTTCGCAACAGCTGGAGGGCCGCCAGTTTGAGACCCCTGCTCTAAATGAACCTGCAGTTCCCCCAGTGTAAGAGAGGAGAGAGAGAGAGAGAGAGCAAGACAAAGAGAGGGAAATAACGACTGAAAAAGAAAAAAAAAAGAAAAAGAGAGAGATGTTTTACAATTATACATGCCATTATGTGTAAGTGGGGGGGGGGGGGTGTTTTTAACCCTAAACAGAATGTTTTATGTCACCTACATTACTTAAAGCAGAGCTCCAACCTAAAGTGGAACTTCCGCTTATCGGATACCCCCCCCCCCTCTGGTGTCACAATTGACACCTTTCAGGGGGGAGTCAGGATACCTATCCTTTCCCACTTCCGGGAGTCCAGCCGCGGCCGTGATTTGGCCATGACGTCACTGCGGGGCTCCCTCCTCCTCCTCCCCCGGCCGCTGGGCTAATAGGAGAGAGGAGCGGGGCCTCGCGCAGGCGCAGTAGGGTTCCCGGCATGAGGCCGAAAGGCTACACTGCCAGGTTACCTAACCCGCAATGGCGACGGAAGCACCCGACAGCTGATGGAAACATCAGCTGTGGTGCCGACATCGAGGGACTGCAGGAAAGGTAAGTGTCCATTTATTAAAAGCCAGCAGCTGCAGTATGTGTAGCTGCTGGCTTTTAATTTTTTTTTTTTTACCCGGAACACCACTTTAAGGTGGTATTAAACCCAAAAGCAAACATTTATTATATTGCAGCTTGCCAATTCCTAAATGCGATGGCTGCATTCGTTTTCTTTATTTTCATCTAGTGATCCAGCCAGCAAGTCTGTTGCTTTTCAAAAGAACAAACTCTCTTCTAGATGTATCAGTTTACATAGATGAGAAAAAAACATTTACCACTGACAGGGGTGCTTACATTGATAGCTTTATTTTATTTATGTAAAACCTTTATCCCACAAAGAAAAAAGTTTGGCTTCAGTTTGTTAGTGTATCTAAGTCTGCTAGAATATCAAACACTCCCCCCCCCCCTCCAGACTGGCAATCCTGGTGTCCAAGTGTGGCCCCTGTTCTCATTCATTCAGAGTAGGGGCACCCTAATACACAAAGGGGGTTGTTTATTAAAGGAAAATCTACTTTGCACTGCAAGTGCACTTGAAAGTAAAGCCGCTGTAGATCCGAGGGAGACATGCAAGAAAAATAAAAAACAACATTTTAGCCTGCACATGATTGGATGATAAAATCAGCAGAGCTTCCCCTTATTTCAGATCTACCCCTTAGATTTACAGCGACTGCACTTCCAAGTGCACTTTCAGTGCAAAGTGGATTTGCCTTTAGTAAATAACCCCCAAAGTATGTTACTGGTTATGTTACAGATCACCAGGTGAAAACAGAGGGAATAGCATTTAAATAGCAGAACGGTGATATGGGAGAGAGAAGACACTCCCTAATGGCCATTTTTTTAGTATGAAGTGGTGCAAAACTGGGAGTATAAAAGAAAAAGTGGCCATGCATTAGTTAATTACTTCTTGCAAACTGTAGGTTCCGTCTTGTTTCTATACCACTTGGTTTCTTTTAAACCTTTGCAGCTACTAAACATCTGGAAGAAATGCTACACGGTCCCTGATGACTGGATCTTCGAATGATAGACTAAAAACTGTTTTTTTTTCTTCTTTTTGGAAGAGGCAGGTCAGAAGTTTACTACAATTAGTCATATTACCAGCTGGAATACACATATTCTATACAGGTTAGTGTACCATAAGCAAAGTAATGCAGGCATACCCCGCTTTTAAGTACGCAATGGAGTTTATTTACTAAAGATGGAAAGTGCAAAATCAGGCTCACTTCTGCATAGAAACCAATGAGCTTCCAGGTTTTATTACCAGAGCTTAATTGAACAAGCTGGGGTTAGAAGCTCATTGGTTTCTTTGCAAAAGTGAGCCTGATTTTGCACTTTCCAGCTTTAGTAAATGAACACCGTTGTGTATGTAAAGTGGGGTTTGCCTGTACATGAGTTAAAAAAAATTATAGACAGGTATGCAAGCTCTTCCAGGTGTCTGCAAAAAAACTCCTTAGAAGTTTATCAGAAGTATGCTTATCAGAATCGCCTACTCTGTGCACTGGTAGCATGGATATGCAAATTGTATATGCAATATGCAAATTTTAACTGGAACACTTCCCACAATGCAGTGCATCGCTGCTTATTGCTGTAGCATACGAACATCTGGCTTGAACCTTGCATACAGAACACCCTGAGCTTTGGAACCCCAGGGCATGCTTCTAGGCATATATGGTATTTAGTTTAACTAAGTGACAGGTGCACTTGATGTGATTAAGAAAATTATGGTCAAAATTTGAAAATGCCTTAATTGTTTTTTTTTTTTTTTTTTTACATTTCATCACAATATTTAGTGAGTAGTGTTATTTTTTTTTACATACATATTATAATTACTGCAAGTCTATACCACTTATTTAAAAAAAGGACTATCTATGCTCCATCTACTGGAAAGGAGGGAGCCTTAATTGTAACAGTTCATCTATTTTTAGGTCCCTACACAATTACAGGTTAAATAATTAACATGAGCCATCACTGATACTCCTGTGGGATTTGAAGTAGATACATTCAGAATGAAACATTTATTACATACTAGTAGCTCTTTACTGGATGTGCCTATGGTTATGTAGAATCCCTAAATGGTTGTTAATGTATTTTTGTGTGTCAGTTTGTCATTTTTATGCTGGGATTTTTATAATGCACAGTCTCTAGTTCCCTTGCAAAGAGGATGACAAGTTGCTTTTTTTTTCTTAATCCTTATGCATGAGTCATAAGGAAATAAAATGATTTTGCCAAAAGTGACTAATAGTTGGACGTCAACTGACATTTTGTAGCCACCAGCCACTTCCATATCATGATGCATAGAACACGGATAGAGATAACTAGTGTGAAATATTGAGGAAAAAATGACTGTTTCATTTTATCTGGCAAAGTGTTGTGCGTTCTATGGAAAGATTTCATTCCAGTTGCATTGTGTTTTTGACCTTATCTCCAGCAGCTGTGTGATCATTCATTCCGGTGGACAGGGGTGTTTCAGAAGAATTAATTTCTGACATGTTACAGTAAAGTCATAGTACATCACTGAGCTAGAAAGTGACTGTGGCATATTCTCTAGGAATAGAAAAAGAATGCTCGTGAAGAATGAGAGTGTTAGAAAGTGAAACAGATATCCAAGGAAGACAGATGATACGTAAAATTGCCCCTTCTTTTTATCAGGATAAACTCTTTTGGTTATCAATCAGTCAAAGGTGACAAAGAAGTGACCGTTAGGTCCTTTCATTAACACTCTCTAGACTGGCAGCACAGGGTGACCCACATCTGTCTTCATTAGAAGTTTCCTATCTGCAAGTGGCGAACAGATGGGTCATTATTGCCTACATTGCCCTCTGGGCCTACCTAGAGGACAGGCAAAGTCATCCTGTGTAGGACACACATGTATAAGATACTTCATGCTGAGTAAAACACACGTTTAAATTAATAACGTGCTCTGTCACTGTGTTGGACTGTCCTTGCAAAAGTGTCCTTGGGTGGAGGAGGACAGAAAATGCGATAACAATGGAATGCAATGAGTAAATAGCATAAAATGTCATGTAATTATCTAGAAGATTTGTACTCTTTTATGTATAGGCACGTGCATGTAAGTATACATTCATTTCAATAATACACTGAATAAAGCATATCAAAAGCTTTTTTTTTATCTATCATACCAAACAGAAAATTCGTTCTGAATTCTGGTGTAAAAAACCATATGGATTAGCCTTCAAAAAGGTACAAGGTGATAACATCTAGGAAGCAGTAGACTCTTAAAGCAAAACCTCAGGTAGCCAGCTAAATACTAGTTAACATATTTCTGTTTACTGTTTCAATAGCCATTTGTAATCCTGTATAGCAAATCTGGTGATTTAGAACCATTTTCCACAATGCACAGCCAGACAGGTGTCAAGTATAGTTCCTTATAAAAAATTGTATTTGTCCCAATTTCCTTATTCCCAACAGGGGGGTTTAGAAAAAAAAAAGCTCTAACCTAATTTTTTTTTTAAAGCGGAAGTAAACCCATCGATTTAACAGTCTAAAAAAAAAAGGCATGCCGTGAATGCTAACTGCACATTGGCTGTGCTCTCAACCAAACAGTCAAACCATCCAATGGCTGGTGTCATAACGGATCACATGTGCAGCACTGTGGCAGTTGAAGATTAAACAGAGGCAAAGATGGCAGCTTCCTTGGCTGAAAATGATAGGGGGGTTTACTTCCACTTTAACTTATCTGAGTCTGCTGTTACGTGACCTTCCATGATGCTTCTTTCGGGGTGCAGACCAGTAGTCCTGCTTCTCAGTAGTCTCGTTGCTCCCCCATCATGAAGTCATCACAGCGCTAAATTCTTCTGAGACTTAGGAGGTCCCTGCCATTAGACAGCCAATGCAAAGTGTCCTTGTCACCCAGGCAGTGATATGGGCACTTTAAGAAGAAGGATCTTCTTACTCTTCCTCTTAGGATCCATGTGACTGCGGTTTTAGGAACGTAAAAGAAGCGTTTAGGTAAATTTTGAATCCCAGATATTAGTTTAGAGAGGAGTGGGAGTTAAAGGACAGTGAGGGAGGGGGATACCAGACATAAACTTTAAGAAATTCATATTACTTGTTTAGTAAATCATTTTCTTACATTGCATTTCCACCTCCAACCTCTCCATTGGAGAATGAAACAGAATCATCATATCTTTTCAATAAACAGGCCTCTGACTCTGAAGCTAAAATTGAGAATGGTAAAGTGATTGTCCTGACTGCCAGAGGTGTGTGGTCACAAAATCAACTGGCCAAAATGACAAATCCTTTGGCAGGGAAAACAGTAAGCAAATGAGGTGTGACAATTTAATTCCCAGAATGCCCGGGGCATATCGCTATGGTGGTGAGTCACACAGCCATTCACACTCGAGCGTGTTCTGACATGTTCTTACTTGTACTCGCCTGGGTCACAGACCAGTTGACTCAGTCTTTATGGAGTAGTAAAAAAAAAATAACAGATGTGTGCGTTGCGCTGTTGGCGAGAAATGAGTGACAGGATTGGCATCAAATTTTTATGGGAATTAAATTGTCACACCTTGTATTTTTATTTTAACCCTGTATTTAACTGTTTGATTGGAGTTCCACTTTAGGGGGTGAAGTCAAGGATAATGCACAAACAGCATCTTTATGACCACTGCCATAAAGGCTTTGAGGCTGGTAATCATAGTGAAGGGCCAGTAGTAATATGTGAGGATTAGTAGCAGGCTCTGACACTACTAGAAAGTGTAAAAGCTTGGCCTGACAGAATGGCCCAGGCCTTGGCCATGGAAGGAAGGTTTGGGATGCCTCTAGGTGCTTACACTTCATACATGTAGCTGTTAACCCTCTTCCCTCGAGTAACAGAGTCCCTTAAAACTATGTGAATATAAATGGTTCGTTGAAAGTGCACCTTCCAGTATTATTGTTTGCCAAAACTCCTGTAAGTGTCACGTTTGTCACACCTTAATCTGTAGGGAAATGTGGAGAAAAAAACAGATAATGATAGCGCGAATTGTCCATCTGTGGGGGTGTAAATGCAGGAAATGAAATGACATGTTGGTCATTTAGGCTAAGAAAAATACAATATATATATATATATATATATATATATATATATATATATATACTGTATATACACATATATATAGATATATATCTATATATATCTATATATGTATCTATGTATCTATGTATCTATCTATCTATCTATCTATCTATCTATCTATATATATATAGATATATATGTATATATCTATATATATAGATATATATATATATATATATATATATATATATATATATATATATATAGACTGTCCACTGAGGACAACAGTGGTGGATGATTGCAGGATCCTCTCTATCATTATCAAAGTCTACAATCAAGAGAAGACTTCACGAGATCAAATACAGAGGGTTCACCACAAGGTGCAAACCATTTATAAGCCTGAAGAATTGAAAAGCCAGATTAGACGTTGCCAGATTATACTGTGTATATATATATATATATATATATATATATATATATATATATATATATATAGATATATATATATATATATTTAAATATATCTGTAGCGGGGTCGTACCCCTTTTAGGGGAAGAGACTACATCCCCCATGATTCCCCAGGCTCCCGGGCTGCTTGTTTCCGCCCGAGAGGCTGCTGGGGGAGGTTATAAAAAGGAAGAGGAGAGACCGCCTCTTCCTCTTCTGACACTTCCTCTTCTGAGGCCTCACCTGACTGGTCTCCCTCTCCTGACGGAGCGTGTGACGCGGAGATTTGTTCCTGAGAGGACACCCGTGCGGACCGGGACTGCTGAAGGCCTGAAGCCTGGGCCTTGCAGCAGATGGAGTGAGACTCTCATCCCTCAGAGTCGGCAGCAGCGGAGCGGAGACTCTTCCCTACAGTCGGTCGGTCGGAGCTGAGGACCGGAGCGCAGGGGCTGTGACTGAGGAGACCGGAGCCGCCATTGGAGGGACCGGAGCTGAGGACGGTACCCAAGGATTGGTGAGAGAGCTGAGAGGCTCATCCTGCATTGATTCACACGTTTTATGCCTATTGAACTGCCTAGGCGCAATTTACTTCAGAGCAGCAAATGTTACTTTCTGTGGATTACAAAGACACCATTTAAAGCTACATGTGCACCACCTCTACAGATTTATTGCCGGTGAAGAACACTGTACTAGTACAAGGACTGAGCTCTATTGCTAGGGATCAGGCCTGGTCCGTTAGGTAGGCGCAGATAGGTTTCCTGCACCTCAGGGGTGCATAGCAGACGGTCGTTACATTTGGCGCTCTGTTCCCCATTGCTAGTTTGATACATATGTGTGTACATGTTAAAGTGCATATTGCAGGGACCTGCTAAAGTATTGTAAGTCATATGTTTAAATGCATGTTGCTATTTCTTTTCCTTGCTGACAAAGTAAAGCCAGTTATTCTTATTTCAGCAGTCTGCTTGTGAGTTCATACCCATTACACTTAGAGTATAAGTGATGTTTATATGTGCATAGATACATACCCCTTGACTAACTGTGCCAGAGCGGGTAGAGCAAATTGCCGGGGGTTGGTGGAGCTGTACTCAGGGACCCAAAACAAATCAGCGGCCCTCTTAACTGGGGGTATCGCTACATATCTATATATATCTATATATATATATAGATATAGATATATATAGAAAAGTTCAGAAGGGTGAGGTGCACATCGGTCGGAGTAACAAGTACAAGCAATCAAGCCCTCCCAAAGGCTTATATTATAGGAAACGACAAAAAGGGATTGCTGCACAAAAATGTTTTAATGAAAAATATAATCAAAACATCCAAAATATATAGGCCATCATCGTTAAACTGTTATGACAATGGCCTATATATTTTGGATGTTTTTATTATATTTTTCATTAAAAAAATTTGTGCAGCAATCCCCTTTTGTCGTTTCCTATATATGTGTATATATATATATTTACAATATATATATATTATGAAGTTATATAAAATTATTTGAACATGTTTTTCTAAATGTACTTGTTGAATTTGCAGCTGACTTTGTGAACAACAACTTCAATTAAATGCTTATGAATGAGGATGGAATAGCAAGGAAACCACATTTCTTACTTCTGCTAAGTTTGATTTTACATTAGGCAACCTTGAACATCATTTTTTAAATTCCTATTATTTGTTTTTTTTTCACCTGCGTTTTGTATGTTTTTTGCCAGTAGGGTCTCTTGCCATTTACCTGTTATTGAAATCATGGTCACTAAGCATCTAGTGGAGGTTTGAGAAAAA
Source organism: Lithobates sylvaticus (assembly GCA_028564925.1). NCBI lineage: Eukaryota > Metazoa > Chordata > Amphibia > Anura > Ranidae > Lithobates > Lithobates sylvaticus. The sequence goes on from CM053026.1 coordinate 525,406,455, forward strand.
CAAGGCTATTTGTCTAGTTTCTGCCTGTGGCAGGAACATCTTTAAATACCACGTTACTCTTTCAAGATGATGTATGATGGAAGTTTTAAGCATATCCAGATTGGCAATCCCTTCTACTTTTTTTTATATTGACAGTGTAGAGACATCCTTCCTTAGAAACAAAACAATTTTTTGCTCATACAGAAATAGTATTACATCCTATCTTATCTAGTACAGAGCAGGTGGTTTAGATGTATAAATAATACAAATATACGTTATTTTAGGAAATTCTATAATTGCTAGACACCCAGGTAGCAAGAGAGCTGCACATATATTGTATATCTGCTTCTGATCTAAATGGATGCAGTTCATGCCTCCTTACTCCCAGGAATGACCCAAAGTCACACAATTGACATCACAAATCTTCAACGATGCCTTGCAACAGGGATAACAGCAACTGTGTAATGCATGGGAGGATAGAACACACAGCATGCTGGCACTACAAGTTCCTGCAAAATGACAGCCTGGGGATTGCTATCATTGAAGCATATTACCTCTTCTGCCAGTTCGACACATAACTTGTGAATGACATTTAACAGTTGCAAGTACTATTCAGCTGTTAAATCAACAGTTGGGAACTAAGGAGAAGCTTGGAACCTCTTGAAAGAATTCAGTGGTCTGTACTTCATTGTAACTGGAGCAATTTGACCTGACCACCAATAAGGTACACAAAGGGGTTGATTTACTAAAAGCAAATAGACTGTGAACTTGCAAGTGCAGTCGCTCCAAAGCTTAGTAAATGGGGTAAAGCCTCACTCTGCAAACAGAAGAAAAAAAAGGCGCCTCGAAGTGCAGAATTAACCTCCTAGGCGGTAATCCCGAGTCTGGCTCGGGTTCAGTTTTTTCTGCTAGGAGCGCTAACCCCGAGCCAGACTCGGCTGCATTGCAGGATACAGGGGGGGAAGTTACTTACCTTATCCCCTGGATCCTGCGATGTCTCCCCGCTTTGTGAATCGCTCGATTCACACAGTGCCGAGTCCCGCTGATCTCCGTTCCCTGCGACGTTCCGACGCACGGGAGCGGAGATCGGCGCCAAATTCAAAAAAGTTTAAAAACACAACACACATACAGTACTGTAATCTTACAGATTACAGTACTGTATACAAAAAATACACATCCCCTTTGTCCCTAGTGGTCTATCCAGTGCCCTGCATGTCATTTTATATAATAAAAAAAAAAATTTCTGCCTGGAAACTGGAGATTGTCCATAGCAACCAAAAAGTGTCCCTTTATGTCAAAAGTGGTTTTAGACCAGCTAGAAAACACCGATAAAAAATTAGAATCACAATTTATCATCAAACAATAAATTTAATGACAGCGACTATTCTGCAACTGAGTAAATTTCAGTGTTTTTGATTTGATTACATTATTGAATAATTTTTATATATATTTTTATTTTATTATAATTTATGATTTTGTGTTTCAAACTTTATCATACCCGGGATGTCTACTAGACTCTGGTTCGGACAGATTTAAGTGAGTTATTCATAAGAATTGCATGCCTACAATATAAAAACGCCAAATTTCCATGTAAAATAATTGTACCGCTTTCAGCACAAAATTCCAGCCAGAATCATACCGCCAGGGAGGTTAAGCCAATGGCAGGTCATTGGCTTGAAGAAGGAACCAATCAGCAGTTCCGAAACGCATCCCATTTTAAATAACCAACTTCCAGTTTGCGGTCCACGCTGGTCGTCGTCTGCTCCCGCTGATGTAATTTCCGGGATTCGTGTTCCATGCTGACTCTGACAGCGCGATTTCTCCACCAGTGCTTCCAGAGCTTATGGATTCCATCTACTGGTCACCCTGGGATCTTCTGCTGCTGCATATGGACACCCCTGGAAACCTATAACACACTGGGACCTTGCTGATGCCGGATCACCTGCCTTAACCTCCCTGGTGGTATGATTATGTCAGGAATTTTGTGCTGAAAGCGGTACAATTATTTTGCATGGAAATTTGGCGTTTTATATTGTAGGCCTGCAATTCTTAGGAATAACTCACTTAAATCTGTCCAAACCAGAGTCTAGTAGACATCCCGGGTATGATAAAGTTTGAAACACAAAATCATAAATTATAATATAATAAATAACTATAAAAATTATTCAATAATGTAATCAAATCAAAAACACTGAAATTTGCTCAGTTGCAGAATTGTCGCTGTCATTAGATTTAGTGTTTGATGACGAATTGTGATTCTAATTTATTAGCGCTGTTTTCTAGCTGGTCTAAAACCACTTTTGAAATAAAGGGACACTATTTGGTTGCTATGGACAATCTCCAAATCCCAGGCAGAAAAAACTGTATTTATAATATAAAACTACATGCAGTGCACTGGACAGACCACTAGGGACAAAGGGGAGGTGTAAATTTTTTTATGCAGTACTGTATGTGTATTGTGTGTTTTTGCTTTTTTGAATTTTTTGAATTTGGTGCCGATCTCCGCTCCTGTACGTTGTAACGTTGCAGGGAACAGAGCTCAGCAGCACTCGACACTGTGTGAATTGAGTGGAGGAGCTCGCACACACAGCGGGGAGACATTGCAGGATCCAGGGGACAATGTAAGTAACTTCCCCTGTATCCTGCAATGCGATCCCGAATCTGGCTCGGGTTTACCGCTTACGGTACTGAAATTACACCCCGAGCCAGACTCAGGAATACCGCCAGGGAGGTTAAAATGCCCCCTTCATTCTTATATCCTGTAAGTGTTTCTAATCCTTTTTGGGGATATTTCAAGTTTTAATTCTGCACTTAGAGCCACCTTTTTCTCTTCTGTTTGTCTTTTACTAGAGATTGCTCCCCTCTTCCAGTGCTGCCCTAAGTGTTTGAAGACCTCATCATTTGAATACCTCTACTCAATATAGACATTATCTGCCTGGTCCTGTTATTCAGAGTGCCCTTATATACACTCTTTACCTCACTCTGCAAAGAATACCCAATCAAGTGCAAGGAATTTTTTAAAAAAACAGCATTTTTGCTTGCACATGATTGGATGATGGAAGTCAGCAGAGCTTCTGCTCATATACTAAGCTCTGGAGCAACTGCACTCGCATTTGCCCTTAGTAAATCAACCCCAAAGAGTTCATCTGTGCCTAGATCTCTGACCTGCTATACCATACCATGCAGGTGATTTATATGCATCTGTGTTTTCAGAGGTGAAGGGCATCTGATGAGGTATGTAGGCATTACGAGATGTTATTCATAGAAAATCTTAAAATATTGTCTGCTTAAGCATGTAGATATAAAAACATTTATAATATTACAGTTCTCCTTTAAGAAGCCAATATGTTGGATTGAAGAAGGATATGGAATGTTTAAACCAAGGATCCCATTTTTTATTGTATAAATGTGAAGTGTTCTGAATGGTATCCAACCTGAGAATGTCTACACATAAATCATCAATCTATCCTTTATAATGTACTATAGACCATATTCAAAACTATTGTACCATTGTTAAGAATTCCTACCTTATTACTTGTACCTTTACATTGTTACATATGTAAAACATATGATTACTGTCAAGTTTCAGCATATTTTTGTACTCTTTTTGTACCACCTTTTGCACTCAATAAAATAGTTTGTAAACAAAAAAAAAAGAAGCCAATATGTATGCATGTTCCTAACTTAGCAGCAGGTAAAGGAACACTGCTGAAAAGCAAGACATTTCTTTTCATATGACGGGGCTCACTCTGACCATAGTCAAGCCACTTTCAAGCCATTAAAGCTTGGGAACTATTCTGCTTAAAATGATTATCCACATTATATCGTGCTATATGGTAATGTGTTAGCACCAATCATTGCTACTTTGTTTGTATCCAGAGTTGAAACTATTATACTGCAGAACTACATAAAGCACACCAAACATTATATTTATGGCCATATATTTATTAATTAGATTTAAAAAAGCAGTTAATTAACAGTACAATGAATACATTAAGCTTTGCAGGGGGTACCATAGAGTCATGTCTTCCCAGCAGGCCTTCGTGTACCCACAGTGTTACTAGCCAAAAGCAGGAAACAGAATGGTTAATTTACTAAAGGTAAAAAGGATGTTTGCTTAGTGAATGCAGTGAATTTATACTTCATAAAGAATACACAGTTACGTGCAAGGAAAATACAAAAAACAGCACTTTTGCTTGTTTATGATTGGATGATGGAAGTCAGCCGAGCTTAACCACTTAAGGAATGGGCCTATTTCTCAGAAGCAGTGTTTACAAGTTAAAATCATTTTGTTTTGCTAGAAAATTACTTAGAGCCCTCAAACATTATATATATTTTTTTCAGACACCCTAGAGAATAAAATGGCGGTCGTTGCAATACTTTATGTCACAGCATATTTGCATAGCGGTCTTACCAGCGCAATTTTTTAGGGGAAATATACACTTTTTTTAAATTAAAAAACAAAACAACAGTAAAGTTAGCCCACATTTTTTTTCATATTGTGAAACATAATGTAACGCCGAGTAAATTGATATCCAACATGTCACACTTCAAAATTGTGCCCGCGCGTGGAATGGCGGCAAACTTTGACCCTTAAAAATCTCCATAGGAGATGTTTAAAAATGTCTACAGATTACCAGTTTTATGTTACAGAGGAGGTCTAGTGTTAGAATTATTGCTCTTACTCTAACGATCCTGATGATACATCACATGTGTGATTTGAACACAGTTTTCATATGCGGGCGCTACTTAGGTATGCGTTCACTTCTGTGCGCGAGCTTGGCGGGAAGGGGCACTTTAAATTTTTTTTCTTTTATTACCTTTTTAACTTTTTATTTTTACACTGTCCTATAAAAAAAAAAAAAATTGGGTCACTTTCATTCCTATTACAAGGAATGCAAACATCCCTTGTAAGACCCCTTTCACACTGGGGCGCTTTGCAGGCGATACAGTGCTAAAAATAGCGCCTGCAAAGCTCCCTGAAAGAGCTGCTGGTGTGTCTCCAATGTGAAAGCCCAGAGGGCTTTCACACTGGGAAAAGAGATGCCGCTCTAGGAAGGGTGTCTGGAAATGTAGCCCTCCTCAGAGCAGGAACAGCAGGTGCTGGCTAAGCATAGGTAATTAGATGAAGGGAAGATTCTGGACAGCCGCACTCAAAATCAAATGCCTTTATTAAAAAAAGGAGGTAATAATCTAAAAAGTACAAGCCACGGCAAACAACGGATTACAGGAGCTGCCGCTTTTCACACTTTCAAAATTGCTTATGCATAGCTATGAATAAGCACTTTTGAAAATCTGAAACGCGTCAGTCCTGTGATCTGTTATTTGCTGTTGCTTGTACTTTTTGTATTATTACCTCCTTTTTTTAATAAAGGCATTTGATTTAGAGTGCGGCTGTCCAGAATCTTCCCTTCATCTAATTACCTATGCTTAGCCAGCACCTGTTTCTGTTCTGAGGAGAGCTACATTTCCAGACACCCTTCCTAGAGCGGCATCTCTTTTCCCAGACACCCTAGAGAATAAAAGGGTTAGGACGCTAAAAAAAGTCCTGCTAGCAGCATCTTTGGAGCGGTGAAATCAATGGGGCAGCGCAGCTATGCCGCCGGCATAGCGCTGCTGCAGCAGCACTTTGCAGTGGTTTCAACACTTTCGCGGCTGGTTTTTAACCCTTTCTCGCCCGCTAGCGCAGGGGGGGGTAAAAGCACCCCACTAGCGGCCAACTAGCACCGCAAAATTGACGGTACAGCGCCGCCAATGCACAGCCAATGCACCCACCGCCCCAGTGTGAAAGGGACTTACTAGAAAAAAGCATGACAGGGCCTCTTAAATGGGAGATCTGGGGTCAAAAAGACCTCAGATCTCACATTTACACTAAAATGCAATAAAAAAAATAATAAAAGTAAAAGTACGGCCGGAGCGCCCCTCTCCTGCCTCCGATAAAAATTATCTTGCGCCGATCTGTCCGCTGTTGAAGAGGATACTGGGGTTATGGCAACAACAGTACTCGACTTCAAACAGCCGATGTACAACTGCAGTGGGCAGTCTGTAAGTAGTTAAAGTGATTGTAAAGTCAGAAGGTTTTTTATCTTGATGCATTCTATGCCTTAAGATAAAAAGCCTTCTGTGTGCAGCAGCCCCCCCAATACTTACCTGAGCCCCATCTCTTCCAGCGATGTGTCTGAATGGATAGACGGAGCTGCAGCTCGACTGGGGTGCCCCCGTAGCAAGCTGCTTGCCTCTGGGGGACTCGACAGGAGGGAGGGGCCAGGAGCTCCAGCCTGAGAAGAGGAGGATCCAGGCTGCCCTGTGCAAAACCACTGCACAGAGCAGGTAAGTATGACACGTTTGTTACTTCAATAGGAAAAAAAAATAAGACTTTATAATCACTTAATCTCATTCACTTAGGCTGCATTCACACCTGAGCGTTTCAAAGTCGCGTGTTCTTACCTCGTTTTTATTTAGATTGTGTCGCGGTTTACCACGATTTTGCTGCATTTTTGCCGCAATTTTGTTCAGGTCACCAATGTAAAAGGCAGAAAAAACGCCTGTAATTTGCCCCAAAGAAGCTCATGTTCTTTTTTGAGCTTAGGGAGTTTTTCAGGCGTTTTGCTTCAGGTGACAAAATGCTCAGATGTGAACAGGTCCCATTGAAATAAATTGGATTTTGCTTGTTGGGGGGTATTTCAAACTTTTTTTGGGCATTTTACGAGCGTTTTATGAGCTGAAAACGCTCAGGTGTGAATGCAGCCTAAACTTTGGGGAAAATTCCCTTTCCCTTTCCATTGGAAAAGCGAAGTCTATTTGCCTTTAGTAAATCAACCCCAGGGAGTTAGGTACTGCTACAACTTCACCATAGCAATAAGTAGGTGGGAACAGAGTTGACTGACATTTGTGTCCTCTGCATGAGTCGCCCAGAAGCTGTCACTGATATGGTTTGGGGCTCTGCAGTTACCCTCTGTAAAACTTTATTTAGAGTCCCTTAAGTCCAATACTTTATTATCTTATTAATACATGTTTAACAGGTACCGTCCAATATGCTTTCTGTATTTTTTCCTATTGGCCATCGAACCTTGCACGTTATGAGGTTGTTTCAGATCCCTATCCAAGTATCATTAGGATGGCAGACACTATTCACTTCACAGCTGTCTGGACATGGCAATAAGCCTAGCAGGTAGTGCAGGGGTATAAATAGCCATCTGAACTCTATAACATCATTGAAACCTGCAAAGCAGCATTGTTGAACCTCGTACACACGATCGGTTTTTCCGACGAGAAATGGGTGATAACAGGCTGTTGGCGGAAAATCTGACTGTGTGTGTGCTCCATCGGACAATTGTTGTTGGATTTTCCATGGACAAATGTTGGCTAGCAGGTTTTAAAATTTTCCACGGACAAATGTGTGTTGTCAGATTTTCCGAGCGTGTGTACACAAGTCCATCGGACAAAAGTCCAAAGTACAAACACGCATGCTCGGAAGCAAGGATGAGCCAGAAGTGGCCGGTCTTGTAAACTAGCGTTCGTAATGGAGAATTAACATTCGTGACGTGGCAAATTATGAAATCTCGAAATGCAGCGCACATTCTCTTCTTCTTTAATGGGATAATAATGAAGTTGCTTTGCTGGTGATACTGATGGAGTTATGCAAACAAATTTTCAAAGGCTTTTTTTTTTCAAGAATAATATTATTATGCTTTTTACCACAACACCATTATCCCGTAGTTTTTAAAATCAAAGATACAGCTATGTTGGTGTCCCTTGTCAATTTTACATTGTATTTTTTTAAATGTAACTGCCTACTCCCAAACTGTCATTTGAGGTAAAACACATAGCCAAGTATTATTCTACATTATTCTATTTTTATTGTGCATTAAAAAAGAAAACAAATAAAATTAGACACGCTATCTGCCAATAGAACATAATCAAAAAGTGCATTCTATGCATCCAAAAATATAGAAAATATAACAAATCAAATCATTATAAAACCAAAAAAATTATGCCAAAGCAATAACTCCAAGGCCAATAATAAATAACACTTTATCTCCTCCGATTCCGCAACATGTCTGGTTGAAGAATGGGCGTTCAGAAACGAACTGCAAAGCACGAAATGAAAAGTGCGAACTGAAAAGCACAAAATGAGCGCGTAATGAAAAGTGCGAAATGAAAAGCGTGAAAATTCCACGGTTTTGTTGGCCAACAATCTGATCGTGTGTACGAGGCTTTACATTTCACAGAATTAGAATGGTTGTCTTTAGATTGGTTAAGCTTAACTGTTTGACCAGTTGAAGTAGACTGCTGTTAATGAGTTGTGCAGTCAAAATTTTACTGAAAGCTGACATCTAACTTCACCACATTGCTTTTACTAGATGAGAACATTTTGCATTTAGTGGATCAAAACATTTTTGGTAAAGAAATAGCGCATGTGCCCCCTGAGCCAGTGCCTCTGTACAACGAATATGATATGCTCTCATGCTAACATTTACATGAAATTTTAGTGATTGCATTTACGAATACTTCAAGCAGAAAAGCAGTCATTAGGCTACAATGACCTTTTCTTGTTTGTGGAATGATTGTTTTTGAGCGAAAGATGAATTTGAAGTTATTGAATCTACGATTGCTTATCAATACATGAATGGTCAGTACTGGAATGTTTGTCAGACATTTCTTTCTGTGGGTCCATTAGTGAGGCTTCCTGTCCATCCACCTTTCACAATGGAAACACAGAGATCAACCCTTTAAGATTTAAACAAACTCTTAATAGCCACGAAGAGTCGATTTATAGGGGTGCCTTCACATAAGGGGTGATTTACTAAAACTGGAGAGTGCAAAATCTGGTGTAGCCAATCAGCTTCTAACTTCAGCTTGTTCAATTAAGCCTTGAAAAAAAACCTGGAAGATGATTGGTTTCTATGCAGAGCTGCACCAGATTTGCACTCTCCGGTTTTAGTAAATCAACCCGTAGTGTAGCAGCTTCCAGTGCTCTGCTGGTGCTCTGATTGGGCAAAGTGTGCAGGTTTTCCTGCTTCCTCTCACCCCTACATATTCTCATTGTTGATTTACTAAAATAGTCTACCTCACCAACAATACAAATGTGGAAGAGGTTGGAGGGTTGCAGGCAAGTCTTGGCACTACTGAGAAATGTCAAATATTTGTTTCATCGGGGTAGAGTGATGGTGCATAAAGTGGCTGAATGTATGTGATGCTAGAAAACTTTCCTTATCCGACAATGGTAATCTCTATATTTTTGGACAGTAATACTTTAACGCACTCTAGTCAGCTAGGCTGCATTAACCATATAGGAAAAAGGGAGAGCTGCCTTTTTTTTTTGTGTGCAAGGTGGCCCACCCAATCAAGAGCCATTTCTAGCCCTCTGTCACTAGATCTTTGCACCCTGGTCACTCTTACAAGCATGCTTGGTGGTTTCTTTGAGAGTAAGAAGAGATGCCAATTTCTCACTCACTAACAGCAAGAGTGCTTGCTTGTTAGTACATTGGGTACTATATATTACTCTGAGGTCTGCTAAAGTTTTCAATTGTTAGATACACTTGAAAAAAAACACTGGATTGGATTATTTTCCTGACTTACACATGGTAAATGTCAAGTGTCAGCATGCATGATGGCATTTGTAGTTATACAAAGCTGATAATGATCTTCTTCTCTCTCTCTATATTTGATATTAACAAGCCATATCGGATAGCATAATATGGTGACCAACCAGGGATGTTTGCTCTTGGTCCACCGGTGTGTAAAAGTAGGCTTTGTCAAAACTGCCCCAATATGCTCAAACAAGTCTGAAAACATCGCATTGTGGAAAAAAAGCCCTACTGAAGCCATGTCACACTAATGATCCTCATACTGAGAACTCACCAGAGACAGGATTGCTCTTCGGGGCTAAATAGTTTAACAATACTTACACAATTTCATGTGCTGCTCCCTTGGTGGCCAGTTGATGAAAACATCATCTAGCCAACGGGGGTGCAAGGCATGGAAGCTACTGAGTATTTTCTCAGTAATTTTTAGTGATGCTGTCACTGATGAATTGTCACCGGTAACAGGATCTCTAGTGTGACATGGCACTTAAAAACAATGAAACATTACTGACCATTGATTAATTATTGGTTACTGTGCTGTTACTCTGCAGCTTGATTAAAAGCAAATATTCCTGGAAACAATCAGTAGTGCCCTGAGGGTTATAGGGAGAAGTGATTGGCAATCTGCGCTATAAAAAATATTGCATATTCTTCACTGACTTCCACATACCACCTTTTTTTATCACTAAATACAACAAATAGAAGAAGAGTTGCACAAGCTTAGACACAACAAAAAAGGTTCCCTGCAGCTTGGAGGGTCAGCTTGACAAAAAAAATAATAATAATACAGTCTTTTATGAACTATGCTGTGTTTTCTTCTTATTAAAGTCATTTCATTCACTTAAGAGAGTAGCAAAATACTGTCTTTTATTCTGAATAGCACAACATGATGAAACATTCCTATTTATATTCTGAGAACAAGATCTGAACCCTTTCTCTCTCAAAAAAGACAGAAATGCATTAATGTGCAATTTATTGCAATTTGAAATGGGTATGTGACAGGAAAATTATTATAATGAGAAGTGTGTTTATTATTTTTTTTTCTCTGAATCACACTTGAAAATTAAGCTCCTGGAATTATTAATTTAGTTTTATAATACAGAAAGTTTTAGTTTAGTGAGCACAACAAAATTTCAGCTGCATTCAGTATTAATTACGGCTTTGAAATGCCTTCATAATTACACGAATTAGTCATTAACAGTTAAAATTCAACTCAATTAAACTGTTGGCATTGTAGAATTGTCAGTCTTTGTTACTGAAGGTAAATATGTAACTGTTATATAGCAGGATTTCTTACAGTATACTTATGGGTAGAAAATATTTAGAAATGTAACACCTACAAAAATTTTTATTTTGGAGAGAGTAAGGGGGGGCTATAACCATATCAGACTTATTTTTTTGCCATCTTTGTTACATTGGAGAGATTTTCCTGCACTTCCCATCTTATAGCCAAAACAGGAAGTGAGAGGAAATCCCTCAAAGTGAGGAAATCCCTGCTTGTCACCAGAACCAGGGCCCCCTTTTGAAGATATCCCCTTCATTACTGTTATGAGGATGACCCAAAATGTAGGATTTTTAGAAGAAACAGGAGAATAGAGAGGGTGAATCCCCCTAACAGTGCACAGACGCAGACAGACTAATGCAGCAATGCAGTCAGTATGCTGACTAATGGAAAGAGCTGATGATACTTTCATATCCACTCTTTTTACCATAACATACAAAGCAGGATACAGGGTGGATACCATGATAGAAGTTGTCCTATGTTGAGTATATGCAGTCTATATATTGGTAGATCATTCTGTTTTGGAGAGATGTTCCCCTTCCCGTGCTTATCTTCCTTTCACTTCCCACCCATACAACCACCAAGAAGTAAAAAAAAGGAAGCCCTATGTAAGCTCCAATATTGGTGTAGCACTACCCACATACGAGTTGCAAAAGTCAGCGTTCCCCATTGCTGCATAATCAGTCACATAGCATTTCATTCTTGCATCCGGACACAGAAAACAGTCTTTTGCTTGTTTTTGTTGTTTTATTAGGTTATAATAACTTGGATAGGGAAGGAATTTTGGGATGCCCAAATGACAACAGAACTAGAGATAACTTCCTCTCTAATTTACAGCTTCCACTCAACCCTCCTGCACAAATCTTGATCCTTTGCACAGCTCTGCTGGGTTCACTTGTTTAGAAGCTAACAGTCCTTTTGTTAGCTTAGCAACATCCCTTTACAGGCTAGGAATTCTCAGTCTCTTGGAAAAGTAGCACATGTGGAGTGAACTGCTTCCTGAACACTTTCAGCTCCCAGTCTACCTGTCTGACACACTCTGGATATCTCCCAGGGCAAGGTTAGATGAAGACTTAAGCACACCGCTGTCTTCAAGAGAGACCTGCTACAGATGGCAGTCTCTTCCCTTGTCTGTCCCTGCACCGTGCTGATCTACTTACTCTGTCTCTCTTTTCTCCTGCTGCCTCTTCGAAAAGATTTCCTCCAACTGCAATCTGTGGTGGGATCCTTTCAGGCTAGACACCTGAGCTCCGGCCCAAGGTAGAGCCCCTCCCTGGGTCCCTCGAGGGCCACCGACAGACTCCCTAAGCACTGCTTCTCCAGCTTCCACCCAACTCCTCTGCTGGTATGGCTCATGTCTATTTAAGGGCTCCTTAGTTCCCTGCCATGCCCACTTCCTGGGGATAGTCTAAGGCAGGGGTCTCAAACTGGAGGCCCTCCAGCTGTTGCGAAACTACAAGTCCCATCATGCCTTTGCCTGTGGGAGTCATGCTTGTACCTGTCAGCCTTGCAATGCCTCATGGGACTTGTAGTTTCACAACAGCTGGAGGGCGACCAGTTTTAGACCCTTGGTCTAAGGACCCCTAAATATACAAGACAACCCTCCTAGCTTCTGCCCACTAATTTCTAGAATATTCTTCAGCATTCTAGAACCACTGGGAGGCACCAGAGAGCTGCCTGGCTGAGTCACCCAGCCCTAACCTCTAATAACCCTGACCCATATCCCATGGCTCAGGCTTAGCCCTGGGTCAGACTATGGTTTACCTGCACTAGTGCTAGTAGCATACTAGAGGGTGCTATGTTGGATTACAAAGGCTCTCTACTACCACTGTGTCTCAGTACTAGCACAATCGCCAAACCCTAACACCGTCACATGAGATGTAGAGGAGTAAATCACATGCTACTCTATACTTGGATATATTGAATATGTCTTTAACTTCCAAGAGATGAACAGAGCGGCTGGGAAGTGAAAGAAAGCTGGGTATGTGTAGCTGGTGAGGGGCCGTTTAAAACAACCCTGTTGCTTTACCCTGCATTGGAAAAATACAGGTTTGCCTTAAAGGCAAAACTTTTTTTCTTCGTTTTGTATAAAGTAAGGGATAACCCCTGCCAATTAATTTTTTCTTTTTTTATTATGTGTGTCCCATGGGGGAGATTCCCCTTCATTTCTTGTCCCATAGCCAAAACAGGAATTGAGAGGAAATCCCTCCAAATTGAGGGATTCCTAGGGTTCTGGAAGATATTCCCTCTATTACTGTTTTGATGTCAACCCAAAATTTGGTATTTTCTTTCACTTTCCATGATAATGGTAAACAGTATAAATAGAGAGGGTAAGTCTCCCCAACAGGGACACAGACAGCAATAAAAACTGACGTGTTCTAATCCCTCTTCACTCTATCCAAAACCATAAAAAAATGTGTCTTTAGTTACACTTCAAGCAAGGAGCCCCTATCACTGAAATTCAAGTGATACAGGAATTGGATGTATGATTCAGCCAAAGTTCATCCATAACTGAAGTATACATTTTAAGGCCCTGAATACTGAGAGCGATCCTGCATGCTGTCTGCCCTGAATCATCATCATGAGTTTTCATGCTGCAGACAGGCCAGCCACCAGCAGCACAGCAATGGCCCTAGAACTTAAAGTAGAACTATAGGCAAACTTTTATTTTTATTTTGGATAGAGCAAGGGAGGGTTATAACTGTTAGTTTTTTTTTTTGGCATCTGTGTCCCATTTCGGAGATTTCCCCTCACTTCCTGTCCCATATCCAAACAGGAAGTAAAAGGAGATCCCTGAAAATTAAGGGGATTCCTTGGGGACCCCCAACTCACCTGAACTAGTGTCCTCATTGGAAGATTTCCCCTCTAATACATTTCTGGGGACAACCCAAAATTTGGGATTTTCTTTTACGTTCACTTTCAATGTTAATGGTAAACAGGACAAATGGAGAGGATGAATCTCCTAAATGGGGGCACAGACAGCAAAACAAATTGACAGGGGTTCCAATCCATCTCCACTCTGTCCAAAACTAAAAAAAAAGTTTTGCCTTTAGTTATACTTTAATTGATTGTTACAGTGCTGGTGGTCAGCCTGGCCGCACCATGGCAGTGCATGACATTGATTTAGGGCAAACTGCATCTTGTGTTCTCAGGACCCCTCCCTAGTTGAAAAGAGCTGTCGTAGATAAAACAAGTATTTAACCCTCGGAGTGTGGAAGGGGACCCACAGCAAGAATAACATTTTCTTTAACCTGAAGTTCAGCTTTAAAATTGTCATAGTATAAAAGATAACTTTTTCATCATTTAAACAATTTTTAGCCAAATCTGTTCTTTAAGACTTATTAAACTGAATATGAAGGGAAAGGGTTGGTCCTTTCATAACTACTTACACATGTTGGGCTTGCCTAGTGCAAGCATAGCTCAAAAAAACAAAACCAAACTATTGTTTTTTTAAAGTGTTACTAAATCCGGGACCCTGCATTCAGTATATCTGGTCTCCCACAGTACACAGAACATGGAAATTCGATTATTTTAGTAAATATAAATGGATAAATGCCTTTTCTCACCAGCAGTATATAGTAGCCTTGTGACTTGTATCAGTTCCTCGTAAAGCTTGTAGGAGGAGTTTTCATTCTACCCTGATCCTCTGTCGGGACATGTCTGGACACTGCTGATTGGCCCTTTGCTGATCACATGCACTCTCCCAAGAAAAAAAAATTCTCTAGCAATACACACCAAACTGAGCATGTGCAGCCTGTCTCCTGGCTCTGTATATATAAGAATATTTTTTGGAGACAGTGAAAGAAGAGGAGGATCAGAGAGACATGATCAAACAGCATTTATACACAATGCAAATGATTAACCCCTTAGCTTCCACAGTGAGTAACAAGCATGCTTTACTTCATATACAGACTGATTTTACTGTTGTGGGTTTAGTAACACTTTAAGTTCATGCTATAATTATGGTTTGTGAAGTTCTGTTGAGAAGACAGTACCACTGCATCGGTAATACATGACAAAAAACTAATTATAGTATCAATGTCTCCTTATACATAACCTGTGTGCTATAACTTACTCTAATTCCCGATATTTCTTTACACTGAAATGGTGATAAAAATGAAATCAAGTCAATCTGTGTGACAGCTCAAGTGATTTGACAAAATGCATTATCTTTGGATGGTTGTCAGAAATGATTTTCTTGAAAATGAATAAAGCAGTCATTTGTGAATTTTCAGACAGAAGATCTGCAGGTACAGGGAATTAATCAAATGGTAACACTGACTCCTCTGTTGAGGTAGAGAAGATTTATGACTATTTTTGGTCCAGGAGCATGAGACGCATCATTCTGATTGGTCTGTTAGCTGGTGGAACGTATTTGCTGTATTGCTGTCATTTAAGCTACAGCATTTTTGATGGAGATTCATTTTAGCTCTGAGCATGACAAAGGTGTTTGCTACAGTATTCCTGTTTTCCAGTGGTCGATTCACTTGATGAAATTCTCACAATTTACCGCAGATGTTTTTCTTCAGGATCTAGTTCAGGGATGATGTCTCTCTGTGTTATTTACAGTTGCTTTTTGAAATGCTTGAATACAGCAAGTAACCTTTTGTAGTTTAAATGTGTTTTCCAGACCAAACTGTAGTTTTCTCTCTGCTTCTGAGTTCTGTCCCCTTGCTTGTGATAAGCATGACCAGTGTAGCCAAGATATGACCCCCCATAGCTGGACCACAAACTCCCATATAACTTAACTTATTTACTAAAATAAGAGACCACACCATTTTCCTTTTGGAGTTAAATGGCCATAACAGCTATTTATTAAATTCCAAAATAAGAAACTCCAAATTTTCTTATTTACCAATAAAACATAAATAAACATAAATAACCATAAATAACACGATAACATTAACCCCTTCAGATCCTTTCTGAAAACTGTAAAACAAAAACAGGTTAACACCCACTTATTATTGGTCAGTGACGGCGCTAAGTGCTATATACCATAACCATGATATCAAACGATATCAACCACCAGGGGGCACTGCGGGATATAAAGACCCATGGGTCTCACTCTGTACCACGCGATAACCAACTTTTCCCGCAGTGCACAATACCATTAAACATCAACAACGTTTGATGTACCAGGAGGGGCCATCTATTGATGAGCCCCCCACCCACTTACCACCTGTATAGCTGCTGCCGTCACTGACCAACAAAAACCACAACGCCAACCCCCTTTTTATGCTGTTATGACGAATTCCCTTCGATGACCTGAAACGACAATGAGAACATTAACACATCCAACAAGCATCCTTAACATAAGGGAGGGTGGGTGGGAAAAACTGCCTCCTCCGGCTCTGTCTCTTCTCACACTGACCCCCTTTGGCACCGCCCCTCCTACTTATATGGCCGCTCCCCTTCTGAGCCCAGAACACTCCCCCTCACATGAAACTTCTCTCTGTCAGCTGCCAAGTGTGTCACTTGACACTTCTGTCATGTGCAGCCCTGCATTACCTTTCCTTACAGTGCATTTCATTCCAGTCTTTTCTTGACCAGTGTAGCCAAGATATGACCCCCCATAGCTGGACCACAAACTCCCATATAACTTAACTTATTTACTAAAATAAGAGACCACACCATTTTCCTTTTGGAGTTAAATGGCCATAACAGCTATTTATTAAATTCCAAAATAAGAAACTCCAAATTTTCTTATTTACCAATAAAACATAAATAAACATAAATAACCATAAATAACACGATAACATTAACCCCTTCAGATCCTTTCTGAAAACTGTAAAACAAAAACAGGTTAACACCCACTTATTATTGGTCAGTGACGGCGCTAAGTGCTATATGCCATAACCATGATATCAAACGATATCAACCACCAGGGGGCACTGCGGGATATAAAGACCCATGGGTCTCACTCTGTACCACCCGATAACCAACTTTTCCTGCAGTGCACAATACCATTAAACATCAACAACGTTTGATGTACCAGGAGGGGCCATCTATTGATGAGCCCCCCACCCACTTACCACCTGTATAGCTGCTGCCGTCACTGACCAACAAAAACCACAACGCCACAGCCTGAAAAGGGAGACCCCTCACCCTTGATGGCACCTCCACACCCGCAGGGCCGCTTGAATCCCCTCCTGCAATCCCAAGGACCATAAATCAATCCCCACATCAGTGAGATGTACCCCATCCCGCCTTAAATACATGCCCACATTAACCTCCAATTCCCGGTGGCGGATCACTAGGCCACCTTGCCATGCTATGAACCTGCCCACCACCTTGTTAATCCGTATACGGGCTTTGTTAATTCTGTATACCGATCTCGCCATACGCCAAGTCGTCCTGGCCACCATATCAGACCAAATCAACAGTGTCCCAGGGAAGGTGGCCCGGAGGAACATCAAGTCCGCCTTTATGTCTGTCAACAAGTCTCTCACCGTCCGAACCCCCAGGTCATTCCCACCAGCGTGAATAACCAACACATCAGGTGGTCTGTCCAGCCATGCGTATCTCTCCACTTCTGGGACCACCCTGCCCCACATCATACCCGGCCGCCCCAACCAACGTATAACCGCCTGGCGCCTGGAAATACCCAGCTGTCTCCCACCTGGTCTCACGTCCCCTCTCCTGGCACCCCAACACACATACGAATGGCCGAGGATCCAGACCAGGAGTTGACGCCCTGCATCTGAAACACCAGCACATTGTTACCAACACAATCAACACCGTACTCCCCCCCCCCAACCCTAATATCCGGCCCCAATACAGTAACATCCTCTCAACAACCCTTTTCCTTTTTTTTTTTTTTTTTTTTATTATTCACATATCAACTGTGGCCGTATATATGTCCGAAATCGTTGCGACTCCCATCTTCCCAACTTTTGCACATCCACTTCATCCAACCCGCGCCTGGCGGCCTCTGTAGCCGCCCCAATGCGGAAGGAGTGTGAAGCGTAGGCGTGGCTGTTCAATCCCAACCTCCCCAAACACTTTCTCAAAACCGCTATAAATTGAAACCTGGACAGGTAACTTCCGTCCGCATGCAATAGCAATGGACCCTCTCCCCCTTGTCTCACTCCCAAAAAACTCGACACCGTCTTTACCGGGCAAATCTCA
This sequence comes from Lithobates sylvaticus, assembly GCA_028564925.1. Lineage (NCBI taxonomy): Eukaryota > Metazoa > Chordata > Amphibia > Anura > Ranidae > Lithobates > Lithobates sylvaticus. The sequence continues at coordinate 525,424,431 of CM053026.1, forward strand.
CATCCTTGCAGGGCATATAGACTCACCTGTATCCCTCTGCCGCTTTGATCTGTTTTGGACTTCCGCAACCTCACTGAAACCCTGTCCCCAAACATACAAACATCCTGGGCCAACAAGCCCCCCGCCACCCCTTTTGAGGGGCTAACTAACTCCCCGATCCTAAAAGCACCAAAAAATGCCAGTGAAAAAGCCGCCCCAAACAGCAATCTTTCGTACCCCGACTTGCACACCACTGACAGTTGTTCCCTCATTGCAACCACATTCGCAAATGTAATAGGGCGCCGTGCGTCTTTGCTCCCACGTGACTTCCTGTAACCCCTAATGGCCTGCTTCACCCAGAAATCCTTCGTCACATCTACCCTTCTCTGCATCTTGAACCAAAATGCCATCCCAGCCATCCTCTTTTCTATGGCCGACACCGATTTGCCCTCCCCATGTCTTTTGACACCAAGTAAAGCAGCAGCAACCTGGCATCCAAAAACTCTTCCCCAGCCTCCGCTTCGGCCTGTAAATCCCTCCATTCCTTCCACGTTTTTGAATACGCTGCCCATGTGCCCTCACTTACGGACCGCTGTATCCAGCCCGCGATGACTCCAGCGCTATCTCCCAGATCCAGCCGGGGCAAGGGACGCCCACCTCTTCTGCTTCTGGCGCCAGCTCCCTGAACTTGTCCCACTGAAAGCGAGACAATGCGTCAGCCAGTGTGTTCTCCACGCCAGGGATATGCACAGCATATAGAAAGATGTTTAACTGCATGCAACGCAAAACCAACTGTCGCATCAGTCGTATGACCGGGGGTGAAGCTGCAGACATTCTGTTGATAACCTGCACCACACCCATGTTGTCGCAGTTCAACCTCAACTTGAGATTCCTGCAAGATTGCCCCCACAACTCCAGAGCTAGCACCACAGGAAACAATTCCAGTAGTACCAGGTTCTTCCTAAAACCTGCCTCCACCCATGACCGCGGCCAAGAGCCCGCGCTCCATTGCCCCTGAAAAAACGCCCCGTACCCAGTTGATCCCGCGGCGTCCGTCACCAATTGTACATCAAAGTTGCTTACGGGCCCCGACATCCACACTGCCCTCCCATTATACTGCCCCAGAAAGTGATCCCATATGCGCAAGTCCTCTCTGTGCTCCCTCGTCAACCTGATGAAGTGCTTAGGGGCCCTCACCCCCGCCGTCGCCCTCGACAACCGTCGACAAAAAATCCTCCCCATAGGAATTATCCTGCACGCAAAATTTAATTTACCTACCAACGATTGCAAGGCGCGTAACTGCACCTTCTTACAACTGTGAACCTCCCTTATTACCCTTCTCAGATCCTCCAGCTTCTCTGCAGGCAACCTACATTCCATGGCCATGGAATCTAGTACTATCCCCAGGAAGCTCAACTCTGTCCGGGGGCCCTCCGTCTTGTCGGCTGCCAATGGCACCCGAAACCTCTCCGCAATGTGCTGCAACGTGGACAACAGTATCGCACACACATTGGAAGCCGGAGGGCCCACACACAGGAAATCATCCAAATAATGGATGACGGAATCAATCCCTGTAACATCCCTCACCACCCATTCCAAAAAGGAACTAAACGCTTCAAACATAGCGCAAGAAATGGAACACCCCATCGGCAAACACTTATCCACATAAAAACGTCCCTCCCAACTACACCCCAATAACCTAAAACTGCCCGGGTGCACTGGCAAAAGTCTAAATGCAGCTTCCACATCGGATTTTGCCATCAATGCCCCTTGTCCGTAACGTCTTACCCAACGCACTGCAGCGTCAAATGACGTATACGACACTGTGCATGCCTCCGGGTCTATAAAATCGTTAACCGATCCCCCTTTCGGGAAAGATAAATGGTGGATGAGCCGAAATTTTCCCGGTTCCTTTTTGGGAACGACCCCTAACGGGGACACCACTAAATCCTCAAACGGTATTGCCTCGAACGGGCCCGCCATCCTACCCAGAGCCACCTCCTTGGCCAATTTCTCTGCCACCACGGTTGGGTGCTGTAGAGCTGACCTCAAATTTTTGGCTGGCGGGGGAACACGGTCAATGAGCATGGAATTCTGAATCCATACCTGAACCCCGTGCTCAGCATCCCTGCCGCCGCCTTATCCGGATATCTATTTAGGAAAGGCTGCATCCTTTCCCACATCACCGGTGTCGTCCCTTTTTTGTCCAAAATCCCCGGCACGCTTGCCTTTTTTGAAACATCTGGCCAGTGTGTGATTTCCCCCGCACCCTGAACATTCGTGCTTAAATTTGCATGTTCCTCCAAATTTACATGCCCCCTCATTGTATGGCCAACACACGCCCCACTTCTTTCCGGCCGGAGATCCTGCTGCATGGCTACCCCCGGCCCCCCCTTGAAATGACTGCGCCGGCGTCTTGGCAGACGCCATTAATCTCATCCACAAGCTGATGTCCTTATGGTCCCACCTCAACGCCGGCCGAACCGCCCTCCGCTGGCGGAACTGTTCATCGTACCGCAGCCAAGCCGTACCCCCATAAACCCGATAGGCCTCCCCTATGGCGTCCATGTAACAGAACAACGCCGAGCAATGTTCGGGGTTCTTCTCACCAATCACCCCTGCCAATATGGCAAACGCCTGAAGCCAATTAGCAAAAGTCCGAGGGATAAGACGATACCTCCTCTTCTCCTCATCGTCCTTTTTACTGCTATCCGGCTTCACCCTGTCCAAGTTGAATTTTTCCAGGGGCAACAAGGAAAATATTTCCACGTACTCCCCTTTCCAAATCTTCTCCCTTACTTCCTGTTTCAAATGGGCCCCCAGCGGTCCCTCGAAACAAACATAAACCTTGCACTTCGCTGCGTCCGCCATTCTCACAATGTCATCCCTTGTAGTTTGTTCCTTAACCCCTACCTCAGTCTCACTCACCTTGTCCGCTCCACCCTCCTCCGTGGAGCTCTGTCCGTCTGGCGCGGTCCCTTTTGCCGCTACCCCCCTACTACTCCTTCCCCCACACCACTAGTTCCAGCCACCCCCGTACTCACCCCAGCCATCTGAGTAGTATCCGGACCTCCAAACCGGCCCACTAACACCCTCAAACCTTCCAACAATTCCATCATCTGCCCAGACCCCCCTTCTAAATTCCCCCTCGCCACCCGCGGTTGATCCGTATTGGCCAACAGCGGCGCGGGAGGTAACCTCTGCCTCGCCTCACTGGAACCTGATCCCAATAATTTTTATAAAGCTTTAGTGAAAGAAACATTGTCAGTGGACTTACCGGGCTGACCGGGCGCGATTCCCACAGCCGCTGCTCTGGCTTCCACCGGCGGGATAGGACGACTTAGCTCCTCCTCCTCCTCGGCCAGTTCACCTTCCGACCGCGACATTTCCTCCTGTGCAAATGACAAAGAACCCTCCCTGGGCGAGGTGCTCCTGCAGCTATCGCGTCTCCGTCCGCCTGCCTCCTGCTGAGTGCCACTTCTTGATCGGTCTGCCCTTCCTCTCTCCAGTGCAGGAGGGCCGGCCTGGGCTCCGCTCCTGTCTGCGCGCCCCCTTGAAGCGCTTGCTGCTGTTGTACGGCCACCTCTAGCGCCTGATGCAGCGTAGTCCACCACCCCTCCCCCCCGGGTTGCTCCTCTGCTCCTTCTGTCCCCCCCCCCGACTCGTGCAGAGCCGCAGGGAGATCCACAGTGCTGGCACATCTGAGGGATGCCGCCCCCCTCCTGGCCGTTGCCCGAGTGGCCCTTGCATCCCCACCCCCCTGCTCGTTCAGAGCTGCTGGGGGGGACGTGGTTCCTGAGGAGCCTGGTGCACCGGCCATCCTCCTGCTCATCTCGGCCCCCCTCCCCCCAGTGTTCCTACTCCCCCTAGACCCGTGCAGGGCCTCAGGGGTTGGTGAGGCTGCCAAAGCACTGCTGCTGTTCCCTGTAGATCCTCCACGCTGTAGGCCCGAGGCCCCGCCTCCCGTACTAGGCCTGCGTCCTGACTGCCTGCTGGGCCCCCCTGAACTGTCCCTCAAAGACCGCTTCGCTGGGGGGGTGGACCGATCACCCCGTGGACTTCTTACCGGTCTAGATGGTCCCGCTGTGACCCCCGGGGAATAGCGTCTTGGCGGGCGAGACACGCGGCCGCGCTGCACCGCGCCGTCGTCCACCGACTCCTCGCCTTCCGATTGTGCCCCCGGCCCGTGTGGTGTCCCGTCCAAAGCAGCTGTCAGTTGTTCCCTGAGCCATTCAGGCCCGTGTTCCGCCGCCCGCATCAGCGCCGCCAAGGCTCCTCCGTCGGCCATTTTAGGTGTACAGCACAAACGAGGAGCAGTGTTAAAAAACTGCCTCCTCCGGCTCTGTCTCTTCTCACACTGACCCCCTTTGGCACCGCCCCTCCTACTTATATGGCCGCTCCCCTTCTGAGCCCAGAACACTCCCCCTCACATGAAACTTCTCTCTGTCAGCTGCCAAGTGTGTCACTTGACACTTCTGTCATGTGCAGCCCTGCATTACCTTTCCTTACAGTGCATTTCATTCCGGACTTTTCTGGAGTCCACCTCTCCCACAGATATACAATTTTCCTGGGATGTAAGCAGCTAAATTAGAATGGATGGCACAAGAATATTAATCAAGTGGTAATGTAAACTCGGTAGGAGAATTCACTATTGAATAACAATGACTTGGACCATTTAGATCATGTGTGTTTAGTGGTGCATTTTTGGCAATGTTTTATGGTGCATTGTCATGCATTGACACAAGTTTTCAATATGTTTTCAAAATTACAATTTGGAGTGGATAGGGTTAACAGCCATTGATCAAGGCTTGTTAATAGCTTTTGTCAGTACCGTAAAACCTTGGATTGCGAGCATAATTCGTTTTGGAAACATGCTTGTAATCCAAAGCGCTGGTATATCAAAGCAAATTTCCCCATGAGTAATAATGGAAACTGAGATGATTCATTCCACAACCATTTATTCATAAGTCCTTCAGTTTATAGTCAATATAAAAAGATTATAGCAATGTGACCAGGTTGTGTAATCATAAAATGTCCATCCACAGATGGCAGCCTCCACAAGGGGATTAGAAGCAAAATCCAGCAGGAGCTACAGAGTAAAAAAGAGACAAGCAAACTTTTTATAAATTTTGACTTGATAAAAGAGCGATGTCTTGATATACAAGTAGCGTCATGTCACAACTAAGTATAAAATAGAAGAGAGGCGCCTCTAAGTGTAGCAATATGGTTACATTTAATGAAGGTACAACATTTACCAACTCACATGGTTGATGATTAAAAGAGGCACATCTAAGTATGCAGGCATCCAGGGTAAAGCTGTCCACATAGACTATCACCCGCACCACCAGCTCTCACCGCTGTCAGTCTGCAATCGTGACTGGGAAGACTACCCTGCAGTAGAGCAATCTAAAAGCGAGGCTTGAAGCGCTCGTGGAGCACAGCATGGAAGGGATGACGTCGGTGGTGGTGTGGAGGACGGTCTATGTGAACAGCTTTACCCCGGATGCCTGCATACTTAGATGCGCCTGTTTTATTCATCAAACATGTGAGTTGCTAAATGTTGTACTTTCATTAAATGTAACCAAATTGCTACACTTAGAGGCGCCTCTCTTCTCTTTTATACTCAGTTGTGACGTGACTTGTATATCAAGACTTCGCTTGTTTATCAAGTCAATTGATAAAAAACATTTTTCTTGTCTTGCAAAACACTCTCAGACCAAGTTACTCTTAATCCAAGGTTTTACTGTATATTAAACGCATGTTGTTAGCAATTTGATGCTGCCGTTTACTTTTTTGGGCCTCCCAGCACTCTTAACCCCCCCCTGACAGTATTCCCGAGTCTGGCTCGGGGTGGATTTTCAGAACCAAAAGCAGTAACCCCGAGCCAGACTCGGGATTGCATCGCAGGATCCAGGAAGAGCTTACCTTGTCCCCTGGATCCTGCGATGTCTCCCTGCAGTGTGAGCGGCTCGTCCTCCGCTCAATTCATCACAGAGCCAAGCTCCGTTCCCTGTGAGTGTTGCGACACACGGGGACGGAGAACGGCGCCAAATTCAAAAAGTAAAACACACACTATACATACATACAGTACACTGTAATCTTACAGATTACATTACTGTATGAAATAATATCACATCCCTTTTGTCCCTAGTGGTCTCTCCAGTGCCCTGCATGCACTTTTATATTATAAAAACGGTTCTTTCTGCCTGGAAACTGGAGATTGTCCATAGCAACCAAAACTGTCCCTTTACATCAAAAGCAGTTTTAGACCAGCTAGAAAACAGCGATAATAAATTAGAATCACTCGCAGAATTGAGCGATAGTGATTTGTGGGGAAATTCGTAATCAAACACTGAAAAGTAATGACAGCGACAATTCTGCAACTGAGCAAATGTCAGTGTTTTTGATTTGATTACATTATTGAATTATTTTTATTATTATTATATTATTATTTGGTATAATTATTTATAGTTATTTATTATATTATAATTTATGATTTCGTGTTTCAAACTTTATCATACCTGAGATGTCTACTAGACTCTGGTTTGGACAGATTTAAGTGAGTTTTTCCTAAGAATTACAGGTCTTCAATATAAAACGCCAAATTTCCATGCAAAAAAATGGTACCGCTTTCAGCACCCAAAATCTGAAATAATCATACCACCAGTGAGGTTAAACACAGAAAAAACAAGTGTTTTGTATTTTTCAAATTACCCCTGGGTTACAAACAAGGTTCTGTAGGTTTGTTTGAAAGTTGAATTTGTAAGTTGGAACATTTTTTAAGTGTAAATCTAGCAAAAAAAAAAATGTAAGTTTTTTTGGATAGCATAGGGAAGGGTTAACACCCCTGTAACATTTGTTTTGCTGTCTGTGCCCCATTCAGAGATTTCATCTCACTTTCTGTCCCTGTGACAATTGGATCTTGAAAATGTTGGGTTGTTGTGGAAACAAGGATTGATTAAAAAGCTTCAGCGAAGACACCTTTTTTCCCATGATAACTCTTATGCCGTGTACACACGGTCGGAGTCCGATGGGAGCTTTTCAACGGATTTTCCGACCGTGTGTATCGGTCTTTTTCTGTCGGAATTTCCAACGGACTTTGGATTGAGAACCTGTTCTCAATTTTTCCGACGGAAAATCTTTCTATCGGATTTTCCGATCGTGTTTATGCAATTCCGACATGCAAAATTCCGACACATGCTCGGAAACAATTTGACGCATGCTCGGAAGCATTAAACTTCCCTTTTATAGTGCTGTCGAACGTGTTTTATGCCGCTGTGTTACTGACCGTCGGAATTTGGTGTGACTGTGTGTAGGCAAGACAGTTTGAACGAAATTCCGTCGGAGTTCCGACGGGAAAACCATCAGAGCCTTTTTCCGACGAGAATTCCGACCGTGTGTACGCGGCATTAAAGGAGTGAATTTCCCCTCCTAAGGGTAGATTTCCTCTCACTTCCCGCGGTCTCCCTCCATTCGTAAGTATGAGCTGTATGTAAGTCAGATGTTTGTAACTCTAGGACTGCCTATACATTGCGCTGCAGCCCTGAGATAGGAAAATACACCATCTTTGTTATGGTGGACTATCACTATGGGGTTGATTTACTAAAATTGGAGAGTGCAAAATCTGGTGCAGCTCTGCATAGAAATCGGTCAGCTTCCATGTCTTTTTGTCAAAGCTTAATTGAAAGCATGAAGTTAGAAGCTGATTGGCTACCATGTACAGTTGCACCACATTCTGTACTCAACCATTTTTTGTAAATCAACCCCATTGTGTTTTGATGCAGTGGAGGCCATGCATTAAAATGCAACAGTGTAAAGGAGGAGAAGCTCAGGAGCTAAAAAAATTTTTTAGAAGTTAATATTTTATTTTAACTTCTTTTAGGAGCTTAATTGTGATAATATGCTCATTCTGAAGGCTGTAGATGTGATGTAATCCAGAGAATATGGCTGCAGTAATTTCCAGTGCTTACAGAAAGCTGGTAAATGTCAAACTCACCGATATTTGTAGTCAGGCTTAGGGACATCATATTCCTGTATGATGTAAGATACTAAGGATATATCCACATCTCTGTGCTTTAATGTTTAAAAAAAATGGTGTGGTTTCATGTTGAGTGGAGATTTCAGCAAAATTCACCTTTTGGCTAAATTGCAATGTAAAAAGTCTTATTGAAAAGAAAGAAATGGCCTTTAAAAAATATAAATGGGAGGGGGCATTCTCATCATTGCAACATTACAAGGAATGCAATAAGAAGTGTAAGAACGCCATCAGGATGGCAAAAAGAGACTGTGAGAGACACATAGCAGAGGAGAGTAAACAAAAATCCAAGGATTTTTTTATATATATTAATAGTAAAAAAGAGAGATCAGAGCACATAGACAAAGATGGGAGGATGGTTACAGGTGACACAGAGAAGGCAACTGTACTAAATACTTTCTTCTCCTCAGTATTTACACAGGAAATAACACGTCACAGGATGTACTCTTGTGGCGAACAGAGGCCAGAGTCAAGGAAGGACTAGATAAGCTTAACACACACAAATCACCGGGACCAGATGGCTTACACCCCAGAGTCCTCAAAGAACTCAGTCAGGTTATAGCCAGATCATTATTTCTAATCTTTGTGGACAGCATAATGACAGAAATTGTACCAGCCGGTTGGAGAAAAGCCAATGTAGTACCAATATTCAAGCTGCAGCTACCAAAGCTGGCAGAAAGCCTGCATAAAAAAGGGGATAAACCTCAGAGATAAAACTATAATCCTGCCACTTTATTAAACTCTGGTAAGGCCACATCTGGAGTATTCCATCCAGTTATGACCACCAGTCCTCAGAAGGGATGTGCTGGAGCTGGAGAGAGTCCAAAGAAGGGCAACTAAATTAATATGGGGATTGGAATTACGAGGAACGACTACAAGCACTAAATGTATTCTCTCTGGAGAAGAGACGCTTGAGAGGGGATGTGATAGTGATTTACAAATACCTCAATGGTGATCCCAGCATAGGACAAAAACTGTTCATTCTCAGGGAGTGTAAGAGGACATGGGACAACACAATGAGATTGGAGGAGAAGCGGTTAAACCTAAAGCTACGCAGGGTTTTTTTCACTGTCAGGGTGATAAGGAGGTGGAACTCTCTTCCACAAATGGTGGTGTCAGCAGGGAGTCTTGATATTTTTAAAAGACTCTTGGACATGCATCTTAGTGAACACAATATACAGGTGTATGGGAAATGATTATTGACACTGACACACGTAAACAGGTTGAACTGGATGGGCTATTGTCTTTATTCAACCTTACCTACTATGTAACCTGTAACTATATAGGGATGAATCGGACCACATTAGACCACGTGAGCACATTATAACTACAACATTCATATGATTGCACTACATGAAAAATCCAGAAGTATGAATGTAGCCTAATACTAGACACTCAGATTGCAATCAGATTGTCCATTCTTGTTTGGATGTATGAATGAAGATGTAATGTAAGGTCCTGACTGTCTGGGTTTCCTAGTTTTTTGTTTTTGGTAAAACTAAAGGAGATTGTACAGATATAGCAAAGTCAGAAGTGCATGGCCAGTTTAAGAATGGTAAACAAGTTTGAATATGTGAATGAATGAGCTTGTCAAGCCCAGACAAACTACAGTGCTCAGGAGTGGTCTGATAAACCATGCTAAAAATGGATAAAAAACTAAAAGTGCCAAATAAAAATAAGGGATGAAGATTGTGGGAAAAGATTGGTAAATGACAATACTGATGATGTATACCAACAGTATTAAAGGTTTGCGTAGGATAGCCCAGAGTGCTAAACATAGCTAAAACTAGGAGCTACAGCTCCTAGTTAACAACCACTGGAAGAAAACAAAAGAAACAACGGGGCAACCCCATATTCTTTTTCAGTTGGATAAAGTAGAAGAGGGTTATACCCCTTGTGAGTGTTTTTTTCTGCCAGTGTCTCATACGAGAGATTTCTCCTCACTTCCTGTCCTATAGCCAAAAAAGGAAGTGAGAGGAAATTCCTCCAAAGTAAAGGAATCCCTGGTTGTCACCAGATCCAAGCTCCCCATTGGAAGATTTCCCCTCTATTCTTGTTCTGGTTGACTAAGTGAAAGTGTTCTTTCACTTTTATTCTCAGTGATAATAGAGAGCCTCCTTCTCCACTCTGTCTGAAGTTAAAAAAAAGTTTCACTTTTAGTTATTCTTTAAAGTATAAAATTATAAAATTATAATGTGAACTGGTAATGCTATTCAGCAAACACTGCCAGTGTTGCAGGATGTTGCATCCATTGAACCTTTCTAAATAGCAAATTTTGACTTTTGAATAGTTTACCTTTATGAGAATACTGTACATAAAATGTTATTATAGGTACCTATGTTTAATAAGGGATCTATGAATATATCATTAGCACAAACTGCTAAGTGCACATGACCTATCCATGCCAGCCAGCCAGTCAGAAAGTATAGTATAGTAAGATAAGAATCAGAATAATGTGATAAGCTTACTGCAGTTTTAACGTAGAGACTTGCACCTGGTGCTGTTTAATAAATACATCTTAAGACAGCCCTAAATATCTTGTGACAAAGATAAAGAATAAGAATACCAATTGTGCAATATAATATATGAAGTTTTGCGACATTACCATTTAAAAAAAAAAAGGAACAGTCAGTATTACTATAGTAATTACTATTACTTCTGAGTTCTGCACCCTGTATGTAGCGTACTCCTGAGTTGGGGCAAGCAAACAGCACCACCCCCCCCCTTTCCGGGTGGCGAGGCACTGTCTGCCAGCACAACCTCCCTGGGAGGTCCAGCACTTACTATGCGGTGGGCTGTGTCCTCCTCTCTTCCTGTGTCCTCCTCTCCTCCTGTGTCCTCTGGGCAGCAGCGGTTCCAGCTCCAGCGTGTCTCCTCTTCCACAGTGCTACTAAGCATCCAATAAGATTGCCTGGCGCTTTGGCCAATTGGGAAACAGGTCTCACTGACCTGCCTCCTGATTGACGGGGAGTAACTGTAGTGTGAAAATAATGAAAATTCATTCGCTATGTTCACACAATTGGCCACCCTATTTTGAAGCCTATTAGAGCCTCTGGCTCTAATCAGGTGCTTCAAAAAACACACCCCCGCCCACCCCGGCCATATGAATTCATGTACGTAATAAAAAATGCAGCGCTATGAGAAATTTATCAAATAATACAAATATGTGTAGACTAGAAATAAAGTGAAAATGTGCACATATTATCTGTGACTGTTGTACAATATTCATGTGAAATCAGCACAGGGCAAAAACAAAAATAGCTTAAATACAAATTCAATATTAAATGGAGCGCAAAATAAACACATATGCAAAATTCATTGGTGATTTGAGTTCATTGAGAGAAGACCATATGAAACATGGATCCAAAAAGTGAAATGACTTGTAAAGTAAAAACTTGACCACGTAAGACCCATCACATTGTCCTTGTTCTGTTCAGAGCTCCAAGAGCTGAGTCTCTGTTGCCCCCTCCTGGCTTCTGGAACTGGCTGGCGGGTTTTAGAACTTAGAGGGTGGAGGATCCAATCCCTGGATGGGTACGGTCCAGAAGATGGGGAGATAGGACATAAAAATTTTGGAGCCTGGCAGCAGGGGAGCAGAGTCCAAGGTCCAGTTGCCTGGAGGGGCCCCCTTTGCTGGGGGGCTCTGCCCCTGGGGGGATGACAGAGCAGGAGAACCAGACAGAGAGAGAGAGTAACCAGAAGCAGCTAAAGCCTCACACCCTTTAAACCTCTATAGCTAAAGCTATACTGAAAGCCAAGATCAGGAGCTGTTCAGCAGGAGGTCTGTGCAGCAGTCACTTGAGCTTCAAGATTCACCAAATGGACTGAGAGAGTAACTTCAACCACTACACCCCAGAGCCTGGAAGTGGAGAAGCATCCAGGTGAAATACCCTGCTTGCTCACTAAAAAGGTACAGCTTAGTGCCAATTAAAGTCTGTAAAGCCACCCTACACCTCTTGCTTCGAGATTTAAGAAACAGCCAGGAGCATTAGAATTTTCTACAGAAATAGCATCTGTAACCAGTGTTTGGAACCTTTTGCTACCAATTGAGTTGATCCATCAATTCGGCGGGAGGATAGCATAGTGGGGTAGATTTACTAAAACTGGTGCACTCAGAATCTGGTGCAGCTGTGCATGGTAGCCTATCGACTTCTAATTTCATCTCATTCAATTAAGCTTTGACAAAAAAGCCCTGAAGCTGATTTCTATGCAGAGCTGCACCAGATTCTGCACTCTCCAGTTTTAGTAAAGTTTTAGTAAATAAACCCCAGTGACTTTTAACAGCCAGAGACACTATCAAGTCCTCAGTTTGCATTCAAGTTACAGTTCTGGGCATCTCATGCCTTCCCTTACCTATCCAAATTCATCCCGTAATAAACGAAAAACAAAACACCCTTGACTGGTTCTTGAAGTCTGCGCGAGTGCTGAAAATTTCTTGTTGCCTGGCTGTGTGCGTGGGGGAAGACCCAAAAATCAAGTGTCCCTTGCGGGGGTAGCACTATATATAGGTTATAGATCTATATATATATATAGATATATATAGATATATATATAGATATATATATATATCTATATATATATATATATATATATATATATATAGATATAGATATATATATATATATATATCTCTATATATATATATATATATATATACATATATAGATATAGAAGATATATATATATATATCTATCTATCTATCTATCTATATATATATATATAAGAAAAATTAATGTTAATTAACGTTTCTATATAATGGTGTGTGGGTGTCTGTATTGTCATTCCTAAAATAAGCAAAACGTGTCAGACTTGTTCCCCTTTGCTATTTTAATAAAGAAAACATATTATTTAGCATCTAGGTGTACGGTGCTCCTGTTGCTGGTAAAGTTCTTTATTATTTCTTACCCATACTGTTTGCCGAGAACCAGAATAATGTAAGGGGCAGATGACAAGCATTATAATCACTTTTCATTTGTCTCTATTTAAGACAGACATTCTAATTCAAAGGATTTTGAGCATTTAATATGGCTCACCATTATTAAGTCTGGAACTGCAGGCTTTTATCATTTGAAAGAACTAGAAAGTGCCAGTGTAATGGACATGGCAATGCCGTTATTAATTATTGGTTACAATTTTCTGACTACACATTTAGAATAAAAAAGATAATTTGAAAATAATTATACTTATCTGCCTTCTATTTCAATTATATCATCAAGCGCTTGGATTGTGCCCACTGATCTCCCAGAAGCTGGATGTCAAAATGTATTGCTGCATGCAAATTGTTTCGAAAATGTATAACAATAGTAGTAATATTCCCATTTATATCATAATTAATGCCATTGTAAGCCTTATAGCTGTTGTAGTTTACTATACATTCTCTTTGCCACTAGCATGTGCCTGAATCTATCCATCTATCTATCTATCTATCTATCTATCTATCTATCTATCTATCTATCTATCTATCTATCTATCTATCTATCTATCTATCTATTTATCTTTGTCTATCTATCTATCTATCTATCTATCTATCTATCTATCTATCTATCTATCTGTCTTTGTCTATCTATCTATCTATCTATCTGTCTGTCTGTCTGTCTGTCTGTCTATCTATCTATCTATCTATCTATCTAGGGCAATGGAAGTGTCCATTGACATGACACTGAAAGAAAGATCCAGTATCCGCGTATTCATTCTTTAAAACAATTTCTGCATCAAGAGACATGCTCATCTATTTGAGTGTGTATGTTTGTGGATGGAGCAGACTCCCCTGATACTAGATTTTTATCTCTGGAAAATTATAATTACCAGTCGCGGAAACCAAACTAGGACAATAAGTTCTTTCACTGAGATTGCTCAATCAGGTGTTTCTGTGTAGTCCCCAGAGTGTCTATAGACATACAGCCATCTTCTGCAAGGTTATGTGACAGTCAACTTATGTGTATAGTATCGTCAGCTATAAAAATCATATTTCTGTTACCAAAGTTAAAAAAGATGATTCATTAGCAATGGCTTACTATACTTTGATTTTTGCCTTGGTAAATAAACCGTAGTGGCACCAGAGGAGTGTTTGGGTGTGTTAAAAATACCTATCCTAGCACCCTCAATACCTCACCTAGCACCCCCAATTAGCAGCCTCCATAGACAAGGCCTGCGTTAAACTTTTTACTACAATCCTAGCTAAAATGTAATGGCAGCATTGGTAGTCAGGGCCAGAACCCTGTTGTCTGTAGAATGATCTTGAGGCTCCTGACACTTAGGCTCATAGCTCCCAACTGTCCATGATTTTGAGGTACTGTCCCTCATTTTGAGCAAAGTCCCTCTGGCTCTCTTTCCTCCTCATTTGTCTGTCATTTTTGTTATATAGTTGTATAAAAAAAATGCACTATTTATCTATCCAAGTGTTTTACTGTGCTAAACCTTTCGTCCAATTTCTAAATTGCTGCATCTGTAAATTCCAAAAGCCAATATAAAGGAATAGTGATGGTAAAATATAGCACTTGTGGCAGGGGGTGTGTCCTATATGCCCACATACGTTTTGGATACTGCCTCATACTAAAACCAGTGATCGTTGTTATGCCACTAGTGTTTTGCCAGGCCAGAATGCCACGAAGATCCTTCAGCCATAAATCTCTCTGTATGTCAAATGGATACTATGAAAAGTTTTACATGAAAAAGTTCAGTGATTTAAAAAAAATGTTTTATTGTCCCTGAAAAATGCCCTCTTTCTTCAAATGTGAAGAGATTTGAGTCAAAGCTTGTGTGTGCGACCCATAGGTGTGCACAGCCTATTGCATTAGGGTGTGCACCTCAAAGCTCAAACACATATGTGTGTGTGCATGTGTGTATACAGTATATACTGGCGGTGTCAGTAGAGCAGTGGATGGTGTCACTAGGGCAGAGATTGGTGTCAGTATGAAGTGGATGGTGTCAGTAGTTTTTATTTTATATTATTTTTTTTTACAATTTAATTTTTTTTGTACAGATTTTTTAGGAGCTCCATTAGGGGGCTTTGGTGAAATATCAGGGGTTTAAACAAGGGGAATCTGTGCCACACAGGTGGCCCATGTAGCATACCACATTTTATTTTTTTTCAATCCCATCAAAGTGTCACTCCTAATGCTAATACTTGGCAAGTATGGTTTGTTTGTATGCCCACTGCCCACTGACACCAATTATAGAATGAATATTTACATTTGTTGATTGATGGTGTAAGGAAAACTGTTACATACCTCTGACCATTGCACTCTGTATGCTTCAAAATGCTTTAAAGGGTCTACAGTCTGTGTTCTTATTACACTGTTAATGGTTTCTTTCTATAGAACACAGCGTCTTTCATCCTCTAAGTATTTCACATTATGTTATGCCTGCTTTTATTAGAACACAGGATTAAGGCTTGGTTCACACTTCTGCGTGTAGCTGCGGATGAGGGAATCAAAGCGATTCCTGCACCCGCAACCACCTGCAGTGAAAACGCTCTGCTCTGTGAAAATGCGCAGGGCTTCCAATTAATTCAGAATGAGGAGAGGTGTAGATCGCGCTGGACTGACTCGAATCAGTCACTGCTGTAGGGTATGCAAAGGTGTAGGCAGATAGGAGTGGTTTGTTCCCAGAGGTTTGGCCTTATGGTCGACTCCGCGTATGCTTGAGAAGAAGTAAAGGTGCGCCCGGTATCCAGTAGATGCAGGTTTTAACCGCTTCAGCCCCGGAAGATTCTACCCCCTTCCTGACCAGAGCACTTTTTGCGATTCGGCACTGCGTCGCTTTAACTGACAATTGCGTGGTCCTGCGACATTGCATCTAAACAAAATTGATGTCGTTTTTTCCCCACAAATAGAGCTTTCTTTTGATGGTAATTGATCACCTCTGCGGTTTTTATTTTTTGCGCTATAAACAAAAAAGGAGTGACAATTTAATTTTTTACTTTTTGCTATAATAAATATCCCCCAAAAATATATAAAAAAACGATTTTTTCCCTCAGTTTAGGCCGATACGTATTCTTCTAAATATTTTTGGTAAAAAAAAATCACAATAAGCGTATATTGACAAAATAGGGGATAGACTTATAGCATTTTTATTATAAATGATTTTTTTACTAGTATTGGCGGCAATCAGCGATTTTTATCATGACTGCAACATTATGGCGGACACATTGGACAATTTTGACACATTTTTGGGACCATTGGCATTAATACAGCGATCAGTGCGTTTAAAAATGCATTGATTACTGTAAAAAATGTCACTGGCAGTGAAGGGGTTAACACTAGGGGACAGTAAAGGGGTTAAGTGTGTCCTAGTTTGTGTTCTAACTGAAGAGGGAGGGGACTGTGCAGGGAAGATAACAGATCGTCTGTTCATACTCTGTATGAACAGATTATCTGTCAGTTCTCCTCTCAGAGAACCGGAAACTGTGTGTTTACACACACAGTTACGAGTTCTCTGTGTCTCAACGGTGATCGCGGGAGCCCAGTGGTGATCGAGACCACCGCACACTCGCATCGGCTCAGGGGGCAAGTGGGGGGCATGCGCCCCTAGTGGCCACAGAGCAAAGCGACGTTACATAACGTAATTTCGCCCAGCCGTACTATTCTGCCGCAGTACACGTGCAGCGGCTGGTTGGCATGTGGTTAAAGACATTTTATTTGAAGTCACAGCAATACAAGACCAACGCGTTTCAGGATGCTTCCTCTGAACCTACAGTCAGCACTTGGACATCTATTGGTCTGATCCATGTGCCAAAGGCAGCCCCCAACAGGACCATTCTTTAATAAGTCTCAACAGAAGATCCATGTGCCAAAGGCAGCCATCAACAGGACCATTCTTTAATAACTCTCAACAGAAGATCCATGTGCCAAAGGCAGCCCTCAACAGGACCATTCTTTAATAACTCTCAACAGAAGATCCATGTGCCAAAGGCAGCCCTCAACAGGACCATTTTTTAATAACTCTCAACAACAGCCCTGATGAAGGGGGACTCCTTAGTCCCCCAAAAGCATTGGCCTCATTTTACTGCTGTGACCTCAAATAAAACGTCTTTAAAACCTTCATCTACTGAATACTGGGTGCTCCTTCACTTTCACTTCTTCTCATTCATTCTGAATGGCACCCCGTACATTTAAAAATCACAGTGCAGGTAATGCAGGGAAATGACACGGTCAAAAACATCATGCGATTTCCTTGCGGCTGCGTTTTAAAAGAAGTGCATGCACTTTTTTTTCTGAAAACGCAGGCACAGCAGCCCATTCATTTAAATGGGCTGCCGTACCCGCACAAACATGGCCCGCAAAAACGCATAGATGTGAACCTAGCATAAGAATCAGGAACTTCTCTACTTATACTCCCAGCACCAACACAACATCCCCCCTCAAATTTGTGCAAGCTACTCCTGTAAATAAACCTGATAGAACCAACAAAAATTTACATTTTCCACTAACTTAACTGTATAACATTTTTGGAATAATAATAAAGGCAGTAGTCATTTGGGTAATTACTGTATATACTTTAAAGATTAAATCTTTTTTATGTTTGAGTAATCCTTATAAAAATGTTCAGGTCTTGGGAAATCCTTGAATTCACTTTGCAATCAGACAGGTTATTAGCATGATCAGTGAGTTGTAGATATTACAATAAATAAAAACATAACTAATAAAATTGACACTAATACAAACAGTGCAATGTTGCTCAGCGGAAACAATGAGGGGTGTATTTTTAAGAAAATGCATAGCAATTTGCCCAGTGAAGTGCATGTACATGGCAAAAAAAAAAAAAAAAAAGCTGATAGGCTATCACCTGTGTTAGTCAAATGTTTTTTTATTAATTTAAAATGGAAAATTACTAGTCGTCAAATGCAGTATTATCCTATAAGAGTGCAAAAAAGAAAGTGCATGTACATTCATTCTGTGTGAATAGGGCAAAAAAATAAAAAAAAAGAAGAATGTTATTAGGCTATTTCCTGTGCGGGATGAAAGATTTTTATTGATTTAAAGTGTATCTGAAGGTTTGTTTTTTTTCTCTCTTTTTTTTTTACCTACTTAGTGTAATGGTTTTGCACAGAGCAGCCCCGATCCTCCTCATTTCCTCCGGTCCCCCTGTCACTCCTGGCTCCGCCCCCCTGCCGAGTGCTCCCATAGCAAGCCAGTTGCGTTGGGGGCACTCGTGTATGCTCGCTTCCGAGCCTCGCTCTATGTGTCCATAAGACACACAGAGTGGGTCTCGGCCCTGCCCTCTCATCACTGGCTCTGATTGACAGATGGCTCCTGCTGGCTGTATCTGAGCCAATGAAGAGAGAGGGCCGAGAAAGCCTCAGCTCTCGTGCACATTGATGGATTGAGATCAGGCTTAGGTATGTATTTAGGGGGGCCTGCAGGGAAAGCTGCCTTTACAACCACTTTAAAATTTAAAATAATGCATGTGGTCACAAGATGGCTCTAGTGTCATAGGAAATGCTTATTTTAGCACCATCAAAAGTTGAAATGTAGTATTTTTAGTATAAAACTAATGGAAAACATTTGACAAGCACAGGGAATAGTCTAATATTATATATACTGTGTATATATATATATATATATATATATATATATATATATATATATATATATATATATACATATACACACAGTATATATTTTTCCCCATTCACACAGAACAAATTTATATGCATTTTCACTGATCTGCTATGCCATGTTGCCGTACAGTGATATGTGATTCCATCCTGTATAAATAGAACACATAGAAAACAATTGTTTTCTGTGTGTCCTAGTGGCCACTGGCTTTCATCCAGTGTGGAAAAACGCCACTCACCGCACTATATGGGAACTGGCCCTTAGAATATATTGGTGCTTAGCAGAAAATATATTTATGTGAACAACAATGTTGCTGAACTCCAGTTGAGAACCCCTGCTCACATAGTTTGAAAGTTCTCCAATTCTCTAATTCAATTTCCTTATACTCACACTTCCCTTTTTTTCACTTCCCCACTCTATAGATTTCCCCACTTAACCCTACCTCCCAGTCACCCATATCCTACTGTTATCCCCTACCTAGTTAGCCCCCAGTAGGAGAGGAGTGTGGAGTGTACGGCAGTGGGTAGTATGTGCAGGATGGTGTCAGAAGGGCAATGGATGTTGTCATTAGTTCTTTATTTTTAGAATTTTTTTAAATAATTTTTTTTACAATGTAATTTTTTTATTTTTTTTTCAAAATGATCAATTAACAATGAAATATTTTTCTGTATTTTTTTTCACAATGATTGGGGGCAGGGGTGGTGGAAAGTGTCAGTAGGGCAGTATTTTTTATTTTTTTTTTTTATTATTTTTTTTTTATTATGTATTATTTTTTACAATTTTTTTTTTTATCATTTTTGAAAAAAAAAAATCACAGTGCTTCTGGGAAGGGGTATGGTGCAGTGGGTGATGTCAGTAGGGCAGTGGACAGTGTCAGTAGAGCAGTGGATGGTGTCAGTAGTTTTATTTATTTTTATGTATTTATTTTTTTACAATTTAATTCATTTTTCTCACAATGCTTTTCTGGGGGTGGGGTTGGGGCAGTGCGCAGTGTCTGTAGGGCAGGGGGATCAGTCATTTTTTGTTTTATTTTTTTTACAATTACATTTTTTTTATATTTTTTGAATAACATTTTATTTATCAGCCCTGTTGATGGTCTTTGTTGAGATATCTAAATAGACCTTTGACATCTCCCCTTTGAGACAGAGAAAGGGACTGAGGACACAGATTCCCCAGTCCCTTTCTCAGTAGCCTCAGCATTGAAAATTAATGGACAGGAGACACAGCGGCTCCCGTTCATTTATAAACTAAAGCAGAGTAAACACACTGCCTAGTTATCACAGGACACAGGAGCGATCAGTAGCGATTGATCTCTATGTCCAAGTCAGACAATGAAGGGGCCGGTAAATTACATATTTATCGGCCCCATTATCTGCTCTCCATCCTGACACATCCCCTGCATCTGATGGGAGCGGAAAGGAGGGAAGCCGGCTGTGGAGGGACGAGGGGGGGGGGCACGGAGAGAGAGGCTGGAGGAGGAGGACTCAGTGGCCAGAGGAGGAGGAGTACACAGGGGCCGGAGGAGGACATGGAGGGCTGCTGGAGGAGGAGGACACAGGTAACAGTCTGTATGATCGGTGCTGCATCGAAAAGTTTCA